>OY755253.1:6059018-6751518 GCA_963576725.1 Azorinus chamasolen | reverse complement strand
TGTTTGCTTTTGAGCATCTCAGATGTTACAAGGGTTGTCTTTCATTTATGTTAGCTCTTTGAATCTCTTTTTTCTATCAGTATTAACCCATCACTCCATAGGTACACTTTTTAACGACTTTGCAGAGTAGACAAAAAACTACACGACTCCTGTAGGAGCCATCTGATCAAGGTATGTTCGGTTTGCTTATGGACAAAAATAGATACATGTATGAAAGTACATGTACAGTTTTTACCTGGAACAAAATTGTTCATTATGCAAAAAAAAAAGCAAAACCAAACATGTTCATTATGTTTATCATCAATCTATACTTAAAACTATTCATGCTGAAAAATCATTTCTGCTCAATCTGTGATTTGCTGACTTTCTTACTGCATTCCTATTGTTTTAGTCCTGTGAGAAACTATTGACCGGGTGTCAAACAGCTTGGTTCATAATGAGACGTCAAGTTACTTTTGAAAGAAAAAAAACCAACTGTTATTCTATATCCACCTCCCCACCAAAACGCCCACATGTCCCCATCAAATCCCGCAGTTGTCGGTATTTCTATTTCCAATGCCTGATGAAATGTCCATGTGACGTAATAATATCTAAACCAATTGCTCCCACGATCCCATATATGGGACGTAGGCAAACATTAGGCCAGGCACCCCTTAGATAAAAAATGGACTAATCCAATATATAAACATGGAATAATCTACTGGGCGCAAATGGGTTAATTTAAACCAACGATGTCAGCTGCTGGTGCTTGTAAAGAAATTACGCACACACACATACGTTCCACTTAATATATGGCGAATGTTAAACTAGTTTTTTAATCTGCAGTTTGACTTCAACATCTGGAACTTCAAGGCACCATACAAAGTACTTCGAGATAACAGAGGCTCAAGTCATCCGATTTCAAATCTGAGTCATGTCTAAAGATCACTGTCTCATGCAGGTCTAAAGTAATGCTGAAAGTTCACTGTAGGCGTTTTCATCCTTACTTTCGACCTGGATTAAGCTGTCACTTGTGTTTCTAGATATTTGCAGTGATACATAGAGGATCTTACATGAGTGTTCATTACAAATTGTTTTCATGAAACGAGTTTACTACAATGATGTGACACGAGCTTTATCGGGTGTCATATTAATAACAGTAAACGAGTTTCATGAAAACAATGTGTAATTAACACGAATGTAAGATTCTTTTTATCATATAAGCCTTATAAATGCCATAGAAAATGAAACAGGCTAAGACTGACGGCTGTGTCGACCATCCTTACAGCGTAGTAAATACAACGGACGACGCACATGGAGCTTTACGATTGGCTAACGCTTAAATGGGCGCTAGGATTGGCTAACGATTGCTAATTTACATAAAAAATGCACTAGTGTATTTCCGCGATTTACGACACTCCCACAAGGCAGATTATGTGACAAATTTTAGATTAATTCTGTATTGTAAATTTTGGAAGGACCGCACTTTTACTCGAGTTGTCCCGAAGTTCGACTTATCCGAGTTCGAGATATCGATATATGAACAAGGGATGAGGAGTTTGAAGTAGGTAGGATAATCGACAATAAAAGTACTAACGAACGGAAATATCTCAAAGAAACGTTTAACTCTTTCGGCGCCAATATCGCCTGTTGGCACCATTGAAAACAGTGCAGTCCCACTGTGGGACTCACTGTTTTCTGTATTATTTTAGCCCAAGCATACAGGTTTTAAAAAACAAATATTTTACTAATATACCTTTATTATTTAGTTTAGAAATACATTTAATATGAAATTATTATTGCAGACGACACTTTTAATTTTGGCGCCAAAAGAGTTAATAAGGTCTGATGAGATGGCATTTGTTGTTAGTTTTGAGAAGTTTATATGGCGTGATTGGCATGCTGTTTTACAGTTTAATAATACCTGCCATTATTTGATAGTGGGTAAATAGTTTCGGCAAAGGTTTGCTGTACACCAAGAAATGAATGTCAGCGAGTCATATTCGTACATTTTTTATGAATGCCAGAATATTAACAGTTTAGCATTTTATTGTTCAACGTGAAAACCATTGCATAGAACAAAGGCAGGAACCGCGCCTCTGATATGGTGGCAGGTCATTATTTGCACCATAAACAGTAAACCTCCACTAAATCGGAATTCTATAAAGAACAAGTTCAGGTTTATCTTAGGCAGGTGGTTGCTTAATGTAGGGTGAAACTCATGCAGGGAGCTACAAAAGCAGATTTCTGTTAGACTGCCATACTGCATTAACCCATTCCCTCATATTGACGACTTTTGACGGCTCTGTACAAGTCACTTTGTGAAACCATTGTGATAAATAGAGCATTTGCTCCTATAGGAGCAAATGCTCTATTTATCACAATGGTTTCAAACTACAAAAATCTAAAATTTTCCTTTTCTCTGGTTAATGCTCCTATTCGGTAGATATATTCAAAGAGGTTGTATCTAAAAATAGCCTATGAGGTAATGGGTTAAGCTGTCATCATATAAGGCCTTTGTAAACAGCGTAGACCCATTCCAGGGAGGGGGGGGGGGGGTTCAGGGTCTGTTTTAAGACCGGTATAAGTGCTTATTTCAGAGCTACAGATAAAGGTGCAATCATTAACCAATTACCTCAAAGGCTATTTTTAGATACATCCTCTTTGAATAAATCTACCGAAAAGGAGCATCAACTAGAGAAAAGGAATATTTTAGAATTGTATAGTTTGAAACCATTGTGATAAATAGAGCATTTGCTCCTGTAGGAGCAAATGCTCTTTTTATCACAATGGTTTCACAAAGTCACTTTTACAGAGTCGTCAAAAGTCGCCAATATAAGGGAATGGGTTAATACTAAAACCGTAAAACCCTATACTGCGACCACTTTTTAAAATCGTCAATATAGGATTTGGTGGAGATAAAGGGAGATATTCTTGAAAATGTCTAAATTTACGCATCTTATCTGGACCTCTGTTATTGATCTGTCGTCCGGTTTAGAGGAGTGTTACTATACAACAATCAAAAAGACATATTCCGCATGGCGCATCCATGTGTTACAGACTATATATCAGAACGGTGCACGCGAAACACCTGGACACACCAGGTTGCCTGTTTAAGCATCCTTTCATGCTAAATGTTAAGAATGGAGTAGTTCAACATTGTCTAAATGAAGAGTACATTCTTTATGAGATTTTTACGTTTGATAAATGTTTTTTTCAATGATACACAGTGTATACCCTGATCAGATGGTTCCTATAAAATTCTTCTGACCTGGATTTACACTGTTTGCAAGCACCAGTTACATCGTCTCTCGGATTCAAAGCATTAAAATTCAAGCGCCAAAGCTTAATAATATCAGTAATAGTTTGAGTGCAAATTCATCTGGGCTTTCTGCATAACGCACGGCAGGAAAAGATCAAAGGTATCTCAAAATTGCAATTATACAAACATTATTGCACAGGGTATTAAGTTATTAACCTTTAAAAAACGGCACACGGATCTACCTGTATTAGTAAATAGTGAAGATATAGATCACCGGGTTCGTTGTGGCGCATATGGAACCATCAGATCAGTGTCTGCACTGTTTGTGTTTGAAAGCCATCTACAGTAAATTCTCTGTAAACCGGAATTCTAGTTGAGAAGAAGTTAGATACTTTTAGGCAGGTGGCTGCTGAATGCAGGGTGAAAGTCATGCAGAAAGCCACTAGAGGATCTTTCTGCATGATTTACACCCGCATTAACCCATTCACTCATACGCTATTTTTAGATACAGCCTCTTTGAATAAATCTACCGAAAAGGAGCATTAACTAGAGAGAAGGAATTTTTTAGAATTTTGTAGTTTGAAACCATTGTGATAAATAGAGCATTTGCTCCTACAGGAGCAAATGCTCTATTTATTACAATGGTTTCACAAAGTCGTCAAAAGTCGTCTATATGAGGGAAAGGGTTAAACTGTCACCTGTCTCTAAGACCGATATCTATACTATTTTTAACGTCCGGTTAAGAGAGGTTTTACTGTAGATGTATACGAGTATTAGAGAGCTCATTGAAGGGCCATTGAGGAGCATATGGAGCCAACTAATCAGTGTCTGCACGGTTTGTGATTCTAAACCATGTAGTAAAGTTAGGCAGTTCATGGTAAATATACTTTATTGTTAATCAGTGGGGGCTATTCCACTTTGAATATTCAGCATAAAAAAAGACGAACGTGCTAGTGAATAGAAAATGAAAAGTTTTGTTTTCCGGAACAGCTGGATTGTATGGCAAAGAACAAAACCTTAATTTCAAATTTAGTCATTTAATCTATACAGTTAAGAATATACTACAAAACTGGCTCCGATAATATGAAAGTTCTGCGTCTGAGTCAGAATTATTCCGAAGAATGAACTCGAACGTGTGCTAAATGTTGTTAGTACTCGTCCTCCGTGTGTTCTAAGTGGCCCCTGTCAGTTTCGTCAAGGAACATGATTTACACTTCATTTTTGTGTAAATTTAGACCTTTAAATACCCATGACCGGATGTAACCCTTAAACGCTCGGTATCTGTTTAATATTAATAGTAGTTTGACCTCTGACACCGTATCGTAAAATGTATTGGGTTTCTCAAGGCTTGGCATGTGGTGGAACGACCATGTCCACTTATTATACAGCTTAGCGTTTTTTTAGCACACGGACATGTACGGTAGAGCCCGGCTAAAGCGGTTATAAAATGAGGTCTAATCATGGGCCTGTAAGGCAGGTGGTAACTTAATGCAAGTCAAAAGCCATTCAAAATTCTCCAACAGGAGCTTTCTGCATGGCGTCTACCCTATAGTGAGCAATCACATGCTTCTATGTTCAATATATTCATGGTCACATAGGACAGGTCACATAGGACAGGTTTTACTGTATACAACAGGACAACATCCGTTCTCTCATAATTTCAAAATTGTGTTTTATTTCGCCATGATATGGTGCCAGAGTTGTTTTATTTTTAGCTTCTTGGAGCACCGCAGTAGGTCTTTATCACACATGCACTTAAGGTACTACCCAAGTCATTTTGGGAGCTTTCTGCATAACTTGTGTCCTGCTGCATTAAGCTTCTACTTGCATAAGAGTCCCGAATTACACTACTCCTCATATAAACACCATTCCACGCCTTATATTAGCAAACGGGATAGAAGACTAGAAGTACATCAGGTGGTTCCTGTAGGGGCTATCTGACCAGGCCTGCTCTTGTTACGTATGAAATTAGAAATACATGTATTTGACAGATGGCACTCGGTAAAGGTAAGCAATCTTGCCTGGAACCCTTGTTTGAATTACTTGAACTAACCTCTCGATATGCTCAGTTACGCTGTGGTAAAAAAAACCATTCCCTCATGTTGACTGCTTGTGTCTCTATGAAAGTCATTTTTCGAAATCATTGTGATAAATAGAGCATTTGTCCCATAGGAGCAAATGCTCCATTTATCACATCGGTTCAGAGCAAATATAATTCTAAAATAATATTTTCTAGTAAATGCTCCTTTTTCAGTATTTATTCAGAGGTTTGGTCTAAAAATAGTATAGGAGGGAATGGGTTAAGTATATATCCGTCAGTATTATGGACATTCCGAGAAACCATTGCGTGAAAACCATACAGGTGATAAACGAAATGGTTCATTTACCTTTCCATACCATGGGCGAAATTTCCAAACAGTTTGGATCCAGATCAGACGTCAAGTAACCCGGCGTCTCGTCAGGATCTACACTGGTTGGCAGTCTGACTGCAATCTTGAAATGTAGTTGAATACAATTCTGTTATAAATATGACGTGAACGGAAGTTTGTGCAAGCGTTTAAGACGCATGCTAAAGAAGATACGCATATGTCTTGTCAGGTGTTATTGCGTCTGTTTTGAAGGCATTCATCAAGTTTTCATGGACTTGTGGCATCACGAAGCGCAAAATGTAGGGCATTCTATAGGGCTGATTGAGCGTCAGCACTTAGATTCAAAATACACATGCCCTGATATATCCCATATGCATTAAAGGTATCCGTTGAGGTATTTTTATACTGACAGTGCCTAAATAGGACGGATTTGATGGCGACCGCCAATATAGCGAAAATAAAACGGTCGCCAACAATAAGCCGTATTCACTGTTGCTACAGTTATATATGTATATTCTTTATATGTCGCCATGACGACGACAATAACATAGACCCTTTAAAGTTAATTAAGCATTTCCTTGTTCAATATTCATATGAGAAATACTGGCATCATGATAATTGATAGCTGGGTCCATGCTTATAAAGCTTTTAGTTGAGTCGGAGATCGTTCTCAAGCTTTTGATTGGCCAGATTTGAGTTCTCAAGCTTTTGATTGGTCAGATTTGAGCCAGAGGCTCAAATCTGACCAATCAAAAACTTGAGAATGAACTCAGACTCAACTAAACGTTTTATAAACATGGACCCTGGTTATTTATAATGGCTTATGAACACATGCCAGTTTGGCTTAGACAGACATCATAGAGTCAGATCATAAACAAACAGAGCAGACCCTGATAAGACGGCTCCTAAAGGAGTCGTCTGAGCAGGGACTTCTCTGATTGCACAGAAGTGACAAACAATGGAACCCAGACTTTCCTTCAAATTCCTCTCTAAAATGCTTATGATTTCTCAAACAATTACTCGGCTTCTCATCTGGATCCCAACTATTTGTAAGGTTTATCACAGATTCGCCCACTGTAGTGATGAAAGTGCTAAGATTAATGTTAATGATTCTGGAGCCCGTCACATAACGTATATTGCACCACATCTAGTGTTATATCAAAAACATGAAAGGGTCGTTGCACTCTCACGTCAGATATTTGATAATCTATTAATGCCTTATTACATACAGTTCATTCACGTGCGTACTGTAAAACACCTGTACAACAATCACATAAATATACACATGTGTCTTTAAAGCAGGTGATAGCTTCATATAGAACGATTTTCTTTGCGATTTGCATTAACCCTTCGCTTGCTGAATTTAAAATACATTTCTCCTTCTTTACCCATGCCCTGTTGTATAATTAAATATATCTTCACTGTGTACAAGTATTTCGCTGTGCAGTCACTGCTGTGGAGTGCACTGGTTGCACAATCAACTTGTAAATAGTGCAGACCCTGATGAGACAGCTCCTGCAGGAGCTGTCTCATCTGGGTCTTCACTATTTACAGGTAGGTATATTGACGCGAATAGCAAGCGAAGGGTTAATCTTATAGTGACGCCTTTGGACCGCTTTGCAAGGTAAACCCTGATCAAAGTATGTCTGTTGGAGCCACTTGATCTCTTTGGTATATAATTATACAGATCCGATTCTACAATCTACAATCAATTCTTCTGCTATGGTCAGTAATATTGTGTTCATATGTCATTATTAACAATCTTGTGATATATAATCATGATGTCACTATAATATTAGATGAATATTCTTAAGGTAAAGAGTTAAGTAATAATCTGCTTTGGAAGACACCAGTATTAAATCATAAAATGGTCGTTCTATACAAGGTACACTGTACATACGACAGTATATCTTCACTAATCGGGCCATTAAATGAGTAGAAATCGGTGTCTTTAAAAGAAGGTGTCTGTTCAATGCAGGACGAAAGAAATGCATAACCTTTGTCCAACATCAAGCTAACACCTTGCTATAAAACCGGAAGTTCCTCTTGTTGGTGGTTGCTTTAGAAGGGTTTTATTGTACATGGGAAACAAAGGAAGGTTTTGCTTTTTATCATATAATTAGTCATTGTTTTGGTATATACATCGTGTTATTATAAATCTTAGTTCGAAGTCATACCATATAATGTTTATTCGACATTCTATATGACAGTATAGCAGATGTTTTTTTCGACATTGAGCATGCTAATATAACAAATCTTCATTCGACATTCTACATAATAGTACAATCTAATGCGACCACTTAATGAACAAACATGTGTGTCTTTATAAGCAGGTGGTTGCTTAATGCAGGGCAAAAGCAATACAGAAAGCTCCTCTATGAGCTTTCTGCATTATTTTTGTCCTGCATTAAGCTATCACATGCATCTAGCACTCAGAATTATACCTCTTTTAGGTGGTCGCATTAGCGGGGTTTTACTGTATAGAAGGTGTTTGCAGGCTCAGCCGGGGGCGTATACAGAAAACACATCTAAAGCGACCACTTCATAAATAAACAAAGACGTCTCTAACAGCAGGTGGTTGCTTAATGCAGGACGAAAGTAATGCAGAAAGCTCACGAATACAGGAGCTTTCTGTACAACTTTCGTCCTGCATTAAGCTAGATCTACCATCTGCGTTTAACACACAGAAAGAGACCACTTTGAGTTGATCCCTATAGAGCGGTTCAACTGTATAATAGTCGTTAATATTCTATCAAACCGCTGTCATATGAGTACAGAATACTCAATAAAAATCATACATATCGTTAATCTGCTGTAGACGCTATGTTTGCTCAAACTCTCATCTGGAGCCTATTTGTGAGAAAACTTTTGATAAACTATTGACCGGGTGTCAACATATAACAGTCTGATGAGACCTTGAGTAACTCGGCGTCTCGTCTGGGTCCAAACTGTTTGCAAACTGGAGTACTTAAATTATGATCTGCACGGTAAGAGATAATGGGTTAAGGTTATGGCTCTATTGTCAGTGAAGTGCAAGGGAATACTTGCTGCTGGTGACTGTGGTTTCTGGTATTAATAAAAAAAAATAGGTACAAATGTTGTATCATAGTTCTCACAAATGTTCTGACTCAATAATTGAACGTAACCGGCTTTGGTATTCCTTGTTACCATTTATTCCTTAAATACGCCTGTTAATGGCTTTGTAAACTGAGTAAACCCAGACCAGAACAGAGACACGTATAGGAACTGTCTTATCAAGTTCAGGGTCCATGCTTATAAAGCTTTTCAGTAGAGTCTGAATTTGTTCTAGCCAAAGGCTCAAATCGGACTTATCAAAAACTTGAGAATGAACTCAGACTCAACTAGAAAGTTTTATAAGCATGGAACCAGTTTTGCTTGCGGGTGGAATTATAGACTTTATTATTCAATAATTGAATATAACCAATTTTGATATTTGCTTTACCCTTTACTCCATACAAACGCATTTTAACGTCTTTGCGAGCAGGAGTCGTTTAACAAGTATATGCTCTGGTTGCTTAACCCTTTCCCTGTACTATATTTATTCCAAATTGATATAGCTAATGAATATTCATGGACAAAATAGTTATAATGAAATATGGAAGGTAGAACACTGTAGCCCACAAGAGCCTTTTGAACTGGGTCTACTCTGATTGGAAAGACGTGGAAAAGTGTTTATATGAGGGAAAGAGTTAATAACAGATACAGGAAGCTTTAACCCGTTACTCCATAAACACGCCTTTCTACGTTTTGTACTCCTTTGTACGCAAACAGGGTAGAACCAGATCAGACGGTTTCTGTATACGAGCCGTCTGAACATGTTCTGTTTGCTTAACCCTTAAACCCATAAATAGGACTGTCTACGCTTTTGCAAACAGAGTAGATACAGACCAGATGGCTCCTAGATGACCCATCTGATCAGGGTCTGCTCTGTTTGCTTATGCCATAATAAACATATGATTCTATAGTTTCTGTCTTGGAAAACAATATAATTTCACATGTCATTCTGAAAATTCAACTAATTAATATGCATGATGTCATTACGAATGAATATTCATGGAGTAAATGGTTAAGATATGGTGTAATCTATAGTTTCTGCCATGGCCAAATATTTCCTATGTTCATGAACCATTATAAACATTAAACTAATAAATATTCATTAAGTAATCATTTCTTACATGAATATTCATGGAGTAAATGATTAACTCTTTCCCTCATAAGCGCATTTTCACGCATTTGCAAACAGATTAGACCCAGATCAGACGGCTACTATACGAGCTGTCGAACCAGAATCTGTTCTGTTTGCTTTTGACACGATATAGATCTTATTCTACAGTTTGCGTCAAAGCAAAACACAATCCCTGAAAAGTTTATACTATACCAATTCAGCTAATATTATGTCATGATGTCACTATTTCATACATGAATATTGCACAGGAAAAGGGTTAACCCATTCCCTCATATAAACGTGTTTTCACGCATTTGAAACAGAGTAGACCAAGATCAGACGGCTCCTCTGGGAGCCGTCTGATCAGGGTCTGTTCTGTTTGCTTATAGAATTTCATAGATCGGTTTCCTTGCTTTCTAAAATGTCTACAATGTTCCACCTTCTATATGTCTTCAAAACTATTTTGTTAATGAATATTCAGTAGGTATTGAAATGTGGCCTAAATACAGAACAGGGAAAGGGTTAATACAAGAAGCTTTGTTATCATCTATAAACCACGAAGTTCACAGCTAGGAAGCAGTATGTGCAGATCAACCTTATGAGTTACGGGAATACTTAAGATTCTCTGGAGGCGATTAAAGAGGCAAAAGGCAGTTACGTACTCTGATCTTTGAATATATGATAAGTAACAAGAGGATATGACCAAAGGCGATGAGAGACTTTCATTATACACCTATGAAACCATTACTGCAATAAAAGTAGATAACAAATAATGTTCTTACCACCCTATGTCAAATCAACAGAACCAGCCCCGTGCTACGGAACGTCATTAGTGTTACAAGCCGGTCTGCGAGAAATAGTTATCCGCGGGTTAGCCCCTTCCCTTATGAATATTCACGTGAGACACATTGACATTATGAATATTTATTAGCTGAAAGTTCTGATGTCAAACCACAGGGTTTGTTTGGCCATGGAAGAAACAGTAGAATTAGACATACAGAAAAAACCTCTCTATAACGGCCACTAAATTGTGTTAATTAGTTGGTATTTAGGGCAGATGGCTGCTTAAAGCAAGGTGAAAGTAAAACAGAACGCTCCTATAGGAGCGTTCTGTTTTACTTTCACCTTGCTTTAAGCACCCACCTGCCTTTAACACAATATACTTGATGTAATTGAGTGGTCGTTATAGAGAGGTTTTACTGTATATTATTCCTACAGGAGCCGTCTGATCTGAATTGCAAGCGTGTTTGCAAGCGTGCAGAAAGGCATGTTCCGCTAACTTCAATTGTTTTAACTCTTTCCTTGTTGAATATTCGTGTAAGAAATAATGACATCAGGGATATTTATAAGCTCAAGTTTTAAGACGGAACATGTACACAGGATTAATTTTCTATGAACAGAATCTGCTACAGAGTCAGAGCTATTACAATTTCACAAGCAAACAGAGCAGATCCTGATCAAGAGCCGTCTGATCTGGATCTATTCTGCTCGTTCGCTGCCTATATCATGTTCTAGTCGGGACAGCTGGTCAGAACTTACACAGTAAACCAGGTTCTATCATGGAGGTGAGGCTCATGTGCGTTTGTTTTTAATTGTGGATACTATCTTAACCCTTCTCTTGCTGAATTTTAAAATTCATTTCTCCTTCTTTACTCATGTCATGTTGTATAATTACATATATCTTCACTGTGTTCAAGTATTTCGCTGTGTAATCACTGCTGTGGAGTGCATTGGTTGCACAATCAACTTGTAAATAGTGCAGACCCTGATGAGACAGCTCCTGCAGGAGCTGTCTCATCTGGGTCTTCATTATTTACAGGTAGGTATATTGACGTGAACAGCAAGCGAAGGGTTAAAATAAGAACATTCTAAAAACCCATGGCAATGACACGAGATGTCATAGGTGAATTCTACTCATATTTACCAAATGCAGATAATCTACGGTAATTATGAACTAATCTATTGTTATGTAAGCAATTCTGTAAGACAAAACACACTATCATTACAATGTTACAAACGAAATTGCCATGATCTATAAAACAATATGGATCACGATGATACTCAGAATTACTCGGCGCCT
This sequence comes from Azorinus chamasolen, assembly GCA_963576725.1. NCBI lineage: Eukaryota > Metazoa > Mollusca > Bivalvia > Cardiida > Solecurtidae > Azorinus > Azorinus chamasolen. The sequence continues at coordinate 6,739,642 of OY755253.1, read as the reverse complement.
CATCTGGATCAAAATTGTTTGCTACTCATATTGCAGTTTGAGAAAACGAATCTTGAAATAAAAACGTGAAATAGGACGTTTTGGGTCGACAACCGTTTGGCAGTCGTGTTACTTGTAAAAGTGGCGTTGTTTGACACTGCGCAGATAAGTTCCACACACCCATGGCGTAGGTATGCTTAATGACTGCCTGTGTGTCAGTCCCTATTAGTTTGATGCAGCGCACTACTCACAGAACGCAAGTAGACATTAATTGCGGATACAGTTGAAAATATATCTTAACCTATTTAAATGCTGGGAACGAGTCACTCGTGTCCTTTGCAAACCGTGCAGACCCAAATAAGAGGGCTCCTAGAGGAGCCCTCTCATCAGGGTCTGCGCTGTTTGTCATGAAATAGCTCATATAGAGAACATTCGATACGAAGGGCTGAAACTTGCTAGAGAAGGCAAACAATGCATATCCTGATCAGATGAATCCTCTAGAAGCCCTCTTACCCGGATCTACAGTGTTTACAACTGCTAGTGCGTGCGCGTACTAGGGTGAAAGGTACATGCGTGTTTGGTGCAGTACACTGATAGTGACTGACACACAGACAGCGGCTAACTCTTTCAGTTTCACAAAATGGAAGTAGACGTTAACTGCAGATAAATGTAAAGTGTAAGTAAAATATACTGTAGAACATGTCTTAAGCGGTCATAAAAAAGAGGTATATTTACTGGTATGTAAGGCAGGTGGTTGCTTATTGCAGGTCAAAAGTAATACATAACCCTCCTATATATTTTTACCCTGCATTAAGCAGTCACCTGCTTTTTAAGACTCCTATGTTCAATACACGAATGGCCGCTTAGGACTGGTCTACTGTATAATATTAGATACTGTATAGATAGTCGCTTTTTTTCAAACAGAAGACGTCAATAATTGCATATTAACCCTTCGCTTGCTATTCACGTCAATATACCTGTAAATAGTGAAGACCCAGATGAGACAGCTCCTGCAGGAGCTGTCTCATCAGGGTCTGCACTATTTACATGTTGATTGTGCAGCAGTGATTGCACAACGAAATACTTGTACACAGTGAAGATATATGTAATTATACAACAGGGCATGGGTAAAGAAGGGGATTCAGCAAGCGAAGGGTTAAGTAGGGCGCAACGAAACTATCAGCAACCGTGTTTGGGTAACAATACGGGAAGCATTCTACCAGTAGGTCTACTCTGTATCCTGTTTTTTCTCCAATAAACATATTTGACACTTATCGTCAGAAAGACTAGACAAAATCAGAGCTACAGATAAAAGTGCATACTCAAATATTATAATCGTCATTTCTCCACCAAACCCTGTGGTCACAGTATAGGGTTTGGTGGAGAATAAAGGACTTATTCTTGATTTTTTTTAATTTACGCATCTTATCGTATCTATCTGTTAGTAAGTCTTCTAGTTAGAGCAGATTCATCTGGACTATCTAATCGTAACAGGTGGTGTTCACAAGGAGCACATGCTGATGGTGGCTGTCCAATGAGCACATTGAAGTGCTGGGTGAAAGAACACACACACCAGCTGACCAAACAGACGAATCTAATCAAGCATTTTATGAGCAGGCCGTGTGTGGCATGATTGGTTACGACTGGTGGAAAATGTGCATCCCTTCTACAGAAGAAGCCTAACACTTACTACAAGTGAAACTCTCAATAGAGATTACTGTAAATACATACACATGTAACTATACTCTTGTCCTGCTTTTAAAATGCAATCTTTTGTCACCAACTAAATTCGTTTGCCAAGAATATCGTCTGGATTAAGTTTCAGAGTCGACTTCCCTTCAATTCTTTCTCTAAAGAGTGAGTTGTGTATGTAAAAGTTTGGACCCCATTGAAACACCATGAGTTACCCGACGTCCCACCTGGGTAATCGCAGTAATCGCTTAGGACCTGCTTAGGACATGATGTCTAAGTCTATCTTGTTTGCAAGGACTAGGTCGTTCATTTAACCCATTCGTTTCCACGAATTTATGTCTGCAAAATATATAGTGTGGTTCAATTTATTGTTTGAAAGAGTGTCAAACAATTTGGATTCTGATGGGGCGCTGAGTTACCCGGCCTTTCATCTGGATCCCGACTGTTTGCAAGGGAAACCAGGGATATGGAAGAGAAAGAGATTACCATTTACTCCATAAACACGCATGCTTACGTTTTTGTAAACATTGTAAACAGAGCAGACCCAACCGAATCAGACGCATGTTGGAGCCGTCTGATCAGGATCTGCTCTGTTTGCTGATGATATACAATAAAGCCTCTCTATAACGACCACTAAATTACATCAAGTACTTTGTGTTAAATGCAGGTGGCTACTTAAAGCAGGAGCGTTCTGTTTTACTTTCACCTTGCTTTAAGCAACCACCTGCCGAAAATACTAACTAATTAACACAATTTAGTGGTCGTTATAGAGAGTCGTTATAGAGAGTTTGACTGTAATACATATATGATTTTACAGTTATAAACTTATAATAAATGTTTCAATTTATATTCAGAATGTCATTATTTTTTACATGAATATTCACAGAGTAAAGAGTTCAATTCCAGCTATTAGTACGTCATATACGGCGTTGATCTTGACCACTCAGTGTGTCTCCTAGCAACTGTTGTGGATTTCTATTTTTTTGTCTCGAAAGTAACAAAACAGTATTGATATTCTGAAGAATTTCTGACAGTATAAACCCATAATCTGCAATTACGTCTCCGGCTGATCTGGATCTACTCTGTTTGCAATAAAGTACATATTTAATCACTGTTACATGATTGTATTGTCATGCAACCTCTTATTTAGTAATGAAACGGCTGCATTTTACATTGCCGCAAATATCCACTCCAAATTATCTTTTATTGTCTTTTGATTATAGTTTAGAGAAAATAAGTTTTAATCATTTTCCTGCCGAAAAAATACATGTCTGCCGAAATCATGATTTGGCGGATTGTTTCGTTAAAATTTCGGGGAAACTATTGTTTGAAAGTCAGTCAGATTGGTTTCTTATGTAACCCCGAGTAATTGGGCGTGCTATCTGGATCCAAGTTACTTGCAGAGGACAGCCATGTCATAATCGGCAGGTCAAAGGTTAATAAATAAGAAACCACACAAACAACATTAACAGGAACAACAACAAAACGGTATTGTTTATATAACAACACACTGATTATAACCGAAACTTATTTAAAAATAGCACACTTAAACGAAACACTTAAAGTCAATGTTGCATCCTCCATGGCCACTTAAAATACACTTCAGATTCAATTTAAGCACTACAAACTGAAAATTTCTCACATTTTGTATACATATGCGCACATTGGTCTCATGTTCAGCTGGAACCTTACATCTTCGGAGAAAATATTGAGCGAATGTCACATAGTTTAAACCCTGATGAGACGCCGAGTTACTCGGCGTCTCATCAGTATTCAAACTATTTGCAAATGACAGCCAGGACACGATCGGCTCGGTAGGTTAACGGCTCGGCAGGATAGCGGTAGTATGTACTTCAGATCCAATTTAACTACTTAGAACATAAATTTTATAAACTTTTGTATATACGTAGCCTACATATGCATACATACAGTGATTTGTAGAATCTGCCAGTACTAAACATGTCATACCAAGAGAGAAGATTCTCTTGGGCGATTTACTAACTGTGTATATCAGGGTCAGGCAACCGCGTTAAATATTATACATGGTTTGTCATTACAGTTGAACCTGTCTTAAGCGGCTATCGGTCTGTATTGGTCTGCAAGACAGGTTGTAGCATAATGCAGATCAAAAGCAATACTGACATCTCCTATGGGAGCTTTCTGCATTATTTTTGCCCTGCAGTAAACAGCCACTTGCTTTTTAACACTCCTATGTTCAATACATGACTGGCCGCTTAGAACAGTTTCTTCTGTACATCATTTTCAACCCGCATTATCTTATAGAGCCATAGTTAAGGGATGCGGCCAGTACCTAAGTGATATATCCGAGACGCTTTGCAAACAGTGTAGACCAAGACAAGAAATCCGCGTTTAACCATTTTATTTTGTGTCACACTCATCAGTCAGTTAATTATCATCAACCTGTATGACCTGTACATTTTTTATTATCTAATTGAGCAATATATAAGATGTGTGATGGGATGGTGAGGTTGAGGGTGGGTTCCTGGATTGAGGTGGGGCGTACTTGAAACAATAAAATTGTTTGTGATTGAGAACTTATACTTCGATCCATCCTCTAGAAATCTCTCCAAAACACAACACTAAAGATTAGTAAATCGATAAGGTTTTGTGGAGGAATAAAGGACATGTTAACCCTTCGCTTGCTATTCGCGTCAATACACCTACCTGTAAATAGTGAAGACCCAGATGAGATCAGGGTCTGCACTATTTACAAGTTGATTGTACAACCAGTGCACTCCACAGCAGTGATTGCACAGCGAAATACGTGTACACAGTGAAGATATCTGCAATTATACAACAGGGCATAGGTAAAGAAGGAGAAATGTATTTTAAAATTCAGCAAGAGAAGGGTTAATGTTTATGCCAGAAATAATGACATCCTGAAAAACTAATTGGACTATTTATTAAGTCATGTGGGCTTAAAGTTTACTGGCCATTGCAGAAACTGTAAACTCAGATCTATATAACTCCACCAACAAACCAAACAGACCAGGATCAGAGGCCTCCTACTGTTATCTTTGGCAATAATTTACCCCCAGTCTTTCTACATGTACAAAGGATGCCAGATTGTCATATTTCAATATACTTGCAAACACAATAGTCTCGCTAATATAACCACTCAAAATGAAATATAATTCTGGATTCTTAAGACAGGACAACATTTATACAAAATGCATTATATGTGCCCTGTATAAAGCAACCAACTGCCTTTTCAGACTGCTATGTTAACCCTTCTCTTGCTGAATTTTAAAATACATTTCTCCTTCTTTACCCATGCCCTGTTGTATAATTACATATATCTTCACTGTGTACAAGTATTTCGCTGTGCAATCACTGCTGTTTAGTTTAATCATATTTTATTGCTTGTTATAATACATATAACATAGTCATACATACAATTATATATATACTGATGTGGAGTGCACTGGTTGCACAATCAACTTGTAAATAGTGTAGACCCTGATGAGACAGCCCCTGCAGGAGCTGTCTCATCTGGGTCTTCACTATTTACAGGTAGGTATATTGACGCGAATAGCAAGCGAAGGGTTAATGAAGTTTGTGGTCGCGAGACTTTACTGTGCGACAGTAACGTATTCACCTTATTGTCTGGTGTAGAAAGGATGCAGATAAGATTAAAGATTAAACAAATCCTGCAGGTGCATAGAGAGGTGTGCAGGTGCACATAAAGTGCAATTAGAATTATATTTCCAGGTCTTTGAAGTGATAGTAAGGATACAGACTAAACATATAGTATGAGTCAATTCATGATGAGAAGTGCAAATACAGTAACGCCTGTCTACATGCAGCGATCATTTAAAGAAAACATTTAATCCATAAATGCGCTTTTCTATGCCTTTGCAAACAGTGTAGATCCATATCAGACGGCTCCTATAGGAGCCGTCTGATCAGGGTCTGCTCTGTTTGCTTGTGATATAATATAGATATGATTCTACACTTTCCCCCATGGCTAAAACGTTCTGCGTCCAATAGCTATTATGACAAATTAATCTAATTAATATCCAGTACATCATTATTTCTTATATAAATATTCATTGAGGAAATGGTTAAATAAAGGTTGTAGCTTAATGCAAGACGAAATGTATACAGAAACATTCTCCAGAAGCTCTGTGCGTTAAGCAACCTTCTTCTCTATCTACCCTCTCATTTCTGTGTCACCTGCCGAGAGGCAGCGTGCCACCTTGGGATCACTTTCCCGTCGTCTGTCTGTCTGTCTGTCCGTCTGTATGTCAGTCTGTCTGTGTGTCTGTCCGTCTGTCTCTCACGCTTTCTTTTTTTATTGTGACACTTCTCCCCGCAGGTGACATATGTGTTTCTTCGAACACTCTTGTTATTTAAGTTACGGTTGCTATAGACAGATGCCACTGTAGTCTAGATGTGACACCGAGGAGGATTCAGAACGTATGCACCAGTTTCTTTACAAAAAATATAAGATGAAAGAACAAACCAACATCTGAAAATAAACTAAGCAGACACGTTTTGTGACAATTTGGGCGTCCTGTTTTATCCACGAAAATTAGACAGGTGGTTTTAATAATTGCCACGCGTTTCTCTGTGCGCCAATTCAACCTGACAGACATGTGAAGTGAAGGAAAGTGCACAGTGTCATAGGTTCATATGTATCAAAGAACATCAAGTGTAAGTGCAGCAACATAATCATCATACTTAAAACAGATAAGATATAACCTGGTGCAATTAAATTAACAAAATGAGGTTAAACCTTTACCTGTTGTAGATGCTTTTTTATGCCTTTGCAAACAGAGTAGGCCCAGATCAGACAGACTCTGCAGGGTGTGCACTGTTTGCTTGTGGGATGTATGAAGTAAATCTGGTTTATTCATCTTCTATCGTGACCAAAGTTAATATGCCGTGATAAAATACCAGCAAATTAATAGTCATAATGTCAATATGTTTTACACGAACTTCAATCGGTGCAAAGGTTAAGCACCAACACGATAATTCTTGCATCTAGCATTTCTTGGAATTATCAAATAGAGTACGTACAGTAAAATCTGTCTTAAACGACAATAAAAGAAGGGCAAGTCTGGATTTTTAATGCAGGTGATAGAGTAATTCTGGATAAAAGTCATACAGAAAGCTCCAAAATGAACTTTCTGTAACCATGCTTTAACCATGCTTTAACTCTTTCGGTGCCAATGTTGCCTGTTGGCACCATTGTAAACAGTGCAGTCCCAGGTCAGATGTCACCTTTTCAAGGCGGCATCTGACCTGGGACTTCACTGTTTTCTATATTTTTTTAGCCCAAGCATACAGGTTTTTAAAAACAAATGTTTACTAATATACCTTTATTATTTAGTTTAGTATTATATTTAATATGACTTTCTTTTTATTGCAGACGACACTTTGAAATTAGGCGCCAAAAGAGTTAGGCAACTACATGTATCTGCTATTTGAGACTCCCATGCTTAACTAGTCTATGGTCGCACATTGCTTTACTCCATTAATACGCTTTTTCACAACTTTGTAAACAGAGTAAACTCAGATCAGACGGCTCTTGTTGGAGCAGTTTGATCAGGGTCTGCTCTGTTTGCTTATGAAATATTACAGTTGCTGTCCGTATAAATATTCCCATTGTTCATGGTACCATTATGACATGTAGTTAATATGAGTAATATTAATTTTCATTAAACATGAAACACAGGGAAAGTATTTTCCCCCACATGAATCGTCTAATTATCAGTTCTGTTCTGTTCTTGAGCCGTCTAAAGGTGTCTGTTCTGTTCTGATATTAATCTACCCTGTTTGCAAAGATGTTACCTCTTACAAGGCGTATCTATAATGTGACATCAGTCTACAGGTTGTTTAAGCAACCAAGTCACACTTTATCAACACCATGGGCCGTAAGGCAATTACATACAGGTGCATACGACAAGATATTTATGAGCTATTTTTTTATAATGGCATACGAAAACATGATGTTTTGGCCATAGTAGAACTTGTAGAATCAGGTCTATATAACACCATAAGCAACCAGAACAAACCCTGACCAGACGGCCCCAGCAGGAGCCATATGATCTAGGTCTACACTATTTGCAACGGCGTCTCTCTATATAAAGCGCTGAACACGTTCATTTTTTGCTGCACGTTATATATACCAAAGCTCGTACAGACATTTTGGGCCGCCAGACAGGAGCTTTTTTAATTTCTGGTCAGATGTTTACACATCCTGACCTGCTAACACTTTGCCTGAAGTAAACATGTAAAATACACATTCATTTGTATATAAACTGGCACATGCATGGTCAAAAATGACATGCTATTTTCATTTTGCCCAGCCTCTGGGATTTTATCATAAATAAATCGTTATATTTATAGTTAGCATGTATCGACTGTTCGTATATCCACTTATAGAAAGATATGCACTTAAGCTTGTACTATTGTAATACAAATCGTTTTATCAAACTAATTATCTAAATGTAACAAGGACTGGTCTTACGACATGTCGTACGACTGAAACTGTCGTACATGTAAGTTGTAACATATGACAATCGCAGCTGGAATTGCTGCACATGCAATCTAATATGTGATAATATCCGAGTGGTACCGAATGTTGTAAATTAGAACTTTTGGATTCAATAAGGGGTGAATGTTAACTGCTTCCATACCGACACAGTAGAACCCCTCTTCAGTTTAGTATCAATATCAGTTGTGGTGGACTGGTGTCAGCTTAATGCATGGCGAAAGTCATGCAGAAAGCTCCTCTATAGAGGAGCTTTCTGCAAGACTCTCACCCTGCATTAAGCTGGCACCTGTCAAAAAGTATCTAAATTTTTCTCTACATTAAATCGGGTTTAGAGGCGTTTCATTGTATATTTATCCTTGCAACCCGTTATTCTCCAGCGTCTCACCAAGATCTGGCACCAAGGTTATAAAACGTTCTGCTTGAGTCCGAATTCATTTTCAAGCATTTGACTAGCCAATTTCAAAATCCGTTCAATTCGATACTCGAGAATGAACTCGGACTCCGACCCAGGAATGTTATATATTCGGACACTAATCAATGATTTGGTTAATCAAATTAGATCAAATAATCCAATTAAAACAAAGACAGGTAAGTGAGATGGGAATCATTTCATGCTGAAAGGTTTACGGTCAGAAACAGCTGAAGAGCCAGTCAGGTTTAATTTTGCGAGCAATAGATCAGTCCGTCAGTGTACCAAGGATGGTTAGTTTAACTTGTAACTACTACTTACAACCTGAGATAATGTGAGTAATGACTCTACCGGATACAATAATGGGATATAGCTCTTCAATACAATAAAACAGACATTTAGCCCTTTGATATGTACCTCATATCAACGCCTTTTCACGCATTTGCAAACAGAGTAGACCCCGATTAGACGGATAGGAGCCGTCTGATCAGGGTCCACCCTGTTTGCTTTTGACATGATAGAGATACGATTCTGCAGTTTTTGTCAAAGCGAAAATGTCCCTTGAAAAGTTTTACATTGTTAGACTTTAGCTAATAAATACCCATATTGTCGTATTTCTTGTGTGAACAGGGAAAACAGGGAAAGGGTTAACCATTTTACCTGATCATTATTCATGTAGCAAATGACGGTTTTATGATTATTCATAAGCTTTTTTTCTATAATAGAACACGGATAAGCAATGTGTTTCCCATCAATGAATTGTAGAATAATAACATTTATTTATCATTTATTTAATTATTTTATTTTATTTATTTAATCAATTATTTATATAGTATTTTATATGCAAACAAATCAAACTCTGCTGAGACAGTTCCTACTACAGGTGTCTGATCTGATGAAGCTACTCTGTATATATGTAAAGGCGTAAAAGGCGGGTGTATCAGGTAAAGGGTGAATACATATAAATGAATACAGATGTTTTTAAAAACAGGTGGTTGCTTAACACAGAAAAACGGGTAATGCAGAAAGCTCCCATAACAGCTTACTGCATACCAGTCACCCTGCGTGAAGCTACCAACTCAGAATTAGGCTACTTGCATTAGGTGTACAGCAGAACCTGTCTTAATCGGTCATCAAACAAAAGTCTAAGTATGTAAGGCAGTTGGTAGCTTAATGCAGGTCAAAAACAATACAGAAATATCATATAGGGGGGTTTTGCATTGCTATTTCCTTGCATTAAATAACCACCTGTTTTTTAAAGACTCCCTTGTTCATTAAATGAATGGCCGCTTAAGACAGGTTTTACTGTATTTTGGATCCTATATTAACCCATTTGCTCCCAAGATCCCTTATATGGGACTAAGGGAAACAGTGTACTCTTATCAGACGCCGAATAATGCGGCGTCTGATCAGAGTCTACACTGTTTACTGATAGGAATTTCAATATAAAACAAAATGAAATTGAAATTTTTGACCAGGCACCCCTAAGATAAAAATTGGACTAATCCAATATATAATCATGGAAGAATCCACTGGGAGTGGGTTAAGACACCGATATCCACAACGTCTCTTCTTAACCTGACCTGTTTGAACTTAGGTTATCATGGAATACCCCATGCTTAAAGTTAGCCTGCTGTAAAAATGATACTGACCAAACTATGGTCGGTTATATTGTTTATTTACATTTGATTAGTTAAGACCTTGGAGAAACTTTAGACCAAACCAGCTTGTCAAGCAACTTTGAACCTGATGAGATGTCGAGTTACTCGACGTCTCAACTGGATCCAAGCTGTTTTGCCAGTCAGATCAACACGCAGAGGGTTAATCACTTAGCGTCAAAAGGTACGACAGACGCCCAGCATGGTGCGTATACCGGAAGTCATTTGCTTTACCCTTTCCTTGTTCTACGTTTATTCCAAATATTCATGGACAGAATTGTTATAATGAAATATCGAAGGTGCAACATTGTAGCCATTTTAGAAAGTAAAGAAACACATCTATCAAATTACATCAGCAAACAGGACGGAACCTGATCAGGCGGCTCCTATATCTGGTTCTACCCTGTTTGCAAGTGCGTGAATACACGTTTATATGAAGGAAATGGATAACTAATTCGCAGCAAATGGCGGAATCTGCGATCACATTTACAAACACATTTGATACACAAGAGACGTCGAGTGTTAGGAGTTCAGATACAAACCGGTTGATTCAAATATTGTATTTAGATTAAAACATTAAATCACACAAAACTGAAGAAAAAACAAAATTGAAAATTGAAGCAGACGACAAATTTTGTAACAGGAAACACGAGTAACGATAAATACAGAAGCCAGGAAGAAAAAGACAAGCAATAAAAACGTTAGGATAATAAGATGCGTTAATCTCTTTCGCTGCCAACCTTTGTCGTCTGCAAACTTTGTCGACTGGAATAATTTATTTTTTCTTTATTTTTATTTTTAAAAAACATAGTCATAGTAACAAACAATTTGGAGCCTGATGAGACGCCGATTACTCGGCGTCTCATCTGGGTCCAAACTGTTTGCATAGATAATCACAGATACGATATTGGCAGTGGAAGAGCTAATCTCTAGATGCTCAAATGCTCGTAGCGAAACACTTGAAAGCACCACTTCGTCTAGGCTGCAACTTTATGAATGGCACAAGTTTGGCACGAAAACAGTTGCCTCTTTCGCCGCCATATGCGACACTGTGCTAATATTTGCAAACAGTTTGGATCCAGATGAGACACCGAGTAACTCGGCTATTCATCAAGATAAACTTGATTGATCATTATATTATATTTGTGCAACGAAATGGAATAGAACTACGCTTTCCAAACAAAAGCAGACGAACGTTTTAGTGGATGAAATTTGTTTGGCGGCCGTAGGGTTAAATAAACTAGGGAAACAGTTTTTGTCAGTAAATAGGTATAATACATTCTACGATTTTTTATGTTAAAGTCAAACCAAATTTTATTTAGAAAGAAAGATTTGTAGAATTTGAAATTTGATATTTGAACCGCTCTCGGGGAATAAACGATTCTGCTTGCACAGAAAACAGTTTAGATCCAGTCCAGCAGTCACGTCTCCGACACATCGTCTGCAGGATCTACATTGTTTGACATTCATTACAATATGTAATAATTCGTTCTGTATCGTTCATCAGAGGTGTCGTTATCAAACCCTTCCCCATAGGCGTTTTGCTTGGTGTTGGTCTACACTGTTTGCAATATAAAGCACAAAACATGATTCCTTGTTTTGACAAAAAGATATAAGAAATACTAAAATCTAGAAACTTCATGCTATGCAATGTTAACCCTTCGCCTGGCTTACATTTGCAAACAGCCTGGATCTTGATCAGACGCCAAGTAGCCTTGCTTACATTTGCAAACAGTTTGGATCCAAGTAACCCGGCGTCTCATCAGGATCCAAGCTGTTTGACACCCATTCAATTGTGTATCAATGAATCGAGCAAATCGGAAGTCAACGGAATTTTCAGAATATCATATACTGAGAAGAATGGGCTTCAACGTTATGAATGGCACACATTTGGCACGGACACAGTTGACTCTTAAGCCACCATAGGCGACACTCAGAAATCAGAAGTGACTTTTTTTTAGAAAATCATATATTGCGTAGATTTTTTTTCAGGTTTTTTTTTTCAGCGTGAGCCACTTAGATTTCAAGATATTCGTTTACCTCTCATTTCCATGACCAAGTACTACGTAGCTATTGTTTTCTATTCTGCAGAATGACCATCACCTATGAGTTGGTACTAGGTGATATCACCTATGCGTTGGTACTAGGTGACATCACCTATGAGTTGGTACTAGGTGATACGTTTGGTATACAGAGGTACAGCTAAGATGTGTAAATCAAAACAATTTCAAGAAAAACTTCTTTATTTTTCCACTAACCCATATGCTGTGACCACTCTTTAGAATCGTCTCGAAGAGACGATTCTAAAGAGTGGTCACAACATAGGGGTTGGTTGAGAAATGACGATTTAAGTACTTAAAGTACGCGCCTATATCTGTTGCTCTGATGAAGCATACTAAAGGCAGAGCCATAGTGATAGATAACAGACTTCCGAACAGTTTATCATTTGTATATATCTGTCTTTAATCCTAAATATGCTGTCAAAACAATGTCTGCTCAAAACTAAAACCTGCTATATTTTTTCCATTTATTTTCGATTCGTTAAAACGTTTGAAAAACTATAGAGCGAGTATTAAACAGTTTGGATCCTGATCAGATGCCGGGCTACTCGGTGTCTCATCTGGGTCTAAGCTGGTTGCAAATGGTAACCAGGTGACGGTTAGCAGACAAGCAGTTAATATTGCATAACATGAGTTTTCTAGGTATCCGTATTTCTTATATCTCTTGTCAAAACAAGAAATCATGTTTTCTGTTCACCTGTATGAATCGTATTTCAACATACAACATACAGTGAATCCCGTCTAAACCCGGAGTTCTAGTGGAGAAGAATTTAGATATTTTTAGGCAAGTGGCTCTTTGATGCAGACTGAAAGTCGTGCAGAAAGCTCATAGAGGAGCTTCCTGCATGGGTTTCACCCTGCATTTAGCTGCCCCCTGTCTCTAAGACCGATACATATACTAAATGTAACGTCCGGTTTAGAGAGGTTTCACTGTATAGGATGCTGTATATCTTTCCTGCTTCATTTTTCAACCCGTCAATCTTTAACCCTTTCGCTGCCAATGCCGGATCTGTGATTACCTATGCAAACAGTTTGGATCCAGATGAGACGCCGAGTAACTCGGCGTCTCATCAGGATCCAAACTGTTTGTTACTGTTACTATGTTTTTGAAATAAAAATGAAGAAAATCAAAAAAATGAAAATTTGTAGCAGACGACAAAGTTAGCAGACGAGAGAGTTTGGCAGCGAAAAGTTTAATATGCTAATGGCGAATTAATGATAACATTTATAAACAATATGGATTTAGGTGAGATGCCGAGTAACTCGGCGTCGTACCAAGATCAAATTTGTTTGAATCTCTGACTTCATTATCATAGAGAATTTGAATCTGTAATTAAGAAATGAAATGGCCGATAATATGTGGATGCAAACAGTTTTTCAGATGTTTAAAGGTTAATGTATAGAGCCTGCAGATATGTCTGACATCTTTCAGTTTCATTTTTCTGTACGGAATTTGGCTGGTACACATCTTGCAAACTATTTTCTGAAGCCAGAAGTTCATAGATCACCAGCTGATGAAAGTCTGTAGTATTTACATCGCAAATCATTTTACAGATACAAAAACAGCATCGTCTTTACTAGCAATCAGTGCTAAAATGCTTTCTAACAGAAACAAACCTTCAGAAAAAATAGATTTACTGTTAATTAAGATCTTGGTATATCGAAGTGGTTAACCATTTACCTGATGCATGCTCATAAAAATATAATTACTGAATTTTAATTAGGTGATATTTTATAAAATGCATATGTACAACGGACGTTTTGACACACAATATAATTAGATCTTTGCTATCCCATATGCAAACAGAATATACACTGACCAGACAGATCGAGACATCTACAACAGCTGTCTGATCTGGGTTTAGCTTATTTGCAAATACATTAATACGTATGGTTAACCCTTACCCGTAATCCGCGAATTGACTCGCATTTGCAACCAGCTTGGATCCAGGTAAAACATCGAGTAACTCGGCATCTCATCAGGATCCAAACTGTAAGTAGTTTCTCAGAATGTTCGATCGGGAAGTAAATATTCCACTTGATCCAAATTTGAGTCAGTTTACCCATTCTAGTTTACCAACACTTGTTGAACTGAGTCAATTTACCCATTCTCGTATAACCGTTCTCGATGAATTTTGTCAGTTTACCAATTCTCGTAGAACTGTATTATTTTACCCATCCTCGTAGAATTGAGTCAATTTACCCATTATCGTAGAACTGAGATAGTTTACCAATTCTCGTAGAACTGAGTCAGTTTACCCGTTTTAGTAGAACTGAGTCATTTTACGCATTATCGGAGAAGTGTGCCAATTTACCAATTCTCGTAGAACTGAGTCAGTTTACCCGTTCTTGTAGAACTGAGTCGTTTAACCTATTATCGCAGAACCGAGTCATGTTACGCATTCCCCTAGAACTGAGTTGGTTTACGCATTCTTGTAGAACTGCGTTAGTTTACCCGTTCTCGTACAACTGTGTCAAGTCATTGGGAAACTATTGACCAACTATCCATCAAGTCATTGACCAAGTGTTATGGTAAAGGTTTTTCAGAATCTGTTGACCAGTTGTCAAACAGCTTGGATCCTGATGAGACGTCGAGATTTTCAGCGTCTCATCTGGATCCAAACTGTTTGCAAAACGCGACTCAAATCGTTGTTGCATGGATAAGGTTTATGATAATTGACTGATCAGAAAATATGATACGTTGGAAGGTACTAGGTATCTGGCGCAATTTAATCAAATGTTAGAACTATAATAATACTCATATATAAACGAAGGATTTCGAATATGTAACATTCACGAACATTGTTTGTTGTTAAAATCATTACGTATGCCAGGGACAACAATAGGTAGTTTGTCAACCAACCAATATTTCTTTTACCATACTTTGTGTCTAGTCTATGTTATCTTTAATCACGTGACTCAAACAAGGTTTTCAACAAATTGTCAGCATGTCAGTTTTGTTTGTTTCTTGCCTAACTTACTCTAAATGATTCTCAGCTGTGCAAACAATTAGAATGGATTATTCATTGCGCAAAATTCGTTAGGCAGTGACTTGGTGCTATATTAATTGAGGAACCAGAATTGGCTTTCATTGATTCAAAACCAATACCTTTGCCAAACGAAGTTTGCATTACATTACATTGCAATTACAACCTGTTTTTACCCTTTCCCTTATATAAAGGTGTTTTACGCATTTGCAAACGGAGAAGACCCCGATCAGAAGGCTCCAATAGGAAGCGTCTGATCAGGGTCTGTTCTGTTTGCTGATGGAATTTGATAGCTCTGATTCTTTACTTTCTAAAATGACTACAATATTCCACCTCTATATTTCATTATAACTACTCTGTCCATGACTATTCAGTAAGTATTGGAATTTGGAATAAACATAGAACAGGCAAAGACTTAAGAAACTACTTGCTGATTAGATATGGTTGTCTTTAACCCTTTCCCTTATATTGACGACTTTTGACGACTCTGTAAAAGTCACTTTGTGAAACCATTGTGATAAATAGAGCATTTGCTCCTTTTCTCTAGTTAATGCTCCTTTCGGTGGATTTATTCAAAAAGGTTGTATCTAAAAATAGCCTATGAGGTAATGGGTTAACCATAGGAGCAAATGCTCTATTTATCTCAATTGTTTCAAACTACACAATTCTAAACGTTTCCCTTTCTCCAGTTAATGCTCCTTTTCGGTACATTATTCAAAGAGGTTGGATCTAAAAATAGCCTATGGGGTAATGGGTTAATAACTTGGTGGCTTACTGCAGAGCAAACGTAATGCAGAAAGCTCCAAATTAGATTTCTGCATTGCAATTGTCTTGCATTACGTTAGAACCTGCCGTACATACCCGTCATTAGATTTCTTTGAAATGCTTTCTTTAAACTTTAGCGTGCTGTGGTTGGATTGGCAATTATATTTGCTAAAAGATTGGACACAGACAAGACGCCGAGCAACTCTGTTTCCTACCAGGATTCAAACTCGTTGACACCCAGATTGTATGTTGGTGGATATACTGATTATAGCTTGACTTTTGAAAATGTAGTGGGTGGAAACTTGTGTTAAAGTAATTTGCTCAGTAGGCTAAAGGTTAAATGCGTTGCACTGTGCCTAGGCCTGGAATTCTGCAGGAAGTATTGAATTTTACAACTTATTACTTTCTCCGGAACAATGTTGGCAGGCGGTCACGGAAATATGATGCAAATCCTTTCAACCCTGAGCTTTCTGAGTGGGATAGCCCATCAGTGCTTATAGGGTCTACTCGGTATGATACGTTTTATATTTTTTAGAGGATTTTGTATGACAAACAGTGCAGATCCAGATCAGAGGGCTCCTCTTGGAGCCCTCTGATCTGGATCTACACTGTTTGCAAATTACAGTTGATGCGTGTCTCGAATTCAAAGGTTTTAATATCCTGGAATTTACAAATAAATAATTATGTGGTTGTACTGAGACGCTTATACAAGGAAGCCATTACATCTTCTCTCTGTAGCATTTTCTATTTGAAGTACCAGATATAGTTTGAAGTACCATTATGTCAGAGAAATTTTAATTTGAAATGTTTTAAGTGTTCCATGCCCAGTGGTCTCACAATTAGAGAGAATTCTTGTTTACGTCTGAATGTTTCAATTATTTGCCAACTGTGCTACTAGAAGAGTTCACAGCATGTCTGTATAACAAGACATACGGTTCATAGTATGTATCTGTGCAACAAGACATAACGTTCAAAGTATGTCTGTGCTACAATACATAGCGTTCAAAATATGTTTCTGTACAACAAGACATAACGTTCAAAGTATGTGCCTGTATAACAAGACAAAAGCAAGACAAAACGTTCAAAGTATGTCTCTTTACCAGAAAACAACGTTCAAAGTAATGTATGTATCTGTACAACAAGACATAACGCTCAACGTATACTCTGTGCTACAAGATATACGTTCAAAGTATATCTTTACAACAAGACATAGCATTCAAAATATATATCTGTATAACAAGACGTAACGTTCAAAATATATATCTGTATAACAAGACGTAACGTTCAAAATATTTCGCTATACAACACTATATAAAGTTAAAACTCTTATTACTGGTCAGTGTATGCTTGTATATCGAGGTACTACATGTGAAAAATATAGGGTTAATCCTACTGTAATTTGAAATTTGCGACGGTATATGAGGTTTTTAACGGTCGCAAATTATTTTAATGGGTTTACACTGTTTGAAAATGCCAGTACACTCGTTTCTGCCTTCAGATGGTTTAGTTCATTACGTTCAACTACTCATATCGTACACATAACATGTTCAGAGTGCACTATGTAGGTTAAGAAAGTATTTCACATACTGCCACGCACCCAAATAATGTTCAGAATATTTTTTCAAAGAATGTTTGACATACCGAGATATCTGTTGCAAAGATAATAAGTTCCGGAGATGGCATAATGCACTGAGAAGGCAAATTTAAACCTTTACTCAATACATATTCATGTAAGAAATTGTCAATTTGATTAATATGTATAACAGCATATGAACATGGCCGTGAGAGAACTGTAGATTCAGATCTATATAATTTCATAAGCAAACAGAGTAGAACTCATGATCAAACACCTGATACAGATACCGTTTGATCCGGGTCTACTTTGTTTGCCAAGAACTTAAAGGCGGGTCAATAGAGTATTGGTTAACCCGTTACCTCATAGGCTATTTTTAGATACAACCTTTTTGAATAAATCCACCGAAAGGAGCATTAACTAGAGAAAAGGAGCAAATGCTCTATTTATCACAATGGTTTCACACATTGACTTTTACAGAGTCGTCAAAAGTCGTCAATATAAGGGAATGGGTTAATAATAATATATAATATAGTAATAAGATGATTGGATTGTATGTATGTATTTGTTTTGTAGGGAAGGTGGATTATATTCAGTTACAAAGCAACAGAAATTACATGACACAGTCCCGAATAATAAAATTACTATAGTATCTCAAAACAATAATTGAAGTTGTGAAAACATGTTCTAAACCTTTACATAAATATGTGATAAATTACACGGTTGCATGACCCGGTATATTATACCACTTCAGTTTGTTGCCAGGAAAGTCGCACGCATAACAAGTACGTGTTGCACCCATACGTATATACTCTTTATGTTGGTAAATCGGTGCGTACCTTGAGTCTATCTGATATTTTTCCGAACCTTATAGCAAGGAAACACAAAGTACGGTAAACCCCCTCTAAACCGGACGTTCCATGTAGCATAAATAATGGTACTGGAGACATGTGGTGGTTTATTGCAGGGTGAAAGTCATTGAGGGTTTTTACTCTTTGGCAATATTCATCACCTCTGCAAAAAGTGAAATGGGTTGGTCCCATGTTCTGCTTACAGTAACCTTGTGGTTTACGACCTTAGCCGATAATTATATTCCAGTGATCGGTCATAATCATTCATCATCATCATCACCCCAGCTCTCGTCTAAACACTAAACATGTATGACGTATCAATAGCAACACATCCATCCATCCGTCCACATAAACATGCATACATACAGTAGAACCCTTCTATACCAGACGTTCAATTTAGTATAAAGATCGTTCTTGAAGACGGGTGGCAGCTTAATGAAGGATCAAAGTCATGTGGAATGCTCCTGCAGGAGCTTTCTGCACGACTTTCACCTTGCATTAAGGAGTCATCTGTCTAAAAGTAACTAAATTATAATTTACTAAAATCCTGTTTAGAGGGGTGGAGATGGGGGCGGTGTGTGTGTGTGTGTGTGTGTGTGTGTGGGGGGGGGGGGTTCCATATGTATTCACTATATGGTCACTATAGGCAGGGTCCTCAATGTTAAGGACGTCTAGGCAAACACTTTCTGTATTTTCCGCCAAGCTCTCTTTCATGGAACTCTTGCAAGACTCGCATCTCTGCACGAGGAAAAAAATAAATACAGAAACACCAGTACGCCTCTTAATTACAGCCCTGGTATACATAAGAAAATTAAAAAAGTAGTCCAACTGCTGAAGTCCAACAAGTGCAAGAACTTGTTATTTCAATCAATGTAACATGCATGTCTGCCTTGTCTAAACCATTTTAATACGGGACGACCCGCAATGGCATATGCAAACATTATAGACCCAGATCAGAGGGGTGCTAGAGGAGCCCTCTGATCAGGGTGTACACCCTTTGTCATTTAAATCAATCTATATACTTTATGTCTTTCTTACTGCGTTAACTCTTTAGTTAGACACTGATGGAGGTTTTCACTCTGACAAATCAGCATTGAAAGGGTTAAAAATAGCCTAGTTGTGAATGGTAGAATGCTTAAACCTCACCCGTCCGTACAAAACGTATGAGTCCTCAAACGATCGATCTGGATCTCTGTCTAGTTATTTCCAATACATTCAAGCTCTTGAGAAACTTCTGATCGAATACCAAACAGTTTGGTTCCTGGTGAGACGCCGAGATACTCGGCGTCTCATCTGGATCCAAACGGTTTGCAAATGATAGTAGGGCTGCTATCAGTATGATAAGGGTATAGTCTTTAATCAGTGTCTCACGTCATATTTACTGTTTGCACATTGTTATTGTTTGTTTACTATGCTGTCTATTCCTATTACCTATCATTTGTATCGTTTGAAAACGACAACCACGGTATAAAACCGAACTAGTCTTATCCAGTGCCTCATCAGAATATGACCTGCGCGTGCATATGGAATCACAATTTCGCCAAATGCGCGCTAAATGTTATACTTAAAAAGCATCCATCGTTGCAGTCTGTGGCATTTTAATGTTTCATCGGGCAGGCGTTCCTATCTTTTTGCACTAGAAAGTCATTAAATCATGTCTGAGTCTGCCTGAATTAGAACTGGTTATATATTTTGTATGAGGGAAACTTCGTACCCGTTATCCGGCTACGCGTGACCTGATTGGAATTTGGAAACAATCAGAATCCAAATGAGAAGCCTGGGTCCAAGGTTATAAAAAATTTTCCTTGAGTCTGAGATCATTCACAAGCATCTGATTGGTCAGATTCTGAGCTTGCTCAGAATCTGACCAATCAGATACTTGAAAATGGTTTCAGACTCAGAGGTTTAATAAGCATGGCACCTGGTTACTCAGTATTTTCTCAAAATCTTGAACGAATTGTTTGCAAAGACATGAACTGTATGTCTGTGAGGAAGGGATTAACATTCTGATCATGAATTCTTGAAAAGGTATGACGAAACAATATATTTGCAGATATTCATAACTAAAACAGGTTTTTGGAATGTCAATCACATCCGTCTTTACGTCATAGAGATGTCTTTTGTCACAGTAGCAAACAGAGTAGACCACTATCAAATAGCTCCCTGTAGGAGCCGTCTGAATATGGTCTGCTATGTTTGCTTAAAGAACATCTTAGGTCTGATTTTATAGCAATTTGCATAGCTATGTATTCACTTGTTTTAAATAACAAACCTAAACAATTAGTAAATAAATGCCCATGGCAGATGGAGTCTGCCATGGATAGTCAAGGAGTATAGGGATAGAGGAAAATAATGCCAATGCATGGGTGTAAACACAAAAATAGTCGTTTTTTCTGCTAGTCTTGCATGTATGTCATCGCCTTATTGCAATTGTAAAATTTACAGTGCACGCTCGAATGTTATCACACGTTTTAATCTTTTCTGTAGCAGAACCACCCTATAGCCTTGACATCTTGAAACATGTGCTTGTTGACTGAAGAGTAAAGTAATGCAGAAAGCTCCAATGCAACAGCAGTGATTTGAATAATAATAAAAAGAACAGATGGTTGCGTATGCAGGACAAAAGTAATACAGAAAGTTCCTGCAGGAGCTTTATGTGTAACGTTTGCCCTGCATTAAGCTACCACCTGCCATAAAGGCCCAGAAGTTAGCATTCCTGCGTGCAGAGAGGTTTTACTGTTAATTGTTTCTGCTAACACTTGTTGCATTCATCAGTGTACGCTAGCTAATCATTATTTCTGCTAATCTTTTCTAGTCCTTTCATTAATCCAAGAGATTACGACGTATAAACACAAGTGCGTATAGCGCTAGGAGCGATTGAGCTTGAACATGTGAATGCATCGTGGTAAAACGTATCTCTTAAGCAACCACCAAAATGATGTTTTGTTCTGGGATTGAAAGCCAGGTGGTAGCTAAATACAGGACGAACGTTATGAAGAAAGCTCATGCAGGAAAATGCTTCATTAAATTTATTCAGCAACGGCCTGGTTTAAAGACACATATGGCCCTTTAGAGGGGTTTATTGTAATTAACTGAAACTATGATAATAAATACAGTAAGCGCCTTTATGTGCAATGTCCACTTGAGAGAAGTCTTAATTCTTGGTTTTAGGACGGTCGCTTAACCCATTCCCTCATATTGACGACGTTTGACGACTCTGTAAAAGTCACTTTGTGAAACCATTGTGATAAATAGAGCATTTGCTCCTATAGGAGCAAATGCTCTTTTTATCACATTGGTTTCAAACTACAAAATTCTAAAAATTTCCTTTTCTCTAGTTAATGCTCCTTTTTGGTAGATTTATTCAAAGAGGTTTATCTAAAAATAGCATATGAGGTAATGGGTAATGCAGAACTTTTGATCTGCATAAATCATCAACATGGTAATAAATAATAACCCATTCCCGTATACAAACGCCGTGTCACGCATTTGTAAATATAGTAGATCCATATCAGACGCTCTTGTTTGCTTATGACATCTCTACATTTCCTACTTATACCAAACAATCATAATACATATGTCATTGCTAATAAATATTCATGATGGCATTATCTATTAGAGGAATAATAAACAAAGAAAACCCGTTTTAGTTTATGAATCTAGTCGGAGCTGGTCTGCCCAAGTTAGTATGCACAAGTTAGTCTGCCCAAGTTAGTATGCGAACATCACGCTTCTGTCCCTCCCATAATCGTGTACACCATCAAACTTTTACTCTACTAATACATGTATTCATGTAAGAAATGACGTCATGAATATCAATAACCTAAAACGGAACTACGAAAAAGGATTTTTTATGACAACAACTGTGGAATCTTAGCAATATTATATCATAAGCAAACGGTGCAGACCCTGATCAGGTTGCTCTATTAAACCCGTCTTCTCTGAGTCTGCTCTGTTTGCAAAGGCGTGAAAAGGTTCTTGGAGTAAAATGCTGACACGTCATCGTATGCTTGTAGTAACTCTTGATGAATTCCCTAGTAAGTACACTCTCGACATTAATCATAACTGTAAATATTTTCTAGTTCTTTCACTAATCCTAGCAATAATGAGGAATAAACAATAGTGCGTATGATGCTGGAAGCCAATTGTGTGTATGGTGCTGGAAGCCAGTTGTTTATTTAAGTGCAATGGATCAATGACAAGGTAAAATACAGATACAGAAACCGGAATTAGAGTAGAGAAGAATTTAGACACTTTTGGGCAGGTGAATACTTAATACAGGGCGAAAGTCATACAGAAAGCTCCTAGAGGAGCTTTCTGCAAAGCTCCTAGAGGAGCTTTCTGCATGACTTTCACCCTGCATTATGCTGCATTCTGTCTCCAAGACCGATATTTATATTAAAATTAACTTCCGGTTTAGATGGGTTTGACTGTACATCCTTTACAGATACAGTGTACCCGTTATACAACGATCGCACAAACAAAGACAATGTTTGTGTCGACAAGCCGTTACTCTGTAAATTCACCTGTTTACGCATTTGAAAACAGAGTACACTTAACTAGTCCCCTGTAGCAGCCGTCTGATCAGGGTCTGTTCTGTTTACTTAACCTTTAGCCTGCCATGGCCGGATGAGTGAATACCTATGTAAACAGTTTGGATCCAGATGAGACGCCGAGTAACTCGGCGTCTCATCAGGATTCAAACTGTTTGACATCCTGATTGCATTATGGTAGCCAATTGATAATAGCTTGAATTTTGAAACTATAGTAGGTGAAACATTCTGTAAAAATAATTTGCTCAGCAGGCTAAAGGTTAAGTGAATAATACCAATCCGGTTCTACAGTTTCTGTAAGTATAAGAATGCCCTTGTCCTTATTGCCATTATAAAGGTTCAGTAACATGTAATTATTCACGGAGTAAAGTGTTAAAACATGCAATGTAACGCCCCCGTTTGAACTTTACGATCTTTATTATTTTCAATCTATAGTAGATCCTCTCTAAAACGACCGCTTATTGACTGAACAGAAGAATCTTAAAAAGTCAGGTGTAGCTTAATGTAGGGCAAAAAGCATTGAAGAAAGCTCATATGTTACATTTGACCTGATTTAAGCTACCAACTGTCTTAAGCCTTAACGTCATATAAACGTATGTTCACGTCCTTGCAAAAGAGAGAATACCCAGATCATATAACCCCTATAAGAAGCTTCTATTCAGTATAATTATGCTCTGGTTGCCTATGACGTAATATAGATACGCTTCTGTTGTATAGATCTGCAATGATAAACGATGGCATTGATCATAATTCAGCTAATTAATATTCAGGATGCCAATATTTCTTACTAAAAGGTCACGAGAAAAAGGTTATTAACACATTATCTCCTAGCGACGCATTATGAACCTAGTCACTTTATGAAACCATTGTGATAAATAGAGCATTTGCTCCTATATGAGCAAATGCTCTATTTATCACAATGGTTTCAAACTACAAAATTCTAAATATTTCCTTTCCTGTAGTTAATGCTCCTTTTTGGTAGATACATTCAAAGAGGTTGGGTCTAAATATAGGCTAGGAGAGAATGAGTTAAAATCCCAGGTTTAGACCTCTTTTGATCTGTTATAGTGGGGTATCACTGTTGATGTCTATCACGGCAGGCTATCTAATATATTTCAGCTGCAAACGTTATTTGTCATAACGAGCAAGAATTCTAGTTAATTCAGTCGAATTAACCCATATTATTGGCTGTTATAAGGCTGTAATGGTGATCTTGTTCGGTAAATTAGTCTTGTGGTAAACCTATTGGTCAGACTGGAATGCAGGTTCATTCGGCCAAACAGTCCAAAATAACGGCCTGGGTCGGAGTTAAAAGTACAGTGTGATACCGGTGATTGGTTAACATCATCCGCCATCAACGTAGGTGTCCAGGTTTTCTGTTTAACCCCTCTCTTGCTGAATTTTTAAATACATTTTTCCTTCTTTACCCATGCCCTGTGGTATAATTACATATATCTTCACTGTTTTCAAGTATTTCACTGTGCAATCACTGCTGTGGAGTGCACTGGTTGCACACTCAACTTGTAAATAGTGCAGACCCTGATGAGACAGCTCCTGCAGGAGCTGTCTCATCTGGGTCTTCACTATTTACAGGTAGGTATATTGACGTGAATAGCAAGCAAAGGGTTAATCCACGAATATTCACGTAAAAATGACGCTATGAATATTACTTAGATTATATTTTTATAACAGCACATAGACACAGGAAGCTTTGGCAATGGGAGACTCTATATGATACCATAAGCAAGCAGAGCAGACCCTGATTATGCAGCTCCTATAGGCACCGTCTGCTCTGTGTCTATTCTATTTGCAAAGACGTAGAAAGAGGTATTTATGGAATAAAGGACTAAATATATATTTGCGCGAGTAGCTTCGGATTAGTAAGATTTTGAAGGTATTCAAACTCTGATCCATCAGGTACTTATGAAGAAAGTTAGACTCAAACTCAGAACATATATAAGTCCGGAACCAGGGCTAATATAGCACCAACTATATACGGAGTTGGATTGCTATGGAAGTTGAAATTCATGAACGCAATACTGTTTCCATGAAAAATGTCTCTAATATGCGGCTGCGTCTACTATTGCAGTGCGCTTTCTTAATGCTAATGTAAGAAATAATGGCATTTTGAACACTTATTATATTAGATTAACATCCATAGTGGCACATGAGCGTATTAAGTTATGGCCATGGCATTAACTGCAGAATCGTAATCTATATTGTCCCTTAACCCATTCCC
The DNA here is from genome assembly GCA_963576725.1 of Azorinus chamasolen. Lineage (NCBI taxonomy): Eukaryota > Metazoa > Mollusca > Bivalvia > Cardiida > Solecurtidae > Azorinus > Azorinus chamasolen. Next base: position 6,714,353 of record OY755253.1, on the reverse strand, counting down.
TCATAGGCTATTTTTAGATACAACCTCTGAATAAATCTACCAAAAAGGAGCATTAACTAGAGAACAGGAACATTTTAGAATTTTGCAGTTTGAAACCATTGTGATAAATAGAGCATTTGCTCCTATAGGAGCAAATGCTCTATTTATCACAATGGTTTCACAAAGTGACTTTTACAGAGTCGTCAAGTCGTCAATATGAGGGAATGGGTTAAGTAAACAATGCAGGCCTAAGTAGACAGCTCCTACAAAAGCCGTCTGATCTGAGTCTACTCTGTTTGCAAAGGCATAGAAAGGCGTTTTATAGCGTAAAGGGATTTAATCATTGTCTGGTAATGTTGTCTGTCGTAGACGTCATTAACGAGGGACATTATCAAATGCTCCTTGGATACGCTTTGAAAATACATTGACCCTAGAAATTGCTTTCCTTCGCTTTTATCGTTGATCTGTTTGCACTGCATCAGTTGATTTGTATTTAGATATCCCGGAGAAGAATTATCGAATGATTATACAGTAAACTCCCTCTATACTGGACGTTCAATTTAGTATAAATATCGGTCTTTGAGACAGGTGGCAGCTTAATGCTTTATGCATGACTTTCACCCTGCATTAAGCCGTCACCTGCATATAAGTATCTTGCAAGTGCATTCTACATGCCTTTCATTCTGCATTAAACTGCCATCTGTCTTCAATGTCGATCTTTATACTAAATTGAATGTCTGGTGTACAAGGGTTCTACTGTATTTGTGCATATTTCTGTGGATGGATGGATGTGTTGGTATTGAAACGTCATACATGTTTAGTGTTTAGACGAGAGATGGGATGATGAAGATGAATGATAGTGACCGATCACTGGAATATAATTATCGGCTAAGGTCGTAAACAACAAGGTTACTGTAAGCAGAACATGGGACCAACCCATTTCTGTTTTTGCAGAGGTGATAAATATTGCCAAAGAGCAAACACCCTCAATGGCAATTAGCCATTATATATCTAAGACACTGTAGGAATGAGAACACACACATGACACGGGACAATCTCAATGGTTTCTTCTCACGTTGCAAGGTGAGCTGAACTGATAATGAAGAAGTCATATGGAGGGGACAATTCTTACCTTTTTCGCATTCCAAGCCCTTGCATTGGCAGCCAGAGTCAAGATCTTGACTAACACATAGGCAATTCCCGCACGTGTTGTTCTTCTCACACGCTTCCAGCGGAACACGTGACACAGAATCGCCCTCAATCATTTCGCCCCGAGAAGGTTTACACGTGCAATTGTAATATACAACGTTTCGAATCTCTCCATCAAAACGGGGCTCATAGAAAGCAGAAGGTAGTGACAATTTGGGCAGGTTGTTCTGCTGTTTTGTGTGGTATTTGAATGGCAACCCCCCGAAATATACAAAGTTATTTCGGGACAGCTCGCCAAAATTGAAATCAGAGCCAAATGCAACAGCGCTGGCGTGTTCTTGGTCTACGTACAGTGTCGACTCCATCCGATTTCTCTTCAGTTCGACAGAATGCCATCTGTTGTCGTTAAGTCCTTGACCAAGTGTAATCTGTTCGCCTTTGTCTCGTCCGTCCACGATGTTCATGCGCAGTCGCACACTTCCATCTTTGAGGAGAATTTCGACGTAATCATATTTTCCGTTATCATCCGTATACATGAGAAGAGAATCGGCAAGATTTGTTTTGAATTCAAAACTTATGGAAGCGTGTACACACGCATTCCACTTCGGGAATTTGGCATATGTTCGCGCAGTCTTTGAAAATGTTAATCCTTCAGAGTCGTGGATGAAGAATATATGCGCAAGCATGGAAAGCATCAAGAGTTTACTTCCGTCCAAATCCATTTTCATTTTGTTGAAAGTGGTTCCAATTAAAAAATGCTGAGTTCAGAAGAAGAAGTCTTCATCGGAATGTTGCGAAGCTTTGAGGAATTACAGATCGTCTGCATTTAGAATACCATACCTGTGAAAATAAGACAATATGATACTGTAAACCCTTATCATGTCGGGGCGGTACACATAAGATGCCCTCTTATCAATTAAACTTTCTTATTTCTCAGCCAAACCCTATCTTGCTACAACTCCTTAGAATTGCCTCGGAGAGGCGATTCTAATGAATTGTAGCAAGATAGGCTTTGGTGGAGAAATATCAAAATATTCGAATTTGATCTTCTTTAATGTATCTACAGCTCTGTCATGCTGAAACCAGTCTGCCAAACCTCTCATCTGTTGCGTTAGCTTTCGATTCGATTAGATCAAGGTTTGGAAACGTTATTGGCTGACTGTTTAATAGCTTGGATCCTGATGGGGCAATAACTCGGCGTCTCACCTAGACTCAAGCTGTTTGCTGTAAAACCAGCCATGCTGCACTAGGCATGGTAAGGGTTATTTTTTCTGTGGTGAACATAAACACTGAGCCAAAGCTTTGACGTAATACTGATTAATATTCTCGCTAACTTAATGTATTAATGTGTTCAATCCAATAACTTCCTTAAATAAATCAATGACTAATTTTATTATTAGTAAATGATTAGATTTTTAAATGTTATGGCAGTTGCTAAGACACAAATTAAGTTTATTTGTTCTGAACTATGGAATTAAATCAGTCTGATGATGCATCCAGAACAAATTATGGTTTCCTTTTAATTTTGGTTTTAATTCTTTCGCCGCCATAGGCAAAACCGTGATAACTTGCAAACAGGTCTGACCCAGAGGTAACGTCGACTAAACTTGTTGTCTCTGCAAGTGTCTCTTATTTGATACTGATTACGTTTTTTGTAAAGAAATTAAAGAAACGGAAATGCCAGTTTGAAACCCGAAATAGACGACAATTTTAGCGGGTGAAGTGTATTTAGCGTCGAAAGTTTTAAATGCCAAAAATATAATCTAAAAAATATGAGAGAAATATTCTAATCATTTGCGGTTAACCACTTTACCAGATAATTTCGCATTTTTAAACCTTTGCCAACAGAGTAGACACAGACCAACCTGCTCCCCTAGGCACTGCCTGCTCACAAATGCCTGATCAGGGTTCTCTCTGTAGACCCAGTTCAACCTGCTCCTCTAGGAAGTGCCTGATCAGGGTTCCCTCTGTAGACCCAGTTCAACCTGCTCCTCTAGGAAGTGCCTGATCAGGGTTCTCTCTGTAGACCCAGTTCAACCTGCTCCTCTAGGAAGTGCCTGATCAGGGTTCTCTCTGTAGACCCAGTTCAACCTGCTCCTCTAAGAGCTAACTGACCAGAGTTGTCCCTGTTGTCTTATATCTTACATATCTTGATTCTCTACTGTGTACCATTGCAATAGATTTCATTTTTTTTTATATTTTAATACAAGACTTAATGAATATTCATAATAGTCCATAATGTAAATAGTTTATTAAAAACAGGACGTGGTGGAATCTATGTTTGCCTTTGAGCACAGTGTATTCTGCTGAGATGTAAACTTTGACTCAGATTGTTTAATCCATTTTAGCTGACATGGGTCCGAGTTTATAAAACGTTTCGTTTCAGCCTGATTACATTCCCAAGCATATGGTTATTCATATCTTGAATTTATTTCTTTCGAGCTGGGTCTATACTGTTAATACAGACATCTATTTAACATTTTACTCCACAAATGCACACTTGTAAAAGCTGTCTTCCCTGTTTGCTCAAGAAATAATAGTCTGAGTTTACAGTTTTTGCCTGGGCCAACCATGTGCACAATAATCCCTGGTTCACATGCCTGGGCCAACCATGTGCACAATAATCCCTGGTTCACATGCCTGGGCCAACCATGTGCACAATAATCCCTGGTTCACATGCCTGGGCCAACCATGTGCACAATAATCCCTGGTTCACATGCCTGGGCCAACCATGTGCACAATAATCTCTGGTTCACATGCCTGGGCCAACCATGTGCACAATAATCTCTGGTTCACATGCCTGGGCCAACCATGTGCACAATAATATCTGGTTCACATGCCTGGGCCAACCATGTGCACAATAATCTCTGGCTCACATGCCTGGGCCAACCATGTGCACAATAATCCCTGGTTCACATGCCTGGGCCAACCATGTGCACAATAATCCCTGGTTCACATGCCTGGGCCAACCATGTGCACAATAATCCCTGGTCACATGCCTGTGCCAACCATGTGCACAATAATCTCTGGTTCACATGCACAATAATCTCTGGTTCACATGCCTGGGCCAACCATGTGCAATCTCTGGTTCACATGCCTGGGCCAACCATGTGCACAATAATCTCTGGTTCACATGCCTGGGCCAACCATATGCACAATAATCCCTGGTTCACATGCCTGGGCCAACCATGAGCACAATAAACCCTGGTTCACATGCCTAGACCAACCATGTTCACAATAATCTCTGGTTCACATGCCTGGGCCAACCATGTGCACAATAATCTCTGGTTCACATGCCTGGGCCAACCATGTGCACAATAATCCCTGGTTCACATGCCTGGGCCATCCATGTGCACAATAATCCCTGGTTCACAGGCCACTGTAACATTTCAGTTAATTAACACGATAAAGCTAATACAGCTTACAACAAAATTCATGATGCACAGTAGAACCTGTATTCAGCGGACATCAAAAAGAGGTCTAATTATGGGCCTGTAAGGCATGTGATATCTTAATGCAGGTCAAAACGTAATGCAGAAAGCTCCTATAGGAGCTTTCTGCATTATTTTTGATCTGCATTAAGTAAACATCGTCTTTTAACACTCGTGCTCATCAAATGAAAAGCCGCTTAGGACAGGCTCTACTGTAGAGGGCTAATTATACACATACTTACTCTAAAGGCGGGATGGGTAGGAATGGTAAAGAAACATGGCCATCAAAGTTATCTTTGTTTATTCGTGTGTTTGAGTTATTTGTTGATTTATTACTTCCTATATTTCATCGTCTAATTCTCATTTCTCATACTGGTATTTGTACAATAAAACCCCTCTAAATCGACCATCTAATAAATGGATGTCTTTAAAAGTAGGCGATTGCTTAATGCGGGATGAAAATAATGCACAAAGCTGCTATATGAGCTTTCTGCATGACCTTCATCCTGTGTTCACCTACCACCTTTCTCTACGAACCAGACTTAGATATGTTTTTGGTGTTCGTATTAGACAGGTTTTCCTGTATGCTGTACAACCATTCTTCTGTATACCAACCGATGTGGGTGTCTTTTATATAAACGCTTTTCACACCATTTCAGACAAAGTGGATCCAGATCAGATGGCCCCTGTAGGAACCGTTTGATTGGGGTATGTCCTGTTTGCTTATGATATTACAGTTTATACCAGTACCACACAATCCTGGGTACGTTCGCCATCCTAAAACATCCATAATGTCATTTATTCTTACACCAATATTCAGTACGGAAAGGGGTTAAACATTGAGTCTGGTCGAGAACTTCACTGTTTGCAAAACCTGAACTTTTGATGTCATTTCATTTAGAATATCGAGTCTGAAATAGACCATAAGTATTCGGTCAGATAAAACGGCTACTAAAGGAAACTATTTTGTCACTGCAGGAGAATCAGGTTTAGACTACTTAAATATGATAAAATATAGGCCTTCAAGGAAGATGATAACTCCCATATGCAACAACTGCTCTATTTATCACAATGAGTTCAAAAATAGAATTTTACAGAGACATCAAAAGGCGTCAATATGAGGGAGTGCGTTATGACTCCTATCCGGAATTAAAAAAAGTGTCGCGTAAGACAATTTCTACTTTATGTCAGTCTAATTGAAAGTTATATCAAAGTACTGGCAGATTAAATTATTCAACTTTGCAAACAAGTGGTGAAGGAAGACTGGACATCTAGTTATTAACTATTGACCTCAACAAATCTTCATTTAAGCAATAATGACATCATGAATATTAATTAGATAATTTCTATAATGACACATGCACACATGAGAGTTTGGCAATGACAGAAACTGTAGAATCATATTCACATTCATAAGCAAACAGAGCAGATCCTGACCAGACGGCTCCAAAAGGAGCCGTCTGATCAGGGTCTACTGTGTCTGCCAAGACGTAGGAATGTGTATTATGGAGTAAAAGGTAAAGCCTGTTATGTTCCGTTCATGAACGGTCGTGTAAAGAAGGCCCCACTGTATGTCAGTCTAATTCAAACTTATCAAAATGACGACAACCTTGAATAAATCAGCAGTACAAACATGCTGAAAGGGGAGATTGGGCATCTGATTATTTAGGATAAAAAAGATATACAGTAAACCCCCTCTCAATCGGACGTTACATTTAGTATAAATATCGGTTTTCGAGACAGGTGGCAGCTTAATGCAGGGCCAAATTCATGCAGACATCTCCTCTAGGACCTTTCTGCATGACTTCCGTCCTGCATTAAGCAGCCACCTGCCTAAATGTATTTAAATCATTCTCTTTTAGAATTCCGGTTTAGAGAAGTTTTATTCTATACGCATAATCGAGTACATGAGGCACAGCAGAACTAATTCTATGCGGATGATATATTGATGTGTAGATATGGCACATTAATGGGGAACCTTTTGAACTCTCCGCGTGAATATTAACATCTATCCTGCTGGGGAAAAACTATTCATCATATAACCTGCGTTATGTGAGTGTCGAAAAAGAGTGCCGTAAACCGCGGAAAGCACTAGTGCATTTTCTAGTCAAATTAGCAGTTTGAATCCGGTTGATAATGAATTTTTTAAGAGAATACGCGGAACCAATACATGGCGTCATTTAATCGCTAATCAATTGTAGCATTGCATGAACGATTCACTCCATATGCGTCGTCTGTTGTATTACTACGCTGTTTGTAAACAATGGCCGACACAGCCGTCAGGTATAGCCAATTTCACTTTCTATGGCACTTTTTAATGCTAATGCAAAATCTCATGATGTCATATTATTATAGTTAACTCTCTTCATGAAAGCAATATTTGTAATGCACCCTAATGAAAATTCCTCTATGTCTCCCCAAAACCTATATAGAGGATCTTACATGAGTGTTCTTGATTATTGGATTTATTAAATGAGTCTTTTTAAAACGATAAAAAAACTCGCTAAAGCTCGTTTTTTATCGTTTTAAAAAGACTCATTTAATAAATCCAATAATCATGAACACGAATGCAAGATCCTATTTATAACATAACACACACAAATGTTATTTGCAGTCAATATTTCAGCAGTAACGTGGATTGTTATAAATTCTCCTTACATATAGAAATGATGAATGAAAGGTGTTATTAGGTTCGCTAGGTAACTGGGACAAAGTAGGTCCAAATTTTCCTACTTTATTTTTTACTTACTGTCATATCAACCAGGATCTAATTCAGACCTCTCTGGTATTCAATTTAACTGTGATAGTTTATGATACAAAAACATACAGAAACACGTCAAAATAATTTTAGAGTTACAGTTTTGACATACATAGTTACAAACACGTCACATTATGACGTCATTGTACACAACATGTGTCTATGTAAAGCGCGCCATTTACATGAAGACCTACATATGTCGCCAACACGTCCGACACTCACTGTCAATGGGATTCGAAATTCGCCTTCGCTTTGGTATATTAAGCCCTTCATTAGTGTTGTATGTATACACATGGACATGGACATTTCCACCGAGAAAAAAAATCTCGATTCAAGTTCAGTGAAAATGTTTGAAATGGACAAAAGATTCAGTACGAACTGCTGCATAAAATGTGTTGGAACAGGAGGAAGATTTTCGCGATCAGCTGAGTTAGTGAGTATAGCATAATTTATTTGAAATATGTTTGTGCTGTGCTGGATTCAGATGACTATTGTTGTTGATTGATGAGATATCTGTATGAGTAGAAATCTGCATAAACAAAAGGACATGCCGTGAAGAAAATGCAAAGTTGAGGAGGCATTTTAATTTAAATGTAGAATTGATTGTATGGGTCAGAGTAGCTGGTAGGTCTTTTTTGGCATACATTTTGTATATGATTCCTGACAGCGATTACAATTTGTATTATTTTATCGAAATTAAGGCGCAAGTGCCAACAATCCTTTGCCATCTATCGTGACTCAATCGTGGACAGGTAGGTCGACCACCGTCCGCCAGTTTGTTTGTTTTGACAGCGCGTATGAATCGTTCGAATGTCATTCGGTCGTTCGAATGTTATTCACTAGTGATTATATGCCCATGATTATCAAAAAATAAATGATAGTGTTACGTCACGCTGAAGCCACGTGTTATGTTATAAATCTGTTTACGCAATGTTTAAATGTCTACGTCCGTATGACTAGTTCAAACTTTTGAGATTTTTTCAATACGTCAAACAATTAGGATCTTCACGTGAAAGCCTGTCAGTTCGCGCTAGGCAGGTGAAGGTTTAATGTTTTGCTTTACTGTCATTATTGCCCACAGGCACATTGCATTCGTAACCGTTTCTCTCATAAACACGCATATTATCGCTTTTGCAAACAGGGTAGACCCAAATCAGAAGACTCTCGAAGGATCAGGGTCTGCTCTGTTTGCTTATAAAATTGTTATAAATCTCACAGTACAGTTATTACGAATAGAAAAAACCATTGTGTGTAACAAATATGCTGTTATAAAAATTAAGCAAATAATCATTAATGATGTCATTATTTCTTCCATGAATATTCAACAGGGAAAGGGTTAATTCTAAATCAGATTTTCTTTCATTTTTATAAACCACCGAATGACTGAGTGCTTTAGCAGTATGTATCCCGATGAGACGCGGCTTTATGTCGTGCTCCATTGAATTGATACATACACCTCTCTATAACGGCCAATAAAATGTGTTATTTAGTTGGTATTTTGCGCAGGTGGCGCAGGTGGCGCAGGTGTCTGCTTAAAGCAAGGTGAAAGTAAAACAGAACGCTCCTATAGGAACATTCTGTTTTACTTTCACCTTGCTTTAAGCAGCCACCTGCCTTTATCACAAAATACTTGATGTAATTTAGTGGCCGTTATAGAGAGGTTTTACTGTATATCAACAACAGTTATGTAATTATATGCTTTTCAGAATATTAATTAATATAATGTTAGAAGTAATGACGTCATGAATTTTAATTAGATTAACTTGCCAAGGCGGTACTCTCTTTGTCACCCTTCCTTTTGTTTGCCTTGCGTCTTTGTGCTTGTAATTTTGTTCATGTGTGGAACGTTTGTCTCTGGTTCTTGTGTGTCTTGGTGTTTTCTGTGTTCATCTCGTGTGTGAGTGTGCGTTTTGGTGTGTGGTTGTGTTTGTGTGTATGTGTGTCATACTGTATATCGGTGTTTTGGTGGTGGTTGCGTCTTGTATGTGACTTTGCCTGCTTGACTTTATTACTTTTCCATTTATAGTAGCACATAGACATCAGAATTTTGTTCATGGCATATTCATATCCTATAGGAACCGTTTGATCTGAGTCTACTCTGTTTACAAATACATAGCGATGCGTATGTATGTAGTAAAGGTTTAAATATAAAAAAGGCATTCATATAAAACTAAATAGAAGATCTTTAACATATTATCAAACAGAGAAGATGCTACAGAGACTGTCTGGGGCTAGGTCTAACCTGTTTGCGAGGACAGGGTTATCACGTCAAGGGTTAGTCTGTTAAATGACTGTGACATCGAACCGTCAATACAGTATTTTGATTACTATGGAAAAACATTAAAGTGCAAGCAAGATTAGGAAGAAGCTCTCTCTTCAGGGTGTGTGTTGTGTTTTGTCATGTACATGTATTATATATCAGTGATTACATGTACAAAACACATTTTATATAATAATATAATAACGTTATTCAAATTCATAAGGCCATCGGCCCATGAGGAAGTGTATCCATCGTATACACATTAAACATATATTCAAAACTATAACTGACAAATTATATCTGTGACTACATGTGCAATAACACATTATATATCATTGACTACATGTGCAATAACACATTATATATCAGAGACTACAGGTACAATAAGATATTATATATCAGTGACTACAGGTATAATAACTCATTATAATCAGTGACTACAGGTACAATAACACATAATATATCAGTGACTACATGTACAACACATAATATATCAGTGACTACAGGTATAATAACTCATTATATATCAGTGCTTTTAGGTACAATAACACATAATAATTATATCAGTTACTACGGGTACAATACCACATTATAATCAGTGACTACAGGTACAATAACACACAATATATCAGTGACTACATGTACAACACATAATATATCAGTGACTACAGGTATAATAACTCATTATATATCCATGCTTATAGGTACAATAACACATAATAATTATATCAGTTACTACGGGTACAATAACACATTATAATCAGTGACTACATGTACAATAACACATAATATATCAGTGACCACAAGTACAATAACACATTATACATCACTGACTACAGGTTCGACATTTTCTTTTCAAAAGAACCCCTCCTAGTGAAACGTAGTCTTATTTGAAAGTTTACCAGGAAAATATTCATGTAAAACATGACGACTTTGGAATATTAACCAGTAGTCATGCTTATAAAACTTTTAGTTGAGTCTGGGTTCGTTCTCAAGTTTTTGATTGGACCAATCAAAAGTTTGAGTACTCAAATCTGATCAATCAAAAGCTTGGGAACGAACTCAGATTCAACTAAAAGCTTTATAAACATGGACCCAGCTGGGTTTTTACGTTGGATTATGACCAAGAGACGTTTTGAAAGAAATTGAAAATGTTATCCAACAAACCGAGCAGATCCGGATCAATCGGCTCATATAGTAGCCGTCTGCGCTTGATCTGCAGTGGGAGCTTATACGTCAAAGGCTTCTCTAGCAGTTAAAAAAATAAAGTAGCATTTGGACAAGAACACCAGGAGTATTGGGGTTAAACCACCGCGAAAAAGATGAACTTATACTAATAATAATGACATGACATTTACACATAACAGCACTTGTGTTGATGCATTGAGCAATGATAAGCCATTACTGTTTGACAGATGGGCCATTATTGGCGTTATAAATCAAGTATGCACAAATCTGCAAGTGGCACTGGTATATATCAGACCCGTACAGATATTTCACAGATGTTATTGCTGCAATGGACGTACTTTAGCTCTTAACCTAACAGAGACGCCTTTTGACGCCTTTTGTAAACTGAGTAGACCCAGATCAGACGGCTCATGCAATAGCCGTTCTGGTCCTGATCTGATTCTTTCACGGACAAATCATCATTTTGCATGTGCCATTAGAAACGTCCAGCTAATAAACATTTATAAAGTGTTAACCCTTCGCTTGCTGAATTTTAAAATACATTTCTCCTTCTTTATCCATGCCCTGTTGTATAATTACATATATATTTCACTGTGTACAAGTATGTCGCTGTGCAATCACTGCTGTGGAGTGCACTGATTGCACAATCAACTTGTAAATAGTGCAGGCTCTGATGAGACAGCTCCTGCAGGAGCTGTCTCATCTGGGTCTTCACTATTTACAGGTAGGTATATTGACGTGAATAGCAAGCGAAGAGTTAGTATTGGTGTTTGATTGGTGTTCTACGTATCTCCCAGTTCCCATGCCTCTGTATACCCGCACCATCTTTTATTTCAAGGACAACAATGGTAATAAAATATTTATTTCTGTTTTGTTTGAGTGTTATATGATGAACAGAACAGAACAGAATGTTTATTAACACGTTTCTTCAATTAAGTACCGTATTGCAGTGCACGTGTATATACAATAGTTTCATGACATGACATGATGCTATAGGCACGGTTTCAACATGCATGCATGTTTATTGTTTTGATTGTGTGAATATAGCATTAGCCATGTTATGTACATTTTATACTGAATAAAATTGATTTATAACTCTATATATCTATAGCTTTATTCACTGATTGACAAATATTTGAACTTAAACCTGGACGAAATGAAGACTTTTTTCTGTGAAAATCGTTATTCTATAGATATATTACCGAGAACACATGCAAACCCTATTTCGGGGGTGTAATCCCTTGAATGCGAGAAATGAATACAATGGCATTTGCAAACAGTGTAGATCCAGATCAGAGGACTCCTAGAAGACCCCTCTGATCAGGATCTGCACTGTTTGTCATTAAAAATCTTCTCGCAAATTTTATATTTGTATACTGTATGAACTCTACCAATATATAATGATGGAAGATTCCAATCTGAAAATGCAGCGTTAAATATTATATGTACAAGTATCTAATCAGTAATTACCATGGGACGATTAGACAGTAAATGTGTTGTATACCAATTGTTTAGTCTACGAGAAGAAATGACCCAAGTGGTAACCTGTATGCTGTCCCCTTTAACAACAGAAAATCATTTAGTGACAGATGTTTCTGTACGATTGATCCAAAGCTGTTAGTGTTCTACTCTATAAAATTATATTCAAGAAAAAACTTAAAACACACTATTTCAGGCGTTGTTTTAAGAAGATCTTTTGTCTTTAAATGTGTGTAACATGGCCCTTTTATACTGTTGGGTAAAGCTACGGTATGTTTGGCATACAGAACTGCTCAAATTGAGGATTCAACATAAGCTTAGTTAATTATACATTGATACTATATTTCGGTCATGAAAACAGTTACGGCGCATCAGAGAGACTCAGAAAAGTGAGAGAATACATGAAGACAGACAGGGGCACACAGGCAGAGAGGACAGACATGGAGACAAACAGACACACGAGCAGAAAGATAGAGACGGACAGACAGACAATCGTTTCGATATTATCTGATCAATCCTATCCATCCCACTTTGTCAGCAAATGGTTAACATGTATACAACTTCAGATAATTCGAGATAACTTCAAAGGTTATCGCATTGAATGTCACATACACATACACACATATATATGTCTTTTAATGCCTTTTCAAGCAGAAGACACAGGTCAGACCACAGGGGGCCATTTCGTGGGTCTACATGGTCTAAAAAGTCAAAAAAAATTGATTGGGTCGGTTTAGTGTTATATTATATAACACTAAATCGACCCAATCAATTCTTTTGACTTTTTAGACCATGTAGACCCACGAAATGGCCCCATGTGGGTCAGACAACTCCTGTAGGAGCTGTCTGGTCATGATCTGCTCTCTTTGCTTAACAATGAATATACGAGTCTACAGTATCTGCCATGGTGTAACCGTTTTCCTGTTCTATATTGATTTAAAATTTGAACATACTTGAATGTTCACGAATACATTTTAATGACATATAGAATGCGGAACATCGTAACCATTTTAGAAAGTTAAGAAAGTGATGTTTCAAATTCCATGAGCAAACAGAGCAGACCATGATTAGGCAGCTCCCATAGGAGCCGTCTGATCTGGATCTATTCTGTTTGCAGATGCATAAAAACACGTTTTTATAAAGGAAATGGTTAAAACTTCCTTTTCACTAGCCCTTATACTAGTTCAGGTAAGCAATACTCATAAAATCTACATTTCTTACACCAGTATTCATCAGGTAAAGGCTTAAATAATAGCCACAAAGCGGCGGGGGATCTCTGCCCATTCATGAAATTCACATTAACTATCCAGTGAGGCAGTTGTCGATTTAGCAGATCTAATGAATTAACCCCAGATGTTCACCTTTATCCCCCATCGACCTGCAACCTAACTCGCACTTGCAAACAGTTTGGATCCAGATCAGACGACGAGTAATCTATAAAGCTTTATCGAATCGGAAGTAAAGTAAAAAAAACAACAACAACAACAACTCTAAACTGGAAGTCTGGCAGAGAAGGGTTTAGATACCTTAGCTATTTCCCTGTTCTATATTTAGGCCAAATTTCAATACCTACTGAATATTCATTAACAATATAACGAAACATGGAAGGTGGAACATTGTAGACATTTCAGAAAGTAAAGAAACAGATCTATCAGATTTTATTAGCAAAAAGAGCAGACCCTGATCAGACGGCTCATTTAGGAGCCGTCTGATCTGGGTCCACTCTGTTTGCAAATGCGTGAAAACACGTTTATATGAGGGAAAGGGTTAAGGCAGATGGCTGCCTACTGCAGGGCGAAAGACTTTCACCCTGCATTATGTTGCCACCTGTTTCGAAGACCGATATTTATACTAAATTTAACGTCCGGTTACGAGGGGTTTTACTGTAGTCAAATTGGAACCGGATCAAGATTTGAGCATAGCATTTGTAATAGCGGGAAATGAGTTGAGCGAATGGACCATATACCCGGTAGGTAGGTAGGTAGGTAGGTTGTTTCTTACGAACTGAAATATTGTAGGACGAGCTACATGTTGTAAATAATTAGTAGATATATTCTGCCTAAAAGTGCAACTTTCCATGCTCAAAACATTATCTCTGATCAGTTGAACTTTTCATTGACTTCCAGTTCTATAAATCTTTTGAGAAACTATTGACCGATTGACAAACATACGAGACGTAGGATTACTCGGCGTCTCATCTGGATCCAAACTGTTTGCAAGTGCGAGTCATATCGTATTTAGCACGAGAAGGGTTTACCCTTTCCCTCATATAAACGTGTTTTCACGCATTTGCAAAAAGTCCTATACGAGCCATCTGATCAGGGTCTGCTCTGTTTGCTAGTGGAATTTGAAAAATATGTTTCTTGGTTTCTAAAATTGGTACAATGTTCCACCTTCCATGTTCCATTATAACTAGTGTGTCCATATTATTCAGTAGGTATTTAAAATTGGACTAAATATAGAACAGGGAAAGGGTTAACAATAGTTTCAATTTCGAGATTTCATCATGTTCCCCTTTTTGAGATTCTTGAAATTTCTTAAACAAGATCACTTAATTATAGAACAAAATTAAACATGTCTGAGAAGCCTGTTGCGTCTTATACCTGCAAATGGTTTAGTGAATTCGAATAAAGAAATGGGCTTCCTTAGGGCTTCCCTAATTTTAGTACAGCTTCCAACAAGATCTGATGGAATTTGAAACAAAAACATGAAACCAGGAAAACGATAAATCATTTTCGAAAAAGACAGTAAACTGCCGATTCATTAGACACTCCGTTTTGATTGGCAATATTTCACTGCTAAACAGTCATAAACATATCAGTTTTATTTACAAATCAGGCACGTATCCCTTTAACCCTTGCAGTGCGAATCACGAGTCACTAATTACCTTTGCAAACAGTGTAGAACCAGATGATAGGGCTTCTTCACGAGTCCTCTCACCAGGGTCTGCGCTGTTGGTTGTGTTACACATTTCTTTAAAAAAATAAATCCCTTAATATTCACGAAGCTTGGCCTGTTTGAATTTTGGAATAGTCTATTTGAAAATTCAGCATTGTAAGGGTTGACTAATAGTCGCTTTTTACTGTGCTATCTAAAACATCGATGTACATGTAGCCTTTACAAGCAGTTTGGATCCAGATCATACTCTGGGGCATTAACTCATCTGCTATACCATCAGGATCACGATCAGTTGTATACCATGGTTACGTTGTAAATAAATAAATGAAAAATAACTAATCTCATAAATTTAGAGATAATTTTATGGATGCCTAACAATATTTTGCACTCGTGCCTTCCGCCTCGGCGTTTTTGCTCCATAAATATAAATACACATTTAGCATGTTATAAAAATGATGTGTGCTTAATCTCCAATTTCCAATCTCCAATTTTCACTTGCTTCCGATTCGTTAAAGCTTAAGAGAAACTTGACATAGAATCAAACAGTTTGGTTCCTGACGAGAAGCCGAGTGACTCGGCGTCTCATCTGTATTCAAGTCAGTTGCAAATGCGAGTTAGTTAGCGCTATTATCAGGCGAACGGTTAACTTGAACTACTGATGCAAACAGGAATGCATACAGGGCCATTGGAAAGCCATACTCTTATTTCAGAAGCTAGTTATCTGTAACATATTACTATGTAGGTACCACCCAAGTTCTTCATTCCTAGCTAACCTCAGTCTTAACTAGTAAGCCTTTACCTGATGAATAATCATGTTAGAGATAATGCCTTTGTAAATATTTATAATCTGAATGTTTATTGCAATGTATGTGTACACAGGACGGTTTGGTATTGGTAGAAACTGTTAAGTCAGGCCTGTTATAATTTCGTAAGCAAACAGAGCAGACCCTGATCAGACGGCTCCTACAGGAGCCGTATGATCTGGGTCTGCTCTATTTACAATGGAGTAAAATGGGTATTCATGGAGTAAAGCGATAAAAATCTAAACGCGTCGATTCTCGGTTTTGTTCATGCCATGATTTTCAGTCAGTATATCTTATCGGGGTGATATGTTGGTAATTGAGGGTCCAGGTTTATAGTAATATAAACTAGGTTTATCTTACTTTTATCTACCGCAGATGTCAACCCTCTATCTCCAGAGTGCCTGTGGCAATAATTCTTTCAGCAGTTTAGTTCCAATTTACGCTAATCAGTTTCATAACAGTGAAACGTCTTTAGCCGTGATCTGTGGAGCGCCACATGACTCGCGTTAGCAAACAATTCGGATCCAGATGAGACGCCGAGTAACTCGGCGTCTCATCAGGATCCAAACTGTTTGACACTCGGTAAGTAGTTTTCAAGCTCTTGAACTGAATGGATTGCAGCAGATCAGAGTTTGACAAGAGTTCGTTTTGTGTTGCTTGGCAGTGTCCTATATCCAAACCGTGTACTCTTAAACCTTTACTCTATGAATATTCATGCAAGAAATAATAACATCATGAATATTGATAACATTAATTGTTATAATAGCACATAGACACAGGAAGTGTTAGTCATGGCAGACACTGAGGAATCATATCTATATTATATCTCAAGCAAACAGAGCAGGCTCTGATCAGTACAGGAGCCGTCTAATCTGGATTTTTACTGTCTGCAAAGGCGCAGAAAAGCGTATTAATTGAGTAAAGGGATAATATAGACTATGGAGGACTCTTGAGGGCGCCATCTGATAATGGTCCCCACTGTTTGCTACACAGATTATGTTCCAAAGGTGACACTAACGAAATAATTATTGCAAGAAACACCCATTCAAATGCAAATAGGTTCAGCACAAAAAACCACACTTAAGTGAGGCATGCTTTTAAACCATTTGCACGTTTATTATCAGATTCAAATATAAAGTAAACATTTAAGAGACTCAGCATCCAACACACGAATGTAAACACTATCACCACACCTGTCTTAATTTTTATGTTTGGTATTGAAATGAAAATGAAATGAATTTGTTTACAAACTCTACCAGCACATAACCTACATACCCTACCATACTCTTATTTTCTATTAGAATTTGATTTCATTTAACGCTTTACTTCATTTTGTTATACTACAATAAATAAAGATATTATGGATATGATTAGACGATTGTGAACTGGGGATATTGGCAGAAACTGTAAACTCAGATCTGTATGATTACATTGGCATGCTTTAAACGTTCGCTGCCACATAGTGTTGTCTACATAATGTTTTGTCCGCTCATTTTTATCTAAATTTGAATACTCCTTTGTTACTCGAAGAAGCATAATGCCAAACTTCATAACGCCAAACGAATTACTCAGTGTCTCATTTGGATTCAAACTTTTTGCACAGGTAATCACATAATCGCCATTGGTAGCGAAATTTATATTCTCTGAATATCTGCACAATTTTGCACGAAATTCATTTGCTTGCAAGATAAATAAAGACAATACGATTCAATATGCTGGCCCAAATTACCTTATCGTCTGTGAAAGTGTGCGATATAGTGAACTGAGTCTTACTTGTTTAATTATGCCATTCCTTCGTGCATATCCATTTAGGATATAATTGCGTCATGCATATTACATTTTATCAGTTGTACATTTATACGGTTATATGAACACATGACTTTTTTACCCTGAAAGAAACTGTACATCAGATCTACATTATACGATCAGCAAACAGCAGACCTGGTACAGGAACAGTCTGATCTGTATACATGCACATGTACTCTGTTTGCAAAGCTGTGGAAAAACGCCTTTAAGCCGTTCCCTCATATTGACCCCTTTTAACGCCTCTGCAAAAGTCATCTGTTGAAACAATTGAGTAAATAGAGCATTTGCTCCTGTAGGAGCATATGCTCTATTTATCACAATTGTTTCAAATTACAAAATTCTTAAATTTTCCTTTTCTCTAGTTAATGCTCCTTTTCGGTAGATTTATTCAAAGAGATTGGATTTAAAAATAGCCTATGAGGGAATGAGCTATCTTATTTTTTATTACAATCTACCTCTTTCGCTGCTAAATGTAATAAACTTAGCAATCAGTTTGGATTCAGATGAGACGCGTGTCATCATGGTCGAAACCATTTGCTACTGTGATAGTACATGTTTTGGAAAGAACAACGTTCATTGAAACAGGGCAGCACACGGAGACGGCAAAGAGTTACAGTAGAACCTGTCTTGACCGGCCATTCATTTATTGAACATAGGAGTCTTAACACATTACCCCCTAGTGGCGCATTTTTGCGCGTCTGTAAAATTCATATTGTGAAACCATTGTGATAGATAGAGCATTTGCTCCTATAGGAGCAAATGCTCTATATATCACAATGGTTACAAACTACAAAATTCTAAAAACAAATTGTAGTTTATGCTCCTTTTCGGTAGATTAATTCAAATAGGTTAGGTCTAAACATAGCCTAGGAGAGAATGAGTTAAAAAGCACGTGGTTGCTTAATGCAGGTCAAAAGTAACTACTTCTCACCTGCATTAAGCTACCACATGCCTTACATAACAATAATTAGACATCTTTTTAATGGTCGCTTAAGACAGATTCTACTGTATACCAAACGCTACAATGACAGCATGGGTGTCTACAGACTCCGTATCGTTGGTGCAGAGACAATACGTACAAACACTGCTTTAGCCCCAATCATTCCTATTTTTATGACGGTATGGCTTAACCCTAACCCAGTTGTAAAAACAATTTCTGTTTAAAATCCGATATATTACAATTTTCTCTTACTTCAGTTTCGTTCATTGTTTTAGAAAGTATTGATCGAGCGTCACACAACTTGGGTCCTGATGAAATGCCGAGTTACCCGGCGTCTGATCTGGATCCTAGCAGTTTGCAAATGACAGTTAGGTCGAGCTTAGCAGGCGAAGGCTTAAGAGCTACATACAAGTCACCAACCTTAACCTTTAGCATGACGGGAAAATTATCTGCCGCTTAACCCATTCCCTCATAGGCTATATTTAGATACAACCTCTTTGAATTAATCTACCGAAAAGGATAATTAGCTAGAGAAAAGGAAATCTTTAAGAATTTAGTAGTTTGAAACCATTGTGATAAATAGAGCATTTGCTCCTTTCGGAGCAAATGCTCTATTTATCACAATGGTTTCACAAAGTGACTTTTACAGAGTCGTCAAAAGTCGTCAATATGAGGGGATGTGTTAAAAGATAAGCTGTATTATCTCTTCCCGTAACTTTGGGTGTCAACAACAGTAACAACCCTCTATACATGAATTCTAGTACAGAATAATTTAGATACCTTTAAGCATGTGGTTGCTTAATGCAGGGTGAAAGTCATGCAGAAAGCTCCTAGAGGAGCTTTCTGCATGATTTTCATCCTGCATTAAGCTGCCACCTGACCAATATTTATACTGAATTAAATTGAACGTCCAGTTTAGAGAAGCTTTGCTGTATATTGTATTTTTCTACACGATTCTCGTAAAACCCGCGAGCCAAGTAGTTTTCATCCGGATGAGTAAACGATATACCTCGTATCTCATCTGGATCCAAGCTTTGTATTAAAAGAGTTCAAGGATTTGTCGGAAGAAAGGTTATGTTAAAACTGTATGCGTGAAGCGAACAAAAACACGAGTCATTGCTCGCAGCCAAATAATCTGAGCTTCATTTTAATTTCAAAATATTTATTTTAAAGGAATTTATTTGTTTAAATTTCGAGATTTCTGCATGAAAGCTCAATTTTGCAGGTGTGACAATTGGAGATATAATTTATAACACTTCAGATAAGCAACCCTCTGATTTGAGTCTACATTATCTACAGCTGGTCAAAAAGCACTGTAGGTTTGTGTCATATCAGCCTGATACAATCAAGACAAAGTTCTTTTCCATCAAATTGTATCATACTAAATGCCTACATAATAATTATAGTATTGAAGTATATAACACACTGCAATATTTGCCGAAGACAATATGATGGCACACACAAAGACAGACAAACAGATACACAGACGAACAAATACACACAGACTAAACAAATTCACAAACACAACAATAGACGCACAAACAGGCAAACAGACGAACATACAAACAAACACAGGCCGACAGACAGATTCTCAGACATACATATAGTCTAACAGACATACAGCCACATAGACAGACAGACAGACAGACAGACAGTTCAACAAACGAAGGAAACATAATAATCATTACCCGTATGTTCGATATTAATCCACATGGCACACAAATATATATATCACGTATGATCCGAATAATTAAATAACGTATATAACATTTCCGTATGAAACTGAATTCACACAAAATTAACAAATTATTAACAAATTTATCACAAATATATCACTTCCTATATGTAGCTAGCATTGACCACGGAGTTTCGACGTAACTTAAGCACTACACTAGTCGAAACACTCACGAGGTCAACAATAGTGATCCAAATTACTTTCCAGGTAACTAACTGTAAGTATCACAGACTCCGAGGAGTTTTCAGATCTATTTTTAACTTTCTTTACAATTCCTCGAGCCTTCAATCACTTTTACAGGCGCACGGAAATCGCAAAAATGCGCGTGCTCCGATTCCTACACTCTGTATTTATTCTCAGGAAAAAATACCTTTGAATGAAGCTGAACGGATTACCAAAGTGCCCTCTCTTCATACAACCTGGCAGCGTTTGTTCTTGTTAATCATTAAGCTGCAATAATTATATTACATACAAAACATGCGGAAATCAGATGACTAGTGACTAAAACATGTGAGAGAAGACACCGAGTCTTAACTCATTGACATAAAATTCGTTAACCCTTTACTCTGTAATTTCCGTCTTTGTACGCATTTGCAAACAGAGTGGACCCAGATCAGACAGCCCCTGTAGGAGCTGTCTGATCAGGGTCTATTCTGTTTGCTTTACGAAATAATATAGATCTGGTTCTACAGCTTCTACCATAGATAAAACTTTCCTTATTCATAATGCTATTATAAACAAATATGCTAATTAATATTCATACATTCATCATTTTGTGTATGAATATTCATTCGGTGAAGGGTTAATGCATTTAGTGTGCTGAGTAAAAACCTCGGCGAGCTCTACAGACCCGCTTTATAATGATATTGTACACATTAGTTTGTTTTCTACAAACATACATTTGTAATATAGCTTGGATCCTGAAATTGCTACGAATAAAACCGGATCTGATCTGGATGCGAATTGTTTGCAAGTCGGATTACCCATTTGCCAGTAACTGGATAAAGGTTATGTGACTTTCATCCAGAGTCATGCTGTAAATAACGAGTAAATACTCTGATCTGATTGGTTCAGGCCTTTAAGAATCCACTGACCGAGTGTGAAATACTATTTGCATATGTGTAAGACACCGAGTTACTCGGCGCCTCATCTAGATCCAAACTGTCCGATGTGCGGTGTGTTTTAAACGAAATTGACAACACAAAGATAATTAACCCTTTCACCGCTGATGTCGCATAAATGCACCACGACAAATAGTGCAGTTCCAGATCAGACGCCGCCTTTTAAAGGCGGCGTCTGATCAGGGACTTCACTATTTGTCTCAATCTCTATTTCTATATATGTGCTTTATTTCTTTGATAATTGCATTTATTTTTCTCATACCCGTTTTGTACTGAATGAGTTAACAAAAATTGGATTGCAGACGACAAATAGAAATTTGGCACCGAAAGGGATACATTTTCTGACGTTTTAACCTCTTTCCTGCTAAGCGCAACATGGCGCATTTGTAAACACTGTTTGCAAAGGCACGAAATAGGGTTTATAGGAGTTTAAAGGATAAGATATTCACTAGTATATCGTCACCTACATCAAACGTACCAAGCCTTCCCTAGTTAGGAAATTGCTGACATAGTTTTTAGTTAGTATCACTAAAAGCTCTTCCGTATCTAACCAGCACCATGTCCTGTCATCAAAGAGAGAAGCTATAACAGGATTTTGTATAAGTACTATCCCCTCATAATGACATTCTTTGCGCGTAGTGGTAAATTGGTAAATAATAGTACATTTTATTAAGTACACGTTTGTTATGTTGACTATGAGTTGATGATACTTTTCAAGGATTGCGCGTTAGCCTACAGATAGGTGGAGATAGAGGTATAAAGAGACAGACAGACAGACAGACATACAGACATGTAGAGACAGTCAGATATTAAAAGGGACTGAGAAAATGGCAGAGTATAATAGATAAAGAAAGAGAAAAAGAAAGAAAGAAAGAAAGAAAAAAAATAAAGAAAGGAAGGAAGAAAGAAAGAAAGACAGACAGACAGAAAGAAAGAAAGAAATAAAGAAAGAGAAAGAAAGAAAGAAAGAAAGGAAGAAAAGAAAGAATGTCAGTGATAAACATGAACAATGTATGTCCTGCATTTCTTCTATCTGTCTGATATTTTACTTAGATAAAGACAAAAACTGTACTGAAACTGGCAATTTTATCAGTCTATCTTGATGCGAATATTTCTGCATCTGAAGTCAGCGTTGATAAAGGCATATCAAATTGCCAGCATGTCTGTCAAATCTTAAAACTTTGATCAGTGAATTTGCGAAGTGGAATATTCTGTGTTCAACAATTCAGCTGATAAAGAATGACGTGGTGAACCTTACTAAAATATTTTTGAATGACAAACAGTATGTATTTTTTTATCTGAGGGTTCCCCCAGAAGCATTCTGAAAAAGGTCTACATTGTTTGCAAATGTTTGTTTTGCACGTTCAAAGGGTTAACCTTTCGCTTGCTATTCACGTCAATATACGTACCTGTAAATAATGAAGACCCAGATGAGACAACTCCTGCAGGAACTGTCTCACCTGGGTCTGCACTATTTACAAATTGATTGTGCAACCAGTGCAATCCACAGCAGTGATTGCACAGAGAAATAATTGTAGACAGTGAAGATATATGTGACTATACCACAGGGCATGGGTACAGAAGAAGAACATGCATTTTAAAATTCAGCAAGAGAATGGTTAAGATTTTGAACAGGCAGATTTTTTTTCATTTATCATCCGAAACATTTCCTCACGCGACTAACCTTGAATTAATTTGTTGTGTCTGTAGTTGTGTTTTATACATACACATAAGCACGTATACATGTGTGAAGTTTCTGTTGAGGAGTTATTTAATAGTCATTATATTACTAGAATGTGTCCAGTGATAGTAACAATGTAGAATAAGTAGTAGTAACCGTAGCAGCAGCATCAGTAGTAGGAGCGGAAGTAGTAGTAGTAGTAGTAGTAACCGTAGCAGCAGCAGCAGCATCAGTAGCAGTAGCGGATGTAGTAGTAGTAGTAGTAGTAGTAGTAGAAGTAGTAGAAGTAGTAGTAGTAGTAGTAGTAGTAGTAGTAGTAGTAGTAGCAGTAGTAGTAGTAGTAGTAGTAGTAGTAGTAGTGGCAGTAGTAGTAGTAGTAGTAGTAGTAGTAGTAGTAGTAGTAGTAGTAGTAGTAGTAGTAGTAGTAGTAGTAGTAGTAGTAGCAGTAGTAGTATTAGTATTATTATTATTATTAGTAGTAGTAGTAGTAGTAGAAGTAGTAGTAGTAGTAGATTGTAGAAACTATTCAATGGATCGCATATTTGTTTTATGTATAAAACACACAGTATACAACCTGATCAGATGGCAACTGAAGGACACACTTGTCTATGGTATCAATACTTGTTACAATTATGGTAAGCATTTATCGGCTTTTATCTCTCATATACATATTTTCAGCTAATAGTCGCTTAAAACAAGTTGTACTGTACATTTTAAAGAAAAGTCTCTAAGCACACCGCTGTTTTTCTGATCTGTTTTGTACAGTACAGAGTCATGACCCGCTGTGTCCATGGTTGTTTAGGAATACCAGACAGCCTTGTTACACAATATGTACATGGTTACATGGTTTAATTAAAATAGATATGATACCCGTATATTTTAACTAAAAATATCTAAGAACAGCACATCATTATCATATTATAATAATAATAATCATCATCATAATCATCATCATCATCATCATCATCATCATCATCATCATCATCATCATCATCATCATCATCATCGTTATCATAAGTTTTATCATCATGATCATATTCTTCTTCATTTTCTTCTTCTTTGATATTCTTTTTTCTCCCATCTTATTATTTTCTTCTGTTCTCTCTATCCTCAACTTCTACTACTATCATCTTTCTTCCTCTTCTGTAGCTTCTTCATGAACCAACTAGTCAACCTCGACCATTTCAGATCGTAAGAGACTTTATTAAGACACTCTGCAATTTAAACGGATCTAAACTACACGAACGGGTGATTTTATTTTCGCGTTTTGCACGCTTAGAATTCTTTATTAATTTAGCAGCATTCACATTCAAGTAAAGACATTCACTCCACTTAAAGTAAAACAAACTTTAGGCTTTGCAAAAACGATAACACCAGATCCCGAAATCCAGATAAGATAAAAACATTTTCAAGAATAACCATATGCTGTAATAACTCTGTAGAATCGTCTCCAAGAGACGGTTCTACAGAGTAGTCACGGCATAAGGTGTGGCGGAGAAATGACGATTTTAGTATCTAAGTACTACGCACTTTTGTCTGTTGCGCTGAGATCAGCCACCGCTTTTAACCCATTACCTCATAGGCTATTTTTAGATACAACCTCTTTGAATAAATCTACCGAAAAGGAGCATTAACTAGAGAAAAGGAAAGTTTTAGAATTTTGTAGTTTGAAACCATTGTGATAAATAGAGCATTTGCTCCTATAGGAGCAAATGCTCTATTTATCACAATGGTTTCATAAAGTGACTTTCACAGAGGCGTCAAACGTCGTCAATATGAGGGAAAGGGTTGAAACACGGTATCTATATAGGTTATCTACTGTTTGCCACATATCGGGGTCTATTCTGTTTGGCGTATTTATGTGGCACCTGTCCATATTCCGAGTCCAGTTTCTACACTGCCTGCAAGACCGACGTGTTGGTTTTTGTACAGCAGAGTATATTCATCATTCATGCACGCATGTATTCTTTATGAATGAATACAAACAAGCACGTAAAAATATGAACACATTTTCAGAAGTATTAATATCAATATGTAACCTATAAATAAAACGGTTCGTCTTTTACTCGTAATTTAGGTAGTGAAGCAGATTGTATTCCATGATTTTAGAGATGGTAAGAGTATACTCGATGAGATGCTGTTAACATGCCGAGTTCCTTATAGTCTTAACTGGATCCAAACTGTTTACAGATGACCTTATACATTAACTGTTAACTAAACATCAACCAGTTGTTATATACAGTGGAACTTTTCTTACGCGACCATTCGTTCATTGAACATGGGAATCTTGCAAACATGTGGTTGCTTAAAGCAGGTCTAAAGTAATGCAGAAAGCTCATATAGGAGCATTCTGCACTGCTTTTGACCTACATTAAGTTACAACATGCCTTACTGACCCATACTTAGACATGTTTTGATGGCCGCTTAAGGTTCCACTGTATTTGTTAATAAACGAATGTGCTTTTTATTGCGTGTAGTATTAACCCTTCTCTTACTGAATTTTAAAATACATTTCTCCTTCTTTACCCATGCCCTGTTGTATTATTACATATATCTTCGCTGTGTACACGTATTTCGCTGTGCAAGCACTGCTGTGGAGTGTACTTGTTGCACAATCAACTTGTAAATAGTGCAGACCCTGATGAGACAGCTCCTGCAGGAGCTGTCTCATCTGGGTCTTCACTATTTACAGGTAGGTATATTGACGTGAATAGCAAGCGAAGGGTTAAAGGTATTACAGCCAAGCATCTTGTTCGCATTTGCCTTTTCATTAACTCTTTCACTGCTCAATGTTCAGAGTGGAATAACCCGTCAGCTTTTAACTATAGAGTCCACGTAATATAAGAGGTCTAAACATACACGGGATTTTTGAATGACAAACAGTGTATACTCTGATGTCTTAAGAGGGTCCTGGAGGAGCCCTCTGATGTTGGTCTACACTGTTTTACAATGGCAGTGCATGCATGTCCCGCATTCAAAGGGTTCAATTGCAGTAAACACTGGTCTAGATTTTGTTATTTAATACAACTAGGTAGTAAAAATATAACAAGGCTGATAGGGAATGGGTTTTCTGTTGGATTTTTAATTAACCATTTATCTCACAGACGCACCATTTGATGCCACCGCATAAAAAGTAGACCCAAATCAGACGGCTCCTTTTGCTGATGGAACTATATAGTTGCTGGGTATATTAGTCAAAACATCCGTTGATTACGCACTATTATATAAATACAATCGCCCAATAGATTCTGTATAAATATTCATGACATATAGGGTTAATATAAACGTCATTGACCTGTAAACATTCTCATTTATAGAGAGGTATGTAATAATGAAAAATGCAAATATTCTCGTTTAGAGAGAAGTATCTAATAGCAAAAAATATAAGCATTCTTGTTTGTATAGGGGTATGTAATAACGAATAAAGTAAACATTCTCGTTAATAGAGAGTTATGTAACTTTTAATGGTAATATAGTGTTACCACCAGGTGAAATACATATTACACACGGTTTTGTCTCGGTTATTATGTTATTTCTTATGAACTGCTTACTATATAATTCTGGCCACACATTCATCAGGAGTAGACGACACGCTGGTTCCATAAGCCACAACTCTAGCATCACCGTTTGACGAATTATCTACCTTTTTCGATTGTTTTCCTGCTAATAGATTTGAACACTTATCCAGTAACCTTAACCCTTTCCCTGTTCAATATTCAAACAAGAAATAATGACATTATGAATATTTATTAGTTAAATTTGTACAATATAAAAGTTTCATGGGATTTTTTTTAGATTTGGCAAAACCTGATGAATTAGATCTATATCATGTCATAAGCGAACAGAGCTGACCCCGATCAGACGATTCCTGTAGGAGCCGTCTTACCTGGATATACTCTGTTTGCAAATGCGTTCAAAGTCATTTATATGAGGGAAAGGGTTAACTCTTATCCCTCTAACTGCGACTTTGGTCGCATTTGCAAACTATACTGGAACCAGATGAGACGCCGAGTAACTCACCAGGGTCTTCTGACATGGCGTTTGGTCAATAGTTTCTCAACAGCTTGACCAAATCGAAAGTAATCAAATTTTTACTACATGCCCAAATTGGAGAGGACATCTTTTTGCACAAAGGGATAAGAGTTTTATTTGGCACATGTCTTAATCATGATTTTGATTTTGTTTTGAATCAGAGTTTTACGCAATTTTGGTAGCATTTCAGTCATATCGC
Source organism: Azorinus chamasolen (assembly GCA_963576725.1). Classification (NCBI taxonomy): domain Eukaryota; kingdom Metazoa; phylum Mollusca; class Bivalvia; order Cardiida; family Solecurtidae; genus Azorinus; species Azorinus chamasolen. The sequence continues at coordinate 6,686,894 of OY755253.1, read as the reverse complement.
GACGTCGAGCTAGCTAATTATAGGAGGAGGAAGATTCCAAGGTTTCTCTGTGCTTAGAAAAACTGCTTTGATGTATGTGTACACTGAATATCAACGACATACTAAAAGTGTAAGACAGATGGCACCTAAATGCAGGATGAAAGTAAAGCAGGAAACTATCAAAGGAGATTTCTATGTGATTTTTACTTACATTAAAACAGCCACCTGCCTAAAAGTATCTAAGCTCGTCTTTACTACTACAATATTATACTGCTTAGTAATACAAAGGGGGATAACTGTAAATTTTTATGAAATATTTATATCTTCGACTTATCCCTCTTATTTAAAACACCTATTTAACCCTTTCCTCCATAAATACGCTTTTCTACGCCTCTGTACAAATCACCTATTGGAACTATTGTGATAAATAGAGCATTTGTTCCTATAGGAACATATATTCTGTTTACCACAATAATTTCAAACTACAAAATTCTAAAATTTTCCTTTTCTCTAGTTAATGCTCCTTTTCAGTAGATTTATTCAAAGAGGTTGGATCTAAACATAACCTATGGAGGAAAGGGATAAACACACTGGATCCAAATGAGAAAACTTTTAGAATTTTAGCCGACCATACATTTTGCGGACACTTATACACAAAAGAACGTCCGCCTGACTGTAGCTCTTACAGCAGAGTTATCTCAGTAGGCCTATGCTTGGCATATCCACCTATATATCCCGCGATTCGTGTTTCAGACTATCTAGACTGTCCACCCTGTTTCTATCAGGTAAAATGTTAATCTTAAACATGGTATGGAGACATGAGTGCTTACATATGCGAGTAGTTTGGATCCTTTTAAAAACACCGAGAAACTCGGCGTCTCATCAGTATCTAAACTGTTTGGCACTGGGGTTGAATGTTTGTTGAAGAAAGAAAAAAAACACAACATTTTAGCCTGTTGAGTGAATTATTGGTAGTATAAAATGCAGCCTCTTCTGATTTCAATATTTCTTTTCAAAACCACTATCAGAGTGTCAAACAGTGTGGATTCTGATCAGATACCGAGTTACTCGGCGTCTCATCTGGGTCCAGACTGCAGAGGTAATCACTGTTCCGCAAAACACCAGACCAAGCGTTATTCAAAGCGGACTAAGATGTGCACGGCTGGAATGTTATTAGCAGGCTAAAGACTCAACAATTACTCATAAAACTAAAATTGAATGAATGGTCTTCTCAGTGTTATATTTTCTGGTCCTCCGGGATCATTAGTTTTGAAGTTTTTAGTTTTGGGGATTGAATACTGCTTAAGCCGGTGCTAGGGGGCGTGAGTAGTGTTGCACTTTTAATTACTACTCATGAACAGACTCAATAAAACCGAGTCTGTAATTTTCTCTTTTTGCATTGCTACTTTTGCTTTCGAATGATCTCCCACTTTCAGGATATATTTAATGCACGTGTCACATTAACCCTTTCCTTCATATAAACGTGTTTTCACGCCTTTGCAAACAGAGTAGACCCAGATTAGACGGCTCCTAAAGGAGCCGTCTGATCAGGGTCTGCTCTGTTTGCTAATGTAATTTGAAAGATATGTATATTTATATTCTAAAATAGCTATTATTTTCCATCTAACTATTTTGTCAATGAATATTCAGTAGGTATCGAAATTTGGAATACACATAGAACAGAGAAATGGAGTGTCTGGCTAGAAGTATGCGCGCAACAGTTTTGTTGACAGAGATTTGTAACACCTCAGTACACTTGGGTAGCTTTAACTCTTTTGGCGCCAAATTTAAAAGTGTCGTCTGCAATAATAATTTCATTTTAAATATAATTCTAAACTAAATAATAAAGGTATATTAGTAAAACATTTGCTTTTAAAAACCTGTATACTTGGGCTGAAATAATACAGAAAACGGTGAAGTCCCAGGTCAGATGCCGCCTAGGAAAGGCGGCATCTGACCTGGGACTGCACTGTTTTCAATGGTGCCAACAGGCGACATTGGCGCCAACAGGTTAATGTTTATAACTTGGTATCGTTAAACGCAGATCGATGCTTAATGCAGGAAGGAAGTAATGCAAAATCTCCTATAGGAACTTACTGCATTACTTTTGTCTCGCATGTTAGATGGATTTAAGATTCAGAATTATAATTCTGAGCCATTTACTCCATGAATACGCCTTTCTACACATTTGGAAACAGACTTATCCCAGACCATGCGCTTCCTATAGTATATGTCTGATCAGGGTCTGCTCTTTTTTATTACAGTAGAACCCCTCTCATGCGACCACTTAATGAATAAACATGACTGTCTATATAAGCAGGTGGTTGCTTAATGCAGGACAAAAGTAATGCAGAAAACTCATCTAGGAGCTTTATGCATTACATTTGTCCTGCATTAAGCTACCACCTGCATCTAGCACCCAGAGTTACACCTGTTTTAGGTGGTCGCATAAGCAGTGTTTTACTGTATAATAAATTTATATACTATAGATATCAGTCTACAGCTGTTGCCATTGCCAAAAGAATCCCGTGTTCATAGGCTATGGCAACAATTAATCATGTTAATTCTCGCAATGTCATCTATGTATTACATGGATATTCATGGAGTTTAGGGTTACTGGCTATCGACTTGGACAGGTTTTACTGTATTCTGAAATATTTTATGTTTCAAACGTATTCACTATTTCCCTAAAGCATAATTAATTCAATGTACTGTGCATGACTAGTGTCACGTTACGTCTGAGTAATAATTCATTTGTTAGATGTGCTTCCATCTCGAACAATTGATGCATGCGTCTAATAAACAGAATGACTTTCACTGTCAATACTTTGCGTTTCATGTGTGCAACATTACGCTAAATCTGGATCCAGATGTGACGTCAAGAACCACAGATAATATGGATCAACATGAGATCTCAAGAACCAAATATTATCTGGATCTACATAAGACGTCAATAGGCAAAGATAATCACAAGGACAATACATACCATTAGCATTCTGAAGATGAGTCTAAGTCATTGATAAATAGTGTGGATCCAGATATGTCGTTTAGTAATTTAGAATCTTACCAGGATTAAGACTCATTGACACTCAAGACAAACATTTGAAAAAAGTACAGTAAAATCCTCTAAACCGGAATCCTTGTAGAGAAGAATTTAGATACTTTTTGACAGGTGGCTGCTTAAGGCAGGTTGAAAGTCATTCAGAAAGCTCATAGAGGAGCTTTCTGCACGATTTTCACCTTGTATCAAACTGCCACCTGTCTTAACTTTCGATATTTATACTAAATAGAATGTCCTAATTAGGGTGGTTTTTCTATATAGTAGAAGAAAATATCTTAAGCTGTCAGAAGCGAGCAGCAAATGTTTGTAATTTACAATTTGTCAAACATCTTATATCTTGTTATCAGTGAATATTCCCGTAACATAATGACATACTTATGAATATTAATCAGCTGATTTTTAATATGGGCATTTTGAACAAGGGAATACATTCAATATCGCAGAAACTGTTGAACTAGATACATGTTATTTCTAAAGCAAACAGAGCGGGTCCTACAGAAGCCGTCTGATCAAGGATTACACACAAACAGGCGCTTAAAGTCGCATGCATCATGGAGTACATGATTACAGGTTTAATGTATATGCTTAACTCATTCCATCCTAGTCTACTTTTAGACCGAACCTCTTTCAATAAATATACCAAAAAAGGAGCATTAATTTTACTAAAGAAAATTACATTTTAAGACATTTTGAGAATTGCATAGTCTTAAAACAATTGTGATAAATAGAGCATTTGGATCTATGGAGCAAATGCTCTATTTATTACAATGGTTTCAAAAGATGTATTTTACAGATGCGTCAAAATGCGTCACTCGAAAGGAATGAGTTAATACTTAGGTTCAGGCATAACACATTACAAAATTGATAAATAGTGCACACAGCCAGTTGATTTGTGATGTGAAATAAAATATTATCAGTGTCATACACTCGCTTCACAAGGGGATTATAATTGCTGTAATATATTTTGGATAATATATTTATAATATTATGTATTTCACAACAGCAGGTGTTAAGTGCTTGTGCGACAGCCGTAAATCGTCACCCTGCGTTTCATTACCACTGTTATGATATTATCCGGTCCTTCGGGATCATGAATATCAATGCTTTTAGTTATTAAAAATGGATACCACTGAAGCCAGTGCTACGAGACGTGAGTAGTTTTGCACCTGTAATAACTGCTCATGAGCAGACTCAACAAAGACTCAACAAAGACACGCCTGTCCGTTTTCTTCTTTCACATTTCAGACTCATGACATTAATCAAAGAATCAGACGTTGTTGAAGACTACTCCGCGGCTGCCATTTTTTAAATTCATTTTTAGAATGTAGTTCAAAACTCTTTTGTTATATTATTACTTAGATGGAGTGGGTTTACCGTTACATGTACTTGTACATGTCTACACGCAGTAGAATTTGTTCTAATCAACCTTAAATTGATTGGACACGGGGGTCCTAAAAAGGTAGATGGCTGCTTAAATACAGGACAAAAGTAATGCAGAGAGTTCCTGTATGTGAATACTGCAATACTTTAAAACTTACAGACCCATAAGTATACCTTTGTTTGATAGCTGCTTAATACCGGACAAAATGAATGCAGCAAACTGCCAGAGAACTGTATTAGACTACCACTTTCCGTATAGACCCATGATCAGACATGTATTTGATGGTCGTTTAACCCATTACCCCATAGGCTGTTTTTTTTAGATACAACGTCCTTGTATAAATCTACCGAAAAGGAGCATTAACTAGCGAAAAGGAAAATTTTAGAATTTTGAGGTTTGAAACAATTGTGATAAATAGAGCATTTGCTCCTATAGGAGCAAATGCTCTATTTATCGCAATGTTTTCCCAAAGTGACTTTTACAGAGTCGTCAAAGGTCGTCAATATGAGGGAATGGGTTGAGACAGGTTCTCCAGTTAAATAAAGGGTAGTCATCAATTGCCCACCAGAGAGAAGTATTAAATGTCTGTTGATGAAACTTTGATTAGCAAACTAAATGCTAACATCGATTATTCTCAATTAATTGAAAAGCTCAGACACCGTGATTTGTGTTGTTATTTTATCCAAGCCATGTAAATATGGACACAAAACGAGTAATCGAAATATTGCAACATCAGCTAAAATGCTCATCTCCAGCAACTGTTAAAGTGATTCATGGCCGGATATTAGATTTTTGTCTGATCGTCACAGTGTGTTTGTAAAAATAAAACCAATCAAAAGCACGACGTCGTTCGATTTATTACGATGAAGCCTCGTGCCAAACTGTAATTGATGACGACAAACTTTAACGTGATGAGGTACATGGAACTCCTACTGGTCTGCAAGGGTGGTAGACGAGCGCATAACTTTCAACCCTTTCCCTATTCAATACCCATGTAAGGAATACTGACAGCATACATACTCATTAGCTCATTTTTTATAATGTTAACCTTTTCAACGATTTGATTTTGACCTCATAAACATGTAGAATCACATTTATATCATGCCAAAAGCAATCAGAGCAGACCCAGATCAGACGGCTTCTATAGGAGCCGTCTGATATGAGTCTTTTATGTTTGCAAATGCGTGAATGCGCGTTTACATGAGTGAAAATGTTAAACTTGACTAGCTCGGCATATCGCCAGGATCCAAGCTGTTTGACAGTAGGTCAACACACTTTAAAAATCTTGAACGAATTTGAAGAGGACAAAAACTGCACCGGAATAGAATTCGAGCAGCTGGCTAAAACTAAGGCATTAGCATGAGCTAAAACTTGTATCTGCTTCAAATCGGTGTTTCAATTCCATGTTTCAACCGGTTCAAATGGTTCATATGTCGATTAAAGAAAGTTCAAACCGCAGTGGTTGTGATCAAACGAGGAATATTACACCGGTTGATCTCGATCCAATCTGTACGAAATTACCTGTACGGTAGAGTCTCGCCAATGCGACCACGTAATGTATTGACACAGGAGTCTGCAACAGCAGGTGGTCGCTTAACCCTTTCGCTGCCAAACTCTGTCGTCTGCTAACTTTGTCGTCCGCTACAACTTTTCATTTATTTGAATTTCTTCATTTTTGTTTCAAAAACATTGTAACAGTAACAAACAGTTTGGATCCTGATGAGACGCCGAGTTACTCGGCGTCTCATCTGGATCCAAACAGTTTGTATAGGTAATCACAGATCCGGCATTGGCAGCGAAAGGGTTAAAACGGGGCAAAAGTAATACACACATCTCCTATAAGAGTTCTCTGTACAAAGTTTGTCCTGCATTAAACTACCACCCGTTTTAAACATCCAGAAATATTCTTCATTTGAATAGTCGTATAGGCGGTATTTTACTGTATAGTAGTAACCCGAGGAACCCGAAAACAATGTCCAGTAGCACCTCTCCAAAACGCCCGCCTAAATGGATACGTATTGTCCTTAAAGACAGGGTTAATGGAGGATGGAAATTATAAATACATTACTTTCGTCCGGAATTAAGCTTTTAATAACACAGGCTTTATTTATTAAATGGTCACATTTCATATCACGATTCAACGTTAACACTCGTGATAAGCTTGGGTAAATCATTATTTTAAAATTAGAATCTAAACTAGAGGTTCAGTATTGTCACAAAAACAGATGTCTCCCCCATACACCCTCTTTCCAACACACAAGTGTAATGTCTGTAATGTTTATAACTTGGTATCGTTAAACGCAGATCGATGCTTAATGCAGGAAGGAAGTAATGCAAAATCTCCTATAGGAACTTACTGCATTACTTTTGTCTCGCATGTTAGATGGATTTAAGATTCAGAATTATAATTCTGAGCCATTTACTCCATGAATACGCCTTTCTACACATTTGGAAACAGACTTATCCCAGACCATGCGCTTCCTATAGTATATGTCTGATCAGGGTCTGCTCTTTTTTATTACAGTAGAACCCCTCTCATGCGACCACTTAATGAATAAACATGACTGTCTATATAAGCAGGTGGTTGCTTAATGCAGGACAAAAGTAATGCAGAAAGCTCATCTAGGAGCTTTATGCATTACATTTGTCCTGCATTAAGCTACCACCTGCATCTAGCACCCAGAGTTACACCTGTTTTAGGTGGTCGCATAAGCAGTGTTTTACTGTATAATAAATTTATATACTATAGATATCAGTCTACAGCTGTTGCCATTGCCAAAAGAATCCCGTGTTCATAGGCTATGGCAACAATTAATCATGTTAATTCTCGCAATGTCATCTATGTATTACATGGATATTCATGGAGTTTAGGGTTACTGGCTATCGACTTGGACAGGTTTTACTGTATTCTGAAATATTTTATGTTTCAAACGTATTCACTATTTCCCTAAAGCATAATTAATTCAATGTACTGTGCATGACTAGTGTCACGTTACGTCTGAGTAATAATTCATTTGTTAGATGTGCTTCCATCTCGAACAATTGATGCATGCGTCTAATAAACAGAATGACTTTCACTGTCAATACTTTGCGTTTCATGTGTGCAACATTACGCTAAATCTGGATCCAGATGTGACGTCAAGAACCACAGATAATATGGATCAACATGAGATCTCAAGAACCAAATATTATCTGGATCTACATAAGACGTCAATAGGCAAAGATAATCACAAGGACAATACATACCATTAGCATTCTGAAGATGAGTCTAAGTCATTGATAAATAGTGTGGATCCAGATATGTCGTTTAGTAATTTAGAATCTTACCAGGATTAAGACTCATTGACACTCAAGACAAACATTTGAAAAAAGTACAGTAAAATCCTCTAAACCGGAATCCTTGTAGAGAAGAATTTAGATACTTTTTGACAGGTGGCTGCTTAAGGCAGGTTGAAAGTCATTCAGAAAGCTCATAGAGGAGCTTTCTGCACGATTTTCACCTTGTATCAAACTGCCACCTGTCTTAACTTTCGATATTTATACTAAATAGAATGTCCTAATTAGGGTGGTTTTTCTATATAGTAGAAGAAAATATCTTAAGCTGTCAGAAGCGAGCAGCAAATGTTTGTAATTTACAATTTGTCAAACATCTTATATCTTGTTATCAGTGAATATTCCCGTAACATAATGACATACTTATGAATATTAATCAGCTGATTTTTAATATGGGCATTTTGAACAAGGGAATACATTCAATATCGCAGAAACTGTTGAACTAGATACATGTTATTTCTAAAGCAAACAGAGCGGGTCCTACAGAAGCCGTCTGATCAAGGATTACACACAAACAGGCGCTTAAAGTCGCATGCATCATGGAGTACATGATTACAGGTTTAATGTATATGCTTAACTCATTCCATCCTAGTCTACTTTTAGACCGAACCTCTTTCAATAAATATACCAAAAAAGGAGCATTAATTTTACTAAAGAAAATTACATTTTAAGACATTTTGAGAATTGCATAGTCTTAAAACAATTGTGATAAATAGAGCATTTGGATCTATGGAGCAAATGCTCTATTTATTACAATGGTTTCAAAAGATGTATTTTACAGATGCGTCAAAATGCGTCACTCGAAAGGAATGAGTTAATACTTAGGTTCAGGCATAACACATTACAAAATTGATAAATAGTGCACACAGCCAGTTGATTTGTGATGTGAAATAAAATATTATCAGTGTCATACACTCGCTTCACAAGGGGATTATAATTGCTGTAATATATTTTGGATAATATATTTATAATATTATGTATTTCACAACAGCAGGTGTTAAGTGCTTGTGCGACAGCCGTAAATCGTCACCCTGCGTTTCATTACCACTGTTATGATATTATCCGGTCCTTCGGGATCATGAATATCAATGCTTTTAGTTATTAAAAATGGATACCACTGAAGCCAGTGCTACGAGACGTGAGTAGTTTTGCACCTGTAATAATTGCTCATGAGCAGACTCAACAAAGACTCAACAAAGACACGCCTGTCCGTTTTCTTCTTTCACATTTCAGACTCATGACATTAATCAAAGAATCAGACGTTGTTGAAGACTACTCCGCGGCTGCCATTTTTTAAATTCATTTTTAGAATGTAGTTCAAAACTCTTTTGTTATATTATTACTTAGATGGAGTGGGTTTACCGTTACATGTACTTGTACATGTCTACACGCAGTAGAATTTGTTCTAATCAACCTTAAATTGATTGGACACGGGGGTCCTAAAAAGGTAGATGGCTGCTTAAATACAGGACAAAAGTAATGCAGAGAGTTCCTGTATGTGAATACTGCAATACTTTAAAACTTACAGACCCATAAGTATACCTTTGTTTGATAGCTGCTTAATACCGGACAAAATGAATGCAGCAAACTGCCAGATAACTGTATTAGACTACCACTTTCCGTATAGACCCATGATCAGACATGTATTTGATGGTCGTTTAACCCATTACCCCATAGGCTGTTTTTTTTTAGATACAACGTCCTTGTATAAATCTACCGAAAAGGAGCATTAACTAGAGAAAAGGAAAATTTTAGAATTTTGAGGTTTGAAACAATTGTGATAAATAGAGCATTTGCTCCTATAGGAGCAAATGCTCTATTTATCGCAATGTTTTCCCAAAGTGACTTTTACAGAGTCGTCAAAGGTCGTCAATATGAGGGAATGGGTTGAGACAGGTTCTCCAGTTAAATAAAGGGTAGTCATCAATTGCCCACCAGAGAGAAGTATTAAATGTCTGTTGATGAAACTTTGATTAGCAAACTAAATGCTAACATCGATTATTCTCAATTAATTGAAAAGCTCAGACACCGTGATTTGTGTTGTTATTTTATCCAAGCCATGTAAATATGGACACAAAACGAGTAATCGAAATATTGCAACATCAGCTAAAATGCTCATCTCCAGCAACTGTTAAAGTGATTCATGGCCGGATATTAGATTTTTGTCTGATCGTCACAGTGTGTTTGTAAAAATAAAACCAATCAAAAGCACGACGTCGTTCGATTTATTACGATGAAGCCTCGTGCCAAACTGTAATTGATGACGACAAACTTTAACGTGATGAGGTACATGGAACTCCTACTGGTCTGCAAGGGTGGTAGACGAGCGCATAACTTTCAACCCTTTCCCTATTCAATACCCATGTAAGGAATACTGACAGCATACATACTCATTAGCTCATTTTTTATAATGTTAACCTTTTCAACGATTTGATTTTGACCTCATAAACATGTAGAATCACATTTATATCATGCCAAAAGCAATCAGAGCAGACCCAGATCAGACGGCTTCTATAGGAGCCGTCTGATATGAGTCTTTTATGTTTGCAAATGCGTGAATGCGCGTTTACATGAGTGAAAATGTTAAACTTGACTAGCTCGGCATATCGCCAGGATCCAAGCTGTTTGACAGTAGGTCAACACACTTTAAAAATCTTGAACGAATTTGAAGAGGACAAAAACTGCACCGGAATAGAATTCGAGCAGCTGGCTAAAACTAAGGCATTAGCATGAGCTAAAACTTGTATCTGCTTCAAATCGGTGTTTCAATTCCATGTTTCAACCGGTTCAAATGGTTCATATGTCGATTAAAGAAAGTTCAAACCGCAGTGGTTGTGATCAAACGAGGAATATTACACCGGTTGATCTCGATCCAATCTGTACGAAATTACCTGTACGGTAGAGTCTCGCCAATGCGACCACGTAATGTATTGACACAGGAGTCTGCAACAGCAGGTGGTCGCTTAACCCTTTCGCTGCCAAACTCTGTCGTCTGCTAACTTTGTCGTCCGCTACAACTTTTCATTTATTTGAATTTCTTCATTTTTGTTTCAAAAACATAGTAACAGTAACAAACAGTTTGGATCCTGATGAGACGCCGAGTTACTCGGCGTCTCATCTGGATCCAAACAGTTTGTATAGGTAATCACAGATCCGGCATTGGCAGCGAAAGGGTTAAAACGGGGCAAAAGTAATACACACATCTCCTATAAGAGTTCTCTGTACAAAGTTTGTCCTGCATTAAACTACCACCCGTTTTAAACATCCAGAAATATTCTTCATTTGAATAGTCGTATAGGCGGTATTTTACTGTATAGTAGTAACCCGAGGAACCCGAAAACAATGTCCAGTAGCACCTCTCCAAAACGCCCGCCTAAATGGATACGTATGGTCCTTAAAGACAGGGTTAATGGAGGATGGAAATTATAAATACATTACTTTCGTCCGGAATTAAGCTTTTAATAACACAGGCTTTATTTATTAAATGGTCACATTTCATATCACGATTCAACGTTAACACTCGTGATAAGCTTGGGTAAATCATTATTTTAAAATTAGAATCTAAACTAGAGGTTCAGTATTGTCACAAAAACAGATGTCTCCCCCATACACCCTCTTTCCAACACACAAGTGTAATGTCTGTAATGTCTGTGACTCCAAAGTTATCAGGGGAGACAATTTAAAAAGCCCAGGTGCACAAAAACTCATTCTGGTCAACATTCCAGCGAAGTTTGGTGACTCTAGCCCTAGCGGTCTCAGAGATATACGCAACACAAAGTTTGTCCAAAGTTATCACGGGAATACAATTAAAAAATGTCAGGTGTACAAGAACTCATGCTGGTCAACATTCTTGTGGAATGTGTTGACTGTAGCCCTACAGGTTTCAGAGATACGCGTGCCACAAAGTTTCTCTAATGTTAATTTATCATATCAGGGGCAATAACTCAACAATTACCATAGGGAGATAATTAACAATACCCAAGTGCACAACAACTTATGCTGGTCAATGTTCCTTTGACGTTTAGTGACTCTAGCCCTAGCGGTTTCAGAGACACATGTGACACAAATATGCTGAAAATGGGTGATCCTTCGAAAGCAAAAGTAGAAAGGCAAAATGAGAAAATTGTAGACTCGGTTTTATTGAGTCTATTCATGAGTAGTAATTAAAAGTACATCACTACTCACACACCCAAGCACCGGCTAAAGCAGTAGGCTAAAGCAGTAGGCTAAAGCAGTATTCAATTTTCAAAACTAATAGTATAAAAACTAATGATCCCGAAGGACCAGAATATAACAACGCTGACTTTGTCTAATTTTATATTAGGTCATCAGGGGCCATCACTCCAAAGTTCAATTATCAGGGGGGGGGATAAAAAAAACCCACAGGTGCACAGCAACTCATGTTGGTCAACATTCTTGTGAAGTTTGGTGATTCTAGCCTTAGTGGTTTCAGACATACGCGCGACACAAAGTAAAGCTTGTGTATTTTTAAGTCATCAGGGGCAATAACTCCAAAGTTATCTGAGGAGACAATTCAAAAATCCCATGTGCACAACAACTTGTGATGGTGAACATTCCTGTGAGGTATGGGGACTCTATCCCTAGCTGTGTCAGAGATACAAGCGACACAAGTTCGTGACAGACAGATGGACAGACGGACGGATGTCCGTATGGCAGATAGACAGTCAGACAGACAACTTTGGCAAAAACAATATGTCTCCCCACAAATGGGGAGACATAATTAAGTTTTGCTTAATCTTAAACATGCTATGTGTGTATTAGATATTACATATATAACTAGTTAAAAGCCATTTGAAACTCTGAGTTACCGGTCGTCTCATCAGGATCCAAACTGTTTGACACATTGTTGACTCAGCAGACTAAGCGTTCAACACTGACTCGTAAAATGAAATTCAATTTATGTGCAGTCCTGTCTTTGAGGAGGTAAATTAAAACATTTTCAGGAATAGTTTCTTTTTTCTCCACCAAACCCCATGTTGTGACCATTCTTTAGAATCATAGTGTTTGGTGGAGAATGACGAGTTTAATACTTGAGTACACATCTTTATCTGTTGCTCTGCGGTATCTATAGCGATAGCTTAATGAAAATGACTTTGTGGATTAATCGCAGGTGGTTGCTCATAAGAGGACAAAAGTAACGTAGGAACTATTTGTATTACTTTCGTCCTGCATTAACCCATTACCTCATAGGCTATTTTTAGATACAACCTCATGTTCCAAAAAGTTTCAAAAGGTCACATGTCAGACCTATTTTAAAGAAACCGGATCTCGATTCAAATGAAATTAAGAATTATAGGCCTATATCAAATCTGCCATTTGTCTCCAAAGTGTTAGAAAAAGTGGTTGACAAACGCATTGAGTCCCACCTGAACTCAAACAATCTACATGAGCACTATCAATCAGCATACCGAAAGCATCACTCAACAGAGACTGCTCTTCTGAAAGTTCAGAATGACATCCTTCAATCCCTAGATAAAGATGAAACAACAGTTCTGGTGATGCTTGACTTATCGGCTGCATTTGACACTATCGATCACGAAACATTGCTAAAGCGCCTTGAAAAGGACTTCGGAATCATTGGGAAACCCCTTGAGTGGATGACCTCCTATCTAAATGACCGCTATCAAATAGTGTCAGTAGATGGGGAGTTGTCCACCCCAGTAAATATGAAATATAGCGTGCCACAGGGATCGGTCCTTGGACCAAGAAACTACATCATGTACACAAAACCTGTCGGCTCAATCTGCAGAAACCATGGGCTAAAGCACCATTTTTATGCCGATGACTCGCAATTATACCTGTCCTTTAAGCCCAAAGACATTTCCTGTCAACAAGAAGCTTTATCACGAATTGAGATCTGTCTCAACGAAATAGTCTCTTGGATGCACCAGAACATGCTGAAGCTCAATACTGACAAAACTGAGGTCATCCTGTTTCATGCAAAAAACACAGTAGTACCTGAAGACATTCATGTGCAAGTAGGCCCCTCTAAGATCAAACCGTCTTTGTGTATAAAGAATCTCGGTACATGGCTCGATTCACAAATGGATATGGCATCACACATCAATTCGGTGTGTAGGTCTAGTTATGCACAGCTCCGACGAATAGGTCATATAAGAAAGTACCTCTCACCTGATGCTACCAAGACTTTGGTGAACTCTTTGGTTACATCAAAAATAGACTACTGCAACTCATTGCTGCATGGAATTTCAAAAAGCACACTGCAGAAACTCCAAAGAGTTCAAAACACAGCAGCCCGCATCATAACCAGGACTCCTCGATATGATCATATCACGCCTGTTTTGAAAGAACTTCATTGGCTTCCGGTTCAACATCGCATTGAATTCAAAATTCTGACGCTTACGTATAAAGCCATGCACAATGAATCCGCCAAGTACATTGTCGACATGCTTGACGTGTATCGGCCCCGCAGAGAATTAAGGTCAGCAAGTAGCTCCTTGTCGTTGGTTGTACCAAAAAGTCGTAAGGTAAAATACGGTGAGAGAAGTTTCATGAATGCAGCTCCAAAACTCTGGAATGCTCTGCCATCAGGCATTAGAGATGCAAGCTCACTGGCATGTTTCAAAAGATCTCTGAAAACACATTTCTTCAACATATACTACTAGGACAGTTTAGGGAAAGTAGCTTATAATCATCAATTCTCATACCTTACGATTCCTTTGCCATTGCAGCCCTTGGGATATGCTGTAGGAATCAATCTCTCACTGACCGAATAGATAATCATGTGGTTCCTACCGGTTAGTGATTTCGTATTTATTGTATATCATATTTAGTGTATATATATTGCTTATAATTCACCGACTTGGTATAAATAATCATGTGGTTCCTACCAGTTGGTGACTTTATACTTATTGTATATTTATTGCATATCTTTCATTGACTGGGTGGATAATCATGCGGTTCCTACCGGTTAGTGGTTATACATTTATTGTATATCTATTCCATATCTTTCATTGACCGGGTGGATAATCATGTGGTTCCTACCGGTTTGTGATTTTATATTTATTGTATATATATTGCATACATTTCATTGACTGGATGGACGACCATGCCGTTCCTTCCGGTTTATGATTTCATATCTATTGTATATTTTTTGTATATCCTTCACTAACCGTCCGGCTAGTGATTTTTATATTTATTGCACATCTATTGTAATTCTTTCATTGTCTGGATAGATAATCATGCGGTTCGTTCCGATTATTGATTTCATCCATGTACAGCGCTTTTGAACGCACATATCCCGTGTGAAAAGAGCGCTATATAAATGTGGTATAATAATAATAATAATAATATATCTACCGAAAACTTTTAGAATTTTGTAGTTTGAAACCATTGTGATAAATAGAGCATTTGCTCCTATAGGAGCAAATGCTCTATTTATCACAATGGTTTCACAAAGTGACTTCCACAGAGTCGTCAAAAGTCGTCAATATGAGGGAATGGGTTAAGTTATTTCATGACTTGTAAACACGGAGACATTCCTGTTTTTATGTGGTCAATTAGGAAAGGTTTTACCGTTTTCTAAAACATTATATATTTAAAGCGTATTCAATATTTCCCTAAAGCGTAATTTAGTATAATGTTCTGTACATAACTATTATCATATTATATTTTGATTATTTTTATTTATTTGTTAGATGTGCTTCCTGGAAAGCCCGCCAACCTCATATTGATGCGTCTTAATTGATTTGATGTCACTGCAGATACTTTGCGTTTCATGTGCAAAACCCGTGCACACAATTTGGATCAAGATGAGACGCCAATATCCCAATTATGATGTTTTTGATAAGAAATGGAAGACAATATGTATTGTTTCTGGCGGTGGCTTGGCCTAGTGGTTGAACAATGATCTGATAACCCAAGGGAATGTGGTATGACAGTATTTCTTTTTTGTAACCATTTGCTCCATAGGAGCAACTACTCAATTTATAACAATGATTTCAAAACTACACAATTCTAACAGTTTCCTTTTCTCTAGTAAATGCTCCTTTTTCGGAGGATGTATTAAAAAAGGTTGGGCCTATAAATAACCTATGAGGTTATGGGTTACAATAAGCCACGAAGTGAAATTGCTGGACAATATAAAACAAGGAAAATGGTCAAACTGTATATTTATATCGCTTAACTGGGAAATACAGATTAAAATGAGTTGAAATGAACACAGTTATATTTTGACACATTATTTCATGACTATTCATGTTAGAACTAATGACATCATGGATAATAATTTGATATTATTATTATGACACATGAACACATGAAGGCCATGGCAGAAACTGTAGAACAATATATGTAGATATTATTTCATAAGCAAACAGAACAGTTCCTTATCAGACGGCTCATACAGGAGCTGTCTGCTCTGGGTCTACTTTGTTTACAAAGGCGAGAATGGCGTATACCTTGTTGTAACTCGTTCTCAATTAAACTCCTGTGCATCTTATAACAAAATAAACACGAATTAAGAGAAAACATGCAGCATCACTAAATACTCAGCGAAGCGAATTCTCTCTTGAAGTACTTCAAACGATGATTTGATATGAAATGAAAGTTGATCTACCCGGTGGTATTATATGTAAGGTGGCGTCAGTGGATAACCGGGACGTTGTCCTGTTGTAGGCACGTTTAACTAAAGGACCTAAATATAGATTACCTTCCCTTATTGATTTTGACGCTTGTCGAACTTATATTGCGGAAGCTATTCAAGAATTATGCATCAAATGGTGTCGACGAGAACATGCTGTTAATGCCCTTTCGGATTGGAAGAAATGTATTTTTGATATTATTGATACGCGTATTACTTTTTACAAATCAAATTACCATCTTTTACCACCTCGACCTAGAGTTACATTTTGCTATTTGAAGAAAAACATTTCTAATTTTCATTCAAATTATGTTCTTGTTCCTGCTGACAAGGCATCATAATGTAATCATTATTTGAAGATTGTATTATGTTGGAGCTAACTGATTCACAAACTTATATACCAGTTCCAACACCTGAAAAAGATATAGTCTCGGAACATATAGTCTAGGAACATGTAAACTGTGCAATAATTTTAAGTCCTAACATAAAACAACATAAACTTTCTACGTTGTACTAGATTCCGAAATTACATAAAAACCCTTATAAGGCGCGTTTTATTGCCAACTCTGTCTGTTGTACCACTACTAAAATATCTAAACTTTTGACGTCCTGTCTTACTACGATCAAAGAACATGTAAAACGTTACTGTGATAAAATATAATTCAAATGAGGTTTTAAGGAAACTTGAAAATGAACAGTATAACATTTCTTCACTGAGCTCTTATGATTTCTCTACACTCTATACTACTCTACCTCACCATCTTATAAAGGATAAACTGATCGTATACTCTTAAACTCGGATACGGGATGAGCTTACCAGACTCATTGTTTCCTTTTCCCTGTCGTGCCCTTAACGGATTACCTGCAGGTGCTCTGACTTCAGCAAAGTCATTGAGTACATATTTGACGGATTGTCACAGTTATTATGCTATGTTTTACATGTTGTCCTGTGTTCACCGTCGTCTATGTTGTGGGTAAGTCCGGCGGGGATACCTTTATTTACACTATTTGTAAAGCTAGGGTGACTTTGAGAGAAGTGTGGGGTTAGGACGTCCTTAAACCGGTTTAAACCCCCAGTGGTGTTTTTGCTACTGACCGTGCCAAGGCGGTGCTCTCTTTGTCACCCTTCCTTTTGTTTGCCTTACGTCTTTGTGCTTGTGATTTTGTTCATGTGTGGAGTGTTTGTCTCTGGTTCTTGTGTGTCTGTTGGTGTTCCTGTGTTTGTCTCGTGTGTGAGTGTGCGTTTGGGTGTGTGGTTGTGTGAGTGTATGTGTGTGTCATGCTGTCTATCGGTGTTTTGGTGGTGGTTGCGTCTTGTATGTGGCTTTGCCTGCTTGACTTTACTACTTTTCCATTTATAATGTATATTCTCCAAGAACAACAGATACATATGCGTACTCAACTTCTAAAATCGCCATTTCTCCTTATATTATGACCACTCTTCGAGACGATATTCTAAAGAGTGGTTTGATGGAGAGAAAAAGGAGATATTCTTGAAAATGTTTTGACACATTTTATCTGAACCCCTGTCTCTTTTAAACTCTTCCCGCTAATCATCACATGGGTCGTGTTTGCAGTCAGCATTGCTCCAGATGAGACGCCAAGTAACTCAGTCAATAGTTTCTCAAAAGCTTAACCCTTCTCTTGCTGATTTTTAAAATACATTTCTTCTCCTTTATCCATGCTCTGTTGTATAATTAACATATATCTTCACTGTGTACAAGTGTTTCGCTGTGCAATCACTGCTTTGGAGTGCACTGGTTGCACAATCAACTTGTAAATAGTGCAGACCCTGATGAGACAGCTCCAGTAGGAGCTGTCTCATCTGGGTCTTCACTATTTACAGGTAGGTATATTGACGTGAATAGCAAGCGAAGGGTTAAACGAATAGGAATTGATCTAAATGACACAATATTAGAACTTGAGCGGACGTTTTACAACGGATTAAGGCCGGTTAAACTTACATAATTATATATCTATTTTATTTCATTTCCACAGCAAATTTGTTTAAAAAGCGAAATATAGCACGGCTACAATACCTCTACTGCCATTTAGGGCAAACTATTAATGTAGCATTTGTCTTTCTAGATGGCATTCATTCAATTACTGTATAAAATTACATAATTATTACACATGTTTGTAACGAGCTGCCTGTTTAGCCACGCCTTTGAAAATAGATTGTATCTAGGTAACACGTCGAATAACTAGGTCTCTCACCAGGGCCCAAGCTTTATGACACGCGGTCAATATTTTCTAAACAATCTTGAGCAAATCGGTCCAGTAAAGTAAAACCTCTGTATAACGACCACTAGGTGAAAGTAAAACAGAATATTCCTATAGGGGCGTTCTGTTTACGTTCACCCTGCTTTAAGAAACCACCTGCCTTTAATACAACTTACTTGGTGTTTAGTGGTTGTTATAGAGAGGTTTTACTGTAATTGTAACATATCAGAGACTAAGCATGCATACGTTTTGTAGCAGGTTCAGTGACTGCAATATTATTGTAATAACAGACCATCATTTATGTCCGTGGCTCAAAACTAAATCCAATTAGCATTTAAAAGCGTAATGTTATATTTGATTGGCACCGCCACCCAGAATGACGACACCTAATATGAGATTACGATACAGTTGCGGATAGCAGGAGTGGCTATTAATCATCTTCCGTAAATATTTGATTAAGAAAACAAGAGATGTATGAAATATTGCGTCTGTATAGATACACATTTAACAGAGATTATGTTTGCAATTTTCTAGTGAGGCCAATCAATTAATTCTGTCCAGTGCAACAGTACATTTAGCCTTAGCTTCCCTTGAAGGTACGAACCACCTTAAAGGCGCATATCACAATTATTTCTAGCGGAGAGATTTTTTAAAAATAAAAGTTTAAGCATTTTTTCATGCAAATGACACCTTAAAAATATAGGGTCACTCTGCTTCTTTTGTAGCTATGTGCTTAAGAACGAGACGAGACTATAAACCGAGGTCCGATGCATCAGTGCTTTACACTGGGCAACTAAAAGAACCAGAGAAACTCACTCGATAATAAGAGTAGGGCATCGCGCCCGGGGTTCTCTGTATCCTCTTCCCTCTCTCTATGGGCGTCCAATTAGCCCATAGTGACAGAAACCGACGTTAATCAACATAAACAAACATAACCACTGATGGAAGGATTTTGACAAAATACACATCAATCTTTAAAGATGTATAGAACCAAAAACAATGAAGCTTCAATGTGCAAATTGAAATATATCAAGTATTTTTGCGTCACCTGCCAAGAGGCAGTGTACCACTTAAGGGTCACTTTTCCGTCGTCTGTCTGTCTGTCCACCTGTCTGTCTGTCCGTCTGTCTGTCTGTCTGTCCGTCACACTTTCTTTTTTTGGCTGTCATTTCTATTCTAAACTAATAATTATAGAGCTTTGATAGTTCACATGTGTCTTACTCTCATTGAGGACCATTGATGTACCTAAAGTCCATCACTCTGTATGTAATATATTTTTAGCTATTCTCCTTTGTTCTGATTTTCATCACACTTTCGTTTTTGGCTGTCATTTCTGAACTAATTATTATAGAGATTTTAATTTTCACATGTTTCTTCCTCTCATTAAGGACCATTGATGAACACAAGGTCTATCACTCTACATGCAATACTATTTGAGTTATTCCCCTTTGTTCTGATGTTCGTCAAACTTTCGTTTTGGCTTTCATTTCTGAACTAATCATTATATAGCTTTTAATGTTCACATGTGTCCTCCTCTCATTGAGGACCACTGATGAACACAAGGTCCATCACTCTGCATGCGATACTGTTTGAGTTATTCCCCTTTGTTCTGATTTTCGTCACACTTTCTTTTTTTGGCTGTCATTTCTAAAGTAATCATCATAGAGCTTTCACATTTCTCATGTGTCTTCCTCTTAATGATGACCATTGATGCAATTAAGGTCCATCACTCTGCATGAAGTACTTTTTGAGGTATTCCCCTTTGTTCTGATTGTCTCACTCCAGCATATTAACATGTTTGTGTCAGTTGCGAGCAGATGACACATGTGTTCCTCCGAACACTCTTGTCAAAATACCATAAAGCTGTCATATATATATATATATATGATAGAGAAAAGTATCATATTTCAGACAAATACAAATTTGAAATTGGAGGTAATTTTTTCATGAAAAGCAAAAAGGTGACAAATATTTTGTTTCAACCGACAATTTTCTTTAAACTTTATGTAAACAAAGTTTATGCTTTTCCATGCAAATAATATCTTCAGAACATGGGGCAACAGTGCTTTTTGTGAGCTATGGTTAATTAAATATGAACACCGCCATAAAGTATTGATTGAAACTATAGAAAATGTGCCAAAAGGTTTGCATATATATATGTCATAGATATATATTAAAGTTATTTTTTGACGGAAAAAAAAATTAGTAAATTTATTTTCCAGGACAAAAACAAATGTGAAAAGGGAGGTAATGCTAGCAATAAATTATTGGACTTGGCCTACAGAGTCAACTGATAAACATAAATAGGGTTCCTGAAAAATACTCCATTCAAAACCTTTAACCAGAAATTCAAAGTGAAAAGAAACTGGCATCGGTTGGTCTGAATTCAGTGTAGAGCTCATGAACTTGGCATACCGGGTCATCTAATGACCTCTGTATATGAGATGTGTCAGTGTACGTTGAAACAGCTACAATGTATCTGTTAAAACATATACATGCGCGAAAACAGTGTGATATACGCCTTTAAACGAAGCTTACATTTGGTCACGTGAAGGTATAGACCAACTTAAAGGATGACTACATATATTTTGTGACGTGAGGTACAGGCAAGCTCATAGGACGCCTACATTTGGTCACGTGTTGATACGGATTCGTTTACACGATGCCTTTATTTGGTCAAGTGAAGGTACAGACTAGCTTAGATGACGCCTACACTTAGACACGAAAAGCACGGGGCCCAAGGTTATTGACTTTGACATACGACTTTGAATTTTGACCATGCGTTTCTGCGTTCCTGTGTTTCTAATAATTTTAATAACACTATGGTTTACTGTGAGACAAATTTTCATTTATATATATTCATTTATTTTATTTATTTTGATTCACATATTTTCCTCAGCGAGGGCACATGTTTTTGTTGGGTTATTTCTTTCTTTTCTGCCATGACCAAGTTTCAGTTAAAATGCTAGTAAATTAGGTATAACTGATTAAAATCACATTCCCAATGATAGCGGCCAGCGTGGTCTAAGGGTTATAACGATGGCTTATGAAATATGAGGTCGTCAGTTCGATCCTCGGTGGACGCTTGATTTTTGTCTCTCATTTTTTCTTAGCACCCTTAGTTTACGTGCTTTTGGTTTCAAACCCTTTTGTACATAAAAATATGTCATTTGTTTGCATTTTGGCTTTGGTAAAGTTATTTAGCTGAGACCTTTTACTCGTGGTTTTGTTGACCGTTTTGCATATTTCACCATTGTGCATGAATTTGCTTCCATTTAAATGTATATCTTATACTAACCTGTTCGTAATTTGGGAACAATATAAGTGAAAAAGTTGATGGGCATTGAGTCAACCTATTCGAATAATTTCCTGTAGACTGTAATTATTGGAGTTTGTATGCCTTGTGAACATCACTTAATATGATTATGGTTTCTACGTCAGTGTGCTTCAGCAAATGAATAACATTGATCTGTGACGTAATTTGATCCGTGGCGTAATGTGTATTATTGGTGTCATACACAGGTATTATGCATCCTGGCTCATTAAAACATTCCCCCGTTTCTGCTATTAATTCATACATTACAGTCATATTGTCCCAGTGTATCTGTTAATTAAAAGTACTAAACAATATTGCTCCCTCTTTTTCTTCTATCCTACTTAAAGACATGTTACGCAGCCATTTTACACTTGCGTAAAACTGCTTGTAAAACTTCTGAGTCAGATTATCAGATTGGTCAGATTCTGACCTATCAGATGATTGACAATGATATCAGACTCAAACATAAGGTTTTATAACCTCTGGGCAAGGTCAGCTTATAGGACGCCTACATTTGATCACGTTAATGTACGGACCAGCACTCCAATGTATAGTAGCAATATCAGAAAGTCATGAACATGAGTCGACTCGTTGGCCTAGTGTGGTTATGTCGTTAGATTTCGAAATCGGAGACCCAGAGTTCATTCCCACGAGAGATAAAACCTGGTGTACTTAAATTTACAGCTAAGTGACACTGGAAGAGTCGTGAGAGTGAGCATGTTATATTACACAATTTATATACGACGCATTTTTGTATCGGGGAAACTGCTTTTTATGAGCAAATCTAATGCAATGTAATACTGAAAGCAATAATATCTATTATCGTAAAAGATACTTTACTGCTGAACCAGATAGAAATTAACTACACTCTACGTCACTTTTAGCCCCATTACTCTACGAATATTTATGGTAGAAATAATGACACCATGCTCATTTGTAAGATTGTTTATTTATAAAAATGGCATATACTGATTTTTATATGGTAGAATTAGACCAG
Organism: Azorinus chamasolen; assembly: GCA_963576725.1. Taxonomy (NCBI): domain Eukaryota; kingdom Metazoa; phylum Mollusca; class Bivalvia; order Cardiida; family Solecurtidae; genus Azorinus; species Azorinus chamasolen. Next base: position 6,663,981 of record OY755253.1, on the reverse strand, counting down.
ATCTACATATTTTATAAGCAAACAGAGCAAACCCTGATAAGACGACTCCTATAAGAGCCATCTGTTCTGGACCTACAGTAAAACCTTTATTAAGCGGCCATAAGAAGGAAAGGTCTGGTCTGTAAGTCATGTAGTAGCTTAATGCAAATCAAAGGTAATGCTGAAAGGTCGTGTAGGAGCTTTCTGCATTACTTTTGCCTTCCTCCTTTTAAGACTCCTATGTTTAGTAGATTAATGGTCGTTTTCCCCTGGTCATGAAAACGTACAGGGTCCAAGGTTATAGAACTGTCTAATGAATGGTCGCTTAGAGCATATTGTGCCAGAAATACTGTTGGTCGGACGTAAAACCCAACTCACTCACTCACTCACTCAATTAGAAGATGTGCCTACAGGAACTTTCAATTTTGCTTTAGAATTGCATTAAGCTTCGAACTTTATAAATTGTCCAGATTAGCAATCGGATGACTCGAACATCTGTGATCTTGAAGAACAGTCTATGATCTGTTGAAGTTCGAGAGATGGAAGTTCAATTGTATGTCAGGCACATACATCCTGTTTGATTTTAACACACACCAACCACTTTATACAGATACCAGAGCCATTCAACCAAGCACTGCCCCCATCTTTGAACTCGCAGTGTGTTTTATTGTCAATACCATAATTACTCTGAATATCCAGAAAGACACATATAGGCAATTAGTGCAGACCCAGATCAAACTTTCCCGAAGGAGTAGTTTGATTAGGGATTTCACTATTTGCTTTTACAGAAGAATTTGGCGTAAACAGCCATCAAAAAGAGGTCTATGGGTTTGTATGGCAAGTAGTAGTTTGATGCAGGTCAAAAGTAATGCAGAAAGATCCTAATTTATAAGGTTCCTTTGTTCAATAAACGAATGACTGCTTAAAACAGGTTAATATACTGCATGTCAGTCTGATCAAAAGTTATCAAAATGACGGCAAACTGATTAACCCTTTCACCGCCACAGTCGAGTAAATACACCACGACAAATAGTGCAGTCCCAGATCAGACGCCGCCTTTTCAAGGCGGCGTCTGATCAGGGACTTCACTATTTGTCTCAATCTCTTTTTCTATATATGTGCTTTATTCCTTTGAAATTTGCATTTATTTATCTCATTTCCTTATTTTACTGAATGATTGAATAAACTTGGACTGCAGACGACAATTAGAAATTTGGCGCCGAAAGGGTTAATTCCGTTGAACTGTTGGAATGGGGATATTATTTAGGGTAACAAAGTAAGAAATGCACGAGGTTTATACACAATGTACTATATCTTTATACCTGAAGGATTTGTTAGCATTAGTAGACACTACAAACTCATATCTATATCATAGCATAAGCAAATAGAGCAGACCAAGATCAGACGGCTCCCACATGAGCCGTCTGATTTGGGTATACATTTTTGCAAAGGCATAGAAAGGCGTATTTATGGAGAAAAGAGTTAACAACAAAAGACTGCTTAACCCTTTAGTCCATAAATACGCATGTTTATGCCTTTGCAATCTTAGTAGACCCAGATCAGACTGCTCATCTAGGAGCCGTCTGATCAGGGTCTGCTCTGTTTGCTTATGATACAATATAGGTATAATTTCTACAATTTTTGCCGTGGCCAAATATTATATCAATGTGCCTTTGTGATAGTTAATCTAATCAATATTCATGATGTCATTTATTTCTTACATGAATATTCATGTAGTAAAGGGATAACCCTTTCGCTGCCAATGCCGGATCTGTGATTACATATGCAAACAGTTTAGATCCAGATGAGACGCCTAGTAACTCCATTTAAATTGTGTACACGCGTTGTATACAAATACGAATGCAGGGCTACAGATAAATGTGCCAGCACAGCTATTACAATCGTAATTTCTCTATCAGACCCTATACTATCCCGAAGAGACGGTTCTAAAAAGCGGTAACAGTATAGGGTTTGGTGGAGAAAAGGGGCAATTCTTGAATTTTTTTTAAAAGTACGCATCTTATCTGGACCTCTGAAATTCTTAATGCCATGTTTGTTTCTAACAAAGTATTCAAATATGACATGGACAGTCAATCCAAATAAGTTACGCAACATTTAAAGTCATTGAAAGCCTTAGATTTGAATATCAATAATAAATGAGTTCCTAAATGTTTTAGTGCAAACCCATTTTGAGGTATTTTTTGTTTAATTGAAATGCAGGATCTTATCACTCCTGATTAGAATTCAATCGCCATTGTGTAATTATGTCCCAGGCGTATCATAGCAAGCGGTTGGGTTCTATAAAGTTAGGGCGATTCACGTTTTAAATGCAATGATGGAAATCAATTCACTAAGATTTAAATGGCGTGCACGTGTAACAGTAAGCGTGGTACTGGTGTCTAAAGAGGGAAATGTAAGAATATTTGCCTGCTAATTTTACTGACTGGCAACTGCAAACAGCTTAGATCCAGACGAGGCGCCGAGTAACTTGACATTTCATCAGGGTCCAAGCTGTTTTACACTCAGTCAAACGTTTCTCAAAAACCAATACGTATCGGAAGTAAGTGAACTTATAACATCATTTTCATAGCAGGCTAAGGATTTAGATAAACTTATACAGACATATATTCACAGAGCAATCACGAAAGGGTCGTGTTTCAAATACAGTAACCCCTCTGTAATTTCACCTCTTTAATTCAGGGTGAATATCATGCAGAAAACTCCTCTAGGAATAACGAAAGGGCCGGGTTTCAAATACATGCACCGGGTATAATCATCCATCGTTTCTCCACGTAATCTCACGCTATGAACAAGTTTGTGAAATTCTAAATGGTGGCCATGATACTGAGATTTGTGTTAAAACAATGGATTTATTCTTAACCGTTTGCTTGACAGGGCCACCTTTTGACGCCTTTACGGCAGAGTGGATCCAGATCAGACGACTCCTGTAGGGACTGTCTGAACAGAATCTGATTTGTTTGACTATAAAATAATAGATGTATATGTCTTCCTAATTCTATAGTTTCTGTCATGGCCAAAAAACATTTGCATTCATATACAGTAAAAGTACAAAATTGAGTCATGCAGGAAACACCACATACAGAACAAACAGTAATCGACTTTAAGACAGGTGGATGCTTGATGCAGGATGAAAGGCACACAAAAACCTCATAGAGGAGTTTTCTGTATGGCTTTCATCCTGCATTAAGCAGCAGTCTGCCTAAACAGGCATAAAAACTCTTCATTGATAAAATGTCGAAGTATCGCGTTTTTACTGTAAAGACATAGGACAACAGAGCTGAACCTGTAGGAGCAGTCTGGCCTGGATCTACTCTGTTAGCAAAGGCGATGATAAGCGTTTCTATCAGGAAAAGGGTAACCTCATTATCCATGATTAAATATTAACTCTTTGCCTGATAAGAATGACCTCAATGACATTTGCAATTAGACTAAATCCATATCAGACTTGGCGTCTCGCAGAGCTATTGATAAAGGTGCGTACTAAACAACTAAAATCATCATTTCTCCACCGAACCCTATGTTGTGGCCACTCTTTAGAATCATTTGGTGGAGAAATAAAACAGTTCTTCTTGGAAATATTTTAATTTACGCACCGTATCTTTCCCCCTGGTCTCATCAGGATCAAACCTATTTGACACTCGGTCAATAGTTTGAGCAATGGTGAACAAATGTGTGTGTGTGTGTGTGTGCGTGCGTGCGTGCGTGCGTGCGTGCGTGCGTGTGTATGTGTGTGTGTGTGTGTGTGTGTGTGTGCATTTCATTTACAAAAACAACAACAGCAACAGCAAAAAATAAAACCAAAAAAACAACAACAAGCATTTGTGTGTGTCCATTTCATTTACAAAACACACAAAAAAACAAAAAAACAATAAGCAAACAAACTTGATGCATTAAACATTTGTGTGAAGTTTCATTAATATCTCTCAAATTGATTTCCCAGAAAACAGCGGACAAACTATTTGCATATATTTGCATTATTTTTAAGTACAAGGGCCATAACTCCGAAACGACAAATCAAATGAACCTCAGAATCAACTCAGCTTCAGATCTTGATGCATTAAACATTTGTGTGAAGTTTCATAAATATCTCTCATAGAGTTTTCCCAGAAAACAGCGGACAAACTATTTGCATGTATTTGCATTATTTGTTAAGGACAAGGGCCATAACTCTGAAACGAAAAATCAAATGAACCCAGAATCAACTCAGCTTCAGATCTTGATGCATTAAACATTTGTGCGAAGTTTCATTGATATCTGTCAAATAGTTTTCCGAGAAAATAGCGGACAAACAAAATGTTGACGGACGAACGAACGAACGAACGAACGAACAACGAACGAACGAACGAACGAACGGACGGACGGACAGGGCCACGCCAATATACGACCACCTTTATTAGGTGGGCGTATAAAAACCCACATTTTATTTTAAATTCTCTAACTATTACATAGCTGTGTCTAAATGTAACTTCACGTCTTATCTGCATCCAAACTATTTGCGAAAAACAATGAAACAAAAACAAACGTTTTCCCGGATTCGCCCTTTGCATGTTAACGATCAAGTATATGTGGCATTGAGGTTATGCAAGTCACGCGATTCTTCGATCGAACACGCGCACGTGTGGTGTATGTCTACTTTAATACTAGTTGCAGTTTTCAACAAGCTTTGAAATATTATCAGTAAACCGCTTATTTCCCACAGGCGTATTATTTTCCTGGACAATCATATTACAATCATTTATACCGCAACAGCTGAACATTTGTAAACGAATGATACTTTTAGAAATAACAATCACCTGGCAATAAAACGCAACATATTGCCATGTACAAGTCATCTCTTCATTCTGAGTGGCTTAAACGTGTTTGGTATCGAGCATCATAATCCAAATAACCTGAAACTATTTTTCTTCACCCCACTATCCGTGATCTGAATCCAGTTTGAATCCAGATGAGACGCCGTTTGACATTAATTTTGGTGAATAGTTTCTTAACCCTTTACTCCACAAACATCCCTTTCTACGCCTTTGCAAACAGAGAAGTCCCGAATAAGATGAATCCTATAGGAGCCGTCAGTACAGGGTCTGCTGTGTTTGCTAATGACATGATATAGGTATGATTCTACCTTTTTCTGTCAAGGCCAGCAATGCTTGCGTTCATATATCAGTATAAAACATAATCTAATTGATATCCATGATGGTATTACTTCTTCAATGAATACTCATTGTGTAAGGGGGTAAATGCCTCATCGAACCGGAAGTAGAATTGTGCAAGCTTCGTATTTGAACAGAAATATGTTTTGACACCACGGCGTAAAGATTGCAAACATATTCAGTAGTTCTCGTTGTATATATGGTATACAGTAAAACATCTCTAAGGCGGAATTCTATCTGAGCAAAATGTAGATACTTTTAGACAGGTGGCTGCTTAATGCAGAATGAAAGTCATGCAGAAAACTCCTCGATACGCTGAACCTTTTGTTTTACCTCAACCCGCTTTTCGTAAAAGCTTGAACGCAAATGAGACGTTGAGAAAGTCGGTGTCTTATCAGGATCCAAACTGCTTGACACTAGGTCAATGAGGTTTTAAATGATTATTTATATACCCAATAAAATGATTACGGTAAGACCATTAGAACATGGTTGGATAACATGACAGATAAACTTAAAATCAGGGTTCGTAAAAGATTGTACCAAAAAGCTAAGAGAAGTAACACATAATACGACTGGAATGAATATAAGAAGCTATGTAATGGCATAGTTTCTCTTATCCGTGAAGTTAAATATAACTATAACAAGTCTGGCGGATAAATTAGTTTAAAACGACACTTCATCTCGTACATGGTGGAATGTCTTTACCCTTTCCCTCATATAAACGTGTTTTCACGCATTTGCAAACAGAGTAGAACCAGATCAGATGGCTCCTATAGGAGCAATCTGATCAGGGTCTGCTGTTTGCTAATGGAATTTGATAGCCATGTTTTTAGTGGCTATAATGTTCCACCTACCATATTTTATTATAACCATTTTGATAATGAATATTCAGTAGGTATTTAAATGTGTTCTAAATATAGAACAGGGAAAGGGCTAAAGTCCTACATACTCCAAAGAAAAACAAAACTTACCAGTAATCTATTTCAATAATATATACTCGTATGTATCAGAAGACTGTGATAAAGCTAACCTTCTTAATATTGTATTCGCTAGTCAACGTGTTCTAAACGATATAGGTGTACCTGTGCCTCGTGTTCCGTTTCGCTGTCACTCTTTGTCTGAAATTTCATTTACCACGGACGAAGTTTGTTCACTACGCGGATGTCCAAAATGGGTAGATCCTCTGGGCCAGATGAGATAGACAATCGTATCCTACGAGAACTGTCCCAGGAACTTAGCGGTCCACTGTGTGATCTTTATAATAAATATTTATCAGAAATGTTTATCCCTTATTATTGGAATGAAACAAATGTATGTGCAATGCTTAAGAAAGGCAATCCTTCTCTAGTAAATAACTATCGTCCTATCTCTCTTTAAGTAATTTAGATAAAGTCCTTGAGAGGCCAGTCTTCAAGCGTGCTTATGATTTTCTTCTTGACAAACATTTCCCTACACCTTTACAATCTGACCTTGTCCCATGAGACTCAACAGTTAATCAGATGACATTTATGTACAGCTTTAGATGAAGGGAAAGAACTAAGAACTGTTTTCTTCGACATAAGCAAAGCATTCGATCGCGTTCGGCACAAGGGAAATCAAATGCAGTTAGCATAACTGGTTTATTGCTAAAATGGTTTTCACAATATCTTTCAAATAGAAGACAGTGTGTCATTATTCCTGGTGACAAATCAGATTTTTTTTTATTTTGGGTCCATTATTATTTCTCACTTATATAAATGATATAATCAAAGATATCCAATCTAACATAAGACTATTCGCTGATTAAACTAGTTTTTACATTATCGTTGAACATCCACACGACACCTCAGTTACTCTAAATTCTGATATTATAAACGTTACAGAATGGGTTAAAGCTTGGTTTGTTACATTTAACCCAATAGAGACTGAATCGTACGTCATATCACGGAAAATGCATAAAGTAAGTCACCCTCTATTAGTAATGATGCAGTGGCATATAACAGAGGTTGATTTTCATGAACAATTAGGAATATTTCTATCTAATGATGGCAATTGGCACAAACACATTGAACAAATAAAGGCGAAAGACCTGGAAGAGACTAAATGCAAAATGCGTAAATTAAAACATTTGTTAGATTGAAAAGCACTGGAGACAGGACAGTCTATTTTAGTTTTATCAGACCTTTACTTGAGTATGCTGATGTTATTTGGGGAAACTGCTCTCGACATGAACAAGAAGAACTTAGTAACAATGGAAAAGTAGTAAAGTCAAGCAGGCAAAGCCACATGCAAGACGCAACCACCACCAAAACACCGATAGACAGCATGACACACACACACACACACACACACACACAACCACACACCCAAACGCACACGCACACACACATACGAAATGAACACAGAAAACACCAACAGACACACAAGAAACAGGGACAAACGTTCCACAACATGAACAAACCACAAGCACAAAGACGCAAGGCAAACAAAAGGAAGGGTGACAAAGAGAGTACCGCCTTGGCACGGTCAGCAGCAAAAACACCACTGGGGGTTTAAACCGGTTTACGGACGTCCTAACCTCACACTTCTCTCAAAGTCACCCTAGCTTTACAAATATTGTAAATAAAGGTATCCCCGCTGGACTTACCCACAACATAGACGACGGTGAACACAGGACAACATGTAAAACATAGCATAATAACTGTGACAATCCGTCAAATATGTACTCAATGGCTTTGCTGAAGTCAGAGCACCTGCAGGTAAGCCGTTAAGGGCACGACAGGGAAAAAATAATACATGAGTCTGGTAAGCTCCTCCTGTATCAAGCATTTCTCAACCAGACATTTATGGGGATGTTATCTACACACTTAGGAAAAATCGGGGTCATATCCATTTTCATGATTTGTTAATAAAACGCATTAAAACATTTAAGAAGAAAGGTTATGATCCCATTATATTGCAACGCACTGCATGTTTGGTTATCGACCCTTTTACAGTCGGTAGCTACGCTTCCCTCTTTGTTTGAGCGATGACAGACCGAAGGTAGTACTCTATGATGGTATACTCTTAAACTCGGATACGGGATGAGTTTACCAGACTCATGTATTACTTTATCCCTGTCGTGCCCTTAACGGCTTACCTGCAGGTCCTCTGACTTCACCAAAGTCATTGAGTACATATTTGACGGCTTGTCACAGTTATTATACTGTTTTACATGTTGTCCTGTGTTCACCATCGTCTATGTTGTGGGTAAGTCCAGCGGGGATACCTTTATTTACACTATTTGTAAAGCTAGGGTGACTTTGAGAGAAGTGTGAGGTTAGGACGTCCGTAAACCGGTTTAAACCCCCCAGTGGTGTTTTTGCTACTGACCGTGCCAAGGCGGTACTCTCTTTGTCACCCTTCCTTTTGTTTGCCTTACGTCCTTGTGCTTGTGATTTTGTTCATGTGTGGAGTGTTTGTCTCTAGTTCTTGTGTATCTGTTGATGTTTTCTGTGTTTATCTCGTGTGTGAGTGTGCGTTTGGGTGTGTGGTTGTGTGTGATGCTGTCTATCGGTGATTTGGTGGTGGTTGCGTCTTGTATGTGGCTTAGCCTGCTTGACCTTACTACTTTTCCATATTTAAAAATATGGTGCAATAACAATTGTAATGATTTTCATTGAAGAATTTTAAACATATAAATATAACAAGGAAGCAATTTCTAATCACAGTTATATTGAAATTTTACAGTAGTATAGTTCGACTAAAATAAGATGGTAATAATTATAATGATAAAAGATAGATCTATAAAGACATGAACACCAATCAGATTAACATAAATCAGATTAATTTTGATAATGGCATAAAACACATGACATTTACATAAGCAGGACCTGTAGAATCAGATCTATATTATACCATGAGCAAACAGAGCAGACCTAGATGAGACAGCTCCTATAGGAGACACGCATTCAGAGTGTCAAACAGTGTGAATCCTGATGAGAAGCCGAGTTACTCTCATCTGAATCCACACTGTTTGCAGTATACCAGAAATCGATTTCGTCACCAGGACTTAAAGAGAAAGTCCCTACAATGAACGCATATTTTAAAAAATATCATAAGACGTGTCATTATGTTCAGTCATTATTATGAAGATTGTCAACTTGAACCCCTGTCAACAGATGGATGCATGGGTTTTATACACACATGTACAGGTGTCCTAATCTTATCAAACTGACGGTTCGAAGTTTTAGTAATGAAATATTAGAGAACATTTTATCATGACTGCTTAAAGCAGGATGAAGGTCAATCAGAAAACAAAAAGTGTAAATGCCGACAGTATTTTGTTTTAGTGCTCGGACTATCGGGGTTTTATTATAAGTTCTGACTCGTCGCAAACAGTGTAAAGACCGATAATGACATTTGTTTTAGTGCTCGAACTATCGGGGTTTTATTATAAGTTCTGACTCGTCGCAAACAGTGTAAAGACCGATGATGACATTTGTTTTAGTGCTCGAACTATCGGGGTTTTATTATAAGTTCTGACTCGTCGCAAACAGTGTAAAGACCGATGATGATATTTGTTTCAGTGTTTGAGCTATCGATGTTTAGTGTATATACGTACACTGGACCTGCTGAACTGAAAAAAACATAATGGGCGTCGAATTACTTTTTCATGTATATACGTGTAGCAAGGTTCATGTTTTTCAATAATTGAAACGGATTCACTGAGTTTCATTTTGTTTTCACTAGAGTAAATGAGTAAGCCAATCAACTAGTCAACATTGATATAAACTTAAATCAATTCCAGTGTTAGATTCATATTCATTTCACGTGTTGAAGTGTTCGTCTATTCGTAAACCTTTGACTACTAAGTGCGACCTAATTAGCTCTTGCAGCAGTTTGGATATAGATAAGACACCGAATAACTCGCAATACCAAGCTAAACACCACGTACGACAACTCGAGCTCAAACGATAAAGATGGAAAAATAGCCAAACAAGGAGAGCCACATGCGAGAGGACACTACACCAAACACCACCAAACATGAAACGGCACAACCACAAGAGAAAACACAGGACGTGAAACAGTAAACATATTAAATAAGAAAGTTGACCATAGGGTAACAGCAGGAATACCGACTTGGAACGGTCAGTAGCCAAAACTGTCTTCTAGGGGCTTAAACCTGGTTTATGGGTACCCAACCCCACTCTTATCTCACCCTCAACCAAATCAAAATGTAAATCACCCCCTCCAGACAACTACACAATATGGGTCACTAGAATAAAAACTCACGCATGTATTTGTAATACAAATATAAATTGATTCTGAAACTATTATTGTACGAAAATGGTTAAACTGTTTCCATGTAATGGAGACATGGGGTGATCATATTACTCTTGATTAAAATTCAAGCTCTATTGCATTAATACGTCTCTAGAGAATTGCTTTTGGTAGCAGTTAACACTTTCGTTGCCAAATAGAATTCGCCTCCTCAGATCATCGTCTACGTCAAGTGTCAAAATTGTGTTTTTTCTTCAATTTTCTTTCACAACTTAATCAGAGTCAATCTAATAAGATTATACTGCGACGTTGAGTTACTTGACGTCTCACCTGGCTCCCAACCGTTTACAAACGTTATGACAGATTCGCCTGTGGCGGCGAGATAGTTAACCTTTAGCCTGCTGACCAAATTATTTTTACAGAATTGTATACCTACTACATTTCCAAAAGTCAAGCTAAAATTTATTTGCCTACCAAAAATGCAATCAGAGTGTCAATCAGTTTGAATCCTGATGAGACGCCGAGTCACTCGGCGTCTCATCTGGATCCAAACTGTTTGCATAGGTATTCATGTATCCGCCCATAGCAGGCTAAATGTTAAATACCATAAACGGTAATATACCTTGAGTTGCATTATTGAGAGGTGATTGATTCAGATTAACCCATTTCCTCCTTTTGACGCCCTTTAACGCCTCTGTGAAAGGCCTTTATTGAAACCATTTACAAGATATAGCGTCTGCTCCATGGGAGGAAATGCTCTATTTATCACATTTGTTTCAAATCTATTATTATTCTAAAACGTTGCATTTTTCTAGTAAAAATTAATGCTCATTTCAGTAGACTTATTCAAAGAGGTTAAACATTCCAGGAGAGAATGGATTAAACTAACTTACACTTTGCCAGATGTCAAGTGTTCCGAGTATATTGCTCATATGAAACATAATCAAACTAGTACAAAACATATAGAAGCAGTCAGATCAATCTAAAACAAAACACTTAGAACTCGTCAAATCAACTTAAAACAAAATATTTAGAACCAGTCAGACCAATCTAAAATAAAACAGAACTCGTAAGGTCAACCTAAAACAAAACACTTAGAACCTGTCAGATCATTCTGAAACAAAACTTAGAACCAGTCAGATCAATTTCAAACAAAACACATAGTGTCAGTCAGATCAAACTAAAACAAAACTTAAATCAGTCCGATCAATCTAAAACAAAACACTTAGAACCTGTCAGAGGAATTGATATATTTAACCCTTAACCCGCTGTAAAACATAATGTCTGCTCAAATTTGGATCTTGTGCAAATCGACTATTTCTGTGTCGTTCAAGCTTTTGAGAAAATATTGACTGAGTGTGAAAGAGCTAGGATGCTGAAGAGACATGGAGTTACTCGGCGTTTCACTTGGGTACGAGTTGTTTATTAATTGTTTTTAAATTGAAGCATTTATTCAGTTTAAGACGTTTCGGTGCCGAATTTGTAATTGTCCTCTGCAATCCAATTTTGTTAACTCATATGGTAAATTAAGGAAATAAGATCAATTTCTTTCTTGTCATTTCCATAATCTTCTTGACTGGCTTTTAAACGTTTAACCCAACGATCACCAGTGCTATTTGACACTTCATCGTTCCCATAAATGTCACAAATTTGATTATATATTGATTCTACACCTTAGCCAAGTTTACTCTTGCCCGTCATGTATTAATCTGTATAACATATCTCTAACAATTAACGTGATGATGAAAATACTAACAACTAGTGTAAAACATTTCCGTTTGAGTGCTGGCAGGTTAAGCGAAGCTCATCATGCAAGCCTGACCTTTTTTAGATTTTACAACACAGGACATTATACACTAGAGCAAATGTTACCTTGCAATATGGAGGAAAAGCGTCATAACAGAGCGTGTGTTGTACAAATCCAGCGCACACATGTGCCCGTCGTCAGAAAATCATGAAACAGTAGCAAGGTCAAGCAGGAAAACACACACACACACGCACGCAAGCACGCACACACGCAAGCACACAGACAGGCAGGCACGCACACACACACATACACACACCTATCAGACAAACATAAAAGTAAGTGTGACAAAGAGAGTACCGCCTTGGAATCGTCAGTGGCAAAACCACCACTGGGACTATAAACCGGTTTACGGACGTCCTAACCTCACTCTTATCTCAAATTCAACATAGTTTAACAGACAGTGTAAATAAAGGCACCCACTGGACTCCCCAACACCAGACGGTCAACACAGGGCAACATATAAAACACAGCATAACAACAATTGTGAAAGTCGGTCAAATATGTACTATGTGACTTTGCTGAAGTCAGAGCAACTGCAGAGAAGCCGTTAAGGGCACGATAGAGAAAAGCATTCAAGGGTCCTGTAAGCTCACCCCGTTTCCGGGTTTAAGAGTATGTCACCATAGAGTACTACCCTCGGCCTCTCATCGTGCAGGCAAAGAGGGAAGCGTGGCTACCGACTGTAATTGGGCCAGTAACTAAACATGTAGTGCGCAGCAATATAATGGGATCATAACCTTTCTTCCTAACAATTTTAATGCGTTTAATAAACATACGAATGGAAAAGTAGTGAAGTCAAGCAGGCAAAGCCACATACAAGACGCAACCACCACCAAAACACCGATAGACAGCATGACACGCACATACACACACAACCACACACCCAAACGCACACTCACACACGAGATAACACAGAAAACATCAACAGACACACTAGAATTAGACAAACACTCCACACATGAACAAAATCACAAGCACAAAGACGTAAGGCAAACAAAAGGAAGGGTGACAAAGAGAGTACCGCCTTGGCACGGTCAGTAGCAAAAACACCACTGGGGGTTTAAACCGGTTTACGGACGTCCTAACCTCATACTTTTCTCAAAGTCACCCTAGCTTACAAATAGTGTAAATAAAGGTATCCCCGCCGGACTTACCCACAACATAAACGACGGTGAGCACAGGACAACATGTAAAACATAGCATAATAACTGTGACAATCCGTCAAATATGTACTAAATGACTTTGCTGAAGTCAGAGGACCTGCAGGTAATCCCGTATCCGAGTTTAAGAGTATACCATCATAGAGTACTACCCTCGGCCTGTCATCGCGCAAGCAAAGAGGGAAGCGTAGCTACTGACTGTAAAAGGGTCTATAACCAAATATGCAGTGCGTTGCAATATAATGGGATCATAACCTTTCTTCTTAAATATTTAATGCGTTTTATAAACAAATCATAAAAATGGATATGACCCCGAATTGTCCTAAGTTTGTAGATAACATCCCCATAAAAGTCTGGTTGAGAAATGCCTTGTTGCAGTAAAGTCCGTAAATTGCAATTATCTTTACTAATGAGTGGTAAATTTCGATAATAAAATTTAGAAAACGTTTTCCGAAGTTTGTGATATCTGTAACCTTGCTTAAGAAGTTTATCAATTATAACTAAATTACGACTATTAAAAGAACAGCAAAGAACAGGCTCGGGCAAACCGAATAAGTTGAGAAATATAAACCCCATAAAAGTACAAAAAATGAGTCATGCTGGAAACACCATATCCATAAGATGTAGAACGGGGCACATGTCCATCTAGAAAAGAATAATTAACAATTTTAAAATTAAAATCTTCTCTTTGATCGTATATGATTCGCTTTGTTTAAAGACAGTTCTTTTGGGTAAATTGAAGAAATCATAACTTCAAAGTAAGGATTATCTAAATTCAAAATATCGTCTAAATACCTTGAAGTTTTATTAAAAGCATTAACAATATCGGTCTGTGTATCAGGTTTTAAGCTAAGCATAAAATCCCTCTCATAGCAATACAAAACAAATCTGCAACAAGAGGGGCACAATTTGTACCCATGGGTATACCAACAACTTGACGATATATGGTACACCCATAACGCACAAATGTATTATCTAAAAGAAAGGTAAGAGATCTACAAACATCAAGGCAAGTCCACATTGTGTAATGTTCAACTTCTGAATTCGAAAAGAATGAACGTTAAACATTACAAGCAATGAACATTTTGTTTTCTCTGGCAAAGGTTTCTTCTATTAATTATGTCTCCCCCCATATTTATATGGGGGAGACATATTATTTTCGTGAGAGTTGTCTGTCTGTCTGTCTGTCTGTCCGTCTGTCCGTCTGTCTGTCTGTCCGTCACACTTTTTGTCCGGACGATAACTTCAATATGCCTGATGCCAGTTGATTGAAACTTCATGTATGGAAAGAGCATAATGAGAGGAAGTGTCATGCACAAGGTCCATAACTCTGACTTCACTAATATTGGAGTTATTGCCCTTTGCAAAAATTATCACAATTTTTTGTCCGGACAATAACTTCAATATGCCTGATGCCAGTTGATTAAAACTTCATATATGGAAAGAGCATAATGAGAGAAAGTGTCATGCACAAGGTACATAACTCTGGCTTCACTAATATTGGAGTTATTGCCCCTTGTAAAAAAAACAATTTTTGTCCGGATGATAACTCCTATGTGACACATGCCATTGGAGTGAAACTTCATACATGGAAAGATCATGATAAGAGAAAATGTCATGCATAAGATCCTTAACTCGAGCTTCAATAAATTTAGAGTTATTGCCCCTTGTACATTTGTTTAATGCTTTCTTGTCCGGACGATAACTCCTACATGGCTCTTGCCATCGTATTGAAACTTCATACATGGAAAGAGCATGATGAGAGAAAGTGTCATGAACAAGGGCCATAACTCTGGCTTCAATACTTTTGGAGTTATTAGCTGTTATCATTTTCTTCTTGAAAAATGTGGTGTGGAAAGCGCATAATGAGGGGAAGTACTAACATCAAACAATTTACACAACCATAACATTTTTAGTGATTTCCCTTTACATATTGTTTTTATTAGAGGGGAGACATCCGTTTTTGTGACAAAAACCTCTAGTTTAAACAGTTTATCCTTTATAAGATGGTGAGGTAGAGTAGTATAGAGTGTAGAGAAATCATAAGAGCTCAGTGAAGAAATATTATACTGTTAATTTCCAAGTTTCGTTAAAACATCATTTGAATTTTTTATGGACCAAAAAACATTAATACCAGAATTTTCATATATTTTATCACAGTAACGTTTTACATGTTCTTTGATCGTAGTAAGAAAATGGATACTCATAAGTTTGTGGATAATATCACCATAAGATTCTGGGTAAGAAATACCTTGTCGTAGTAACGTACGCAGATTGAAATTATATTTACTAATGAGAGGTAAATGTCGATAATAAAATTTAGAAAATGCTTTCCGAATTTTACGGCATATGTAACCTTATCGGTTATAACCAAATTATGACTGTTAAACTCAACTAGCGATGTTCAGGCTTGGGCAAAGCGAATACGTCGAGAAATGTGAACCCCATACGAAGTAAAACGGAGCTCATCTCCATTTAGAAAAGGATAATTAACAATTTTCAACTTAAAATCTTCCCTTTTATCGTATATTTTGGACGTAATTCTATCATTAGTGATGCAGAGATTCAAATCCAGAAAGGAAGCCATAATATAATGTCAGATCGATTCGCTCTGTTTCAGGCCAGTTCTGTCGGGTACATTGAAGAATTAAATTCTGATAAGATGTGATCCAACCATAGTTTCAAAATAAGGACTGTTTAAAGTCAATACCTTTGGGTAAATTGGATAGACCATACTTTCAAAAATAAGGATTATCCAAATTCAAAATATCGTCTAAATACATAGAATTTGTATTAGAAGCATAAACAATATTATATTAAGTATTAGGTTTAAAGCTTAGCAAAATATCCCGATTTGCAGAAAGTTTAGGGGAAAGATGTTTTCAAGGATAGAAATGTATTTAAATGGATTTTGAGGAGAATGGTTGAAGTCAGTTGAATATGATCTGTAGGCCTGTTTCTGTTGTGACGGAAAATAATGTTTCTGTCGTGAAATCATAAATGGATGAAGATGCATGATATACACCGCAAGGGATAGTAGACATAACTGACAGTCATTCAAATATTTTCAAGGTATGAAGGTGAACGACCTTTACTTCGGAAAGTCTGCGTCCGCTTAGTCCCCCATTTGCTGTCTGATGAGCACCGGCGTCCGCGGCATCAATTTATTGATATCGCACACAAGTTTTTGTTCCGTACAAATATCTTGACTTGATGTTTTAGAACATCCATACAGCTCATATCCGTCATCGTATGACGTTTGATTGTTTACACTACTAATGAAAATGCTAGCAGGACGCCTCTTCAGCGACTGCTGTGTTATAAGAAGAACGGTTTACGGGTATCTTTAATGTACATGTATACCTAAAGACGAGTACCTTGTAACATTTCTGAGATGGGTAGAATGATGTACAGTGTGCTTGGAGGCAGATTGGACAGACTTTGAAGAGATCAAATAAATAAAATTGGAATTCTTCAAACACTATTTGAAAAGCCGCCCTACTGTATGATTTAAAATTAGTCCGCGATATAAGGCCTGTCTATTTTCATTATGGGCATACCACAGGGTATGATACCAATTCAATATTCCTGTCTGTTACATAATTATATATACTACATGGTATGATAGCATTTCGATGTTGCTCTCTGTTACATTTATATACTACCTGGTATGATAGCAAGTCGACCTTGCTGTTTGTTACAAATATATAATACCAGGTATGATATCAATTCAATATTGCTGTTTGTTTCTATATTTATGTGTATGATTCAATTCAATATCGCTGTCCGTTACATTTATATACATGCAGTACTGGATATGATGCCACCTTAATATTTTTGCTCGTGAGTCACAACCCACATTCTCAGTCATGCTATTTTTTCTGGTCCCTCGGGATGATATAATCAATTTCAGTGTTTTTAGTTTTAAAAATTGAATACCGCTTTAGATGGTGCTAGTGGTCATGAGTAGTGTTGCACTTTTAATAACTGTTCTCTTTTCACATTGTTACCTTTGCTTCGGTAGGATCTCCTACTTTCAGAATCTAGTACCTTTTTATTATACTACCTCAAATCATATACATTCATATGTCTGTCTGCTTATTTTCAAATTACTGTTTAACCCTTCGCTTGCTAATCGCGTCAATATACTTACCTGTAAATAGTGAAGACCCAGATGAGACAGCTCCTACAATCAGGGTCTGCACTATTTAAAAGTTGATTGTGCAACCAGTGCACTGCACAGCAGTGATTGCACAGCGCAATACTTGTACACAGTGAAGATATATGTAAGTATACAACAGGGCATGGGTAAAGAAGGGGAAATGTATTTTAAAATTCAGCAAGCGAAGGGTTAAGATATCAACTGAGCTACTGTCTCCGAGGTTATAAAACGTTTTCCCCGAATCTTAGATCATTCTCAGGCATCTGATACTTGAACATTATCTCTGACTTATACTCCGAAGTTTTATAACCCTCGACCCTGCAGTATCTCTGAAATATTAAAAACGTCTACAGACAGTCTGTAATACTCCACGTGTTCAGTGCAAATTGCAAGCTTGTTAATTCTTTCTTTGCTGTACAAAATAATGTCTGCTAAAATTCTGATATTGTGCAATGTCTGCCTTCTTCCGATTCGTTCTAGATTTTCAGAGACTATTCCCGAGTGTCAAACAGTTTGGATCCTGATGGGACGCCGAGTTACTATGGCAAAACATAACTGATTCCATCAAATTGTGAATGACGTATGTCGAAAACATTAGGACCTTAGTTCTGAACGCTTCCCGAAAACATAACAGATACATTCAGTCAATAACTAGATTTATATCAGGTTATGTTACGTGTGTAATATAAGTCAAACCGTCTGCACATTTTGATCTTGTATTATCCAATCATGTTAAACCTAAACGATTTATTTCTTTTTGATTTAAAACCACAGAAATATTGGCGACTAACAATCCGTGTTATCCAACGAGTAAATGGTTACATTGCATAACACAGGGCGTTCAAACAAAACTAACGATGAACACACACAACCGTCTAGAATAAAAGAAATAGGCAAATGCAATTATGTAATTAAAGTACTAACATCAAACAATTTACACAACACATTATTTTTTCATTTTAGTTTCAATGACAATTCAGTGCACAATCAAACTCTTTTAAACAAATTTCTGATGGCTTTACCTTGCGATTCAAGTTTTCAAAACATCATTTTAAAAGCGTGATATTGACGTTGTATAACGTGCACGTGTGTGTGATATGGACGTTTTATAGCGTGCATGTGTGTTTGTGTGATATTAACGTTGTAAAACGTGCGCTTGTGAGTGATATTGACGTTGTGCACGTGTGTGTGATATTGACGTTGTATAACGTGCACGTGTGTGTGATATTGACGTTGTTTAACGTTCACGTGTGTGTGATATCACCAATTACTCTAATAACAGTAACCCATAACATGCTGCAACCGATATATATATAATTCCAAACGCAAACAATCTAGATACGGAACAGAACAAAGGGCTGCTTAAGGAGCCCTTTGATCAGAGTCTGCATTGTTTGTAATAAAATCATTTTATTCAGTGATGAAGTTCGATCCAGGTTCTATTATTTAGTAGATTTGGATGATATTTTTAACTTAGATAAAAGTACAAAAATGAGTCATGCAGGAAATACCACATACAGAACAAACACTCGCCCGAACAGCAACACAAGGAAACAGCAAATGTACATGGGTAGAAAAAACAACAAGAGACGTACAAAGACAAAACAAACATACAATAGGAGGAAGATGGAAGTACCGCCTTGGAACGGTCAGTGACAAAAGTCACCGGGGGTTTAAACCGGTTTATGGGCGCCCAACCTCACCCTTATTCCATCCCCATCCTAAAAGACAAACAGTGTAAATAAACGTATCCCCTCTCCGACTAATCTACAACAACCGCGACAGCAAATACAGTGGTAAAGTGCATGTATAACAAAAAAACAATTAATTGAACATACTGTATCCACCTATCGCTAGTGTACTCAATGATTGAGCTGCAAACAGAGTAACTGTAGAAAAGTAATAAAGGGTACGACAAAAATGAAATAGTACAGATATCCGACGTTCTCCTTCCATTTCTGGATTTAAGAGGTCGCCTTCATAGAGTACTAAACCTTTCTTGTCGGCGTACATGCAAAGAGGCCAGCGTGATTGCCAACTGTAAAGGGGTTCACAACCAAACATGCAGTATGTTGTAATAATACAGGATCATATCCCTTTTTAATGAATTGTTTTATATATTTGATGAACAAAGTGAGAAAATGGGTATGTCCAATAATTCTACGAAGTTTGTAAATCACATCACCATAAAATTCAGGATGTGAAATACCGTGTCGCAAAAGTACCTTGAGATTACATTTGTACTTGCCAATAAGCGAGAGATTTCGATAGTAAAATTTAGAGAAAGTTTTTCTTAGTTTATGGTATCTATATCCTTGTTTAAGCAGTTTTTCAGTTAAAATGAGATTTCGACTGTTAAAATCGTCAATAGATGAACAAGCTCTAGCAAAACGAATAAGTTGAGATATATAAACCCCGTAAGATGGAGCACGGGGAACATCCCCGTCAAGATGAGGAAAATTTACAATATTAAAATCAAAATCATCTCTTTTGTCATATATTTTAGAAGAAATCATTCCATTATTAATTTTAAGGTCTAGGTCAAGAAACGCTGCATAATTGTCGGACGGGTTAGCTTTATTCAATTTTAGTTCTTTAGGATAAATTGTAGGAACCAGAGCATTAAAGAAAGGGTTATCTAAGTTAAAAATATCATCCAAATATCGACAAGTATCATTGAAGGCTTTTATAACATCTTCTTGTGACTGAGGATTCAAACTCAACATGAAATCTCTCTCATAGCAGTACAAAAACAAATCTGCGACAAGTGGTGCACAATTCGTACCCATGGGAATACCAATTACCTGACGGTATATAGCATTCCCATAACGTACAAATATGTTACCCAAAAGAAAGGTTAGTGCTTCGCAAACTTCTGAGCAAGTCCAATTGGTGTAATATTTCATTTGCTCGTCAGTAAAGAAAGCTTTTTCAGCATTACATGCCAAGAACGATGTTTTTTCTCGGGCAAATACTTTCTGGATCAAGCTAGTAAGCTTATCCTTAATTAAAATATGAGGAAGAGTTGTGTACAGAGTAGAAAAATCGTAAGTGCTTACAGTGGATGCAAGATACCTTTTGTTCTTAAGTTTGTTTAAGACTTCTGAAGAGTTCTTAATAGACCAGAAGAGATTTATTCCAGAATTTTCATAAGTCTTATCACAGTAAAATTTTACATGTTCCTTTACCTTCGTTAAACAAGAAGTCAAAAGTATAGACAATTTAGTAGTTGTACATGAACTAGAATTTGCAATGAAACGCGCTTTATATGGTTTTTTATGTAGTTTTGGTAACCAATACATAGTAGGAAGTTTATGTTGTGTAATTTTAATATCGGTTCCAAATTGTTCACACTTTTTGACATGGTCTGAAATGATGGTCTTATCGTCAGTGGTAACTGAAATGTATGACTTGGTATTAGTAATTTCCTGCTTCAAGACATCGATATAATGTAATCGTCAAATAATAATCACATTATTTGATGCCTTATCAGCAGGAACAAAAACGTATTTTGAATGGAAATCCTGTAAACCCTTTTTAAGATGTCTAAATGAAGTTCTAGGTTTAGGTGGAAGAATGTGTTTATTAGAGCTGTAAAAGGAAATGCGTTTATCAATTATATCAAAAATTAGTTTTTTCCAACAAGAAAGGGCAGTAGACTCAACATGTTCTCTTCGACACCATTTAACACTAAAATTTTGTAAAGCCTCCGCAATCTGAACTCGACAAGAGTTAAAATCTATCAAGGATGGTATTCTATATTTGGGACCTTTATTCAAAAGAGATCGTAGACGTTTATCTTTAATTATCTCAAAATTACCAGTAATCACATGACCAGCCGGAGAATAGCAAAATTTTGAGGTGGCGCAATCTCAATTATCAGGAATATTATCATTAATATTAAGGTCGGCCACAATTTTATTATAGTTGAAAATTGTATTTCTGATGGGTTTGTTATATTTGTAGCAGATGATAGGTGGTTCTGTATTTTTAAAGTATTTAGGAATAGTGTCAATTACATTTTTGTCTCTAAAAATATTTTGGAGGTCAATAAAATCAATACCTTTATTAATAAAAGGAATTTTTAAGAAGAATCTTTGGTGTTCAGATAATTTGTCGATGTGCGGTCTGAGAACATGTAGAGTAAAGCTTTGTATCAAACTAGCCGTTCCTATTAGAGGATCAGATCGAAAAATAATTTTATCGGCTTGCTCGTCAATTTCTTTTAATGAACATATAGATAAGGAGGAAAGTCTAGAAAGCATGGCATGTTTACCCGAAATTAGGCGTAAAGTATGTAGATCAAGAAGAGTCAATTTCAAACGAGATTTTCGTTTAATATTACCATTCTTGCGAATGCCATGCGATCGAGATTTGCGTTTTCTAATAGAAAAAATTGAAAAAATATCTATATCTGGTTCTTTTGAAATATTTCCAGTCTGGTAAATATTATCATTCAGTCCTAAAGGAAAAGGTGTTTGCAATTTTTTGATCCAATTTAATTCAGATATAAATCTAGCTTTCGATTTAAAGCTACTAGTCGCCTCCTTATCATATGTTATATGCTCAACAATTTGTACTAAAACATCTTTAAAAGAATGGCCAGATTTCCGAAAGTGTTGGTATAAAAAATTGTTTAGTTTACGATTTCGACACTGATATGCATGCTCACGAAATCGAGTTTTCAAAGCACGTCCTGTTTGTCCTACGTACTGTATACCGCAACTAGGCGCGTTTCAAGTTAAAACATAAATAACGTTAGTAGTAGTACAATCAACGTCTGAGTTTATCTTGACATTAAATGTTCTACCATTAACCGTAGATTTTATAGTGGAATTACAAGAAATGTTATTACAACATATGCACCTCTTAGCAAAGCACTTTTGGATAATTGGATACACTCTGTGTCGCCTGCATAAGGACCGTTTACGAATAGAAGAAACATTTTGGATAACAGATTTTAAAGGTGAAAGTACAACTCTTGGTCCATTGAAAAAACATTTATTAATAGAAAGAGATGGTATGTGAAAAGATGAAGCCGACTGAAGATTAAGTTGTTTTAAACGAACAAAAGGTTGAAGGGAAGAGAAATTAGAAATATTTCTGGGTACTTGTACAGACGAGACCATAACCCTTTCTTTGATACTCTGATTCCTACAATTTATTATAAAGAGCTCAAATGGAATAAAGCTAACCCGTCCGACAATTATGCAGCTTTTCTTGATCTAGACCATAAAATTGATAATGGAATTATTTCTTCTAAAGTATATGACAAAAGAGATGATTTTGATTTTAATATTGTAAATTTCCCTCATCTTGACGGAGATGTTCCCCGTGCCCCATCTTACGGGATTTATATCTCTCAACTTATTCGTTTTGCTAGAGCTTGTTCATCTATTGACGATTTTAACAGTCGAACTCTCATTTTAACTGAAAAGCTGCTTAAGCAAGTATTAGATACCATAAACTAAGAAAACTTTCTCTACATTTTACTATCGAAATCTCTCAATTATTGACAAGTACCAATTTAATATCAAGGCACTTCAGCGACACGGTATTTCACATCCTGAATTTTATGGTGATAAAATTATAGGACATACCCATTTTCTCACATTGTTCATCAAATATGTTAAAAATTCATTAAAAAGGGATATGATCATATTGTACTACACCATACTGCATGTTTGGTTGTCAACCCTTTTACAGTTGGCAATCACGTTGGCCTCTTTGCATGTACGCCGACAAGAAAGGTTTAGTACTCTATGAAGGCGACCTCTTAAATCCAGAAACGGAAGGAGGACGTCAGATATCTGTACTATTTCGTTTTTGTCGTACCCTTTATTACTTTTCTACAGTTACTCTGTTTGCAGCTCAATCATTGAGTACACTAGCGATAGGTGGATACAGTTTGTTCACTTAAATATTTTCGTTATACATGTACTTCACCACTGTATTTGCCATCGCAGTTGTTGTAGATTAGTCGGAGAGGGGATACGTTTATTTACACTGTTTGTTTTTAGGGTGGGGATTGAATAAGTGGGAGGTTGGGCGCCCATAAACTGGTTTAACCCCCAGTGATTTTTGTCACTGACCGTTCCAAGGCGGTACTTCCATCTTCCCCTTATTGTATGTTTGTTTTGTCTTTGTGCGTCTCTTGATGTTTTATAGTTATGTACATTTGCTGTTTCCTTGTGTTGCTGTTCGGGCGACTGTTTGTTCTGTATGTGGTGTTTCCTGCATGACTTATTTTTTGTACTTTTACTATGCTATGGATGATTGTGTGGTGACTTTCGCAAATAGTTTTGATTCAGATGAGACACTGTGTAAATTTGCATCTCATCAGGATTCGAAAGGTTTGACGCTCGTAACAGTGTTAGTTTTGAATAAAAATCGATAACAGGAAACGTCGTTTTCCAAATGTGTTATCACGACCCCTGTTTTGATACCTTCTGACGCCTCTGAAAAATCCAGCTCTTGAAACCATTGTGATAAATAGAGGTTTTGCTCCATAGGAGCAAATGCTCTTTATATAATAATGTTTTCAAAATTACATAGTTTTACAATTTTCCTTTTCTCTAGAAAATGCTCCGGTAGACTTTCGGTATATTTATTCAAAGAGGTTGGGTCTAAAATGGCTAAGTGAATGAAGGAATGGATAAAGCAAGTTAAAGGTTTATTGCGCGTGGTTTTTATGCATCCAGGCACCAATCTGCAATAAAAAACACTTGCAATACGAATAAAACTTTAATGAAACAGCGACAACATCTTTTTCTATTTCAACAGAAGTAACGTTTCACACACGTTTGGAATATTATCAATGCAAACTTTATTATTTCCCAATGGAAATGTATTTTCATTTATCATCTCCGTCTTTTAACGATTAGTATAATGAGCATAGTTTCACCTGCATTAAAAAGTAATCTCTAAATTGCAACCTCTAAATGACGTTCTATGTCTAATCAAATCAAGATCTATCGTTATTTCCTATCAAACCAAAAGCCGGCCCTACGTTTTGTAAAATCATGACCTGGTCATATTTCTTATAAAACCAACAGCTGATGTTATGGATCCAAGAGGACGTCCTATTTCCCGTCTAGCCGATATCTGGTCCGATTTCCTGTCAAACCAAGATCACGTCATATATCCTATCGAATGAAATGTTATTCCTTGTCAACCCAATATCTGATCTCAACTCTTATCAAACCAAGACCTAGTCATATTTCTCACCAAATCAAGATCATGTTGTATTTCTTATCAGACCAAGATCTCACCAGATTTCATATCAAACAAAGACCAGATACCATTTCGTATCAAAAACAAGATCTTCCGTTGTATAACTTCGCTGTTTGTAAGCAATGCCCGAAACAGCCATCAGCTATAGCCCGTTTCATTTTCCATGTCATTTTTATAAGGCTTATGTGATAAATGGAGGATCTGTTGCGAGTTGTCTTTTAAGATCACATGCTCCTAAACGAGCCTTAGAAAACGTCTTTAAGCGAGCCTTGGCGAGTTTAGGAACATGTGATCTCAAAAGACAACGAGCATCAGATTCTTTTTCTCACATATCAGAAAGTGCATTTTCGCCGTTTAAATGACATGTAAACATCGGTTTCCATGGTTTGACGTCATATATATGACGTATGACGTCATATATGTTCTAAAGTGATCTTACACGTGTTACAGATAAAGGAATCTTAACACGTTGTTCTAACTCGGAGATAAGGGAAGGTATGTGAGAAAAAAGAATCTTACATTCGTGTTCATTACACATTGTATTCATGAAACTCGTGTCATATTATTACAGTAAACTTGGTTCTTAAAAACAATGTGTAATGAACACTCATGTAAGATCCTTTATTTCTGCCATGGCTAATAATTCCGGTTTGATATACCATTATAAAACAAATAAATCACTGCTAATTAGCCCATCTCTTCCTACTGACGCACTTTGACGCCTCTGTAAAAGACTGTTTTAAACCATGTGATAAAAAGAGCATTTGCTCCATTGACACAAATGCTCTATTTATCACAATGATTTCAAAACTACACAATTCTAAATTTCTTTTTATTTTGTAAATGCTCCTTTTTGATGGAAGAGGATTGGTGGAAAACTAGTACAGGAGGGAACGAGTTAATATTCATAGTTATTATTTCTGATAAAAATAGTCATGGCGTAATATATTACTATAACACTTACCAAAGGCAACGGATATACTAATTGCAACCTAATACATAAGGTGCTCGAAACTAATGGTTCAATATATAATAACTAATAAGGTCACAATGTGCAAAAGGTATAATAGTACGAGTACATGTATTTGTATCAAACTTAACGTCATGTTTGCACAGCAGTAGACAACGTGCGTAAAACTATGGTATGACCGCTATTTAGAATCGTCTCGATCATAATATTTGATTGAATAATAAAGGAGCCATTCATGGAAAATATCTAATATACACATTCTTTCTGTGCCTGTGTGTCATATTTGTTCCTCGACAGATTAACGCCAGTCGAAAATAATATGGATTTTCTGCCTTTTGACCGGCACGTATGTTCTTTGTTGACTTTATTTGTGAATACTGACACATATATAAATAGATAGATAGATAGATTTATTTCGGTAAAGTAAAAAGTGTACATAACATGGAAAAACATAACTAAGACAACATATAAAAAGCAATGTAATGCGCACTAGAAACCAAGGATTACACAAAAAAGGAAAATATTTCCTTATTTCCAATGTGGTCCTTGATTCTAGTGACAAGACACAGAGAGTCACGGTATCATTATAAATAACTATCACAGGTATTATCTTAAAATATAATTATCACAGAAATATCCCTATTAACACTGTTAAGTTCAAAATATCGGTCATAGAATGTCGATGATCATGCTTACAGATTAACACAGCAGAGTATCAGAACAATTCATAAGATACATATTAAGGAATAAAGTGAAACAAACCTATCAAATTATCAAAGATAAAACAGTAATTAGTAAAACTAAGCCCTGATATTCAAGAAAATGCAAGAAATACAGAAGAGCCATTAATTTAAAGAACATTGTTGTATAATTTATTCTTTATCTATCAATAATTTTTAGCATCAAATTTAAATAAACTGGAAGATTTGCTTTGTCTCAAAGTCTGAGGAAGGCCATTCCACAAGTGAACACCTCCGAAAAGAAATGATTTCTTACCAAAACTGTTAACTCTAGGAATGGCGTAGCGTCTGTTATCTGACAAAACGAAAGAAAACGTATTTTCTTGAACACGAACATGCATTTCAGTTAGTATATATAGTAACAAGTTTTTCTCTTCACGCCCTGTACTGAACTTTTGCATGCTCGTTGCCTCAGATAACCCTTTACTCCATGAATGTTTATATGAGAAATAATAACTTTTATCACATATGTCTTGTTGGAGTGCTATTATTGAGTGCTGTAAATCGTGGAAATCCACTAGTGCGTATTGTGTGCAAATAAGCAACCGTTAGCCAATCGTAGCTTGTATTAATACGCTGTTTGTAAATAATGGCCGAAACAGTCGTCAGCTAAAGCCTGATTCATTTTCCACGTCTTTTAAATGCTTGTGTTACAATTTGTGTCTATTACAAGTACGAAAATGAGTCATGTAGGAAACACCACATACAGAACAAACAGTCGCCCGAACAGCAACACAAGGAAACAGCAAATGTACATAATTATAAAAACATCAAGAGACGCACAAAGACAAAACAAACATACAATAGGGGGACGGTGGAAGTACCGCCTTGGAACGGTCAGTGACAAAAGTCACATGGGGGGTTAAACCGGTTTATGGGCGCCCAACCTCACACTTATTCCATCCCCACCCTAAAAGACAAACAGTGTAAATAAACGTATCCCCTCTCCGACTAAGCTACAACAACCGCGACGGCAAAAACAGTGGTAAAGTGCATGTATAACGAAAACATTTAAGTGAACAAACTGTATCCACCTATCGCTAGTGTACTCAATGATTGAGCTGCAAACAGAGTAACTGTAGAAAAGTAATAAAGGGTACGACAAAAACGAAATAGTACAGATATCCGACGTTCTCCTTCCATTTCTGGATTTAAGAGGTCGCCTTCATAGAGTACTAAACCTTTCTTGTCGGCGTACATGCAAAGAGGCCAACGTGATTGCCAACTGTAAAAGGGTTGACAACCAAACATGCAGTATGTTGTAGTACTACAGGATCATATGCCTTTTTAATGATTTTTTTTAACATATTTGATGAACAAAGTGAGAAAATGGGTATGTCCAATAATTTTACTAAGTTTGTAAATGAAGTTATAATTAAACATGAACATTAGCATTTTTGACCATGGCATAAACTGCAGATTCAATTCTATATTATTCCATACGCAATCAGAACTGAATCCTATATTTGATCTGGGTCTACCCTGTTTCAAATTTCGTATGAAAGCGGATTTATTGAGTACATATGTAATGTTAAGAGCTCTAAACGCGAATGCAGACATAGTTTGAACTAGATGTTAGTGAGAAAGGGGAAACAAATCCCGCATAACCATTTCCTCCACAAACACACCCTTTAACGCCTGTGGAAATATAGAAAACCAAAATCAAACTGTCACTGTAGGAACTGTTAATCAGGGTCTGCTCTGTTTGCTTGTAAAATGATATAGATATTATGCTACATTTTTCTTATAAAATCGTCATACAGAAAGTCAAGTAAGTATTACCAGTAATAATAATATGTCTTACATAAATATTAATGGAGTAAAGCATCACAACAACTGAGTATAACTGATTTACATTACACAGCCATTTATCACAATGGTTTCAACATGTGACTTTTACAGAGTCGTCAAAAGTCGTCAATATGAGGGAAAGGGTTAAGACTGACTAAAGTAATATAGTAGGGTCTGACACTAGAGACCACATCATTATCAAAACAGACGACTTTACAAACAGATGGTTGCTTTATGCAGGACAAACGTAATACGGAAAGTTCCTGTAGGAGTTTGCTGCATAACTGTTGTCCTATATTAAGCTACCAATTGTTTAAGAACTCAAAACTAATATTGCATGTATGGGCCATGCAGGAAACACCACATACAAACCCGCACAGCTTCTATAAGACTTCTTTTGAGAAACTTTATTGTAGAATAGTACATATAAAACAAATCCCCTCTAAACAGGACGTTAAATTTCGTATAAATATCGATATTGGAGTCAGGTGGCAGTTTAATGCAGGGTGGAAGTCATTCAGAAGGTTCTTCTATGAGCTTTCTGCATGTATTTTACCCTGCATTAAGTAGCCACCTGCCTACAGGTATCAACATCCATTCTTCTCCACTAGAATTTCGGTTTAGTGAGGGTTTACTCTACACGAATTAAGCAGAAACACACAATCCCTGAACTATTTAACCTCTTCATGGTCATTGATATCATATGCAAACAGCTTGAATCCAGATGACACGCCGACTTACTCGGCGTCTCACCAGGGTCCAAACTGTTTGCCACTCTGTATTTAATTTAATACAGTATTTGACAAAATGCCCTACTATAAAGTCGAAGCTGGTGACAATGTATTAACTAGAAATAATCCTGGCAGAGAAGAGGTTGATACCATGGATATGTATGTAAGAAACAGTGGCATCATGGGTATGTATTAGGTTAGTATTTATAATGGTCAATGAACAGAAAAATGCAGAGACTATATTATTCCATAAGCAAAACTAACATATCCACATCAGACGGTTTCTACAGGAGCCATCTGATCTGGGTCCACTCTGTATACAAGCGCGTTAACGGCGATTTTATTGAGTGAGGTTTCTAATGATATTGACCGAGATTAATTGGTGCCATGTATATATTGTCGTATCATAGATCGAGACGTGGCTGTTTGTACAGTTAACAATGATCCCTCTAGTAGTTTTGTGCATGACCATCACTCTGCATTAAGCAGTCACCTGTCTAAACGTTTATAACTTATTCTCTACTAGAAGTCCGGTTTGCAGGGGCCTTACTGTATGCTTGAACAGAAGCTGTTTGAAGAAGACGCACTGACATCAAAAGATAAACCAGAAGCCTACCAACGTAACAAAGGTCTCGTATTAGTGTGTGTTACTATATAATAATTGAATTGTTGCTGTATCACTGAAGGGCTAAACAAGACCATAACCACACACAATTAGAGTCATAGGTATATGTAATGTGCAGTGCATTGTCAGTGCAAATTGTATTTTTTGGTGCAACAAAATAAATATAATCGATTCCATCAAAACCAGATGTAGACTATCAAAATAACTGATTCTACTAATTCTGGCAAGTCATAGGAATATCATTTTTGAATAATTTGAGGTCATATAGTCCAACATATTCCATATGCGTACAATAGATAGTTAAACTACATTACGATATATAGCATGCGTCATCTAGACCATAAACCACTCTGCCTGAATATTTTAAATGAGTGGAAGTATCAGTTTCAAAGTTTTGATATTGAAGTATTCATAATATGGTATAATGAACATAGA
Source organism: Azorinus chamasolen (assembly GCA_963576725.1). Taxonomy (NCBI): domain Eukaryota; kingdom Metazoa; phylum Mollusca; class Bivalvia; order Cardiida; family Solecurtidae; genus Azorinus; species Azorinus chamasolen. Next base: position 6,633,939 of record OY755253.1, on the reverse strand, counting down.
TGGAGAATGTCGAGCTGACTATGCATTTTGAATTAGACATATTGACTGATTGTATGGTTGACATCACAGATCAAAATGTATTTCACAATGTCAATAAAATCAATATGAATTGCACGAGAATGGTTTGCAACTTTTTAACCCATTCCCTCGTATACCATTTTCTGATCCAATCTCTATGAATAAATCTACCGAAAAGAAGCATTTACATGTACTAGAGAAATGGGACATTTTATAATTGTGTAGTTTTGAACCGTTGTGAAAAATAATATTTGTCAGTTGAAACCATTGTGGAGTGGAAACCATTTCAAACCACTGTGAAAAAAATATAAAAAATAAAAATTCAAAAAGTGAACTTTACAGATATGATAAAAGGTGTAAATATGAGGGAATAGGTAAGAGTAAGAGAGAGAGAGAGAGAGAGAGAGAGAGAGAAAGAGAGAGAGAGAGATACAGAGACAGAGAGACAGAGAGACATACATAGAGACAGAGACAGAGAGACAGAGACAGAGAGACAGAGACAGAGACAGAGACACAGAGAGACACAGAGAGAGACAGAGACAGAGAGAGAGACAGAGAGACAGAGAGAGAGACAGAGAGACAGAGAGAGAGACAGAGAGAGACAGAGAGAGAGAGGGAGAGACAGAGAGAGAGACAGAGACATAGAGAGACAGAGAGAGAAACGGAGAGAGACAGATAGAGAGAGACAGAGAGAGAGAGAGACAGACTTTTCTCGCATTGTCTTTAGAAAGAAGTAGTTATGTAATTATAAATTTTCACAAAGAGCCAATATTACCAAACGTTTATCAACTACAACGAGACCCCTCTTATGTGACCAGCAACGATAAAAATCATTTAGCGCCTTTAAGGTAGCTTAATACAGAATTGAAATGATACGGAAAGCTCTTGCAGGAGCTTTTTGCTTTACTTTAGTCATGCATTAACCCTTTCCCTATTCAGTATTCATGTACGAAATGATGACATGCTGGATTATTATTAACTGAAGTCTTATAATGTAACTGTTCCATGATTTTTTATTGCGCTGACAAAAACTGTATAATCAGATCTATATCATTCCGAATTCAAGCAGAAAATACCATAATCAGACGTCTCCTATAGGAGCCATCTGATCTGGGTCTACTGTTTGCAATTGCGTGAAAATGCGTTTATTTGAAGGAAAAAGTTACGTAACCGTTTGCCTTTCAGGACATTTATATAGTCATCCGACATCGCTTTAGAGAGGTTTACTGTATATGAAAGAGCATTTCGATTAAAGCTCGGGCATTGATTAAAAATAATACTCGTATATGTGTTATAATCCATTTCGTTAGAGTTTTGAGTCTTCTGAGGATGGCTGTCCTCATATATGTATAAGGATTGACAAGATGTCGTAAATCATAGTCGCATACTACAAAAAGCAGAGGTAAGACGCGTGAGTGAAATATTTTTAAGAACAGCTCTTTTATGGTTCACCAAATCCTATCTTGTAACAACTTTTATAATCTTCTCTATATCTTCATAATTCTAAAACCTCTAAAGAGTGATTATAATATAGGATTTCAGAGGCGATGGTAATATTCCTAAATTATACTAAATCAACTCTTAACAACCTGTGAAAACAAACTAATGTCTGCTACATGTAAGACTGATTACAACAAAATGTATCAGAGACGGCGAGGATGGGATGAATCAATCAACACTTAACCACACACAATCGTTACAATGTGTTACATGAATACTCAACAAGTGATGTACCTAAACGTTCAGATCAATCGATAATGTGTATACATCAGATGTTATTTACATTGCATACAGTAAAATCCCTCTAAACCGGAATTCTAGCTGATATTTTAAGGTAGGTGGTTGCTTAATGCAGGGTAAAAGTCATGCGGAAAGCTCCATGACTTTCACTGACTATCACTCTGGAGTAAGGTGCCGCCTGCTGCTAGTGACAAATACATTGTGTGCTAAGAGTGATTACACCATAAGGGTTTCATGTACAAAATAAGGAAACATGGATATGTATAACATTATTTGTTTAAATGGCATATGAACACATGATATTTTGGCTCATCCAAAAGCTGTAGAATCAGACCCTGATAAGAAGGTTCCTATATTCGCTCAAGCTTTTGTGAAACTATTACGCGAGTGGAAAACATCTTGGTTCATGAGAGACGTCCGGCTACCTGGCATCTCACCAGCATAGTTTACCCTATGCATAGTGATGCATTTTAGAACAATTTTGTATCGTAAATTTTGGAAAGACCAAACAGTTACTTCGAGTTATCCCAAACTCCGAATTGTTCGAGATATCGCAGTTCAGCTGTATGTAATTTATTTCAAAACGTCTAGTTGCTTATTTCCATGTACCATACGGGAATAGATAGTCTCGCCATATAAATGAGCATGAAACGAAGTTCTATTTTAATGAAATACATTTGAAGCTTTGCCTGTTAATCATTGGTATTTGCAAACAGTCTAGATCTCGATGAGACACTGAGTAACTAGACAACTGAGTAACTGTTTGACACTCGAAAAATAGTTTCTCAAGAGCATGAACGAATCATGAGACAATCACATTGGAGTTACACCCTTACCCTGTTCTATATTTATTCCAAATTACAATACCTACTGAATTTTCACGAAGGAAGTATTTATAATGAAATATGGAAGGTGGAACATTGTAGCCATTTTAGAAACTTAAGAAACAGTTCTATCAACTTTCATAAGCAAACAGAGAGGACCCAGATCAGACAGCTTCTATAGGAGCTGTCTGATCTGGGCCTACTCTGTTTGCAAAGGCGTAAAATCGCATTTATTGAGTAAATGGTTAATTAGACATCATGTCCATGGTTGGCAAAGGTTGAAAACACTTTCAAGTTATTTGCAATGAAATGTTTATTTTTTCCCAAAGGCACTAAAGTCTTACTATTTCGCTTCGCAATACTATATTTGAACCTTTCGTACAGATGCTCACTTCTATTAAATAGTAATCTACATTAATACCAGGTTATTCCTTCCGCTTCTTATCAAAAGTAAAACGGTTAAAACCCTGAATAATTTGGGTTCTGACTAGACGCAACTCTACGCGGTGTCATCTGGATCATATAATTTTTGCGCATTCATTTACTATAGTTAAATTCAGTATAGATACCGGTCCTGGAGACAGGTGGCAGCTTAATGCAGGCTGATAGTCATTCACAAAGCTCATCTAGGAACATTTTTCAACCTGCATTAAGCAGCCACCTGCCTAAAAGTATCTAAATTCTTCTCTACTATAATCCCAATTTAGAGGGCGTTTACTGTATTTGTAACGGTAGAAAAAAACACACACCCTTAGCCACTTTATGCCATGGATATTTATGTAAGAAATAATTGCATTATCAATATTAATTACGTTAACTTTTACAATTGAAAATGAACAGAAACTACAGAGACTATATTTTTCCATAAGTAAACCTGACAGACCCATATCAGAGGCTTCTCAATCCCCCTTTACTAGAAGGTTTAGAGGGTTTTACTGTACATGTACACATTTGCAAATAGAATATACCCAGATCAGACCACTTCAGTAGGAGACGTCTGTCCAGAATGTAAAATTTCCCTTATCTCTAGTAAATACTCCTTTTCGGCAGATTTATTCAAAGAGTTTGGGTCTAAAATAGCTCATGAGGTAATGTGTTTAACAAATCAAGCATGCTATTAAGCATATGCAGTAAAGTTTTTATAATACGACCATGTAAAATAGTCATGCATTTTTAAAACAGGTGGTAGTTTAATGCATTACAACAATCGTACAGACATTCCCTGTAAGAGCATTTTGTGTAACCTTTGCTCTACCTACAGCCACCATCTGTTTTGAACGTTTCATGTTAGTAAATGGTCTGGTCGGTTTTGCGAGGCTCTGATGTTAGTATGTCTGGTGTACAAATCCTTGTGGAATATTGAACAGATGCGAAGGTCATTGTATTGTTATTTTATGTTTGTGCAATATTTATATTTGCAAAACTCTTGTCTGGTTTCTTGCTTTTGACGTTTTCTCTGGAAAATGATTAAACCGTAATATGTCTTTTACATATACTCTTACATTCCTTTTATTTAATACCGCAAAAAGATACATAACAACTTGTTTCCGTGGAAACAAAACATTTGCCTAGGGAAACACCTTTTTATGAACCAGTCTGATAATTTTCAATACCTATACTATCATATAAACTTTTCTTGATAACAGTGAAAATTTCAAACCATGAAGCATTTCCAGTAAATGACAAAAATGTTAAAACTATAATATTTTAAAAGATGAATATTAATTTACGCATCTTATCTGGATCTCTGTTACCAATAAAAATCTCAACACATGTTGTATAGCGTATGGTGCAGATTAATTTATTGTTTCATAAACTATTGCATGTCTGCACGTTCAAGGTGCGCGTGCGTTGGCGTTTAAGGTCATTTATAAGATATTCCCGCTTCATATTTATTTTGCCTATGATATGACATACGTGTATAGTTTGTATCATTTTTATCTTTTCAAATTTCAGCACCTTAAGTTTCGTTTCGTCAATACGTTTACATATCTTAACACTATTTACTTGCGCAGTACAGTATGTTCACTTAAATGTTTTTTCGTTATACATGCACTTTACCACTGTATTTGCCGTCGCGGTTGTTGTAGGTTAGTCGGAGAGGGGATACGTTTATTTACACTGTTTGTCTTTTAGGATGGGGATGGAATAAGTGTTAGGTTGGGCGCCCATAAACCGGTTTAACCCCCCAGTGACTTTTGTCACTGACCGTTCCAAGGCGGTACTTCCATCTTCCTCCTATTGTATGTTTGTTTTGTCTTTGTGCGTCTCTTGTTGTTTTTCTACTTATGTACATTTGCTGTTTCCTTGTGTTGCTGTTCGGGCGAGTGTTTGTTCTGTATGTGGTGTTTCCTGCATGACTCATTTTTGTACTTTTATGTAGTTGATATACTGAGTATGCGCAAACATAGCAAACCAAGACCAGAGGGCCCTTGTAGGAGCCGTCTGATACGGGTCTGTTCTTTTTGCTTAAAAATGATATACACTTAGATATGCTACATTTGCTTAACGCCCTGTTTTCATATGTGATTATAAAGAAACCCAAGTAATTATTACACGTGATACTAATATCTCTTACATGAATATTAACCCTTTCACCGCTAATGTCGCAAAATTGCACCACGACAAATAGTGCAGTCCCAGATCAGAAGCCGCCTTTTCTAGGCGGCGTCTGATCAGGGACTTCATTTTTTGTCTTAATCTCTAGTTCTAGATCTGTGGTTTATTCCTTTGAATTCTGTATTCAATTATCTCATTTCCTCATTTCACCGAATGATTTAACAGAATTGGGTTGCAGACGACAATCAGAAATTTGACGCCGAAAGAGTAAATGAAGTAAAGTGTTACAACAGCTGAGCATAACTGTATTTGCATTACACAGTCATGTATAAGTATCATAATAATAATCGGTTCATGTAGAACGTTCCAAACTTACATCTTTAATACAGGTATCACATACAAATATTAAGTTGGTATTCGAAATGGACAGAGTTTGCTATGAATGTGTAAGGTTTAGCCCATTTGTTCTCACGATCCCATATATGGGACATAGGCAAACAGTGTAGACTCTGACCAGACGACGCATAATGCGGCGTCTGATCAGTGTCTACGCCGTTTGATGATTTGAATTTCAATATGAAACAAAACGAAATTGAAAATTTAGGCCAGGCACCCCTTAGATAAAACAAAATGGACTAATCCAATATATAAACATGGATGAATCCACTGGGAGCAAATGGGTTAAGACCAAAGTGATACAGTAGAGTCTGACACTAGCGACCACATGCTTATCAATACATGTATAGTCTTTAAAAGCCGATGGGAGCTTAATGAAGGGTAAAGGTAATGCAGAATGTCCTATAGGAGATTGGGTCATATTGTTTGTCCTATATTAAGTTGTTTAAGAACTCAAATAAAAGTACATGTATGGGTCATGCAGGAAACACAACAAAAAAACACACACAGCTTCTATAAGACTTCTTTTGTGTTATTATTAACCCTTCGCTTGCTATTCACGTCAATATATCTACCTGTAAATAGTGAAGACCCAGATGAGACAGCTCCTGCAGGGTCTGCACTATTTACAAGTTGATTGTGTAACCAATGCACTCTACAGCAGTGAGTGCACAGCGATATACTTGTACACAGTGAAGATATATGTAATTATACAACAGGGCATGGGTAAAGAAGGAGAATTGTGCAAGAGAAGGGTTAAACCCTATCGATTAAAGGGTTGAAGAGATAGTATTGTAGGATGTACCATATACAGCAAAAAAAACATAAACCGGGCGTTAAATATAGTTTAAATGTCGCTCTTGGAGACATGTGGCAGCTTAATGCAGGGTGAAATTCACAAAGAAAGCTCCTATGAAGGAGGTTTGACAGTGTCTTACTGTATACTTGAAGTTGTTTGAATATTTTAATGTGATAATGGCTTTGACATTATAAGATGCACCAGACGCTACCCATTATATAAACGTAACAAAGAGCTCAATTGACTGTACGTTACATCTATATAATAAATGAACTGTTGCAGTTTGACTGAAAGGCTAACGAAGTCTCTGATCACACACAATTAGAGTTATATCTGTCAGCATTGTCAAGTGCATTTTCAGTGCAAATGTATTTCGTATAACAAAATAAATACAATCGATTTCGTCCAAACCAGACGTAGAACCTTAAGGCATCCGTTCTAATAATTCTGTCAAGTCATAAAATATCAATTTTGAATAATGTGAGGTCATATAGTCCAACATATCCCGTATACTGATAGTTAAACTAGAGTATACATTAAGATATGTAGCATGCGTCATATAGACATGGACTAATCTGGATGAATAGTTTTACCCATTACCTCATCAGCTATTTTTAGATACAATCCCTTTGAATAAATATACCGAAAATGAGCATTAAATTAGAGAAAAGGAAAAGTTTAGAAATTTGTAATTTGAAACCATTGTGATAAATAGAGCATTTGCTCCTATAGGAGCAAATGCTCTATTTATCACAATGGTTTCACAAAGTGGTTTTTACAGAGTCGTCAAAAGTCGTCAATATGAAGGAATGGGTTAAAGGAGTGTAAGTATCAGTTTCAAATATTTGATATATTACAATATCCAGAATATGGTATAAATAAGATAGATAGAGAATGTTGAGCTGAATATGCATTTTGAGTTATACATATAGACTGATATATACATATAGACTGATTGACGAAGCACACAGATCAATATATATATTAAAAATGTCAATAAAATCAATATGAATTGCACGAAAATCGTTTTCAGCCTTTTAACCAATTCCCTTGTATATTATTTTATGACCCATTCTCTTTTGATACATATACCGAAAAGAAGCATTTACTAGAGAAATGGGATATTTTGGAATTGTGAAAAATGGTTTTGGTCCATCGGAACCATTGTGAGAAAAACATTTGAAACCGCTGTGAGAAAACTATTTGTCACAATGGTTTCAAAATTCAAAAGGTGACTTTAACAGATATGTCAAAATGTGTAAATATGAGGGAGTGGGTAATATACATAGAGACATTTCTATCGCATTGTATTTAGTGACCAGACTTTGATTTACATCTACCAAAAGTAACATTTACTAGAGAAAATAAAACGTTTAGTATTGTGTAGCTTTGACATCATTGTGATAAACAATCTTTTCATCACAATGATTAAACAGACTTTTACAGAGGCGTAGAAGTGTGTATTTAAGTAAATGTTTATGGCATGTGATAGCTTACTACAGAACGAAAAGTATGCGGAAAGCTACTGCAGGAGATTTCTGCTTTACTTTCCTCATGCATTGACCCTTTCCCTGTTCAGTATTCATTTAAGAATAAATGATGTCATCATGGATGTCTTATATTGTAAATATTTCAAAGGACTGTTATTGCGTTGACAAAAACCGTAGAGTCAGATCTATATGCTTTCAAAAACAAGTATAGAAGACCCGAATTAGGCGGCTCCCATAGGAGCTGTCTGATCTAGGTCTACTATGTTTGCAAATGCGTTTATTTGAAGGAAAGGGATATGTAACCATTTGCTTTGCAAGGCACCTATACAGTTGAACTTCAATATCTCGAACTCGGATAAGCTCGAAGTAAATGTTTGGTCTTTTCAAAATTTACAATAAGGCTTGTTCTAAAAGCTATCACTGCGCATATCTAGAATCACATGTTAAAGCTTAATGCAGATCGAAAGTAATGCTGAAAGCTCCTGTATTAAGCTGTGAACTTGAGACAGTGTTTAGATTAGAAAAAGCATAACCTCTGTTATCTGGAAGTAATTTGTATGGTCCCTTGAAGTTCGAGATATCGAAACTCAACTATATTTATTTATAAAGTGGTTGCTTTAGAGAGGTTTACTGTAGAGATCTATATGACAAAAGTCGATTGAAGCCCGAGCTTTCATTTCAATACTAAATATATGTGCTATAATCCGTTTTATTAGAGTTTTGAGTCTTCCGAGGATGGGTGTTTTTATATAAGGATTCACAATATATCGTAATTTAAAGTTCATAATACAGGAAGCAGGGGTAAGGATGTGTAATTGAAATATATTTAAGAACATCTCTTTTATGGTTTCACCAAATCCTGCGTTTTAACAAGTCTTAAGAATCATATATACTTGAATACCTCTGATCTAATATTTCGACCACTAAAGGCCTTTTCAAAGATAATCCTATCAAAATACACGTCACATTTTTGTTGCATGCATTCAGCCATAAAATCAAAGAAAACAATGTTAACCAAGCGTCATGATGACGTTGGATTGTTATTTAGAATGTCGTGACGTAATGCATGCATTAGCGCATTATCCTCCTTGACGTTACAGCCTATTGGTCTGTAAGTTCTCAGCCTCCATATCCAATCAGTTTCGTGAATCTGTCTTTCAATTCTACATACATTGAACATACGTTTCAAGACTACAAATCTAACACCATCACTGATATGACCACCGACTCTAAAATGTCTGTTTACTGACTACTCTCTCTTGCCGTACATCACTCAAATGTTCCGTCATTCTCTCTTGAATTTCTCTCTCGGTCTCGCCCACGTATACCATTATATCGAATTTACTGCATTTAATTGTATATACTACATTTCTTTCTCTACAGTTAATATTAGCAGAGACATTGTAAATGAATTGCCTATTGTGTCCCTAATACTTGACATTTCAGGAATATTGCAAGTAGTACAATCCTGCGAACAAACTATATTGCCTGGCTTTACAATCCGGTTAGTTTTTGAATGCACCAGTGTGTCACATAGATTTTTTATCACGCCTGAATGCAACAATTGGCAGTCGTTGAAATACTTCTTTCAGTCGCTCAGATTTGTGCAAAATCTTTGAATGTTTTTTACAATGTCGTGTATATTCGGAAGTAGATTTGAATATGTCAAAACTAAAGGGATCCTATTTATTTTTCTGTTAACTGTTTGTTTCTTTGCTAAAGTAGCAAATTTGTCAAGTTGGTCCATCCTTACCAATTGATTTTCTATCATCCTGCCGCTATATCCTCTCTTCCTCAAATGACCATTGAGTTTATTTCTTTACCTAATATAGTCTGATTCTCTTTCGCATATATGCTTAATTCTCAGCCCCAAACCATATGATATGCTTTTCTTTTGTACTAGGAGGATGACAGGAATAATTGTTAAGGTACACCTCTATTTTAATAATCGGGTGAATACTGTTTGCATGTTTCGCAAAATCTTCAAGTTCTTGCACGGTACCATCCCAGATCCCGAAACCATCATCAATGAATTTCTTGTAAAACATGGGCACTTTTTTGTGTGACATCAATTCTTCATCCCATTTCCTCATATATGCACAGGCATTTTAAGAAACGTATCTATATCTTTAACACTATAAAGCGATATAGGATTTTAGAGGCGATGCTAATATTCGTAAATCAATTTTTAACAATCAGTGGGAACAAACTAGTGTCTGCTAAGAGTGATCACAACAAAACCTATCAGAGGCGGCGAGGATATGATGAATCAGTCAACACTTAATTGCACATTTATTACATGAATATAAAGGATAATGCGTCTAAACGTTCAGACGAATCGTTATTGTGTTTACATCAGTTGCTTGTAACATTTCATACAGTAATACCCCTCTAAACCGAAATTATAGCAGAGAAGAATTTATATACTTTTGGGCAGGTTACTGTTTAATGCAGGGTAAACGAACGTCATGCAGAAAGCTCCTAGGGTAGCTTTCTGTATGGCATTAACTGTGGATCAAGCTGCCACCTGTCTCCAATACCGACATTTATACTAAATGGAAAGTCCGGTTTAGAGGGCCTAATCTGAACAGTTATCAACTTAGTGCAGATTTAAAGTAATGTCGAACGCTCCAGTAGGAGCATTCAGCATTACGTTCGACGTTGATCACGCTGTGACGCGTGTTTCTAGATATGCGTAGTGATGCATTTTAGAACAAGTTTGTATCGTAAAGTTTGGAAGGACCGAACAGTTACTTCGAATCATCCAGAAGTTTGAGTTATCCTAGTTCGGGATATCGAAGTTCAACTGTATTTAGTTTAATTCAAAATGTCTGTTTACTTATTTCCTTGTACCATATCGGAATAAATAGCATTGCCATGCAAATGGCCATTAAAGGACCTTCTGTTCTAATGATATACCACAGAATATGTTGCCTGCTAATCATTGGTATTTTCAAACAGTCTAGATCAAGATTAGACACTGAGTAACCTGTTTGACCCTTGAATAGAACAAGTTTCCCAAAAGAATGAAAGAATGATAAGTGAATGAAGACTGTTACAGGTCTGAGTTCTATGTGTATTCCAAATTACAATACCTACTAAATTTCCATGGTCACAATAGTTATAATGAAATATGGAAGGTGGAACATTGTAGCCAATTTAGAAACTTAGGAAATAGGTATATCAAATTCCATTAGCAAACAGAACAGACCCTGCTCCGGCGAATCCTATGGGAGTCGTCTGATCTTGGTCTACTCTGTTTGCAAATGCGTGAAAAGGCCTTTATATGAAGGAAAGGGTTAAACAGACACCATTTCAGTAGCAGGCTAAGGGTTAAAACACTTTTGCGTTATTATCAATGAAATGTTTATTTCTCCCAAAGGCACTTACTATTTCGCTTCGTAATAATATAGTTGAACCTTTAGTACAAATGCTCACATCTATAAAATAGTAATCTACTTCAATATCAGCTTATTCAGTCCGTTTTGTATTCAAAGTAAAACTGAAGAAGTCCAGATAAAATGTGTTTACATTTTCAAAACTGTTCTGGAGATAATATCGATTTAATTAGATCCATAGTAATCGAGCCCGCAAGCCGGGCCGCAGTCGTACCGCAGTTAAGCGGTCAGAGTTTTAGAGTGTAAGCCATGCTGTCCGGTATCGTGTTGTTGTTGTTATCGCCATTATCGCTATCTATCGCTGTTAATCATCGAAGGAATAATAAAGAAAATCGAAGAAAATTGACGTGTTATTTTGATCATCCGCCTGCTAGGATATCGTATGAACAAAATATTTCCAAGAACAACTTATTTCTCCACTAAGACTGGTGTGACCACTAGTTACATGTAGACTCGTCTCTTCGAGACGAGTCTAAAGAGTGGTCGCAACATAGGGTTTGGTGGAGAAAGGACAATGTTAGTATTTGAGTATGGGTTTAAGTATTTTATATGTTGCTCTGTAAAACCAGAAAGAGTTGAATCCTGATCAGACGCAACGCTACGCGGTGTGCATATGGCATACATTTACAACATAGATCTATACGCTTCTTACATCTTTGCAAGTAGAATATACCACATCTGACCAGAATATACCCACATCTGACCAGAATGTACCCACATCTGACCAGAATATACCCACATCTGACCAGTAATATACTCACATCTGACCAGGGATATATCCACATCTGACTAGGATTTGCTAGGCTTGCTTATGGAATTATAAAGGTTTGATTCTACATTTCGGGACTGGGCCCACATACTATGTGTTCATATGCAATTATAAAAAAAACTATTATATTCTAATGAATCTTAATAATGTCTTTATTTCTTACATATATTCATAAAGTAACATGTTAGACCGACTGGAGAGTCGTACTCTAAAATGCCAGAATCTGTGTTAGGTATCTATAAGCAAACGGTACATTTCCCTAATACTGATTCCATCTTGATTTGATATATACGTTCAGGTCGATTCTGAATGACGTAAGATATACAGTAAAACCTCTCTATAACGGCCACTAAATTGTGTTAATTAGTTAGTATTTAGGGCAGGTGGCTGCTGGTCACAAGATAAAAATACGGAACGCTCATGAGCGCTTGTTAATGGGCGCTTCAACCTTTCAACGCTGAATCAAGATCGGACCCCCCCCCCCCACACACACACACACCACAATTTTTAAATATATACAGTAAAGCCCCTCTAAACCGGACGTTAAATTCAGTATAAATGTTGGTCTCAGAGACAGATGACAGCTTAATGCAGGATGAAAGTCACGCCGAAAGCTCCTCTATGGGCTTTCTGCATGACTTTCACCGTACATTTAGCAGCCACAGTATAACTTGGAGTACTCATAGTAAGCAATTCACGTTAGGAACCTATCTGGGGTGTGCCACTACTATATCAAGCACTTTCAGGCCACAGAACACCAATAAAAGTCATTCTAGCGGGAACTACTTATTATAAATACAACATATTAGTGTGTCATTACCAAATATTTATCGGACTATTGTAATAAAGCGAGGTAATAACAATTATAACAGTAATACATGTATAATTATATAGTGAGGAAGATTGTCATCTAGGGGGGCGTACTGGATTGCCATTACACCAACCCATCCCGTCTCACTGACGAATTTTCACGCCTCTGTTAAAAGTGAAACCATTGCGATAGATATAGCATTTGCTCCATAGGAGCAAATGCTCTATTTATCACAATTGTTTCACAACTACATAATTGTAAAAGTTTATTTTTCTATAGTTAATGCTCCTTTTCGGTAGATTTATTCACAAAAATTGGGACTAAAACAGTTTAGGAGGAAATGGGTTAATCCGAACCCTAGAGTATATTCTTCGGTATATTGCTGTATAAATAGCAAATGTCTAAGTAACTCGTTCTCCACTTTCCGTTTAACCCTTCTTACCTTTTCCCTCATATGAAAACATTTTCACGCATTTGCAAACAGAGTAGACCCAGAACAAACAGCTCCTATACGGTCTGCTCTGTTTATATATGGAATTATATACATGAAATTCCTCACTTTCTGTCGCAGTCAAGAACTTCTCTGTTATCTCTTCGCTTGCTATTCACGTCAATATACCTACCTGTAAATAGTGAAGACCCAGATTAGACAGCTCCTGCAGGAGCTGTCCCATCAGGGTCTGCACTATTTACAAGTTGGTTGCAGTGACTGCACAGCGAAATACTTGTACACAGTGAAGATATATGTAATTAAACAACAGGGCATGGGTAAAGAAGGAGAAATATTTTCTTAAAATTCAGCAAGCGAAGGGTTAATATATTTTAGCGCATTAATATTCATGACATTATTATTTCTTTCATGAATATTAAACAGGGTAAAGGTTAATGCTGAATATACAATGGCCATTAAGTTTCTGATATGCTGAAAATGTTACCGGCTTCTGATTCACACCTAGCTTTGGTTCTACTCTGTTTGCAAATACGTAAAAACGTACTACAGTAAACTCCTTCTAATGCGACCATCAACAAGGGGCATACTTCTAGATGGCTTAGGCAGGTGGTAGCTTAATTCAGGACGAATGTTATGCAGAAAGCTCTACAGGAGGTTTCTGCATTACTTCCGTCCTGCATTAAACAACCACCTGCTTATAAAGGCAGCTATTGTTATTATTTAATTGGTCGCATTAGAGGGGTTCTACTGTATCTATGTAATATAGTAAAAATATAACAATCGCAAACGGTTTGGATTCGGATAAGACGTCGAGTAACCCGGCGTCTCATCTGGATCCAATCTGTTTGCATGTGCCAACAAAGACATGCTTAGCATGAGAGAACAGTTAAACCGGGATCAGAAAGTTTGCAAGTCGATACTCGATATTTCATCTGGAAACAAACCTTTGGTGCCATAAGAACTATTTGGGTCAATGTTTCTATACTATGTCTGTCAAGACCACTATAATTGAATCATTGTATGTTGATCAAAATCGACTGATTATCTGTCATTCTTATTCGTCGATGGGTTGACGATGTTAGAAAATAATAGCCCCCTTGGCATTTTTCCTAGGGAAAGTCAATACAATCTTTGTTATGGAAGTGGTGAAGAATTTTGCATTCTGTTATTTACAACAAAGATAAGATAGTCGTCGAGATATATGTATTATTTTCGTTAATGTTTACTATCAATAAAGTACAGTAAAATCCCTCTAATGCGACCACTTTATGAAGAAACAAAAATGCCTTTAAAAGCAGGTGGTTGCTTAATACAGGACAAAAGGTATGCATAAAGCTCCTGCAGGAGCTTTCTGGATAACTTTCGTCTTGCATTAAGCTATCACCTGCTTTTAAGACCTAGAATTATACCTGTTTTTGGTGGTCGCATTAGAAGAGTTTTACTGATATAATTTCAGGAGCAGCTGTCTAGTGTTAGTCTCTTGTGTTTGCAAATGCATCACATTGTGTCTGTGCCCGAAGGGTTTGTATTGATGTATGGAACATTTAAGATAGTTACGTTGAGACAATCGTACTAAACCATTCAGTGTGGGAATAGAGTCGGTAATATTCTGTGCAAACAGTGTAGAACCAGATGAGAGAGCTCATACAGGAACCCTCTTATCAGGGTCTGCAATGTGTGTCATGTGGCATTTTTTAAACAATATCTCTGAATACTCGTGGTTAACTGGACATGTTTGGAGTAGTCCATTTGACAGTTCAACGTTTAAAGGGTTAAAGCCAAGCCCTATGCATGTGTTTGATTGGCCACATTAGACGGGCTGATGGAAAATGATTGCATTCTGAGATATAAAGACACCGAGTCTGTGCAATTTGCTGTGGCTTTATGCGAATACTGGTTATTAATTTGCATAAAGCAATACCTAGAGTCTCGCTAGAGTGACATCATGAACAATTACCACAGGAGACTGTAAAAACAGGTGATTGCTTAATGAAGGGCAAATGGCGATACGGTATCACCAGTATCACCTCTATCATGCATTAAGCTACCACCAGTTTTAAAAAACCAGAATTAGATCTTGTTTTGAGTGTTCGTGTCTGGGAGACTTTACTGTACATATTGTAAGAAGAACCGCTCTTCATGCTCATAAAACACATTTATAACGTTCTTTGTCACCCAAACTATTGAATATGTATGAACTATGAATTAATAGTGAGTGATATGGCGACCGAAAAGAGACGGGTCGTTTTATAACAGGTGATTAAAATGCTAGTTTACTATGCACAAGATACATGGGACGGATACTGATATTCGATCCTGCTAATTGATAGGAATAGTTAACAATCGTTTACCGGATAGCATACCAAAATAAATAGCCTCATAAAACTATGGCATTTAGGAGAAAACTTCATGGCAACACCATATTACTCATTAGCATGGGAAATGTCCCCACTAAGGGCACGCAGAAGTGGAGTAACATGTAGCTAAACATTCGAATTAGCTGACATTATTAACATGGCACTGTTTAGATAGGGATGCAAAATAGAATTTGTATCATTAAAGCTACATGTATTCTAAATAACTGACTGGTATTTCAAAGTATACCAACACGTATACATTAGAAGATACTGCAATATTTGTCTTACGTTTCAACAGATATTATATTTCGAACTGCAATATTGACTTAGGTTCATTTACTTGGACGTCACTGCTTCCCTTAAACGACAGTGTAAGTTGTAATACTTCTAGTGAACTTATAGATATTAGAAATATTATAAAGCAGTTTCAAGCTGCTTCTTATGACAGTCGAAAGTGTTCGTAAAGCTGTAAGGCAGGTCTGGCTGTAGAGCTTCTTGTGACATGTGAACATGTTAATAATGTTTAAAGATAGTTATAGCTGTAGTGATTCTTGTGATAGGTGAACATGAATCATTCATATACCTCAGTAACACTCGACAAGACTTCAGTCCTTGTTTTGAATGATCGCCTGAAGGAGACGGCAGCATAAACTGTGTTTTATCCATTTATAGTAGATGCTTGCTTAAGCTGCTATTTATCTATTGAACATAGCTTGTCTTTAAAAGCAGGTTTTAGCTTAATGCGGGCCATATGTAATGTTGAAAGTTACCATATGTCTTACATACCCGTTATTACACCTCTTTTGATGGCCGCATAAGACAGGTTCTACTGTACCCCTAATTATTAACCCTTCGCTTGCTGAATTTTAAAATACATTTCTCCTTCTTTACCCATGCCCTGTTTATAATTACATATATTTTCACCGTGTACAAGTATTTCGTTGTGCAATCACTGATGTGGGGTGCACTGGTTGCACAATCAACTTGTAAATAGTGCAGACCCTGATGAGACAGCTCCTGCAGGAGGTGTCTCATCTGGGTCATCACTTTTTACAGGTAGGTATATTGACGTTAATAGCAAGCGAAGGGTTAACTGTACACACAACCACGTTTGTGAATTTGAATGTCTTGATCTATTATCTGTCAATATTTACATGTCACAAGTTAATCTCCGCCAATATCGTTGGAAACCTTACTACATAATTTCGCCGTTAACGCCTTCGTAAACAATGGATCTAGATCAGAAGGCAACATTATTTCTGCATTGTTCTGTTCATTTACCATTTTCAATTTCGTTTTGTTTTATATTGAAATTCCTATCAGCAAACAGTGTAAACTCTGATCATGAGCCGCATTATTCGGCGTCTGATCAGAGTCTACACGGTTTGCCTACGTCAAATATATGTGATCATGGGAGCAAATGGGTAAATTAAACAAAACTTGTATCAATATATATCACTGCAGAAAATATTTTTATTGCAAATAAAAACAGACCTTGATCAAAAGGACCCCTCTAGGTCTACACTGTTTGCAAAACTCTTATATATTCGGCTTCCATACGTCACTGGTTAAAGACAATGTTTCAAACACTACAATAGAGTCTTTTACAAGAATCGGCCATATACAATATATTTTGTATATCAAAACTGCATCAATAAATATCTATTATGTAGGTCCGGAGTTTAAATCACAGTCCCTCCCAGATATTTTAGAGACGCTTTTAAGTGTCTCCCACCAGCACGAGGTTGCCTCCTCTCCTACCATTGGTTAAAATGGGTACCTGTGAGCGTCACTAGCCGGTCGTGCGGCTGCGTAATCGCGCCATATGTTAGCAGTGCTCAATATTGCATGCGAATGGCTCAATGAACAGGGGACTAAATGTACAGTCGACTGAGCAGTCATTCAGAATAAAAGTAGACTATAACAAGGTATTATACGGTATGTGCAACGTGAATTGCATTTGCAAATATCTTGGAAATGATGAGGCGCCGAGTAAGATCCAAACTGTTTGAAGCTTTATCAGTAGTTTCTCAAGAGTTCCAACGAATCTGATTTAAATAAACAGCATATCAGAGTTTGAGCAGGAATATGTTTTCAGCAGAGATTTTGTTCACAACATGATAAGTATTGCAAACAGCTTGGATCCTGGTGTGACGCCGAGTAAATCGCCGTCTCATCGGGATCTAAGCTTGAACGAATCAGAAGAAAGTGACAACGGCAACAGCTCGGAGCATAGACATATCTCTTTTTCATGTCATGCTAACCTTTCTACGCCTCTGTAAATGTCACGTTTTGAAACCATTGTGTTTAATAGAGCATTAGCTCCACATGAACATATGCTCTATTTATCACAATGATTTCAAAACTACACAATTCTAAAATTGTCCTTTTCTTTATCAAAATCTCTTTTTCGGTGGATTTATTTAAAGAACTTGGATCTAAAATAGCCTATGAGGTAATGGGTTAAACATTGATGGTCCATTCCACATTCAACATTGAAAAGGTTACATGTCTGAGTACTTAGTAAATGTATTTTGATAAGAACATGAAGGTTAATCCTCTACAGACTGATAAAAGCGATCACGTTTGCAAAGTCAATTTCATACTTAAAGTACAAGAACTTTTTCGTTCACTTAATCAGTTAAATATTTGAGATGAATCATCTTGTATAGATTACTTATCATCATATTTTAACAACTACTTATGATCATCTTACATAATTATATATTACTTACCATCATCTTGTATAGATCACTTATCATCTAGTATAGATGTCTTAATTATGTATTATAGATAAGGTTTTGGCACGGTGAAAAATAGCTAATATGAAAATAAACGCTCGAATCTTAATATTTGCCAAAACAACATCTGTCTAACCGTGTAGTGTTGTCGATTTTGAGTACAATGGTTAATAAAATGTTCATAATGAAAACTCAAATATCTGTTAACCTATTGCCTCATATTGATGCTTTCTGACGTCTCTGTAAAAAGTCACTTTTTGAAAGCATTGTAATAAATAGAGCATTTTTTCCATAAGAGCAAATGTTCCATTTATCGCAATGGTTTATAAATTTCACAATTCCACAATTTCCCTTTTGTCTAGTAAATGCTCATTTTCATTTTCCCTAGGTTATTCAAAGAGTCTATGTCTAAAAATAGCTCATGGGTTCACGTTAACCCTTCACTGGGTAGCTAGATCTATATAACAGGTAACGACATCATGAATAATAATTAGATTATATTTTCATTATTACGGTATATAAACACTGGGATTATTGCCATGCCAGAAACTGTAAAATCAGATCGATATATTTCCAAAAGCAAGCAGAGCAGACCCTGATCAGACGGATCATGCAGGGGCCGTCTGAGCCGGGTCTGCTATGTTTGCACAGGCGTTACAATTATATGGAATAAAGAGTTAACGGCCGAGTCTGCAATAACACGTACCATTGCAAGCAATATTATGGAACCAGACGGCACATCGTGTGATATAATTGTTACTTTGACTTGGGTAATGACTGCGGGCTGAAGGTTGCCATCGGATTAACCCTTTCGGCGCCAAATTTCTAATTCTCGTCTGCAATCCAAGTTTGTTAAATCATTCAGTAAAATAAGGAAATGAGATAAATAAATACAAATTTCAAAGGAATAAAGCACATACTCGTATATAGAAATAGAGATTGGGACAAATAGTGAAGTCCCTGATCAGACGCCGCCTTGAAAAGGCGGCGTCTGATCTGGGACTGCACTATTTGTCGTGGTGCATTTATTCGACTGCGGCGGTGAAAGAGTTAAAAACGTATAGTAATACTCTTCAAAACCGGACGTTCAATGTAATATAAATATCGGTCTTGGAGACCAATGCTTGTAAATATCCGTCCTGGAGACCCTGCTTAATGCAGGGTGAAAGTCATGCTGAAATCTCCTCTAGCAGCTTTCTGCATGACTTTAATTCTGCATTATGCAGCCACCTGAGTAAAAGTGTTTAATTTCTTCTGTACTAGAGTTTCGATTTAGAGAGGTTTTACTGCACCTATCTATAGTATTTGTGTCAACGATGTGCATAAATCGCTTATTTAACTAATGTAATTTCCGGATTCATTGACTTGTATAAAAAGAGCTCGAAAATATATCTAACACGTCTTTGGTTAGAGTCGGAAAGCACCACCAGGACTCATATGGCGCTAGCTATGAAACAAAATATCACCCGGAGACCGTTGTTGTTGCTTCTACCACTGTACGACAACAGAATGACGCGGTGTCTCTTCAGGATGACACTGTTTGCCACCATGGCAACGTTTTCACGAGAATAAAATGCAATATAATCAAATAATAAAAACAACCGCCATTCATTAACCAGAACTGTGAGACAGTCATATGCTTTGTGTTATAGTAGACAGAAGTTTGAGTTGATATTATTTCATACCGTACCAAAAGATAGGTTAAGAACCATTCGCCAGGGATATTATTGTAACCCGAAGAAAGCCTTAGTTTGCATTAGATAGCTTAAGGTGCTTCAAGGACTAGACAAATGTTAGTTTAATGCTTTACTTAATGAACAGTCATGCAGCACTCTGCCTATTATAAATATCTATTAATGCAGCTGGTGTATTACAAATATAACACGAGGAAATTTATTGCAATCGTAATGCAGAGTTTGATTTGTGACATGTAACCAAATAGAACACACCATACGCCGATCTGATTGCAATTTGCAGACTACTGGCTAATAGAATACCTCACTAGCTGTTAGCTTTTCTTTGAAAAAGATCCCACATGGAACAAAAATAGTGATATCCGAGAGCAGAAATGGCTGATAGAATTTACTTATATGTGTATTTTAATGCATTTGCAAAACAGTATAGACCCAGACCAAATGGCTTCTGTAGGAACCATCTAATAAGAGTCTCTCCCTTTTGCTTATGGGTTTATATGCAGCTGTTTTCACGTTATTTCAACAGGGTTAAAACTTGTCTAGCTCACATGCCATTATAAATATTAAACTACTTAATTAACATAAATGCATTATTTCGTAATGAATGATCACGGAGCAAAGGGTAATAAAGTCGCCCGTGTTTAGTGCTTAACCCTTCGCTTGCTATTCACGTCAATATACCTGCATGTAAATAGTGAAGACCCAGATGAGACAGCTCATGCAGGAGCTGTCTCATCAGGGTCTGCACTATTTACAAGTTGACTGTGCAACCAGTGCACTCCACAGCAGTGATTGCACAGCGATACACTTGTACACAGTGATATATGTAATTGTACAACAGGGCATGGGTAGAGAAGGAGAAATGTATTTTAAAATTCAGCAAGCGAAGGGTAAAGTCAGTCGGAAACACATTGTTTTCTGTTAATCGTTTCATTCATATAATCACCTTTTCACGCCTTTGTAAACTGGGTAGATCCAGATCAGAGACGGTTCTTGTATGGGCTGTCTGATCATCTACTCTTTTATGACATTGTAATAAATATGTCGTTACCGTTCCTACGAATACCAAAGACATCCTGTTTACATAAAAAATCAGCTAATAAATATTAATGATGTCATTAAGTTTTACATGAATATTCATCAGGGAAAGGATTAAAGGTTTGTGTAGTCTACAAACTCCAAAATGTCTTCAGAGAATACTATATAGGTACGACATCGGCAGGTTGAATCCAATTATATTGTAGATCATTACAAGGAGACATTTAAGAGACAAGCGTGTATCGTATATAGACATACATGTATTTGAGTTCTCACGAGGCGATCGTCAAAACCAAATTAAAACTTAGCCCTTTCCTTGCCAGAACTAATTCTCCTGATACGACCATTGTTTGTTTACATGTGTCAGAGTTGAGGTTTCTTTGTTTGCTTTTTAAAACATAATCAAAGTGTCAGTCTGAATGTTGATGAGACGCCGCATCACTGTGTCTCTCATCTTAATAAAAAATGTATCTGAAAAGTTCACCTTGAAAGTACTTATAGCAGCTAAAGAGTATCCCATTTAAAGAAAGTATTGAATGCTAGCACAAATGTTAGCAATTAAAACGAATAGACAGAATGCTTAAACAGTGTAGACTTAATCCTTTGAATGAGGAGAAAGGTGTACGAGTATATTGACATTGGCAGACAGTGTATACCTAGATCAGAGATTTCCAATTTTATCGCAAAAACCTCTAGCAAAATCCTCTAGCAAAACAGTACAACAATGCAGTAGCCATAGAAGTGTCTGTAACAACGCAGCATTGATAGAGGTAGTAGTGGTATTATTATTATTATTATTATTATTAGTAGTAGTAGTAGTAGTAGTAGTAATAATAGTAGTAGTAGTAGTAGTAGTAGCAGTAGTACTGCCAGTAGAAGTAATAGTAGCAGTAGTAGATGTAGTAGTAGTAGCAGTAGTGGTTGTGGTGTTAGTACTACTACTATTATTATTATTATTAGTAGTAGTAGTATTAGTAGTAATAGTAGTAGAAGTAGTAGCAGTATCAGTAGTAGGTGTAGTAGTAGTAGTAGTATTAGTAGTAGTAGTGGTTGTAGTAGTTGTAGTAATATTAGTAGTTGTTGTAGTAGTAGTAGTAGTAGCAGCAGTAGAAGTAGTAGAAGTAGTGGTGGCAGTAGTAGTAGTAGGAGTTGTCGTAGTAGTAGTGGTAGTAGTAGTAGTAGTAGTAGTTGTAGTAGTAGTAGTAGTAGTAGTAGTAGTAGTAGTAGTAGTAGTAGTAGTAGTAGTAGTATGTCACCCTGTAATTCATTCTCAGTGTTGGTATATATTCTGGTCCTTCGTGATCACTAATGTTGATGTTATTAGTTTTGAAAATTGAATACCGCATACGCCGGTACTAGGAGCGTGAGTAGCATTGCATTTTCATAACTACTCAATAAAACTGAGTCTACAATTTTCTACAAGAGTCATCTTCTTTCAGAATGTACGTGTGATCGTATGATTTTACACAAGACGGGCCAGGATCTAGAAACCAAGCCATTGGAACACATCTATAATTGTCATTCAAACCATTTGTATGTTCGCCAATTGTCTAGCACGCGTATAACAGTTAGTTTGAGTTGTATGTCAATAAATCTACCACCAAGAAGGACTGGCTGATTGGTAATACAGTTACACCTTATACAGTTTCACCTGTCTAATACAACCCCTTTCTCTTTTAAAAGCAGGTGGCTTCTTAATGCAGGCTTGAAATAACTTAACAAAACTCCTGCAGGAGCATATTTTTCGTCCCGCATTGAACCATCGCCTGCCTTTTAACCCATTCCCTCATATTAACGACTTTTGACGACTCTGTAAAAGTCACTTTGTGAAACCATTGTGATAAATAGAGCAGTTGCTCCTATAGGAGCAAATGCTATATTTACCACAATGGTTTCAAACTACAAAATTATAATTTTTCCCTTTTCTCTAGTTAAAGCTCCTTTTCGGTAGATTTATTCAAATAGGTTGTGTCTAAAAATAGCATATGAGGTAATGGGTTAAACACAGAATCAGGTAATTTCATTGTGATCGCATTATAGAGGTTTTACTGTATTTGTATGTGCAATTGTTCGAAATTCAACTATACATTAAAATTCAGATGCCACAGTAATAATATTTATGTCTCCACTCAATCTTTCACTTATTATATGCGTTCCTTTATGTTACACCTTTACATGTTAACACGTTACATCATATTCTATTTTTAGACATAACCCCGTGGAATAAATGTACTGAAAAGAAGCAGTAACTACAGAAAGAGAAAAAGTTTAAAATTATGTAGTTTTGAAACTATTGTGATAAATAGAGCATTTGCTCACATGGAGCAAATGCTCTATTTATCACAATGGTTTCAAAACTTGACTTTTACATAGGCGACAAAAGGCCACAATATGAGGGAATGTGTTGAATGACATCAATATTAGAGAATGAGTTAGACTGCGTCAATACGAGGGAATGGGTTAGATGGAGTCAATATGGGGGAATGGGTTAGACGGCGTCAATATGGGGGAATGGGTTAGACGGCGTCAATATGGGGGAATGGGTTAAAGTCTGCATCCTCCATCTGCCGTATTAGGGCTTAAATATAACCCACGTGTTTCAACATTTCTGTGCATATTGTTTTGCGTTTAAACTCACTACACATTTGAAAGCAACATTAACGGATGAATTTGCTATATTGCATTGCAATTAACATTTTGAATGTCCAATCAACGTTCACAGATAACATCCATTCAGTGTCACTGGGTATAATGTATGGGATCTTGAGTGATTTAGGAGCCCTAAATACTGTACATACAGTGTTACTAATGCCAGTGACCTCGCTTCAAGCATTCAAATGATTAACCCTTCGCTTGCTATTCACGTCAATATACCTACCTGTAAATAGTGAAGACCCAGATGAGACAGCTCCTACAGGAGCTGTCTCATCAGGGTCTGCACTATTTACAAGTTGATTGTGCAACCAGTGCACTCAACAACAGTGATTGCACAGCGAAATGCTTGTACAAAGTGAAGATGTATGTAATTATACAACAGGGCATGGGTAAAGAAGGAGAAATGTATTTTAAAATTCAGCAAGCGAAGGGTTAACACTCCCAACAACAGATACGCATGTACTGTAATGGGCAAACAATGTAAACCCAGATGCATAGACCATATATGGTAGGGCACCTTCCCTTCGTACAAACGCCCTTTCATGCATTTGCAAACAGAGCCAATCCAAATCAGATCAGTATGGTATAGTTTTAATTCTACAGTTTCTGCTTGGACCAAAATGTCCTGTGTTTATATGCTATTAGAATAAAGAATCAAATGAATAGTCATGGTGTCATTATTTCGTCCATGAATATTGAACGGTAAAAGAGTTTAATTACTGTGACAGTAAAAATCTCTAAAGAAACCTACTAAACAAGGTCTGATTCTGGATCATCAGGGCACATGGTGGCTTACTGCATGTTTTTTCTGCACCACTTTTGTCAGGTGCATTAAGTAATCCCCGGTTTTTAACGGTACTCTGCTTGTCTGCAGTTCTCAGCATGAAAAGCACGACTATAGCATGGCAATGATAATTGATTTAATCGTGTGACATAAGAGATCAAGAGATGACATTTATCGAATTTACCCCTGAGTGAGTCATATATGTATCTAATAACAGGTTTTTTTTTATACAAATAGAGATTGGGTTCCAGGTCATTAAGATAGAGAGTAGCCTGATACGGGACGGATGTTATGCAGAAAGCTCCCGCGTCAAGCAACCGTTTTTTGAAAGTACATCTATTATCAACAGTTCTCAGAATGACAAAAACGACTATTGCATGACAATGATAGTTTGTCTAAACGTGTGACACAATAGATCAAAAGATGACATTAATGAAAATACCCCAGAGTGAGTCATATATGTATTTAATTACGGTAAAACTTTTCTATGAAATGAAGTCTGATATTTGAATCATTAAGGCAGATGGTAATTTAACGCAGGACGTACATTATGCAGATGCTCATAAAGCTCCTACAAGAGATTTCTGCATTTCATTCGTTTTACATTAAGCACGCGGCTGGTTTTAAAGGTACTCAGTAGAGTAGAACAACTCTAAACCGGAATTCTAGTAGAGAAGAAATTTGATACTTTTAGGCAGGTAGCTGCTTAATGCAGGATGTAATTCATGCAGAAAGCTCCTATCTGTCTACAAAACCGATTTTATACTAAATTTACCGCCCGGTTTAGAGGGATTTTACTCTATTCCTCTTTTCTGAAGTTCTCAGTATGACAAACTTGACTATAGCACGACAGCAATAACTGATCAAAACGTGTGATACGCGGTTTGGCTATCTGATCAAGAGATGGCAGGTCACTCGTATATCGAGACAGTTAATCGAAGTTTTCCCGATGTAATGAAATTAGAGACGTCAATCTGTCTAACCTATGTGAAGTAATGATCCAGATTTTAACGCGCATTCGCCACAAGGGGACATGCGGTCAAATTTTATTGACATGCCTAGTAACTAAGTACAAATGTACCGTCATACTGGACTTTTGGACGAAAGGATATAATCAAATAAGACTCTTTTGGTATCAATTTCTTCTATTCTGGTGCATGCAGAAATTGGCAACAAATCTACCATGTGCTAACGAGATAAAGAATATCAGTAACCTTATGACAGGTACAGAAAATTATGTGATATGCTGTCTCAATCTCTTTTATGGTTTGTTGCTTTGTAAAAAAAAAACTTTAAGCCTGTCCCGCTGTAAAAATACATGTATGATCAAATATAGATTCGATGTTATTTTAAAACAAATTCCGATTCAATTAGGCTTTTTATAAATTATTGATCATGTGGCATGATAAGCTTTGAGCAGCAATTGACTAAGTTTCAAGCAGCTTGGATCTTGATAAAACGCCGAATGGTTTTAGTAATTTACCTTATTGATATTCGTGTAAGAAATACTGACTTTATAATTAGTTAATAGCAAAATATGTTAACCCTTTCCCTCATATAAACGTGTTTTCACGCATTTGCAAACAGAGTTGACCCAGATCAGATGGCTCCTAGAGGAGCCGTCTGATCAGGGTCTGCTCTGTTTGCTAATAGAATTTGATTGAACTGTTTCTTTACTTTCTAAATTGTCTACAATGTTTCACCTTCTATATTTTTTTTATATCTATTTTTAATGAATATTCAGTAGGTATTGAAATTTGGCCTAAATACAGAACAGGGAAAGGGTTAAATGAACACATGCGTTTTATTCTATAGCACACAGTGTAGAACCAGACCTATTCTACTTCACAAGCAAAACCATTCAAAGGCGTATCTATGAGAATAAAAGGAAGTTTATATATAGTTACTCCCAAGATATGTTCCATATATGGGCCACGGGCAAACATTGAAGACCCAGATCAAGGTGTTCCTGTTGGAGCCCTTTGAGCTAGTCTGAACTGCTTGATATAATATTAGTTCATGCCAAAGGTTAATAAGTATATAATACATTTGCAAGAATCCTTTCACTTGATATGAGCACTAGCATGTTACTAAAGTCTGCTTGAACGAAATTAGCTTACATTTGTAACCCTTTCCCTGTTCAATATTCATTTAAGAAATAATAGCGCCATCTATATACAATGTATGTAAGATGAATTTTTATAATGTAAAATAGTTCAAGGAATGTTTCGGACAAAACTGTAGAATCAGATTTATATTATGCAAAACGCAACAATAAGATACAACAGGAACCGTCTGTGAAAATGTATTTATATGAGGGAAAGGGTTCAACAAGAGTACGGGAAACAACTTTAAAATTGAGGACTAATTCTCACACGCTGTATAGCATGTTACTCCGGGATTGAAGTCATTAATTTAGTCAAATACGACTGACATGACAGCTCACGTGCTCGATGTGCCATGGAGATTACATAATTATGTACAAGATGTAATAAAGAGCGGGAATTCCCTGAAATTGCTGAGTTATTTGTTCGATTTGCAAACCTAGAAGTAGAGTATGCACTATGCGCACTTTGAAAATAAAACACGGCTTCTGGTTTGTCGATGACTACAGTAAAACCTCTCTATAACGACTACTAAACTGTGTTTAATTAGTTGGTATTCAAAGCAGGTGGTTACTTAAAGCAAGGTGAAATCAGAACGCTCCTATAGGTGGGTGCGTGCGTGCGTGTGTGAAATAACATTTATTTCAGAGTTCTAGTTTGAAGAGCTTTTACTGTCTATATAATAATTTAAAACACACACAATTATCAAATTATCATAATGGTCCGGAACTATTGTCGTTGAATAGATATTAGCCTGACATGTTAAACGATATTTTTGTAAGTGGAATAAATACTGTTTCACAGATTATCCACTTTATGTAAATGTAAATATGGTGATAATAGTCTGAAGTCTGCGGTCAGAGAAGGTAAACGAAACTGGCGACAAACAAATCGCGTATGACACGACGGAGTCGCATTCATAGCTGATATCAGAAAAGGATAAACTAAAGCATTAAAGGCAGTAGTAGCAGCCGAGACACATCGTCCACTTTGAATAAGAAACGTGGGGAATATGGAACCATTTCCTTATATCTTATCAGGTCTAATGTCTCTTTTATTGTTGCAATAAACGATCACTGTCTATACAAACAAGAAAAGCATTGATGCAAGCGTCAAAGTTATAGGGCCGAAGGGAAGTTTCAAGGCAAATAGACAATATTGTAAACTGAATATGTATTTCAAAATAAGTACGTAATACATATAAAATGAAAATTTGATAAACTCAGCAAAAGATTAAAAGTATCGTAAGTACAGCAACACTTAAAAATATAAATTCATATAATGTGGAGTAGAAATGTAGCATGTGAAATATGGAACTGGTAATATGGTGTAATGTCGGACTTTCATTTTAAGGAAGAAGCAGAATCAGAAATCTGAGTTACAGTATACAAAAAAAGTATAAGAACTGGTTGTTATTTAACCCATTTCCCTTTTCAATATTTTGTTTTCAAATTTTCTTGAACTCATGAATATTCAATGACAGAATCTTGCAACTAAACCATAGTCTATGCAATTTTCACCCAAGTAGAAACTACAAAACAATATCTATTAAATACATTAAGAAAACAGAGCAGACCCTGATCTGGTAGCTCCTACAGGAGAACACAGATCTAGGTATATTCTGTTTGCCAAGGTGTGAAAAGGCATACTAGGGAAATAATTAATAATATGTAGATTGCAAAAGGTAAAGGTGTAAAACATGACAAAAAGTACATTGGATTTCCAAGTAAAGAAAATTTAATGTTCCATGTAAAGACATGCAAGAGTAGTTTTTAGTTGAGTGCGTAAAACATGTGCTATCTGAATTTGTACAACAAAACATGGCATAACATGAGGCACCGTAGGTACTAAGCTATGGATTTTCATGTACAAACAGAGCAATTCCTAACCAGAAAGCTTTCATAGAGTAATAAACCTTTCTTGTCGGCGTACATGCAAAGAGACCTGCGTGATTGCCAACTGTAAAAGGGTTGACAACCAGACATGCTGCATGTTGTAAAACTATAGGATCATATCCCTTTTTAATGAAGTGTTAACATATTTGATGAACAAAGTGAGAAAAAAATGGGTATGTCCAATAATCTTACGAAGTTTGTAAATCACATCACCATAAATTGCAGGATGCGAAATACTGTACCACTCTAATACGTTAAATTATCAGAGCTACATAATTATGAAGGTGCGTACACAAGTACTAAATCGACATTTCTCCACCAAACCTTATGTTGTGACCACTCTTTAGTCTTGTCTAAAGAGTGGTCACATCACAGGGTTGGTGAGGAAATAAAGAAGTTATTCTTGAAAGTGTTTGAATTTACGCATCTTATCTAGACCTCTGGGAATATGATCGATAATAAATATGAACTTCGAAACGGATCACTATGATAAACACAACTACGTCTGTCTATAAAGGAGCATTGTTCATTGTAAACATTAACAACACCTATTGAGCCTCTGCTCCATGAATATTCATGTCAGAAATAATGATGTCATGACTATTAATTAGATTGGGTTTTATACTGACACATGGACAGAGGAATGTTTGAAATTAGTAGAAACTGTAGAGTCATGTCTATATAATTCCATAAGCAAACAGAAAAGACCCTGATCAGAAGGTTCCTGCAGGAGCGTCTGACCCGGGTCTATTCTGTATGCAAAGGCGTAGAAAGACTTATGTATGGAGTAAAGTGTTAAAAGTGTGAACGCTGCTACAATTACATATACATGTACTTAACCCTCCGCTTGCTATTCACGTCAATATACATACCTGTAAATAGTGAAGACCCAGATGAGTCAGCTCCTGCAGGAGTACACGTCAATATACCTACCTGTAAATAGTGAAGACCCAGATGAGACAGCTCCTGCAGGAGTACACGTCAATATACCTACCTGTAAATAGTGAAGACCCAGATGAGACAGCTCCTGCAGGAGTACACGTCAATATACGTACCTGTAAATAGTGAAGACCTAGATGAGACAGCTCCTGCAGGAGTACACGTCAATATACCTACCTGTAAATAGTGAAGACCTAGATGAGACAGCTCCTGCAGGAGTTCACGTCAATATACCTACCTGTAAATAGTGAAGACCTAGATGAGACAGCTCCTGCAGGAGTACACGTCAATATACCTACCTGTAAATAGTGAAGACCCAGATGAGACAGCTCCTGCAGGAGTACACGTCAATATACCTACCTGTAAATAGTGAAGACCTAGATGAGACAGCTCCTGCAGGAGTACACGTCAATATACCTACCTGTAAATAGTGAAGACCCAGATGAGACAGCTCCTGCAGGAGTTCACGTCAATATACCTACCTGTAAATAGTGAAGACCTAGATGAGACAGCTCCTGCAGGAGTACACGTCAATATACCTACCTGTAAATAGTGAAGACCCAGATGAGACAGCTCCTGCAGGAGTTCACGTCAATATACCTACCTGTAAATAGTGAAGACCCAGATGAGACAGCTCCTGCAGGAGTTCACGTCAATATACCTACCCGTAAATAGTGAAGACCTAGATGAGACAGCTCCTGCAGGAGTACACGTCAATATACCTACCTGTAAATAGTGAAGACCCAGATGAGACAGCTCCTGCAGGAGTACACGTCAATATACCTACCCGTAAATAGTGAAGACCTAGATGAGACAGCTCCTGCAGGAGTACACGTCAATATACCTACCTGTAAATAGTGAAGACCCAGATGAGACAGCTCCTGCAGGAGTACACGTCAATATACCTACCTGTAAATAGTGAAGACCCAGATGAGACAGCTCCTGCAGGAGTACACGTCAATATACCTACCTGTAAATAGTGAAGACCCAGATGAGACAGCTCCTGTAGGAGTTCACGTCAATATACGTACCTGTAAATAGTGAAGACCCAGATGAGACAGCTCCTACAGGAGTTCACGTCAATATATCTACCTGTAAATAGTGAAGACCCAGATGAGACAGCTCCTGCAGGAGTACACGTCAATATACGTACCTGTAAATAGTGAAGACCCAGATGAGACAGCTCCTGCAGGAGTACACGTCAATATACGTACCTGTAAATAGTGAAGACCCAGATGAGACAGCTCCTGCAGGAGTACACGTCAATATACCTACCTGTAAATAGTGAAGACCCGGATGAGACAGCTCCTGCAGGAGTACACGTCAATATACCTACCTGTAAATAGTGAAGACCCAGATGAGACAGCTCCTGCAGGAGCTGTCTCATCAGTGTCTGCACTATTTACAAGTTGATTGTGCAACCAATGCACTCCACAGCAGTGATTACACAGCGAAATACTTGTACACAGTGAAGATATATGTAATTATACAACAAGGCATTGGCAAAGAAGGAGAAATGTATTTTAAAATTCAGCAAGCGAAGGGTTTTAAAACACTTATATTGAATGGTTTGTATTTCCATCTTGACTAGTTGTTGGGTTTAAATTGGGTTAAATAAGTAAAGCCAGTGAAAAATAAATGCAACTCAGTGATACACCATCGACTGTTGGGAGATGTAAACATAGCTTTCATAAAATCAACGGATGTTTTAAAATCGCCCTAAAGGTGAATGAGTTAGGTCAGCATGGACCATTTTAATTTTGCACACATATACAGAGCTACAGAGATGGTTGTGCGTATCCAGATATTAAACTTTCTCCACCAAACCCTCGAAGAGACGATTCTAAAGAGAGGTCACAACATGGGGTTTGGCGGAGATATAAAGGTGTTATTCTTGAAAATGTTTTAATTTACACATCGTATCTGGACCTCTGTATAATATAAACAGTTGACCTTCGATATCTCGAACTCGGATAACCCGAACTTCGGAATAACACGAAGTAAATGTTCGAGCCCTCAAAAGTGTACGATACAAAATACATGTGTAGATCTAAAATGTATCACTACGCATATCTAGAAACATATGTCACAGCTTAATGCAGGTCGATTACTTTAGACCTGCACTAAGCTGATGAACTTGAGAAAATGTTCAGATCAGAAATCGAATGACTCTATATAATCTCGAAGAAAATTGTATGATATTTTGTATGATCTTTTGTATGATCTTTTGTATGGTCATTTGAAGTACGATATATCGAAGTTCAACTGTACTTAAGCCTTCTCGTTCTGACGTCATATACGACGTATGACGTCATATTAACCATTCTCTTGCTGAATTCTAAAATACATTTCTCCTTCTTTACCCATGCCCTGTTGTATAATTACATATATCTACACTGTGTACAAGTATTTCGCTGTGCAATCACTGCTGTGAGTGCACTGGTTGCACAATCAACTTGTAAATAGTGCAGACCCTGATGAGACAGCTCCTGCAGGAGCTGTCTCATCTCGGTCTTCACTATTTACAGGTACGTATATTGACGTGAATAGCAAGCGAAGGGTTAAATACCAGAACAATGTCATTCCAATATCGCTGTTTTTGTTCAGTTGCAGCTTACATTTTATATAAATAATTGTAGAAGCTATTTTTCATTTGTAATTTACAATATTACGAAGTCTGGCCGGGATACCTTTATTTACACTGCTTGATAAATCTTGGGTGACATTGAGACACATGGGAGGTAAGGACGTTCGTAAACCGGTTTAACCCCCCACCCCCACCCCCAGCGGTGGTTTTGACACTGGCCCTTCCAAGGCGGTACTCTCTTTGTACTCTCTTTGTCACCTTTACTTTCATTTTGTATTGTGCCTTTGTGTCTTTGTACTTGTACGTTTTTATTTTGTTTTAGAAATATTCATCTCGTGGGCGTGTGTATGTGTGTGCTTGCGCGATTGTTTTTTGTGTGCCTCACGTACTTTGTATTGGTGTTTTGATAATGATTTGTCTTGTGTGTGCATGTTCCTGCTTGACTTTACTACTTTTTCAATACTATTTAATATTCAAATGCGATCAAAATAATTGAAACAAGAAGTTGCAATCGTAATCAAAAACATATCTTACGAATTAAAATGTGCTGAACGCATTTTCTTCCATATTTTTACTGTCTAGGGAACACGAAAACGTGAAATTCATTTCAATGTCCACTGGCCAAACGATGCAAAACAAAAGTACCAGAGAAAAAGAAACTGAACCATTATCCCGCTAACAGTCATATAACTCACCAAACTCACCTAACCAAACAGCTTGGATCCAGATCAGTGACTCGGCGTTTCGTTTTGGTCCAAACTGTTTAACACTGGCTAACAAGTTTCACAAGGCTTGCTCGAATTGATAGTAGTCAATTTTACACGAGATCCAAATTTTATCAGACGTTATATACATGTTTATCGCACAGTAAAATATGGAAAATTACCGAATATTACAAAATATAATCAGATTGTTAACTGTTCTGGAATTTCTCAATTTTCTCCAATTAAGCATCAGAATCAGATTTCTTTTTCGATTCTTGTAAATTGTAATAGATCTTGTGGTTATTATATGTGTGTATTATTATTGTAGAGCATACCAGGCTACACATTAACCCTTCGCTTGCTATTCACGTCAATATACCTACCTGTAAATAGTGAAGACCCTGATGAGACAGCTCCTGCAGGAGCTGTCTCATCTGGGTCTGCACTATTTACAAGTTGATTGTGCAAACAGTGCATCCCACAGCAGTGATTGCACAGCGAAATATGTGTACACAGTGAAAATATATGTAATTATACAACTGGGCATGGGTAAAGAAGGAGAAATGTATTTTGAAATTCAGCAAGAGAAGGGTTAACGCG
Source organism: Azorinus chamasolen (assembly GCA_963576725.1). Taxonomy (NCBI): domain Eukaryota; kingdom Metazoa; phylum Mollusca; class Bivalvia; order Cardiida; family Solecurtidae; genus Azorinus; species Azorinus chamasolen. The sequence continues at coordinate 6,600,585 of OY755253.1, read as the reverse complement.
TTATCTAATGCTGTGTTACTGTACGAATAATAATTCATTGAGTTCTTACCATGACATTATGAGAATGTTTTACCATAGGGGGCGTCGGATCTAAGTCCACGCTGTTTACATAGGTATGGACATGTGTGTTTCTATGAAATAATGGGTTAGTCGTACGTGGTAATTCAACATTCTTAAGGACGTTCTAATACTAAACATATTCAAAATAAAATGTTGGTTGGTAAGTTGGATTGTTAGTTGGTTGGTCGGTCGGTCGGTTGGTTGTTCGTTTGTTTAGGTGGTTGGTTCTTTTCCTGGTGAGTTGGCTGGTTGATTGGTTGGTTGGTCGGTCGGTTGGTTGGTTGTTCGTTTGTTTAGGTGGTTGGTTGTTTTCCTGATTAGTTGGCTGGTTGATTGGTTGGTCTCCTAACCCTTTACGTGATGGGTATTGGTGAATATTAATTGATTTAACTCTTGTATCATAGCCATACAGTAAAAAACGTATTGCAATGTAAAGCAGTAGATAATCAGATCTGACATATATAATCACGCAGAGCAGACCCAGCTCAGACAAAGAGCAGATCCAGATCAGACAACTGTTGTAGGAGCTATCTGAAGTATTTTCGCTCTTCAGTAAGTTGGTAGGTATGTCTTTGAAAATAGTAGGCTATGGCATATGTATTGAATGTGTTTTGCGCTTCAGTATTCGATACCAAAACTTCAAACAAACTTGGTGAATATGCAACAACAAGAAGGCAATTTGGATGCAACGTGTTTATATCAATTTGTGTCAACTGTCAAATATAGATCGGCATAACTTAACTGACAGTACAATGGTATGACTGTCGTTTGTTTAAAACCGCCATCAACCAAGCCAACAATTAAGAATGAACAAATAGCAACAAATATGTATAACTGAGAATCTAATGGGTGTCACTGGAAGATGTATCGGCGCCTAATGGAGATATAATATATATCATTTGTTATACAATCACAATAGTAAGATGCTATAGGCTAAACATATACGGCAAACCACTTTAAAATGACCAAACGAGATCTGCGTCTCGGGTCTAAAGGCAGATGGTAGATTAATGCAGAATGCTCCGTCACGAACTTCCGTCCTGCAACCACCTGTTTTTATAGAGAGCTACGTAAGGTCATTAAGTGGTCAGTTTAGAGAGGTTACGTTGTACTTATATATACCTATTTTGTACTTATGTATACCTATATTGTACTTATGTTTACCTATATGCTTAATACATTTATACAATGGAACGTAAATTCCTTGCTCCGAAATATTTTAATAAGTGTAGTAAACTGGACGTTACAACTAGTATTACTATCGGTAATTCAGACATGTGGTAGCTTAATGCAGCATAAAAATAATGACATCATGATTATTTATTAACTACTTTTTTATCATGTAAACCATTCAAGGGAATGCTTTGTTGTGCGCATGTCTATATCATGTCAAACAAACAGAGCAGAAGCTGTTTAGGTAGTTCCTATAGGAACCGTCTGATAAGGGTTTATTCTGTTTGCAAATGCGTGAAAAAGTTTGATGAATGTGACTTCGCTGCACACAGTATCAAAGTTCTGAAATCCTTTCAACAACTAAATGCCTGTCGGAAAGTATAAGATATACCTTAAGGTCAGATAGAATTATGCAGACTTGATATGTGATAAAACATAGCATACGAACTCATGGTAAATATCAAATAAATTACAACCAGTCCCTACTACTGGACGCAATATTGTCTCGCTTGCATTGTTTATTAATTAATTAATTCATGAATTAATTCGTTCATTTATTTATTTATCTATCTATCTATATATCTATCTATCTATCTATCTATCTATATATCTATCTATCTATCTATCTATCTATCTATCTATCTATCTATCTATCTATCTATCTATCTATCTATCTATCTATCTATCTATCTATCTATCTATCTATCTATCTATCTATTCATTTATTCTCAGTATACAAAATGACAGTATAATTCAACATATATTGAATACATACAATTAGCATGGTGCAACTCTTCAATAGAGTTATAAAGACTATAATACATTCTTACAACTAACACATTGTACATATACTTTAAATGCTACTATATGGTGACCTGCGGATTGTAAGACGTCACCAGCTTAGATCCTGATTAGACCTATATGATAAAAAAGCACACCGTGCAGACCCTGATCAGAGCTATATGATCAAAACAGCACACCGAGCAGACCCTGATCAGAGGGCTCCTACAGGAGCCGTCTAACCTGGGTCTACTCTGTTTACAAAGGCGTTAAAATGTATATTATTGGAGTTACAGGTTAAAGTATGTGTTTCCAGTAAATCCATGAAATGACGACAATGCATATAAGATACGTCTTGCAGTTCTGTAAACACAAACAACTTCGAAATGTCATATGCTATAAGAGCATAAAGGTCAACTTCCCTATGGACCAAATACAGCCATGTTATTTCCTAAGTTAGAATTATCGCAATATTAATTGCTCAGGTGGGATTCTAAACGGGGACATATCTTTCCTGCCAGACAAACCGAACATAAATGCGTCAATTTATAAATCACGGATTCGTTGCATTGTAAATTAATAACAGTCAATCCACTCTGGTACGACATCTTTATGAATGATTATATATAGATGGTAGCTTAACAGTTTACGCCATAAATAGGCCTTTCTACACTTTGCAAGCGTCTGCTCTGTTTGCTAAAGGAGTAATATGTATCTTAATATAGATCTTAATATACAGACTTGTCTCAGGCAAACTCTTTTGTGTTTATTAGTCATTATAAAATTAATTTAATTGATGTTAATTATATCGTTATATCTTATATGAATATTTATGGAGTAAAAGGTTAGGACAAGTGACTATAATACAGAAAGCTCCTGCATACATTTCGTCCTAAGTAAAGTTTTCACCTGTCTTCAAAACACGCAATTGGATCTCGTTTTGTGGTCGTTTTAGAGGGATTTGCTGTTTAAAGTTGGGTTATTTATTTAGTTCTAGATTTGGAAATAACATTGCTTAACTCCTTAATGAACGAATAATCATGACAGAAATGATAGCATCATGAATATGTTTCGATTTATCATGTCATGAAAGAAGCTGCAGAATCAGATTCTATATTAATCCATATGCATTCCGCCTGCAAGTGCAAAGCAGTACTTCTGTGGAGTAAGGTTAAATATAAAGTGTAGGAAAAATAAAACAAAGATAGAAACTAATCATGTTGAATAGAAGTCTCATTAACATTCCAAAATCATTCATATAATCAACCATAAAGGTAATCTATTTATCATAGATGCAGGTAATATGCGTTAAAACATTTTCTAGAATAAATTTGTTTTTCCCCACCAAACCCTATGTTATGGCCACTCGTTTGAATCGTCTCGAAGAGACGATTCTAAAGAGTGATCACAACATATGGTTTGGTGGAGAAATGGTGGTTTTAGTATCCGCCTACGCACATTTAGCTGTTGCTCCACATTCATATAATCGACATTACAGAAACATCGTATAGGTAGACCGTTCACATAATCAACATTACAGAAACATCGTATAGGTAGACCGTTCACATAATCAACATTACAGAAACATCGTATTGGTGGACCGTTCACATAATCAACATTACAGAAACCTCGTATTGGTGCACCGTTCATATAATAAACATTACAGAAAGTTCGTATTGGTGGACCGTTCACATAATCAACATTACAGAAACATCGTATTGGTGGATCGTTCATATAATAAACATTACAGAAAGCTCGTATTGGTGGACCGTTCACATAATCAACATTACAGAAAGATCGTATTGGTGGACCGTTTATATAATAAACATTACAGAAAGCTCGTATTGGTGGACCGTTCATATAATCAACATTACAGAAACATAGTATAGGTTGACCGTTCATATAATGAAAATTACAGAAACATCGTATAGGTGAACAGTTCATATAATAAACATTACAGAAACATCGTATAGGTGGACCGCTCATATAATAAACATTACAGAAACATCGTATAGGTGTACCACTCATATCATCAACATTACAGAAACATCGTATAGGTGTACCGCTCATATAATGAACATTACAGAAACATCGTATAGATGTACCGCTCATATAATGAACATTACAGAAACATCGTATAGGTGAACCGTTCATATAATAAACATTACAGAAACATAGTATAGGTAGACCATTCATATCATCAACATTACAGAAACATCGTATAGGTGTACCGCTCATATAATGAACATTACAGAAACATCGTATAGGTGAACCGTTCATATAATAAACATTACAGAAACATCGTATAGGTGGACCGCTCATATAATAAACATTACAGAAACATCGTATAGGTGGACCGCTCATATAATGAACATTACAGAAACATCGTATAGGTGTAACGCTCATATCATCAACATTACAGAAACATCGTATAGGTGTACCGCTCATATAATGAACATTACAGAAACATCGTATAGGTAGACCGTTCGTATAATCAACATTACAGAAACATCGTATAGGTAGACTGTTCATACAGAAACATTACAGAAAATCGTATAGGTAGACCGTTCATACAGAAACATTACAGAAACATTGTATATGCGAATCTTTCATACAGAAACATAGTATAGGTAGACCGTTTATAAAGGTAATCCGTTAATATAATCGACCAAACAGGCGATTCGTTCATAAATTTAATCAAAGCGTTGTAGACGCTGCAGTACTATTTGCATGATATCAATCTGATATCGAATAAGTTCGCTGTGGCATGAAGGGATTAACACCATATCCAGTTGATGATACAATTGCAACTGGCACTTCAGTCGTTTCCCACTATGCGTATTACTCGTATCACACTGACCACTCGAAGTTATGGGCGTGATTACCTAATCGCTTGCATAAGGTCATCCGACGCGCGCTTCTTTATTCATTGAGTATTTTCATTCATGTTATGATCACGTGGTTTCTTCGTGTGTCTGATATTTGTATATCCGTGCGCCCTTCTTACACTTTGCCATTTTCTGTAGGTTTTGTTGATTTTTGCACATACTAAGACGAAGCTTATGTTACAAATCATTTTCATATCAGATATAGTATACCACGATTGGTTCCGGATGCTATGTTATTAAACACATTTTGTATCCATCGAATGCAGGTCAATAAATTAATTGCACTATATTGTCAGGTCGGCGAGTGTACCATGGGTTAGGCTGTGGAACGCCACATTTGTATTCTATTGCTTCGCAAAGAAAACAAAAACCTTTTCTTTCGAACATTGATTCACACCAGTTTCTTAACACGGCGCCAGTAACACTTTCATAGCCTTAGACTACTCCGTGATAATCTTTGCAAACAGTTTAGATCCTGATGAGATGCTGAGTAAGTCGGTGTCACAGTAAGATATAAAGAAGTGTGTCACTTAGATTAGTTAGTTGTTTCAGTCTTCATAGCAAGGACCTTAGCTAACGAAATGTATCTGAGGTGAATGAGTTATATGGTGTAAAATTAGGTTAATTTGTATCTCCCTGGAATTATGTTTTGAGTGTGTACATGTAGAAATGTCTTTAGTTATAAGATTCAAATGTTGGGGTAAATTTCTGCCATCCCATGAGCGTTTCTATAACCCTGTAAATTGAACATGGATGAGACAGTTGATCTTTGTGAATGAAAATGATTCGGAAAGATATGTGGGTGTTTTGGTTAGACATATTTTGAATGTCCCCAGGGTAATTCAAGGGAATTAACCTTTTACTCCATATATACACCTTCCAACACATTTGCAAACAGAGTGGATCCATATCAGATTGCTTCTATAGAAGCCGTCTGACCAGGGCCTGCTCTGCTTACTTAAGCTATAATATAGATATGATTCTACAAATAAATAAGACAGTTCACCTCTGTCAATGAAAATGATTAGGAAAGGTATTCGATGTAATCTTCAAAGAGAAATACTCCATAAATACGACTTTCTACATATTTGCACACAAAGTAGACCTAGATCAGACGACTCCTATTGGAGTCTGATCAGGATCTGCTCTGTTTGCGTATGATATAATATAGATATGATTCTACAGTTCTTGTCATGAATAAATATTCCTAATTAATATTCATGATGCTATTATTCCGCACATGGATATTCATGAAGGAAAGGTTTAAGTTCATAGACTGACAACGGTCCAGAAGTATTTCTCATAAATCCTCATATATATTAGTACATGTATGAAAGAACCATAACATACTGCTTAAATCTGTTCGACTACGTATAATATGCATAGCCCAATAGTTTGAATCACGACCTGGGCATTTGGACTTGTTCATATTAAAAAGCCTTCAAGATGGTCTGAGGTTGGTTCATGGCTCTACCTAGGTGTTCTGTTCACAGAAAAAAACATGTAATTAGCTGGAAGTCAAGATATGGCAGAACTAATATTAAAGCAACGCAAAACCCCATTACAAACAAACAGACGTGTTATCAGTATAAATAGCGTAGGACATGTCTTAAGACAACACTGATCAAAGGACTCCTTCAGATGTATCTGATCGTTGTTTACATTATTTGCCCATGCCCTTAGTAAGAGACACTGTGTACAAATGTGTTTAGATGCATGTCTTTGTTTGTATCAATATCCTCTCATAATAATGTTCTCAATCGTTTAAAGTAAAACCCCTATAAACCGGACGTTCAATTTAGTTTAACAATCAGACTTTGAGACAGATGGCAGCTTAATGCATTAAGCAGCGACCTGACTAAAAGTATCTAAATTCCTCTCTACTAGAATTCCGGTTGAGAGGGATGTTACTGTATCTCGATTTTACCGTAAATATATCCGTGTTTGGTTTTAAATTGATGTGACGTGACTTAAGATGTGTAAGATTCCAAGGAACCGAATAAGGAAGTTTGCAGTTGTGAGACTAATGTAATTAACAATACAATACAATACAATACAATACAATACAATACAATACAATACAATACAATACAATACAATACAATACAATACAAAAACATACAATACAATACAATACAATACAATACAAAACAATACAATACAATACAAAAACATACAATACAATACAATACAATAACAATACAATACAATACAATACAATACAATACAATACAATACAATACAATACAATACAATACAATACAAAATAATACAATACAAAAACATACAATACAATACAATACAAAACAATACAAAAACATACAATACAATACAATACCAAAACATACAATACAATACAATACAAGTCAATACAATACAATACAATACAATACAATACAATACAATACAATACAATACAATACAATACAATACAATACAATACAAAAACATACAATACAATACAATACAATACAAAAACATACAATACAATACAATACAATACAATACAATACAATACAATACAATACAATATAATACAAAACAATACAAAAACATACAATACAATACAATACAATACAAAAACATACAATACAATACAATACAATACAATACAATACAATACAAAAACATACAATACAATACAATACAATACAATAAAATACAATACAATACAATACAATACAATACAATACAATACAATACAAAAACATACAATACAATACAATACAATACAAAAACATACAATACAATACAATACAAAAACATACAATACAATACAATACAATACAATACAATACAATACAAAAACATACAATACAATACAATATGTTTATTGCATAAAACATACATATTATGCTTAAAGCAAAGACTAAACATCATTATAATACAATGGTACACAGACAAAAATACATTTTCTCATTAGGATCCAAACTGTTTGCATATAGGTATTCACTCATCCGCCCATAGCAGGCTCAAGGTTAATCTGTAGATTTTAAATATTAACTCTAAAAAAAAATTAATTCCGAAATATTGCGCTTATTTATTTACTTATTGAATTCTCAACTGGTTTGCAAAATAACGTATATGGCTATGTAGCTGACAATCTTCTTGTTTAAAGACACGTGATTTTGAATTTCTGTATAATAGGCCACGTAAAGTAATACATTTTCAGATACTATTTTCTAAGAAATTCAAATATTGGATAAATTAACAGAAATTGATACTCTGTTTCAACTTCCTGATTATTGCAATTCAAACCAAATCTTTGATTTCGCGGTGTGTTCCTATATCTTCTATATCTCGAATCTAGATCGTTCTACTTCTAGTCATGTGGCGGTAGCTACGTTGCTCTTATTATAGGTAGTCACGTGCTAATGGAGGAAGGTTGTTTTCACTGAGCGCGATAAGAAATAGATAAAAAATCAGTGTTTAAAGGAACTTTTGACTATCTTCGTAACTGTGATTTTGGTGGAATCAATAAATAAAGTGTTATGTCAGTGGTGATACATGGATAATAGGAGAAGAAATCGAAAGAGTAAAAGGAAAAAGAGTTCGGAATCGGACAATGACTTATTTTATAAGGCGGGAAGATTCACAAATTCGCCTGAAGGCACAAAAGTAAGTGACATTTTGAGCCAGACAAATCAGATTCTATACTGTGATGACGATAGTGAGCATGATTTGACTCTGTGTAGTTTATTCGAAGAGGTTCGAGACAGCGAACCCGTTAATTGCAGTGTTGACATTTGTAACCCCACCCACTTATCTACACTACAAGAATCAACAGATATGGCAACTGGTAACAGCTCAGACAATCCATCGAATGCTGAACTAATGTCATGCTCAAACTGGCAGATTTGCACAGAATAGATTGATTCGTAATGAGCGAATCTGTTTATTCTGCAATTCTGGGGATATAGAAGATGAATTCCATTTCATATGCGTCTGTCCTCGTTTTGTTGACTTGTTTAAATTTATTGAATTAATGAAATCAACAAATAAGCATGTTTTGTATAATTTAGTTATATATATAAGAGATGCTCTAAGATTAAGACATTCTTTCAATGAAACTTAACTGATGTATTCATCCTCGTATTGTCACGTGATGTTATATGTTTGTGAATATTTATATGTGACTAAGATGATGTACTATGTACAAATCTGAATAATATTATGTTTTGTTCTGTTCTGTTCTGTTCTGCTCTTATTATAAGGTTTTCAACCCTTTAACCAATGAACTAATGACTTTACAATGACTTAATTGATAACGTATAATTAGACAAAGTATAATTAGGCAGTTGGATAACGTACAATTAGGCAATTAAATAGACAATAATATATGAGTAGGTAATTAGACAACGTATAGTTATACATAGTTATACATCAAATAATTAGATAATTAGGCAAGGTATACTTGGACAAACAACAATTAAATAAAGTACAACTCTCCAGGGATGAGTAATAGAACAAGAATGCGAATATGACAGAGTAAGAGATTGGAAGATAACATCCCGGAGTTAACAGGTTTGAGCTTTGACAGATCTCAGAGAGCAGTGAAAAACAGGACATAGTCAGCTAAGATGCCCCTTCGACCGACTAGGTTACGGGAAATAAGTGAAGTGACGAACACCGTAGATCCAAACCAGACAGCTCCTGTTGGGAGGGGATGGGGCAGTCAAATCAAGATTTGATTTTATAGTTTCTGTAATGACCAAACATGTCCAGTGTACATTGGCCATTATTTAATTGATATTCACTTAGTCGTGAATAATGGTATAAATATCTTTTAAATAAAGGGGTCAAATAGGGGGTGATCTTAATATAGGACGTAGTTAGCTTTATACATCACTTTCGTTCAGCTACCTGATTTCTACTAACTTTTTATAAGATCGCGGTAAACCTCCGAGATATTCTACTACTGTCACATATAGAGTCATATTACTGACAGTGATTAATGGCATACACCTAGACTAGCCCGATGTTGTACATCAGTCTTAAAAGTTTCAATACTTAAGTAAAAGGAGACATGGCATATGCGTTAACACGTATCATCATACAAAGACTCTGTCTCGTATTTGCAAACAGCTTGGATCCAGATGACACGCCGAGTAACACGGCGTCTCATCAGGATCCAAGCTGTTTGAGACTCGGTGAATAGTTTCTAAAAGAACAAAGGGATGGGCTACAGTAAGTAAAATGCTGTACATCAGGATTTAAAGAGGAATAATTTATTCAACGTTGTAAAGGTTTGTGGAACGCTGAAGACAATACAATCACACCCATGGGTGGGGAATGTCTGGAACCAAGTACAAATAGTATAAGTCGGCGCCTTTCAAGAAACAGATTGACGAAGCGCCATTTATTTTGCCATACATTTGTGACTGCAATAAATTGTTGTTTTTTTATTTTACCTAATAACACAAACAGCAGAGTATACAGCTTGTTCATATTAATCAGTCCAGTGTTTAGTGTTTTGATATTAGCATGTTGTGGTATAAGAAAAACCGTTCAACCCTTACTCCATGAACATTCGTGTAAGAGACATAATGCCATTGTGTACATCAATTAGATACATGTTACAATGGTATATGAGCACATGGTAGTTTTACCTAGACTCAGGCCTATGGTATTTCATAAGCAAACTGAATAGACCCTCTTCAGACGACTCGTCCGAGAGTCATCTGATCTGTCTCTACATTGTTTGCAAATGCATTAATTGTATATCTATAGAGTAAATGTTTATTCATTATAGATTCATTGTATAAAACTAGACATGCATACACAATTGTCATCATAAGTCGTGTTTAGATCTCTTCTTGGATTATCTGGTCAGAGCTTGATCTGCGTTACTACAGCGTTGCCATAACTGAGGCATTTGTTATTGTCAAAACGAGTTTTGTACTGTATAAAGGAGATTTATACAGGAAGCTGAATATTATATAGAACAGAACAATATTTTATTCAGACTTATTATACACAGGGAATATTACACGAAGTGACGATATGAAGGGTTGTATCACATGAGTGGTTGTTTGGCCGTAGTATTCTCACGTGCCACGGAGCGGCGTGTGAGAATACCACGGACAAACAATTACTTCGTGTAATATTCCATTTATAATATGCCTGTTTTAATAAAAGAACACAAAAGAAAGTCAATATTCTACTGTCCATTTCAATTTACTTTGTCACGGCATTTAAATCGAGATTTGTTTTCGTTTCCTACCGGATTGAGATCAAATTTAAAACACTTGTGTCATCGTTTTTCAGGAACTCTTTGTACGAGTTTCCTTTAACTCAATCTTTAAATAAAGATTTTATGCAAAAAAACCCCAATGTTTTCCCACTGTAAACATATTCATTTCAAATTGCAAATGGAGGACAATTGACGTCGAGTGGAACGTTCGATTTTAAGTGTGAGTAATTATAACTCTTAAAAGTTGACGTCACGAAATTACGTCATTTATTTCATATCAGTATGCAATTCACCCCTGTTGAAAAATGATACGTTCCACTGCATTATCCATACATACGACCGACATTTGCAAAGAAACAACTGGTCGAATAAGCATGTAGAAAATGCATTTTTGGCATTTTCTTCCTTGTTACTGAATGGTATTGAGTGATATTTAGCATGGGAGTTCCTGAAAAACAATGCGATCAAATGAAGTAGATTTAAGTCACGACAGTCTTATTCGAAATGGAAAAAAATCTCGATTCAAATTCATTGAATAAGTAAATTGATATGAAAAGTAATTGCTTTCATTTAGATAAATTGCGTTACTAAACTAAAACGCGTCTCCGGTGCGTCACAAACATTTACGGCTATTGCTATATATAACTACTGTCTGGGATTGCATATTAGTATATTGTAGCATGTTGTAAAATCTTGTTGATGTAGTTTTATTACTTTCGTTTGGATGTTATTTAATTGAAACAAGGATAACATAAATTATATACATGCTAATTATAGCTGTACGTTAATCGATACACATTATTGTTTACATTGCGTTACTAAAAATAGATGCGTCACGAACATTTACGACTATTGCCGAACGAAAGCTGTCCCATTTTTTCGACGTACAATTGCACGTACGTGCAATACGGAAACTTTATCTGAGTCGTTGTATTGCGTGATCGAATACAATCGTATTTTACTGCAGACACTGACAGGTATATAATAAATATTTATATTGATACAGGAAGCTGGATGTTTGTATTTTGCCATTTCTGTCGTACCCAAAATGACTTCTCCGCAATTGCTCTGGCATATGAATGGTCATCGACTACATGTTTTCGATGGTATTATTTTCTATTTCCAAAAAACAGTTATATGTTAGTATCTCGTATATTAACACTTATATATTTAGTATCCCGTGTATTTATATTTTCTTCTATTTGTTATTAAAGTGTTGGTGTACAAATGTCTATTGAGCTTTTCCCATCATTTGAAGTATGACGTCAGTTGTTTACTGGTTCAGTGTATTTGAATTGCTCTTTTTAATTTTGGCATATTTACGCATGTTGTAGAGTTGTCTGCAGGTGGAATAATACATTGCATTTGCCCTGTGTAAAGGTGGGATAAGTGTGAAATCGGGTACCCGTAAACCTGGATTAAGCCCATAGTAGCCACTTTTGGCTACTGACCGTTCCAGGGCGGAACTCCTACTTTTACCGTAGTGTCTTATTAGTTGTGTTATTTAATATGGTTAACAGTTAATTAATGTTTTGTGTATTGATGTGTGCTCTGTCTTATTCTGGTTATTGCGTCGTTTCTTGTTTGGTTGTGTTTGATGCCGTGCCCTTTCGTGAGTGGTTCTCCCTGCTTTTCCGCTTTTAAATCTATATTCAATTCAATATTTTATTGACTGTAAACATTAACATAATGCTTTTAGTCAAAGCAAATCATTTCTATAGTACACTTGACTGAGTGTTGGATGATTGGAGATATTTACCAGGGGGGGGGGGGGGGGGGGGGGGGGCAAGTATTTGGAGTTGAACGTGTATTATTTCTGTTATCCAGCGGTATACATTCAGATGTGAACGTCTCTTACAGTAACACAATAAAGACGGCCTTCACAATTTATTGCCAAGACGACATTGCATTAGAAAACGATTATCACAACGCCAAGGCAATTAACACATAGTAAAACAATTAGCATATTGGTAACGCAATTAGAACGGCGACAACGTTTCTCGTCATCTTTATCCTATCGATCATGACCTAACCGTCAGTTACAAACAGTCAGGATCCATATGAGGCACCGAGTTACTTGGCGTCTAATCTGGATCCAACATTATCGATACACGATCAGTAGTTTCTTAAAAGCTAAAGTCGTAAATATGTAAAGTTTGCTACATATCAGCAATTGAGCAGACATTAATTTTTAGGCAGACTAAGGGTTAATAGCCTCGTACTGCCGGGAAGCTTATAACGTTTCATCCTATTAATAATCATGTAAGCAATAAAAACATCATGCATATTAATTAGTGTGTTTTAATAATAACACAAGAACACATGAAAATTTGGTCAACTATAAAAAATCACATCTATATTATTTAAAAATCAAAGAGAGTAGATACTGATCAGACGGTTCCTGTATGAGCCGTCTGATCTAGGTCTACTCTGTTTGCAAAGGCATCGAAAGGTGTCCGTATGGAGTAAAACGTTAAATATTATAATGACGTCTGTCAAATCTCGAACATGTTTTTCACAATGCTTTCTTAATGCCAAGATTGCCGTCACATTACATCCACAGTAGATCCGCATTTTGGCCATTCTGTTGTGGTTTTACAAAAAAACCCCCATACTTTCCACATTACTAACATGACGAAGTTCCTCATTATGGTCAAGGTGGTTATCTGATTCATCAGAGGAAGTTGAAATTTCATAATTAAACTCGTTCTTAGTACGTTCCCTCATAGGCTATTTTTAGATCAAACCTCTTTGGATAAATCAACCGAAAAGGAGCATTAACTAAGATATGGAAACTTTTAGAATTTGGTAGTTTGAAACAATTGTGATAAATAGAGCATTTGCTCCTATAGGAGCAAATGCTTTATTTATCACAATTGTTTCAACAGGTGACTTTTGCAGAGGCGTCAAAAGGCGTCAATTATGAGGGAATGGGTTAACACTACTAGGGCTTGGTGATCATTACCGACGGCTAAGTAGGAGGGAAACCAATGTTTTACCCTTTTAGCTTATAGGTACAGTAGAACTGACATAAGTGACTATTTATTAATTGAACATGGAGATCTTAAAAACTTGTGTTTGTATTTAAATGGTCGCTTAACCTTGTCCTCCATGAATATTCATGTTAGAAGTGATGACTTCATGAATATCAATTAGATTAATTTGCTCAAATAGCACATGGATACATGAAGTGTTGGCCGTTGCAGAAACTGTAGAATCATATCTATATTGTATCATAAGCAAACAGAGCAGGTCCTGATCAGACGGCTCCTATAGGGACCGTCTGATCTGGGTCTTCCTTCTTTACCAAGGCGTAGAAATGCGTATTTATGTAGTAAAGGGTTAAGACAAGATTTACTGTACGTCATGTAACGATTTTGAAAACAGTGTAGACCTAAAACAGACCCAAACCAGACCGTTCCTAAAGGATTTATTGATGAAGAGATATTTTTCTCACATACCTTCCCTTATCTCCGAGTTAGAACAACAGGTTAAGATTTCCTTATCTGTAACACGTTTAAGATCACTTTAGAACGTATGACGTCATATATGACGTCAAGCCATGGAAACCTATGTTTACATGTCATTTAAACGGCGAAAATACACTTGTTTGATATGTGAGAAAAAGAATCTGATGCTCGTTGTTTTTTAAGATCACATTTTCCTAAACTCAACAAGACAATGTTATTAAGCTCGCCAAGGCTCGCTTAATGACATTTTCTAAGGCTCGTTTAGGAACATGTGATCTTAAAAGACAATTCGCAACAGATCCTCTATGTAACGCCGTCGTTTACTTAACAGGTAAGGCACAACATGTAAAGATGATTTAACTCTTTACTTGTTGAATATGCAGATGAGAAATGATAAATTAATGAATATCAATTGACTGACTTTAATAATAGCACATGGACGCTGGGCATTTCATGTTTACATACACTCTGACAACAGATCTATATTATTAAACAAAATCAATCAGGTTCTAATCTTACAAGCGCTTTCTAATGTATGCATATCGTGTATACATATGTTTAAGTATGACCCTTTATCAGGAGTTAAACCCCAGACTGCCAAGTTCGTCGGCTTAGATCATCGTTCGCTTCACGTTTCAAAGCCGAGTTCAATTTCTATAAAACGAACAAGAATATGAAGCTCAAACAATATTTTAATCCTAATTCGGCACCGAGTTACTGACCGTCCCATCTGGAAGCAGTCTATTTGTAAAGGGTTACCACGGATTCGACATCGAGTTACTGACCGTGGTAAAACGCTTAACCCTTTCGGTGCCAAATTTCTAATTGTCGTCTCCAATCCAAGTTTGTTAAATCATTCAGTAAAATAAGAAATTGAGATAAATGAATGCAATTTTTAAAGGAATAAAGCACATATATAGAAATAGAGATTGAGACAAATAGTGAAGCCCCTGATCAGACGCCGCTTTTCAAAGCGGCGTCTGATCTGGGACTGCACTATTTGTCGTGGTTCATTTATGCGACTGAGGAGGTGAAAGGGTTAATTAACGGTATTGGAACTCTTTAGCCCTCAGAGACGCCTTTGAAAACAGAATAGACCCATATTACATTCACTGTAGAAACCGTTTGATAGGGTTATGTTCTGCTAGCTGATGGAATAATATAGCTCTGAGACTACAGTGCTTGCCTTCACCGAAATACTATTGTTCATTCGCTAGATACAACATCAGTTAATAAATATTGATATAATCATGATTTCTTCCAAGAATCTTCATGAGGGAAACGGTAAAATTACATAAACCTTTTAAGCCAAAACCGCATCTATTGAGCCATGGGGACTCATTGTGTTTACGTTGATTTCACCTGTTCCATTATAAATATAAAAATAGTTCAAGTTTGATGGTTACATGGGTCTGGTATTACATAATTGTGCATGAGTTCGCATTTGATTGTTACGTAACCTCTTTTGAAATCACGGAACAGAGCAATGTGCGTACTCTAATACTGACAACGTCATTTCTCCACCAACCCTATGATTTGGTCACTCTTTAGAATTGTCACGAAGAACCGATTCTAAAGAATGGTCACAACATAGGACTTGATTGAGAAATTATACAGTTATTTTTAAACTCTTTTGATTTACACATCTTATGTGGACGTCTCATGAAGACAATTACATGTACGTAGCATTTTGAAAACAGAGGCACGCCTGATGAATCGTTTCTCCATTTACCTCATGTATATTCATATAAAATAATAACTTTACCAGTATTAATTAACATACAGTTGAACTTCGAATACTCGAAGGGACCATTTAAATTAGTTCGAGATAACCGGAGTTCGAGTCATCCGATTTCTAATCTGAACACTTTCTCAATGCCACAGCTTAATACAGGTCTAAAGTAATGCTGAAAGCTCCTATAGGAGCTTTCAGCATTACTTTAGACCTGTATTAAGCTGTGACATGCGTGTCCAGATATCTGTAGCGATACATGTTAGAGCAATTATTATATATGTATTTTAAGTTTTGGAAGGACTGAACTTTTTTTTCGAATTATCCCGAAGTTCGAGTTATCCGAGTTCGAGATATCGAAGTTCAACTGTATTTATAACGGTAAACCTTGTTTAATGGTTTGTGATATTATGCCTACGACAGAATCTGAACAATTAGAACTATATACAGTAGAACCCCTCTAATGCGACCACTTAATGAATAAACTTGGGTGTTGTTATCAGCAGGTAATTGCTTACTGCATGACAAAAGTAATGCAGAAAGCTCCTGCATTACTTTTATCATGCATTAAGCTACCACCTGCCTCTACCACCCAGAATTATACCTCTTTTAGGTGGTTGTATTAGAGGGTTTTTTATTTACTTCTTCCAGCAAACATATATGAGCCGCCTGATCTGGGTCTACTGTGTTTGCAAATATGTTTAAAGGGCGTCTATATCATGTACAGGGAAACCAATATGAACTTCATGTATTAAATGGTCCATATTCGTGGTTTGAATCAAATTTTAATCACCAGCGTAATTTCTACAATAGTTCGTTTACTGATGTAGCGTTTGGAAAATAATTTGTGAGGACTCTGATCCGAGGGTTCCCTGAATATTCCACGAGTGTTGGTCTACATGGTTTCCCTATGCTCATACCATGTAACACTATGTACTTGTAGGGTTTTAAAACCAAGTCCCTTTTTAAAGTACTGCATTTACAAACTGGTCAGTTTCTAGTTTATTCATTACGGAAGTCGGTGACAAACTAGAGGTTTGTTTTTGTCACAAAAACAGATGTCTCCTCCTCCCATTCTCTTTCCAATACACAAGTGTAATGTCTGTAACTCCAAACTTATCAGGGTCTAATTTTAAGTCATCAGGGGCAATAACTCCAACATTATCAGGGGTAGACAATTCAAAAACCCTGGGTACACAACAACACATGCTGGTCAACATTGCTGTGAAGTTTGGTGACTCTAGTACTAGTGGTTTCAGAGATACGCACGACGCAAAGTAAAGTTTCTCTTATTTTAAGTCATAAGGGGCAATAACTCCAAAGTTATCAGGAGAAGACAATTAAAACCCCCAGATGCACAACAACTCATGCAGGTGAACATTCCTGTGAAGTTTGGTGACTCTAGTCCTACTGGTTTCAGAGATACGTGCAGCACAAAGTTTCTCTAATTTTAAGTTATCATATCAGGGGCAATAACTCCAGAATTATCAGGGGGGGGGGGGAACAATTCAAAATCTCAGGAGCAAAACAACTCATGCTGGTCAACATTCCTGTGAAGTTTGGTGACTCTAGCCCTTGTGGATTTAAAGATATGCATGATACAAAGTTTCTCTAATTTTAAGTAATCATATCAGGGGCTATAACTCTAAAGTTATCAAGGGGAGACAATTCCAAAATTCCCGGTGCACAAGAACTCATGCTGGTCATCATTCCTGTGAAGTTTAGTGAATCTAGCCCTAGTGGTTTCAGAGATATGCACCACACTAAGTAAAGTTTGTCTAATTCTAAGTCATCAGGGGCAGTAACTCCAAAATTAACAGGGAAGACAATTCAAAAATCCCAGGTGCACAAGAACTCATGCTGGTCAATATTCCTGTGAAGTTTGGTGACTCTAGCCCTAGTGGTTTCAGAGATATGCACCACACTAAGTAAAGTTTGTCTAAATTTAAGTCATCAGGGGCAGTAACTCCAAAATTAACAGGGAGAGACAATTAAAAAAACATAGGTGCACATCAAATCATGCTAGTGAACAATCCTGTGAAGTTTGGTGACTCTAGCCCTACTGGTTTCAAAGATACGCGCGACACACAGTTTGTATAAATTTAAGTGTTCATATCAGGGGCAATAACTCAATAGGTGCAAATCCACTCATGCTGGTGAACATTCCTGTGAAGTTTGGTGACTCTAGCCCAACTGGTTTCAGAGATACACGCGACACAAGTTTGTGACGGACAGACAGACGGACGGACGGACATTCTAACGGATTGAGTGTATGTGGCTATTCTTTTGTTCAAAATAGCCACACAAACTGAAAAAAAGCCACATTAAACCGATGAGAACAAAATATATTTTGTTCTCATGTAATTATCTAGTCACATAAACAGGAATGGTTAGCGCGGACGGACGGAAAGACAGACAACTCTGGCAAAAACAATATGTCTCCCCATAAATGGGGGAGACATAATAAGTACAGAAAACAACTGTAGGCAATGTTATCACGTATCACAAGGCATGTGAGCCTACTCGATGGTATCAGCAAGGAAGCAATTGACGAAATAATTAACGCATTACACAACCTTTGAGCCTAATCGAATTGTACGCGTATGCATATGTTAATGAAATATAGAAAAAATCATACGGAACTGTCAATAAAAAATATAACAGCACTTGTCCAGAATCTTTCTGAAACCCTTCGTACCAATGCGGAAGTCATTAACGCAATATCGAGGCTAAGAACAACTGCAGTTTACCTTTAGCCTGCTGAGCAAATTATTTTTACAGACGCTTTCACCTACTACATTTTCAAAATTCAATCTATAATCAGTTTGTCTACGAAAGTGCAATCAGGATGTCAAACAGTTTGGATCCTGATGAGACGCCGAGTTTGCGTCTCATCTGGATCCAACCTGGTTGCATGGGTATTCACCCATCCGCCCATAGCAGGCTAAAGGTTAATGCCATCTCTCATTAAATGCTCGTTGGGTCTTTTACACTACACATTGGAGCCTGTTCTAAGCGGTCATTCATTTATAGACCATAGGAGTACCAAACAGTAGATAGTTGCTTAATGGAGAGTCTATAGGTGCTTTCTATATTACCTTTGATCTTTATTAAGGTACCATCCGCATTATAGACTCATGTTTTCATGCCCTTAACCCTTTCAGTGCCAAATTTCTTATTGTCCTCTGCAATCCAAAGTTTGTTAAAACATTCGGTACAATAAGGAAATGAGATAAATAAATGCAAAATTCAAAACGAAAAAGCACATATATAGAAATAGAGACTGAGACAAATAGTGAAGTTCCTGATCTGGGACTGCACTATTTGTCCTGGTGCATTCATGCGACATCGGCCGTGAAATGGTTAAGACAAATCCATAATGGTAATACAGTCGATATACAGTCATGATATATGTTTACGTCGTTTCATGTCTTATATACGTTCTTTATGGATTTTCTCTATAAACAAAATTATCCAAGTATATTAGACCCATTCTGTCAATACCGAACGTGAGACCTAGATATTTATCACTATTATACGAGTACCTTAATTATCCTAAATATTCGGAGACATATAGTGCAGTTCCAGATCAAACCTCTCATACGGAAGCAGATTTAATTTCCTCATTTGCTTTTTAATGTAACGATATCAAACTGGTACCGAATTGAATAATCCACATTTACGATCGACAACAAGGGGACGGTTCGTGTCCTATTATCTAGAACAAATACAGTACAGTAAAACCTCTCTCAACTGGATTTATAGAATAGACAAAGTTAGATACTTTAAGGCAGGTGGCAGCTTAATGCAGTATGAAATACATGCAGAAAGCTCATAGAGGAGCTTTCTGTATGACTTTCATCCTGCATTAAGCTGCCACCTGTCTCCAAGACCGATGTTTATACCAACTTAAACGTCCGATTTAGAAACTGTAATAGAAGACACGCAGATAGAATGGGAAATGTTATTGATGACCCTGACAAGGATACTGACAGTAAACGATAATCTCCAACATAAATAGCTACAAGTGACGACATCTCTGGGGCTCAGGGCAAGAATGTCGTATCTGTATTCCTTAGCGTTTTAAACATTTGCAAAATTATCCTCTTCTTATGCCCTGAACATGTTGTGGCATTTCATTTAAAACATTACGACTGAGTGTCAAATAATTTGGATTCAGGTTGGACGCTGATTGAATCGGTGTCTCATGTGGATCCAAACTGTTCGCCAAAGGTTCTTACACACGCGCCCGGCTGTTGTAATTACAGCATATTTGCACTAAGCCCTTGACCTTTATAATCACGTGAGATGCGGATAAAGAGGTGTCGTCATTCAAAGTGACTGAGCACTAGGAAAGCAGGAAAGGATCGCAAACATTACTAGAACGACATTGATAGATATAATGCTATTGAAAAGTACCTTTATCATCAAAAACATAGACGGCCACTCCGGTTAACCAATTCCCTCATATTAACGACTTTTGACGACTCTGTAAACGTCACTTTGTGAAACCATTGTGATAAATAGAGCATTTGCTCCTATAGGAGCAAATGCTCTATTTATCACGATGGTTTCAAACTGAAAAAAATCTAAAAAAAATCCTTTTCTCTAGTTAATGCTTCTTTCGGTAGATTTATTCAACGAGGTTGTATCTAAAAATAGCCTATGAGGTAATGGGTTAAATATCTACAGGATACAAATTTCAAACGATATCTAACAAGTCATCCATGTCAGACTAACTACTTATCCCGTTAGCTTTATTTTATTGTCATAGTAACTCCGAGTAAGTCGGGGTCTTGATTAGTCTCATCGATAAGCTGTTAATTATGTGATGGTTGCCATTTGCGGCGGATATCGTCAAAACCGACATCAGCTCGGTATCACCATTTAACCCCTTCCGTGCGACAATGACGGGTCTATGATATCACATGTAAACAGTTTGGATCCGCCACACAAATTCAGTCGCACAAAAATGAAATATTCGCTTTGTTTAAAGTTAGTTCTCTTTGGTAAATAGAAGAAACCATATTTTCAAAATAAGGATTATCATAATTCAATATGTTGTCTAAATACAAATGTACCTAGACGTTTTTATTGAAAGCACTAACAATGTCAGATTGTGTAAGCATGAACTCCCTCTCATAGCCATATAAAAACAAATCTGCAATAAGAAAAGCAAAATTTGTTCCCATAGTTATACCAACAACTTGACGGTATCCATATAGCCCTCAAATATGTCATCTAAAAAGAAATGTTAAAGATCTACAAACATCAAGGCAAGTCCACATTGTGTAATTTTCATCTTCAGAATTCGAAAAGAATGAACGTTGAACATTACAATCAAGGAACATTTTATTTTCTCTGGCATAGGTTTTTCTATTAATTTAATCAGTTTATCCTTTATAAGATGGTGAGGTAGAGTAGTATAGAGTGTAGAGCAATCATAAGAGCTCAATGCAGAAAAGCTATACTGTTCATTTTCAAGTTTAGTTATTTGTTATGAACCAAAACACATTAATACCAGAATTGTCATATATTTTACCACAGTAACGTTTAACATGTTCTTTGATAGTAGGCTATCCCTTTTCAAGCGCGCTTCTATATGTTCGCTGAATCTCTTACCATAACGGACAATTGATACTACGACACGGTGTAAGCGGAAGTGAACGTCTGTGTAAACAAACGTATCAACAACAAAACAAAAAATCGACTTTTGAAGACGAATAATGACCCAAAGGGTGCGAATTTCTGCCGAGAAAGCTCTGCGAATCATTTCATCAATGCCCAATGATTCTGATAGCGATTATACTGATTTTTTCGGCATAAAGAGTGACTTAGAAGACGGGTCTGTTTTGAATCGTCCTTTATTGATTCGAACAGCTCTGAAACCGATGACACTGTATATTAAACAATGGAGGAAATGTCTTACACTGCACATGTGTATCATTGACGTTACCTTTAAAAGCAAGGCACGGCACTTAGTAAATGGGTTTTAGAAGAACCACAAACGTGTGCGTCAGCTACAACGAATTGTATTCTATGAATTGCACATGCGTGACTCACGAGAAGTTAAGAGCTCACGTGGAAAACTATATTTAGTAACAACAGTAAAACGTTTTAGCAGGCATGCTAGTAGTGTAAGGATGACATAATGGAACAAAATAAGTATGTAACTATGGAGGACAATATGCGTCATAAATGCTTATCATTACTGTAAACAGCTGACCTGACCATGTGACAGCTGACATGATAAAAATTCTATTATTTATATAGTGGCATTATATAAATATATTCTCAAACTGGGTGATGAACATTCAGGCTTTTTTCACGAATATTTATTGTGAACAGTTATTGTGTTCGCTATAAACCACTGATAAACTGTTAGAGTTTAACCTTAGCTATAAACCACTGATAAACTGTTAGAGTTTAACCTTAGCTATAAACCACTGATAAACTGTTAGAGTTTAACCTTAAACCACTGATAAACTGTTAGAGTTTAACCTTAAACCACTGATAAACTGTTAGAGTTTAACCTTAGCTATAAACCACTGGTAAACTGTTAGAGTTTAACCTTAAACCACTGATAAACTGTTAGAGTTTAACCTTAAACCACTGATAAACTGTTAGAGTTTAACCTTAGCTATAAACCACTGATAAACTGTTAGAATTTAACCTTAGCTATAAACCACTGATAAACTGTTAGAGTTTAACCTTAGCTATAAACCACTGATAAACTGTTAGAGTTTAACCTTAAACCACTGATAAACTGTTAGAGTTTAACCTTAAACCACTGATAAACTGTTAGAGTTTAACCTTAGCTATAAACCACTGATAAACTGTTAGAGTTTAACCTTAAACCACTGATAAACTGTTAGAGTTTAACCTTAGCTATAAACCACTGATAAACTGTTAGAATTTAACCTTAGCTATAAACCACTGATAAACTGTTAGAGTTTAACCTTAGCTATAAACCACTGATAAACTGTTAGAGTTTAACCTTAGCTATAAACCACTGATAAACTGTTAGAGTTTAACCTTAGCTATAAACCACTGATAAACTGTTAGAGTTTAACCTTAGCTATAAACCACTGATAAACTGTTAGAGTTTAACCTTAGCTATAAACCACTGATACACTGTTAGAGTTTAACCTTAGCTATAAACCACTGATAAACTGATAGAGTTTAACCTTAATCCTGCTGAAAAACTGTAGCATGCATTAGTTTCATTAATATTTCGTAGCAGACCTTTATCAACCCTTATTATGCTGAAAAACGAACTAGGCTTATTTATTGATTTGCTTAACTTTTCGCTGATTTCCGTTTCTTGGAATCTGTTGAGCAAATAATGACATGAGTGTTAGTAAACGTTTAATACAAAGTTCGAACTTTTGTCCATAAAGGGTTAGCTAGTGTTGTCTATATCAATTCAACTGCAGTAGTGCTTCTTAACCCATTTTCCGCTGTTAAATATAGTGTATGATCAACTGCAGTATTGCCTATTAACCCTTCCTTCATGTAAATGCCTGTTCATGCCTTTGCAAACAGAATATATCCCGATTAGACGGATACTGCAGGGTCCGTCTGATCAAGACCTGCTTTGTTTCCTTATGAAACTGTACTAGATCTGAATCTACAGTTTCTACTAATCCCAAAAGATCCTGTGTATGTGTGCTATTTTAGAAATTTAAGGAATAAATATCCGTGATGTTTATTCAACAGGGAATCCTTACCCTGCTGTGAAAAGATAATGTCTATTCAAATTTTGATTTAGTGCAATTTTCGTTCAATTAAGCTTTACGTTGTGTCTCATTGATAGCGGGAACAGGGTTAGAAAATAGAAATATTGAAAATAATACGGAAAAGCAATGTTGCATTTTTGTTTTCATTGTTGATGTGTTTTGGTTGACATCCAAACAACCAGTCGATCTAAAATTAGAGTATGCATTGGCACTAGGCTCTAGAAGAGATCTGAACAAGCAAAATCATACAACATAGGCCTCATCAATTATAAATGTTCAGCTTTATCTGTTTGTGGTCTAGCTGTCTCCAAAAAGCTTTACACCTTCGTTTAGTAGATTATAACAGTATAAAACATGCTTGTATTGAATTGTACTATTTGGTACAAATGGACTTGACGATGAATACATGTTTTATTCATAAATGCAGTGTACTTAATGTTTCTAATATTAGTTCAGATGGTGCTAGAGGGAAGAAACAGTAAAACAGGATACCAATTAACCCTTCTCCTATTGTCCGTGAAACTAGCCGCATTTGCAAACAGCTTGGACCAAGATGAGACACAAGACACTCGGCATCTCATCATGATCCAAGCTGTTTGACGTGTGGTCAATAGTGTCTAAAAAGCTTGTGTCGCTACATATGGCCAAACTTTTCTGAAACGCTTGTGTCATGACACAGGGTCAATAGACTCTAAAATGTCAAGGTCATTACATGTTTTCAAAACCTATACACACGCCTGTATCGCGGCACATGGTCAACAGTGTCTAAAATGTTGAGGTCATGACATGTTTTCAAAACCTATACACACGCCTGTATCGCGGCACATGGTCAACAGTGTCTAAAATGTTGAGGTCATGACATGTTTTCAAAACCTATACACACGCCTGTATCGCGGCACATGGTCAACAGTGTCTAAAATGTTGAGGTCATGACATGTTTTCAAAACCTATACACACGTTTGTGTCGTGACACATGGTCACCAGTGTCTAAAATGTTGAGGTCATGACATGTTTTCAAAACCTATACACACGTTTGTGTCGTGACACATGGTCACCAGTGTCTAAAATGTTGAGGTCATGACATGTTTTCAAAACCTATACACACGTTTGTGTCGTGACATATGGTCAACAGTGTCTAAAATGTTGAGGTCATGACATGTTTTCAAAACCTATACACACGTTTGTGTCGTGACACATGGTCACCAGTGTCTAAAATGTTGAGGTCATGACATGTTTTCAAAACCTATACACACGCCTGTGTCGTGACACATGGTCACCAGTGTCTAAAATGTTGAGGTCATGACATGTTTTCAAAACCTACAAACACGCCTGTGTCATGACACATGGTCAACAGTGTCTAAAATGTTGAGGTCATGACATGTTTTCAAAACCTATACACACGCCTGTATCGCGGCACATGGTCAACAGTGTCTAAAATGTTGAGGTCATGACATGTTTTCAAAACCTATACACACGTTTGTGTCGTGACACATGGTCACCAGTGTCTAAAATGTTGAGGTCATGACATGTTTTCAATACCTACACACACGTTTGTGTCGTGACACTTGGTCAGTAATTACTGATCAGAAAAACATGAGCGGATCAGAAGTACTCAATATTGAACAGATCCAAATTTGGGCAAACTTTGACTTTCACACCTGAGAAAGGGGTGGCCATTACCATTTTGATATATGTATACGATTGTGTTGCGCAGCCTTATAATAGAAAGTTGTATGATTCGTAAGGAGCTTGAATCCGTTAACCCTTTACTTCATCTAAACGCATTTCCATGCATTTGCAAACAGAGTAGACCAAGATCAGACGGCTCCAATAGGAACCGTCTGATCATGGACATTGATAGATCTGAATCATTAGTTTCAAAAATGGCTAAATGTTCGAGTTTCCGTATTTCATTATAATAATTATGTCCATGAAAAATCAGTAGGTATTTGAAATTTGTAATAAATATAGAATAGTGACATTTAAAGAGAATACAAGCGCATAAGCCAACATCTAAACCTTTAATTGCATAACTTCCCTACTTGAAACGAATGCGCAGTTGTTTTGACAATATTGGCTAGCGCGGGAACTATTCTGTATTACAATATAAATATTGAATTATATTATTATATTATATTTTATTATTATGAGGTTATTATACATTGGTGTGTACAATATTGAATACACTTGGATGACTTTACATCTATGGCACTTTTATCGGACAAGACGTTTAAAACTTTATAGTTATTCTAGCTGTATACGATATGCAGCTCTTTTTTGTGAGAAGCTACTCTATGTCCGATCAGGATCGGAGTATTTTTAATATCGTATACACTGTGATATCTATGGTTAGTGTTTCAGTTTTTTATATAATATTCGGGGTTTATTTGTTTTCCAAAAGATTTTAATTGAAACATGCCAACACTTACTTTTAATTATTTTTCCCCGACATGTCATGCGATAGTGCCTGACAGGCCGATGAGATTGAGTTTATTTACCGTGTCTGCCCTATATCTTATTCATTAGATATGTCAAGGAATGTATTTGGAGATCGGTTTTATGGTTCTTTAAATTGAATTTTGCATGGAAAATACCCATGTTTTAGCTGGTACAGGTTTGGGTTTGGAAACAAAGCTAATAATAAATGTTTTTCCTAATATTGACAAACTTTGCCATATCTCATAAATACCCATACTCTTAAAACATACATTTACAAAATCGGATAAATGCTTAAGAAACCTGATGATTCTAAGACAGACACGTTTAGGTAAATACAGTAAAACCTTTCTTAAGCGGCCATCAAAAATAGGTCTAATTATGGGCTTGCAAGGCAAGTGGTAGCTTAATGTAGGTCAAAATAAGGCAGAAACCATTAAATAGCCCTAGCAGATTTTTGTATTATATTTGCCTTGCATTAAGCAACAACCCGCTTTTAAGACTCATATCTTTAATAAATTAATGTCCGTTTAAGACAGGTTCTACTATAGTTCAGACTCAGATTAAGCTGATCCAAAGAACAGTTTTGTCAGGATCTTCACTATTTGCTAGGTAAGACATAATGTCATCATAAATATTAATAAGAGTCTCTTTTATAATGGCATACGTACACAAAAGGTTTTGGCCATGGCAGAAACTGTATAATTTGATCTACATTATTTCATAGGTAAACAGAGCAGACCCTGATCTGAGTGGGTCTACTCTGTTCGTAAAGGCATACTAAAGTTTATCTGCAGAATAGAATGTATACATATATTAATAAAACACAAGGTAAAGTAACAATGTAGACTGAATATGTACTGAAGCAACTTTTGAAAAAAATAAAAAGAGAATTTGTTAGATAACGTAGATAAGAGATATTCATAAGGTTTAGTCTGTTTTACGTATCCATTTAAGTTCATAACGTTACTATGGTTTACTTGCACTTTAGAAATGATGGATATTGCAATACAACAAGAACGAGGCTATGATTACAGCACTTTTCTCGGGAGATACCAGACAGTTTAACCCTTTCCCTCGTGTTGACGACTTTTGAGGACTCTGTAAAAGTCACTTTGTGAAACCATTGTGATAAATAGAACATTTGCTCCTATAGGAGCAAATGCTCTATTTATCACAATGGTTTCAAACTACAAAAATCTAAAATTGTCCTTTTCTCTACTTAATGTTCCTTTTCGGTAGATTTATTCAGAGAGGTTGTATCTAAAATAGCCTATGAGGAAATGGGTTAATAATAAAGAGCTACAGATAAAGGTGCGTACCTAAATACTAGAAACGTTATTTCTTCACCAAACCCAGACAATTTTAAAGATTGGTCACAATATAGGGTTTGGTGGAGAAAAAATATATTCTCGAAACTGCTTAATGTTACGCATCTTATATGTCTGTATCTGTTAATACGTATGTTACACGAACATAAGTCATAACAAAAGATAAACTACGAATACTTATTTCTAGTGATGTTACGAGTTACAGAAATCGTAACTGGTTAATCGCAATCAGTAACCGAACGGTTATCCGGTTATCTGGATGAGACTTAAGACGCTGCATAGACAAGTTCGAAATATTACCCCACCCATCAAAAATCATTGAAGAGACATTGTCAAAATTGTGGTTATAACTATCATTGTATCGTGACTTCGGGTTTCTTCCCTTTGTTAAATGAACACATATTTTACAACACAACGTGTTATTCTTTGTTGTTTATTGAATAAAAATATTTGCAGTCAATGTGTATTAATCAAACGCCAATTAGATTTTTGTTTGACAAAGTCGGTATCTACTTCCTAGGCAAGTTTGGTTGTGGTAAAATATCACCATCGTCATGGTCTTGCTTTTTTGCATTGAATTTTGTATTTCATTCCAATGAGTTTGCGGACAATTTGTTTATTTTAGTATTAATGTGAATGAAGTGATACAAATGTATATTGACGATCTATTTAGTTCCGACGTGCTGCCAGACCGAATTTGTTCTGTGTAAGCTTGCAGTGTTTTATACCAAACCGAAATCTGTAAAACTTCTGTAATTAGAAATTGTAAATACATGTAAAGCAAAATATGCAAACAGTATTGACCAATATCTGATGTCATAACTGAGACATATGCAAACAGTATAGACCAAGATGTGATGCCATAGCTGAGACATATGCAAACAGTATTGACCAAGATCTGATCATATAGCTTGTACATATGCAAACAGTATTGACAAAGATCTGATCCTATAGCTTGGACACATGCAAACAGTATTGACCAAGATCTGCGGGCTCCTTGTTGAGTGATTTGATCAGTGTCACGACAGGACGTTGAACCCGTAGATGTCAGTGGTTTATACCAGTGTCAAACATCTGATTTGGACGAACAATCAGAATGAGGGACCGAAAGGGTTAAGTGCTTATGCTTTGAAAACAGTAGAGATCACTAGCTAAATTGAAACAAGAGACAAACTGTGGCCTGCATGCTTCGTATTACATTACCCTCTAATATTCATTAAAGCTCACGTTGCTTTAAAAGCATGATGAAAATGTTGGTATATGGTTTTTAACATCCATCTGTCGCCTTCTGTAACTGAATAATTTGAGTAAATGTTTGCTTTCTACAAAGAGAACAGGTGCACCGAGTGTATTAAATTGCGTTTGTTATCGTCGTCGTCTCCAGTCCATTGTGATTGGATATTACTTTCTATTCACAACATGACATTGGAGGTCATGATAAAAGGATACTATACAGACATTAATATTTACCACAATGCTATCCTTAACGAAGCCTGTGATATGAGATAAATGCATATACATTATGGCAACTCGGGTTACAAGCAATAAGGAAAATATGCAGCGAAACTTATCCAACGGCTGCACTGTGACAGCTGCTTCAACATGTTTCCGTCTCCTACTTACGCTTAATCCGAAATTTGTAACTTTCTCAGCAACTGTTGATCGGGTTGCAACTGGTTTGGAACCTGCTAAGACACCGCACTGACATTGTCTCATCTGGTTACATAATGTATGAAACTTTGCCAATCATGACGCAACTAGTTGGGTAAGTGCTGATTTAACACCATGCGCTCCTTGATGTTGTAATTTTAAACGATTATGCAAAAACGTATGATACCCTAGTTAATCGAACAGTTTAAAAAGTGAAGAGATGCTATATATATGTTTATGTATAAATATTCTCTTAACCCTTAACCCTTTACTCCATACATCAGCTTTTAACGACATTGCAAACACAGTATACTCTGATCAAATGGCTTAACCCTTTATTTATGTTAGAAATAATGAGCCGTCTGACCTGGGTCTTCTCTGTTTTCAAACTTGTTTTTTCCCTCACTAAATTGTGGACAAAATTCCCTCCATAAATATGGCTTAACCCTTTATACCATGAAAATTTATGTTCGAAAAAAATGAGCCTTGGTTTTCTCTGTTTGCAAAACTTGTGTCATTTCAAGGGTTGTATGTAACACATTTTGTCCGTGGAGTAAAGGGGTTAAGCTAGATTTGTGGAAGGTATTTTGTCCAAAATTAGGTGAAGGACAAAACGTCGGCCTTGTAAAAAATGATGAGGGACAAAATGTTCACCCTTGAAAAAGCACGGAGGACAAAATATTCACCCTTGCAAAAGCACAAGGAACAAAATGTCCACCCTTGCAAAACCATGGGGGACAAAACGTCCACCATGGCAAAATTGAGTGGGGGACAAAATGACCGGGGTCCTAGACCCAGCTATTTAATGACAACGTGTTGATTGGCCTGATTGGAAGAGGGTAGTGGACCAATGCGACACTTACTTATTATGAGAGGGGCATCTCACTATGTATTTGTTTTGAAAATGCAACCTGCTTTCAATATGCCCAAGCGGTTAATCTATTTGCAAAATCGTATCCGGATAACCGAATCAGAAACGGTTAACCGGTTAGCCTGTAACATCACTACTTATTTCTCATATTCAAGACATATTGTGGTAAAGCAGTGGGATAATAATAACAGTAAGCGTTGTGTCTAGATTCGACCTATCTCTTGTAATTAAAAGTAAGGAAAGGTAAACAACAGCAACAACTTAATGACGTCAACGTCCAATAAACGTTGTGCACGGCTACACGCCATGACATCATGTAAGAAATAGTGAATTCATGACATACTGGGGGCCGCGAAATGTACTAAATTAAACTGAAGTGCTCTAAATAATTTGAATTATTACATATTAATACTAGTATCCAATGATTGTTGTTCGCGAAGGTACTCTCTAGTTCAATGAATCAGCGCAGTTATTAAATTCATTACCCCTTCGAATTTTACAATTCGCCTCATGGTGTATTAGTTTCCAATGTAGTGTCGGTCCATCATCGTAAACCTGAAGGACGTCTCCCACATGAATGGAATCTGACTTAGCGCCTGATTTCTGGTGTCCTTCTGGTAACGCCGTTAGGTACTCCCGCCGCCATCTTGACCAAAACTGATTAATGAGATGAGGTAGTTGTTTCATATTCAAGGTTGACCGTAGTCTGACCGTTTGATAAACTGTAGGTGGCAGCTACTCAGTTTCAATTTTCCTAAACTTTTCCAAATGTTCTTCTATGGGTGTTGGCGACATCAGTACATTCAGAATGTAGCCCGTGGAATCTGCATGTGCAACTCTGTGTAATGGTCCAGACAGAAGCTATCCCACTTTCAAACTCACAGCTGTGGGACCCTCACCACGTACTAATTTTTTCTTCCATAATATCCAAATAGTAGTCAGGTCCCATGAGAATATATATGTTGAACTGGTAGTCAACACTTACTGAATGGGCAAGCGTTAACTTCTATAGATACGGGTACTTGTCTACTGCTGCTGTCACGTGATTACTATCGGTGTTGTTATGTTTGGCACTATCAGTACTTTGATCTGTATATTCTCGTTGGACAGTGTTGGAATGTGAACTGTAGTCAACTCAAGGTGATGAACTTTGAACCCGAACTTCTTTCTCAGTATTGCTATATTTTCTGGTTCTTCGGGATCATTAGGTTTGATGTTATTCGTTTTTTAAAATTGAATACTGCTTTAGCCGGTGCTAGGGGGCGTGAGTAATGTTGTACTTTAAATTACTACTCATAAACAGACTGAATAAAACCGAGTATGCAATGTTCTCGTTTTGCATTATTCTTTTGCTTTCGAAGGACCACCCATTTTCAGAATATATTTATTGCTCTTGCTCAGAAGGCATCTTTAACGTTTCAGTTCACTCGGTTTTCAAGCACAAGTCGTCTGCAAGTTTCCTCGTGATAAAGGATCGCTGTGACTCTTCATCAAACAGTACTGCCTCTGTCGTGTAAGTGTCGTCTGATGATACTGTAGCGATCGCGGTTTTCAAAAGTACTGCGTTAGAAGAGTTATTTGTCGATGTCGAATAAAAACGGCTGCTTGAGGAGTATGTCTGTTGATTGCGTAAGCTGAATTAACTTCCTTTATCTTCACTTGTCTTGTAAATAGCAGAATGGTGTTTTCTACTGCATTTCTTACATAGATTACGCGACTTGCAGTTTGCTACTTGATGTTTACCAAGACAGTGGAAGCATAACCTCTGGCGTTTAATTACTTCGATCCTTGCGTTTTGCCTCTGTAAATTTTTGACACTCAAAAAGCGGCATGATCTTCCTGACAAAATGCACATTTAAGAGGAACACGGCGATTGACTTTAGCACTGGTGTTAAACGAAGCTGTGGTGTTGTAAGTGTCGACTTCCGGAAGTGCATCTGATGTATCTGCTTCCATAATGCGTATTTCTTCCTTTAATGTATACATGTACTTCAGCTTGTAATTTCCGACCAGCTTCCAATTTCCGACACCATGTTCACGTGTAATTTGGGATCGTACCTCTCGTGATAACTTGTCTAACACTACCGGAACCAGTGACCCAGGACCTATAAACTCCAAATATTCGACTCCATTCTTGTCATGAAAATCGCCTCAAACTTGTACTGTGTTCACTGTGGCGGACAATTTTAACATGGTTTGCATAGTTGCCTGCGTAATATTATGCACTTGGCCATAACGCTCTCTCAATAAATCTACTGCAAGTAAATAATTAGTACTGGTTAATGCAAAACATTCAATTGTTCGCCAAGCCTCGCAATCAAGCTGCAAATTGGAGTAATTAAACTTATGCATATGTGCTAATATTGAAAAATAGTCAAACAGGGAGAGCCATACACGAAATGACACCGCACCAAACACCATCTAACAAGAAACGGTAAAGCCACAAGACAAAACATAACAGGACGCATATCAAGACGAAACACATTAAACATTAAGCATATTAAACAACAAAATTGACCGTAGGCTGAAAGCAGGAGTGCCGCCTTGGAACGGCCAGCAGCTAAAAAAGGGGGCTATTGGGGGACTTAAACCTGGTTTACGGGTACCCAACCTCGTCCTTATCCCACTTTCACCAAAGTCAAAATGTAAATAAAATTCCCCCTCCAGACAACTCCACAATATGCATAACGATGTCTGCCAAAATGAAAATGATTTGAAAATAAACGTTAGAGGTAAACAAGCGACGTCATCATGTACAATTGTAATGCACCGTAGACCCAAAGCTGTCCCAAAACGTTTGCCATGTAAGTATATCAATTCTTGCCTTCAAATCTTGGTAAAGTAAGTGTAGGCAGTTTATAAAATTGTAATGAGGCTATTGAGTTTAAGGAAAGGTAACTTACAGTCTGGATGGTTTCTCGAGTTACCTCACAAATGGACAATACTGCTGGATTTGATTGGGAACAGGAACGTAGCGGAATGCGATTCTCAGAACACGATTCCTCACGATCTCGGAACACCGTTAACTCGCTTATCCGAATATTCAGGTTCAGGTCGAAATCTCTAGTTGCTATCATCTCAGTCTCCACGCAGCCGGACTCCGTATCTGTCAGTATCTGCTCATTTAAGCCCTCCAGTTGTTTCACATTCGCTTCTAATACTGACAAGATGATGTTGAACTCCGTCATTCTACCGTTCTGCTTAGCATCTTGTAATAAATGATGTTTAATCAACCTTCTATGACCATCACGCAATGATATCAGCTGTCACCCTTACTTTTGTTTGTCTTGTCTTTGTACTTGTGACTTTGTTCATGTTTTGAATGTTTGTCTCTGGTGCTTGTGGTTTTATTGGTGTTTTCTGTGTTCATCTCGTGTGTGTGCGTGTGTTTAGGTGTGTGGCTATGTATGTGTGTGACATTCTGTCTGTCGATGTTTGGGTGGTGATTGCGTCTTGTATGTGGCTTTGCTTGCTTGACTTGACTATTTTTCATTTGAAGATTCAGGTTGTAGTTTTTGTCACGGCACCAAAATGTGGTAGAGTGGTGAGATAATAATAACAGTAAGCGTTGTGACCCAATTCGACCTATCTCTTGTAATTAACAATAACGAAAGGTAAACAACAACTTAATGACGTTAACGTCCCATAAACGTCGTGCAAAGCGACGCGCCATGACGTCATGTAAGTAATAGCGAATTCACGACACAAATAGATGCGTTGTCCCCAAATTCAGTAACAGCTACCAAATAATGATTAATAAATTTGCTTGAACGCTTTGCTAAAAATACGCATTTCAACGCCTTTGCAAACATAGTAGACATAAATTACACGGTTCCTGTAAGATGCCGCCTGCTCAGGATGTGTGATTTGCTTATGGACTAATATAGAACTGACTGTACAGTTTATTTTATGGCCAAAACATCTACTGATCATACGTCATTACAAAATCTCATCTAATTAGTACTCATGTCGTCATTATTTCTTATTTAAATTAGTTTAACCCATTCCATCTTAGGCTATTTTAAGATCCAACCTCTTTGAATAAATCTACCGTAAAGGAGCATTAACTAGAGACAAGCAAAGTATTACAATGTTGTAGTTTTGGAACACTTTTGATAAATAGAGCGTTTGCACCGTGGGAGCAAAGGATTTGTCTGAAATAACCTCATGAACCGACTTAACAAGACTGAGTTTGCAATTGTCTCTTTTTGTATTGCTTATTTTGCTTTCGACGGATCTCCTATTTCAGAATTTATTAAGGACGAACTGTATACAGAAATATATTCCAGGTGGTTTCTTCGTTCTGCGTTCACATTTAGTCAGCTACTGACGGATCGATGCCTAACTTTGCAAACGGTTTGCAATCAGAGGAGATGCCAGTCTCATCTGAATCCAAACCGTTTGACACCGTGATTGAAATAAAAGTACAAATATGAGCAATACAGGAAATGCCACATACAGAATAAACGGCCGCTCGAATAGCAACACAGGAAACACAGTAGATGTACTTAACTACCAAAAACATAAAGAGACACACAAAGACAAAACAAACAAACAATAGGTGGAAGATGACAGTACCGCCTTTGAACGATCCGTGACAAAAGTCACTGGGGGTTTAAACCGGTTTCGGGGCGCCCAACCTCGGATTTATTCCATCCTCACCCTAAATGACAAACAGTGTAAATAAACGTATCCCCTATCCGACTAATCTACAACAAATGCGATGGCAAAGATAGTGGTAAAGTGCATGTAAAAAGAAACATTTCAGTGAATCAAACTGTATCCACCTATCGCTAGTGTACTCAATGAGTGAGTGGCAAGCAGGGTAAATTTAGAAAAGTAATAACGGGTACGACAAAAACGAAATAATACAGATATCCGACATCCTCCTTCCGTTTCCGGGTTTAAGAGGTCGCTTTCATAGAGTAATAAACCTTTCTTGTTGGCGTATCTTGTAAAGAGGTCAGCGTGATTGCCAACTTTAAAAGGGATGACCACCAGACATGCAGTGTGTTGCATTACTTTAGGATGAATTTAGTGGGTGCAATTATAATCAGTGCATCAGTCTAAAGATTAAACCGTAATCAACTTTAACTACTTCGCTGCCAATGTAGCATCTGCGATTACTCACGCTGGGAAAGTGCTGTTACTGTTAGAATGCCCTTGAAAGATAAGTTGAGACAATTCAACATACAGAATCTGCAGCAGACGATACATGTTGCAGGCGATAGTATTTGGCAGCGAAGCGGATAAAAGTCATTGGTGTGTTTTCTGTACGCGATAGTTACGGGGTTGTTACAATGTATATATTTTGAAAACGTCACGTTTGCAAGTTGCAAATGACGCATGTCAATTAACGAAAATAAACCTTAATTAATAATTAATGAGTAATATCACCTAAAATATTGTGGACTTCACAAAAACTCGTGCTTACAGGGAATGACAAATGTAAGCATTGATTAATGCTTAGCGGGGGTGTCCATTTGATAGATGTAGTTGATATTCGCATAGGCTCGTATAAAGCCCTAGGCAGAAGTCTGCTGTGATCCATTTATTATCTCAGGCAATATTAATGTTTACATTAAAACCTCTCTGAACCCCCTGAACCGGAAATGAAGTGAAGTAGACTTTAGACGGTTGAGGCAGGCGGATGTTTAATGCAGGATGTCATTTCCTCTTGGAGCTTTCGGCATGACTTATTAGGTTTCTATATGACTACATTTCCGCCATGATTTCCATGTAAGAAATAATGACGCAATGACCATTAATTAGATTAAGTTTTTATAATAGCACATGGACACAGGAATTGTTGTTTATGGTAGAAACTGTAGAATCATATCTGTATCATATCATAAGCAAACGGAGCAGACCCTGATTGGATGCTCCTCCAGGAGCCGTCTGATAGGGGTATAACCTGTATGCAAAGGTGTAATGGCGCATATATGGAGTAAAGGGTTTAAGACCAGCATTGATACTATATTGAACGTCTGGTTTAGAGGGGTTTTGCTGTATACCGAAATGTAATCCAGTCATTCTCCGTGTCTCCCTTGGATTCAGACTGCTGCTAATGTTATCGCAAATACAGGCTTCAGGTACAAAGTAGTAAAAGTCAAGCAGAAAAAGATAAACACAAGATGTAACCACCACCAAAACACCGTTAACAAGCAAATAACACACGTACACACGCACACGCACCCAAACGCACCCACACGCACACACGTACGCACGCACGCATGCGTGTGTGTATGTGTGGTTGTGTGTGTGTTGCTTGCTTTTTTTCGATGCATTGGTGGTGGTTGAGTTCTGTGCGTGTGTGTACCTGCTTTACTTTACTATATTTTCATTTATTCCATAAATACACCTTTTAATATATTTTAGAACAAAGTACACCCAGTTAAGACACGTATAAGGATACGTCTGATCAGCGTTTACTCCGTAGTCTTTGGGAGTATAAAGACCGGATCCTACAGAGTTTGCCGAAACCAAAATGTCCTGTTGTCCATTATAAAACATAAGCGACGTTTTCCCCAGAATCTGACCAATCAGATAATTGAGAGTGCTCTCAGTCTCAGACTAAGACTAAGAAGTTTTATAACTTTTGACCCATTGTGA
This sequence comes from Azorinus chamasolen, assembly GCA_963576725.1. Classification (NCBI taxonomy): domain Eukaryota; kingdom Metazoa; phylum Mollusca; class Bivalvia; order Cardiida; family Solecurtidae; genus Azorinus; species Azorinus chamasolen. Next base: position 6,563,650 of record OY755253.1, on the reverse strand, counting down.
ATTATCAATCCGAAACTCACATTACCATGGGTTTGGAAAGCTAAATATGTCATTGGCACAGTTTTCATAATTTTGAATTAGATAAACATTGTTGACGCTGATCATACGATCTCTTCAGGGACCGCCTTTCCGGGATTGACTAACTATATGTCCGACTTCTTAAGGTAATTAGTAAATGACAAGTCAATTTAGTTCTCTCATCATCTGTATTTGGAAAGAGCAATGTTTTGGGGCTCGAACCCCGCCGGACCAAGTCCTTCTGACGAGAATGTAAACCGAGGTCCGATGTATCAGTGTTTTACACTTGGCATCTAATAGGACCTGAGAAACTCTGTAACAAACAATAACAACCATCCAAACAGCACAACGACGAAAACAGCAAATGTACATGTACACCGTATATAAAAGACATAAACAGACGCATAAAGACATAACAAACACACATTTGGGGGAAGATGGAAGTACCGCCTTGGAACGGTCAGTGACAAATGCCACTAGGGGTTTAAAGACAGATTAGGACAGTGCATTCGGGTTTCTCTGTATATTCTTCCCTCTCTCTTGGGCGTTCAATAAGTCCACATTGATCATATACGGACATTAAACAACACAAACAAACAATATTTGGACAACCTGTGATGACACGTAATTCATTCATTTATTGCTGGTTTCAATTATGTAAAATATCCGTTACTGAAATGGATTACATGAGTGGGTTTTATCACAATATGTAGTTAAGAACAAGATAACTCGTTAGCACATTTGCCTGTGGTTTTAATGGATACCAGTGACAGTAATCATAGTTTTGACATGACTCTAATGGAAATATCCATAACATTTATTTAAACAATATGATACGTAGGTGTGAAGTGTCACTCACAAAAGTGCTCACATTGAATTCGGTTGACAATACTCATACATTAGACAGAATTATCCATTTACTTGAAACTATTGGTACATGAATAACGAGTCGTAAGTTATATGCCAGGTCAACCAGACTACTTTCGAATGATTGACAACTATAACAAATAAAATCATTATATATCTTTGTTGACACCAGCTTGTCTGAAAGTTAAAAAATCCGTCTATTTTGACGTTTATGGCAGTGTGGTTCTAATGGGCATGGATACAGTGACTGCTGGTGACAATGTCATTTTGGAATATGACATTATACCATTGATGTTTTATAATAGTATTGGAACTGATTCAGCGAGTCTAAATCGATGACATTAGGGATTTAATTACTGTTTGGTTAAACCTTATCTATCCTTATCAATCGTTTTTTCCCGATTGATTTGAACACCGTAGCTGTGACAATGACTTGCATTACAACATTCAATTGTGTTCTGTTAACTGCATCGATATGTTTAAATATTGATATGATTTAACTGTATTGTATTCATAGTGCAAATTCACTAAATGAAATGAAACCATTTAAACTTATTTATAATATGTACTTGTTATTGGGAAATAGTACTCGTACACTAGTCGACATGGCACAGTAACGTCCAGCTTCAAGAACTAAACCTCGTTTTTTCTGTTTCCAGTGTTTGTTATTGTTTGACCGAGTGCAAATATAAGTGTATGTATGAGTCATGCAAGGAAGGCCACATACAAAACACAAAGCCACCCGAACAGCACCATGACAAAAAGAAGTAAATTTACAATTATATGCATATCAAAAGACACAAACAGATGCACAAAGACATAACAAACAACAATGGGGAAGATGGATGTACCGCCTTGGAACGGTCAGTGACAATATGCACTGGGGGTTTCAACAGGTTATGGGGCGCCAAATCTCACACTTATTCCATCCCCACCCAAAAAGACACACAGTGTAGATAAACGTTTCCCCGCTCCAACTGATCTACAACAACCGCAAAGGCAAATACAGTGGTAACATGCATGTAAAATGAAAACATGTTTAAGGTAACTATATCCTTGCTTAAGCAGCTTTTCAGTTAAAGTGAGTTTTTAACTGTAGAAATCGTCAACAGAAGAACATGATATATCTAAACGAATAAGTTGAGATATGTAAACCCCGTAAAATCGTATCTTTTATCATAATTTTTGACGAAATCATTCCATTGTCAATTTTAAATTCTCGCTCAAGAAAAGCTGCATAAATCAAATTAATTTTAAAATGTTAACTATATAAAAGTTAACAATGTCATATCATTGATATATACCCTGTAATTCAACAATTTCCTTTTTTCATTTGATCAGTAAATAGGAATACAGATCAGTAGACATAAGCATTATGTCAATATGGCCACATATTTTCTTTTTATGTTTAATCTCATTTTTAAAGGTTCTGCAATGTAAAATATGATCTAGCTCCCTACTCCATGAATACTTATGTCAGAAGTAATCTATATAAATGCTTATTACATTAGATTTTATAATAGCAGGTGAACAAAGAAAATTTGGTAATAACTGAAAGTGTACAAACATGTCTGAAGTTTATCATAAGCAAAAGGAGCAGACCCCGATCAAGAAACTCACATAGAAACCGTCTGATCATGGTCTGCCCTGTTTTTTTGCGAAGACGCAATTTTACTTATTTATGGAGGATAGAGATACAATAGTATGATATAGAAATAGAAAGAGCATTATGCTTGATATTTGTACGGTGTGGAGAGGGATGGATCCCCGACCCTTACATACCAATGACGGGGATAATAAACGAGGTCCCGTCATTATAGCAGGACCTGAAAAAACAACAGGCTGCATAAGTGAAGGAAGGGTTAGCTCTATTCAATTTGTGTTCTTTTGTGTAAATGGCATGAATCATAACATCAACGAAAGGGTTATCTATATTGAACATATTTTCATTGAAGTGTCATTGAAGGCTTTTATGACATCTACATGGGACGGAGGGTCCAGCTGCAACATGAAATATCTTGCATAGCAGTACAGTGCGCCCTCTCTACAACGACACCCTTTGGGATACGAAGATTGTATGTGTTGTTCAGAGGGGGTTGTTATAGGGAGGGAAAATCAAACATAGTTAGCTTGTTTGCAGATCCCTAGATAAGGTGTATTTCGAAAACTAAAACCGTTATGCCTCTATCAAACCCTATGTTGTGACCACTCTTTAGAATCGTCACAAAGTGACGATTCTAAAGAGTGGTCACAACATAGGTATTGATGAAGGCATAAAGAAAATACGATGGAAAAAAGTTGTTTCTGGAGCCTTGTTGTTTCGGAAACAGGGACGAATCGTTATTGAGAGGGCCGTTGTAGGGAGGGAGCACTGTATAAGAAACAAATCTGCGACCATCGGTGCACAATGCGTACCAATAGGAATACAAATAACCGGACGGTATATAGCATGCCCATAACGTAAGAATATGCTATCCAGAAGAAAGCTTAGAGATTCGCAAACTTCTGATCATGTCTAGTTGGTATATACAATGTATGTCAATATTTCAATAGTTCGTAGACTCATCCGTAAATAAAGTTTATTCATCATAATTACATGAAGGAAATGATAGTTGTGGCTCTGGCAAACATGTTATGGATTAATTAGGAAAAGTACGTGCACGAGCCATGCCGGAAAAACTACATGCAAAACACACAGTCGCCCGAACAGAACCAAGACGAACAACGTAACTGTACACACATATAAAATATACAAAGATACGCACAAAGACAAAACAAACAAGCAATAGGGAAGATGGAAGTATTGGCTTGTAACGGTCAGTGACAAATGTCAATGGGGGTATAAACCGGTTTAGGGGCGCCCAACCTCACACTAATTCCATCCCCACCCTCTCTGCGACTATTCTACAACAACCGCGATGGCAAATACAGTGGTAAATTGCATGTAAAACGACAACATCTTTAAATGAAACAAACTGGACCCACCTATCGCTAGTGTACTCAATGATTGAGCTGCAAACAAAGTAACTGTAGAAAAGTAATAAAGGGTACGACAAAAACGGGTACAATGATCCGACGTCCTCCTTCTGTTTCCGGATTTAAGAGGTCGTCTTCATACAGTACTAAGTCGTTCTTGTCGGCGTACATGACAAGACCACAGCGCGACTGCCAACTGCAAAAGGGTTGACAACCAGACTTGCAGAATGTTGTAGTACTATAGGATCATATCCCTTTTTTAATTATATTTTTAACATGGGTATGTCCAATAATTTTACGAAGTTTGTAAATCACGTCACCATATAATTCAGGATGTGAAATACCGTATCGCAGGAGCGCCTTAAGATTACACTTGTAGTTGCCAATAAATGAAATATTTCGATAACAAAATTTAGCGAATGTTTTTCTTAGTTAATGATATCTATATCCTTGCTTAATATTTTACCTCATACGCGCGAGTTTGCTTATCACACTATGCAGCCGACATAGCGCGAGTTTGCTTATTACCCAAAAAAGCGGGTCTGTCCATTACGTATATAAGCGTGTTTGAGCGTGTCCAATATAAATCTGCTGATATTTTTTCCTGCTAAATTTCTACATCTGGATGCCTACATATGTAAAGTGTGTTAATATATCTTGCGAAATACCAGCTCTAATAATAATGTTACTACAGAAGGATTTTGCAAGAAACGAGGCTCAAAGCGAGTGGTATATTCTTTTTATATGATCGACGATCACCATCACCGGAAGACAGGGGTATAATACTACATGCACTATTCGGAAAGTACGAACTATGCCGATAAATGATCGCAGCAAAAATTCCACTGCCGCCAAGGTCAAAATCTAAATATAAATATATTAAATATGATTGACGAATGACCATTCAGAATTCCACAAATCACGCGCGACTTGCCCGGGAGCTACAAATAACACAGGGGAAACCGTTATCAACAACAAAACACACACCGGCGAATATGGCCATATGGGACAATAACAACTTCCGCTCGTCAAAGTAAATATAATCCGAATAGGTGGTAGATAGAAATATCAATCAACCAACTTAGCTAATCAACAATATTAACCAATCAAGCGAATCATGTCTGGAAATTCATTCATACATGTCAAACAGGATCTTGTTTGAACGCCGAGAGTTATTTTCATCGAGATCCAAATTGTCTGAATTGATATGGAAAAATAACTCGTGCATTATCGCCAATTAGTTTAGACCTGGGTCCATGCTTATAAAACTTTTAGTTGAGTCTGAGATCGTTCTCAAAGGCTCAAATATGACCAATCAAAAGCTTGAGAACTCAAATCTGACCAATGAAAAGCTTTAGAACAAAACCCTGGATGAAATGGCAAGCTAAGAGGCGTCTCATCTACATCCAAATTGATTATAAAGATAACAAAATGAAGTAAACTGAATTGTTTAGACTCAGTAACTATTAGATATTGATTAATGCATAATAAATGCAAAGAGGGTTGGTGCATTATAAACAGTGTAGTACCATATTAGCAGCCGCTTCTGCCACGCAGCGTCTGATCAGGGTCTACATTGTTTGCAGGGTCATACGAATAAATAAAGCCGATTCTGGTGATTCTCAAACAGTGTGAATGAGATGCTGCGTGTGAGATGCAGCTGGACGGAGTCTACACTGTTTGAAATGCAACAAATCCTCTATTTTCCTGGAGCATGGTTCAAATACACGATGAAACTGAAATGTTTCAAGGAAAAAAATAGCAAATGTGTGTCAGAATTTCTTGATAGCGAAAATTTTATTCATTTAGGTCAAGGAACAAGCAGTTTTCCGCTATTTGTTTTAGGTGGAGGCATTCATTGAGAACCAGGCCCAACCTATGGGATACATCAGATCCGAATCAGACACCGAGTCACTTAGCATCTGATCTGGATCGATGTGTGAATCAAGATAAAGAACTGGATTATTCAGCATCTAATCTGAATCAATAATTACATCGAGATCAGACACCGAGTTACTAAGAATCTGAATTGGGTCAATGTTTGGATCCAGATCCAATGCCGATTTACACAGTATCTGATATGAGGCAATATTTGGATCTAGATTTGGACATAGATATATAGCATGGTCTCACCGTCTATCGAACCTCTTAACCTTTGAACAGGAACAGAAAACGTTTACCGTGAATATTGAAGAAAAAAAAAATTAGCAGTTAAAAATATTTTTTTATTCATACCTTGAAACAATTCAGTAATTTTATTCTCATCTATTAATCCCCAAACAATCCAGTGTTCCCCACCACCCGCATAACAAAAACAAAACTGGCTGCCAGAAAAATATCACCTGCTTATCGAAACTTTAGTTTAGAAACTGTTTACTGTAACATAATACTCATAATCACGTGATTACATCATGGGCACGCGACCATTGCATAAGCTGAAGGGGTCAGAGCTGTCAAACATTTTCAATGTGGTACACTTTTCAATTTATGTTGATATTCTATAACGTATTAAGAGTTTTCTCATGTTTAGCATAGTTGAAGGAAAAATAAACTGTATTGACCTGTTTTTGACGTATATTTCGTTTTTAAAGCTACGAGGCGTTTTTTAAAGACAAAGCAACGATACTCATGATTTTATGACGTAGTATGCACTTGTACATGCGTAAAAACACCAAAAAATGAAAGGTTCGATAAACAGGTGAGGTTCGATAGAAGGTGAGTCTACGATACTCAACTTCTAATCTGGATTTAACTTTTATGACTAAAATGAGTCTGATATGGATCCAATCGTGGATCCCGATCCAGCACTGAGTTAATCTCTGCATGACCTTGGTCCACGCTGAATGAATAAATGAATGAATTACTCAGCGTTTGATCTGAATCAAAGCTGTTTGGAAATGTTATTTTATTTTGAATAGCAGGCGATAGATTACTGTCTCGAACATATTTAACATAATGTTGAAGGTCAATTATAATAAAGTTTGAAAATATATTGACTTGCAACGTTTTAACCCATTGTTTTGTACTTATACATACTTTTTACACTATAATGCTCAAACGCAATTATTTTTTAGGAATGCTAAAACAACAAAGATTAAATCATTATACATACAATATACCTCGTGGACATGTTTAGATCTTTGTGACGCTATTACGTTTCTGTTAGACAATATATTTGTTCGTTTTGGTAATTCTGTTTATCGCCAGGTCATTGGTATTCTCATGGGAACCAATTGTGCTCCTTTAATTGCAGACTTGTTTTTGTTTTGTTATGAACGGGATTTTATGCTTCACCGGTTTAAACCCCCAGTGGTGTTTTTGCTGCTGACCGTGCCAAGGCGGTACTCTCTTTGTCACCCTTCCTTTTGTTTGCCTTGCGTCTTTGTGCTTGTGGTTTGTTCATGTTGTGGAACGTTTGTCCCTGGTTCTTGTGTGTCTTTTGGTGTTTTCTTTGTTCATTTCGTGTGTGTGTGTGTGTGTGTGTGTGTGCGTTTGGGTGTGTGGTTGTGTGTGTGTGTGTGTCATGCTGTCTATCGGTGTTTTGGTGGTGGTTGCGTCTTGCATGTGGCTTTGCCTGCTTGACTTTACTACTTTTCCATTTAACCTTAACAGCGATTCACAGGCGGATGTCATCAATGCCTTTAACAATACAGCACGTTATTTAGACGACATTTTTAATATTGATAACCCATACTTTGATTCTATGATAACCTCAATTTACCCTAGGGAGCTCAAGCTTAATAAAGCAAATAGTTCTGACATATCTGCAGCCTTTTTAGATTTAAATTTATCTATAAACAATGGAACAATTTTTTTCTGGAATTTATGACAAAAGGGATGAGTTTAATTTTAAAATAGTTAACTATCCTCATTTGGATGGGGATGTTCCCCGAGCTACATGTTACGGTGTATACATTTCTCAGCTTATTCGTTTTGCTAGAGCTTGTTCCTCTGTTGATGATTTTAACAATCGTAACCTTATTATCACTGAAAAACTACTAAAACAGGGCTACAGATATGACAAACTTCGTAAAACATTTTCAAAATTTTACCACCGTAATGTTCTACTCATCAGCAAATACAATTGTAATTTACGTACTTTTCTAAAGTTAGGTATTTCACATCCGGAGTTTTACGGTGATGTCATTTACAAACTTCGAAAAATTATTGGACACATATTTTGATACTTTGTTTGTCAAACGTATAAAACAATTAATTAAAAAGGGATATGACCCCTCTATATTGCAGCACACTACATGCTTGGTGGTCGACCCCTTTACAGTTGGTCATTATGCTTTCCTCTTTGCTTGTGCGACGACGGAAAAGGCTTAATACTCTATGAAGATTCCCTCTTAAACCCGTTTACGGAGGGAGGAAATTAGATATTCGTATTTTGCCAGTTCTGTCGTACCCCAAATGACTTCTCCACAGCTGCTCTGACCTGAATAGTCATCGAGTACATGTCTACGATGTCAAGTTTATTCTTTTTCAAACAAAACAGTTGTGCATGCTTAATATCCACTAGTAATCTTCTTGCGATTTATCTTTTATTAAATGTCGGTGTAGAAGTGTTTCAATTTGTTTCCCGTACTTTTAAATTATGACGTCATTTACACGATGACGTCGCTTGTTTACCTCTAACGTTTATTTTCAAATCATTTTTATTTTGGCAGACATCGTTATGCATGTTGTGGAGTTGTCTGGAGGGGGAATTTTATTTACATTCTGACTTTGGTGAAAGTGGGATAAGGACGAGGTTGGGTACCCGTAAACCAGGTTTAAGTCCCCCAGTAGCCTTTTTTTTGGCTGCTGGCCGTTCCAAGGCGGCACTCCTGCTTTCAGCCTACGGTCAATTTTGTTGTTTAATATGCTTAATGTTTAATGTGTTTCGTCTTGATATGCGTCCTGTTATGTTTTGCCTTGTGGCTTTACCGTTTCTTGTTAGATGGTGTTTGGTGCGGTGTCATTTCGTGTGTGGCTCTCCCTGTTTGACTATTTTTCCATATTGGCAAGTATTGGCCACACCTTCAACTTCACTAGTACCTATTTGATGTAGATTTCAGTCTACAAGAATAAAATAGGAACAGCTGCCTACCATTAATTTAGCCTATTAGATATTGTCTATTGTTCACCATTCGGTTATTGATTTAAGTAAATGTGTGGAAAGTGCTGAGAACGCTAAACCACGCCACCATCTTGGACTGTCGATTAGGCAGTTGAAGTTGTACTTTTAGGCTAGGTAGTTGAAGTTGCGACGATCCTATCTCACCGAATGACCCGAGCTACAGCAGTCCTGCAAATAAGCGACAAAACCAAGCGCAACAAAAAATATATATCTGAACATGAGATCTCAACATGAATAAAGGGAGTGATTGGGTGGTGAAGTTCCAAGTCGGTGCCTCGTAATAATAGCCAAATCATAATATTAACACGGCCATCTAATATAGCTATTAAAAGTTAAATTCCCAGAAAATAACTGGTTTTAATTTCCTTATTGTCAAAAAACAATTGTTAGGAATTGAAAAGGACAAGTTCAAATTAATTGTCCAATATTTCCAACAAATTGGTGAGTATGTACCGCTTCCAAGATAAATATTGGTTACTGATTATCCGATATTGGCTATTGGGTGTCAGATAAGGGTTTGGAGGTTTGGCTATTTGGTGTCGGATAAGGGTTTGGAGGTTTGGCTATTTGGTGTCAGATAAGGGTTTGGAGGTTTGGCTATTGGGTGTCAGATAAGGGGCACGGGGAACATCTCCGTCAAGCGAGGGAAATGTACAATATTAAAATCAAAATTAGAAGAAATCATTCCATTGCCAATTTTAAGGTCTAGATCAAGTAAGTCTGTATACGTCGCGGAATGGTTAGCTGTATTCAATTTGAGTTATTTTGGGTATATGGTAGGAATCAAAACACCAAAGAAACGGTTATCGAAGTTGAATATATCATCCAAATATCGGGAAGTATCATTCAAGGCTTGGTTGCGATCTTCTTGTGATTGCTGGTTCAAACTTGACATGGAATCTCCATCATAGCAGTACAAAAACAAATCGGCGACAAGTGGTGCACAATTCGTACAATATGATGTCCAGAATCACCATTTCCTTTTGAATATTCATTAAAACAAGATATGTTTGTGAAACACTATGCCCCGCCCAATTTGACCTTTGACCCTGGGAGATGACCTTGACATGTCACCTCTTTAAATGTGCGGCTTTATGAGATACATATGCATGCCAATTATAAAGTCTCTATCTGTACTGATTCAAAGGATATGACCAATGTTAACTTTGCTGACAAACAAACAGACTGACAGACAGAAAGGGCAAACTCTATACGCCCCCAGGTCTGATCTTAGAGCATACAAATATAATAACTGTATGGAGTTTCATTAACTGGTTAATTTTTATTACAAAATAACAATGGAAGTGTTGGTCGCGATAGAAACTTCAGCATCAGATCAATATTATTCCATAAACAAACAGCAGCAGACCCTGATCACACATCTCCTACAGGGGTTGTTCGATATGTGTCTACTCTATTGCAAAGGAGATCGTGGGTTCGATCCCCGGCCGCGACAGACCAAAAGTTGTTAAAAGTTGGTACTAGTATCTCCCTTGTCTACGCTCGACATCGAAAGGGTAGTTCTAGGATTGGTCGGCCTGATCGGCCTGATCGGCCTGGTGTCAGGATAATGTGACTGGGTGGGTACCCATGCTATGTGCCCGCGGAAGGGGCACTCCAGTGAGGCAGCACTATAACTTGGCTTAAGCAGGTGCCGTCTGAAAATAACTGAAATACTGTTGGTCGGACGTAAAACCCCAAGTAACTCACTCACTCACTCACTATTGCAAAGGTGCCAAAAGTTGTTTATGTGAGGGAATATGTTAGTTACCTCGTAGCAGCGCTTTCTCTCATCATAGTCCGCATAGTTGTTTCTGATAAACGGTGCAAATTCTAGATTCTATTCATGACGACCGACCCTGCTCCATCGTATTATTGGTATTCTCTTGTCTTGTTGTTCAGTGTAACGGTTCACTATTCATCGGTTAAAAGTCAATTAATTTATAGATATGCAATAGTCAGTTGTACATAATCTATCATGCAGCCATACTGGGCTTAATTGTCCAATGGATGTTCTTCTGTCAAAACGTACCTACATGGCAAGACTCGAACGTAATCATAAGAGGGCTTGTATATGTCCTGAGCGCTAGTTTTATATGTTTATAATGCATGATGTTTTGCATTCGATTAATCATTATTACCATCAACAACATCACAATTCCATCACGACCATCATTATATATCAAAATTCATTCTCGCTTAAATACCTATTATGTGTCGTGATGCTCTCAAACCAAACACATTCATCCATCTATTCGAATGCGAAAAGCATGATAGTTTAGGCAGGACAAGGTCAGACGACAGCTGTACTATCATTGATGTTAATCCTTAAAGTGCGGAACCCGAGTATATAAGATATTTGAAATCAGTGTAGAGCCAGATCAAATAATTCTCTAATGAACCCTTTTATCATGGTATGCACAGTTTGACCCACAATGATGGGTTTTGATAGTTTTGTTTGTCTAATTGATATTCCGACTGGGACGAGCCATGTTTATTTATTCAACCGACTATGGCTAATGCTAGTTTAGCTATACAAAACAGCTGGGTTTGGAATGAGCTAACAGCATGTCTCGATCAAAATAGCTATAGAAATAATGAATAAGTTAAGTTTGAGAGCGTTTGACTGAGAGAATATATAAATGACAGCACCGGCATATAATAAATTATTATCCCGATGTGAAAAATAATGTCTGCTCCAATTTGGATATGGTGTAATTTTGATTACTTTCGATTCGATCATACTTTTGAGAAACTATTGTTTGATTCTGCTGAGACAACGAGCAACTGGGTTCAAACTGTTTGTAAAATACAAGTCAAGTCCTCAATAGCTGGATAAGGGTTCAGGTTTTAAAGTTTCATTGGAGAATATTACCCATACCATTGATTAAGCAATTACCGATATGAATAATTGTACTTTGATAAATAACTACATGGTGTCACTCGCAAAGGACGCTCATTGTATTTAAGTATCGTAGCTGGTTACAGCTGGTATGTGAATTTCGATCTCTTTCTCCGGTTATACTCATTAGCAAACAGAGCAGATTTTGATCCTGTGATATTGGTGTTTTCTGTTTGCTAATACGTTAAAATGTGTATTTATGAGCGTTAGATATGTTGTAACCGTTGGAAGGAAGAGGACGTCGAGTTAAAACGAGATGGCAAATCGTGAATCCCTGCTAATATATTCTAAGTGGGAGATCCTTCGAAATCAAAAGTAGCAATGTGAAAAGAGAAAATGGCAGACTCGGTTTGATTTAGTCTGTTCATGAGTAGTAATAAAAAGTACAACACTATTTATGCCACCAGGCACCGGCTGGTATGTGATTTTCGATTTCAAGTTGACATTACCTAATTAAACCTTAGAACTTCTTACAACATAGATGCAATGACAGTGGATCATATTGTGGATTATAGTTTGAATACCTTCATATGTTCTACTGTTGATCGGATTGACCGTCATGTAGCTATGACACAATACCGCTTAGTATACATTGCTACTCTATCGTCTGCTATCGGTTATCAAGCAACATTTAAATATTTTATCCATAAGCACCCGGGTCTCTTTTATTTCCCAATCGTTCAGGGAACAATATACGAGATCTGATACTTAATACTTGATACATATTTGTCTCAACTATAAGTCTGCATCTGTTACATCATCATGGTTTTTGTCATGTTCGTTTGTTGCATTTTACAAGCGTACACGTCAGTGTTGTACCGTTGTATGATATATACAGGCAGGATATACGATTTTGTTGCACAGCGTGTGAACATTTTTATAGTGTATCTGACATTCCGGATTTGTATTAAGAATTTATACAGTCACTTCCAAACTGCATTTCCTGTGCGTGTATAGTGCTTTGTCTATGCTTTTAACCATTAACTCCATGAATATTCATGTAAATCGTAAACTGAGCAGAACCTGATCAGACAGCTCCAATAGTTTTCTATGCTCTGGGTCTACTATGTTTGCAAAATCGTTTAACGAAGTGTATTATGGAGCAGATGGTTTAATAGCAATATTCCAACAGTCACAAATATACACATGGAAAGTCATCCCTACAGGGAGAGTCGCACACAACAGGGCACGGCATCGAAATATCAGCAAGCATACGGCAGCACAATTACAAGACAAAATGTAACGAAACGCATAAAAAGACATACAGCCTTGGCCATATAAAACGCAAGCTTGTACATCTTTGGGTGAAAGCAGGCATACCGCCTTGAACGGTCAGTAGCCAAATATGGCTACTGAGGCCTTACACCAGGATTGTGGGTGCCTAACCTCACACTTATCCCACCTTCACTCAATTCAAAATGTAAAGTAAAAGTCACCCTCCAGACAACTGTAAAACATTATTAAAGATGTCAAGACCAAATACTATTTAAATACAAGTAAACTGCAAACTGTAAAATAAGTGACGTCATAAAATAAAGTGACGTAATAGACAGGGGTTAAAATGGATACCTATGAGTGTCACTAGCCGGTCATGCGGCTGCATGATTGTGCCATATGTTAACAGTGCACAATATTGTAGACGAATAGCTCAATATCAGCGGAGTAAATGTACAGTCGGCTGAGCGGTCATTCAGACTGAAAGTAGACTATTAGTAGGTACTTTGGACTTTTGAACGCATATAATTATTCTATTTGAAAAGAACGCTATATTACCGTGATATAATAATAATTCTCTTTAAAGAAATTATTGTTGTATGCGGATTCGAGATGTCTGTGACTGAACGTATGATATATGAACTATTTTCCATTCACCTGATTAATAACCTTATTCAGTGTTTACAATAACATAATTAGAACAGAATCAGGAAGAAAATTGGGAAATGGCATACGAATTTGGTGCAGTCGGGTTCCTTTCAACAACAGATACTTAATCCAACAAATACAATTACAGCAGCTTTTTACACTTACAAATAGCAGCTAAATGAGCGACTTGTATAAAGGATTGCTAAACTTCTTTTGACTGCTGTTGATTTGATTATAAATGAAACCAGATGAGATCTGCCACGGGAACACTGCCACCCTGTCGCAAATATAGCGCTCTTATATAGTAACAATAATCATCTCAGCCGGATGATTTATTTCCATTTCGTGTCTACTTGTAACCCTTGTGAGACATGCGTAACCTTCAAATGGTCTAATCCGTCTTACATTGTCATTAGAATTGTCAATAACGCTCTCATATGACAGTGGCAGACAATTACTGCAGGGTATGGTCGTTATCTAGATTGATTTTGCATGTGGTAGTCTCTCAAACATTGTAGTTAATCCAACTACTCAGCAATATCCATTCATATGTGCATATATATGTCTAAATTCTTAAAGGGATATCCATGTCTGCATTTCAAAACTGCCACTACGTTTTGATCATTAAACTACACATTTTAATATTACATTACATTTAAGAAGAAAGGTTATGATCCTATTATATTGCAACGCACTGCATACATGTATTTGGTTATCGATCCTTTTACAGTCGGTAGCTACGCTTCCCTCTTTGCTTGCGCGATGACAGGCCGAGGGTATTACTCTATGATGGTATACTCTTAAAACTCGGATACGGGATGAGCTTACCAGACTCATGTATTACTTTTTCCCTGTCGTGCCCTTAACGGCTTACCTGCAGGTGCTCTGACTTCAGCAAAGTCATTGAGTTCATATTTGACGGATTGTCACAGTTATTATGCTATGTTTTACATGTTGTCCTGTGTTCACCGTCGTCTATGTTGTGGGTAAGTCCGGCGGGGATACCTTTTTTACACTATTTTTAAAGCTAGGGTGACTTTGAGAGAAGTGTGAGGTTAGGACGTCCGTAAACCGGTTTAAACCCCCAGTGGTGTTTTTGCTACTGACCGTGTCAAGGCGGTACTCTCTTTGTCACCCTTCCTTTTGTTTGCATTACGTCTTTGTGCTTGTGATTTTGTTCATGTGTGGAGTGTTTGTCTTTGGTTCTTGTGTGTCTGTGTCTGTGTCAGTAGCAAAAACACCACCGGTACGTCGGTGGTTCTACCCGCATGTTCGTTCGTCTGTGCATTGAACAATGTAGTTTATAACGTACCATGCACAGAACAAACCTCTGGGATATTCATCCACCTGTAATAAGATGGACGCCGCAATATGACTGAAGTTCACTGAACTACTGTTAAAACGAAATACATCCTGATCAAAACAAATATAATTACTGTTAAGTTCAGATAGCCTGAATGTTATTGTAGCTGCCGTTTAATACAACGTAACAATTAAATACTACGGCAACACACTTAAAAGGCAACACTGTGATTACTAAACCCTTTACCTCATAAATACACATTCTACGCATCTGCAAACATAGTAGACCCCGATAAGACGGCTCCTTTAGGAGCCGTTGTACCATGGTCTGCTCTGTTAGCGTATACAGTAAAACTCGGTTATAACGAATTCCAAGGGACTGAAGGATTTACTTCGCTATAAACATTATTCGCTATATTGATAGTACGAAGTTCGCTATAAATCATGACTTTGACACACGACTGTTCAATATTTATTAAATCGTAATTCAGACATGTATGCGTAGCGATCAAACTCCCAAAATGCACATCATGCATCGTATAGCTTACTCTTTGTGGAAGAAATCGGTCATTTGCTTTTCAACACACGTAGATGCTTGACACTTGCCAAATAATTGTTTCATAAATGTCAGTGTTTAAAAAAAATATCAGGAGTATTTGGTTGTTGCTCCAATGTCCGATGCAAATTGGGTATAGCGGACAAAGACTCCGCGTATGTGGGCAGGGGCAAATATTCCTTATAGATCTGTGTCGTCATCGGAGTCAGCGGTAGATTCTATTTTTAGCGGAAAATGCTGAAATAATATGCGAACGGGAAGGTAATAACAAAACCAAAAGACTTAAAGTATTTTCTTTTGAAAATAAAAAACGAGCATCATGTCTTAACAATGTTTAGCTATAACCCGTACTTTTAAGTGCATATATGCCCGCGGCTAGCGGTGTTTAATTATACCATACCACCGTGAAGAATAATGTTTACGGATCGCTTCACAGTTCGGCCCAACACTATTATGTGTTTTAACACCTATGCGACATGGTGTTAATCGTGCGAAATACACATGAGACTGAAGAAAGTAGGAAGGTGAAACTTCGCTTTAATGAAGGAATTTTAAAGTGTTTTGTGAATAACGGTACTGGAAAATCAGTTCGCCATAAGCGAAAATTCGCTCTAACCAACTTCGCACTAAACATTATAGTCTGTATAGAATTAATGAAGATATCGGCCGGGGAACGAAATTTAGTTCGCTATAAACGGAAATTCGCTTTATCAGAGTTCGTTATAAATAAGTTTTACTGTACCATAAAATAGCTTTAACTGTCCTGGCTACGGATTTCTGTGACCATGTGCTTTTATGGCAATTAATTTGATCAATATTCATGATGTCATTATTTCTTACGTATATACATTAACAAGACATACTGAACTAACAACATTAAACCCCTAACCTAATACAACCGTTTTCACACGCATTTACAAATTCTGAAAGGAGGTGATCCCCCGAGAGCAAAAATTGCAACACAAAAAGAGAAAACTTCAGACTCGGTTTTATTGGGTCTGTTCATGAACAGTAATTGAAAGTGCAACACTGCTCACGCCCCCTAGCACCAGATTAAGCGGTATTCAATTTTCAGAACAAGAAGTACAAAAAACATGATCTCGAAGGATCAAAAGGTACAAACAGGAAACCCCAGATCAGAGAGCTTTTAAAGTATGCAGGCATTCGTATGTTAGGTTCATGGCCATTTCAAATGGCGTGTTTGGATTCTTTATGGATATAACATATTTAGACGATGTCTTTTCTAGCAATTTTGGTATTTTCTAACACACCTTCCTATCTTTAAAAAATCGGAAAGCTAAATATTAGAAAGCTAAATATTGGATACCTAAATACTTGATACTACGACCGGGTCTCACTTAACCCCTTACTCAAAATATACGCATTTAATGTATTTGCAAACAGAGTGATCTAAATCGGCATCTGCTCCGCTTGCTGATGAAATGATGTTGCTACAGTTTAACAACAACTTATATTGCATGCGCTTATATGCCATTACAGTAATTACATGAATTGATATTCATTATGTCATTATTTCTTGCAGGAACATTCATTAACTCTTTTGGCGCCAAATTTAAAAGTGTCGTCTGCAATAATAATTCCATATTAAATACAATTCTAAACTAAATAATAAAGGTATATTAATACAACATTTGTTTTTAAAAAACCTGTATGCTTGGGCTACAATAATACATAAAACAGTGAAGTCCCAGGTCAGATGCCGCCTTGAAAAGACGGCATCTGACCTGGGACTGCACTGTTTTCAGTGGTGCCAACAGACGACATTGGCGCCGAAAGAGTTAAGCTTTTATATAAAAATGTCAATATTGGGTGTTTTAATATTTATTTTGCTGGTGTACACTTATGTATATATGGATTAATCGTGCATATAATGTTTGGTATTTACATGCATTTATAGTATTAACGGGATTATTCAAAATCAATCGGACGATACGTTAAAAGAAAAATGTAGTAAGGTCAAGCAGGCTAAGCCACATACAAGACGCCACCACCACCAAAACATC
Organism: Azorinus chamasolen; assembly: GCA_963576725.1. Lineage (NCBI taxonomy): Eukaryota > Metazoa > Mollusca > Bivalvia > Cardiida > Solecurtidae > Azorinus > Azorinus chamasolen. Next base: position 6,546,017 of record OY755253.1, on the reverse strand, counting down.
GATAGAGAGCATATCACACACACAACTACACACCCAAACAAACGCACATACACAAGAAGAACACAGAAAACCATAGCAAACACACACGTACTAGAGACGAACATTCCAAACATGACCAAAAGCACAAAGACACAAGACAAACAAAAGTACAGGTGACAAAGAGGGCACCGCCTTTGAACGGTTAGGGGCAAAATCAACGCAGGTGTTTAAGCCGTTTTACGGACGTCCTAACCTAAACCGAGATCCGATTTAACACTGTTTAACACTGGGCATTAAAAAAAGAGAAACTATCTTGATATTAAGAGAAATGCATCGCGCAGGGGCTTCTCCCTCTCTACGGATAGTCCAGTTAGCACATAGTAGACAGAAACGGTTGTTTGTCAAACAAATCAACATGTTTTGAGTATCAAACATATGCAAATGACATCCTGAATGTTTTTATATATGACGAACAGTCTGCAATTTTCTCTTTTTATATTGCTGCTTTTGCCTCCGAAATATCTCCTACTTTTCATGTTAAATGTTTTGATAACGTTCTTCTACGGTTTGTAAATATACGTTTTCATCGAACTTTTTAAGCAATTGCAAAACTTCAATGTAAGTAAATCTAAATCATTTGCTAACATTATAGAGATATTTTTACCATTGCATTAACAAGTATAGGAAACTGAATCCATTGCATGATGTCAGCATGTGATATGACCCATTTCACGAACAGGTATTTGGGCGACCTCAAACAACAGTATGGTATCACATAACACCGACAGGAGTCCCAAACAACATTCAATGTTTCCCTCAGATTCGATTGTGCTTGTGGAATTTGAATGGGTCCTTGACATCGGTCATGGCTGTAAATCATACCACATCGCTATTGATGTTGTTTGCCTGAAGCGTAGCAATACAATACTGCAACACGTCATATGAATTTTATACTACGCTGTAAAGTATGACTGTTTTGGCAGCAGTTATTGTCAGAATCGAAAATTGTAATAATGTTTTATCAAATATAATCATGTCAAAAACAGACCTTATAAAACAAATTTCACAGACATATTGAATCGTAAATATTTCAAAATGTTATAAATACCCTGTAAATGTGCATGGTTCTGTCAATAAATCAGTCAGCGCATGTCTTCCCAAATGTCTTTATAATATATTTTACATCCACTAACTGAATTATTAAGGCGTAGAGTACCAGAGATGTCATTTATTAAGATACACGGATCGTTCTTTGCTCCCTGTCGATGGTTTCTTGATCTTTCGATACATGTTTTTACATTTCTAGTGAAGGACACTAATGCAATAGAGTTATGTTACTTTACTTGCGTAGACGTTCATAAATAGACGTTTCACCAATCGCCTGCTTGTCGCTATTTAGCTTTCATTTGCAAACAGTGTAACATGATAACCAGGTGTGTCATCAGAACCCATACTATTTGACACTTGGTCGATGTTTTTTTTTTCAAATGCTTGAACGAATAATAAATAACTGAACATTATTACAGGAGAGTTTAAGCGGACATCATTTTGAAAGCAGACATTGTTATTATAATGTCATAATTTGATGTTTTGTGACATGCAGATTGTCGTTCTGGCTATATAATTAGTACCTGTTTTACAGATTGGCGTTTCATGACAAGTGTTTCATTGTATAGGTGTTGTTTTTACGTCGCTTTAATTAGTAGTTCTGTTAAATTGCGATGTCCAGTTAAAAACTCGTGGAGAAAAACGCCAGGGTTCATTAGTATGTGCCGCTTGTTCAGAAAAACAACTGGGTAGAACATCTGAATTACCGCAAGCCAGCTGGAATGTGTCATTACATGGAAAAATCAAATGACTGAAATTCGAACCACAGCGATAAAGTGATTTTCAGTCGATGACCATAACCACCCCAAGTGATATATTATTCCCGAAAGAGATTTCAATGTACAATAACTGTATTGCATGTTAACCCGTTTACTGCCACCAGAGTCGAATTTACACTGTTTCTCTTTCAGGGTGGGGATTGAATAAGTGTGAGGTTGGGCGCCCATAAACCGGTTTAACCCCCCCAGTGACTTTTGTCACTGACCGTTCCAAGGCAGTACTTCCATCTTCCCCCTATTGTATGTTTGTTTTGTCTTTGTGCGTCTCTTGATGTTTTTATAGTTATGTACATTTGCTGTTTCCTTTTTCGGGCGACTGTTTGTTCTGTATGTGGTGTGTCCTGCATGACTCATTTTTGTACTTTTTTCGCAAACAACTTGGATCCAGGTGGGATACAGAGTAATTCGGCGTCTTGTCAGGATCAAAGCTGTTGGACTATTGATCAATAATTCCCCATGCGTTTGCATCATGACACGTGTTCAATCTGAAGTAGTCCATATTGCACCTGGTCCCGAGGTTATAAAACGTTTTGCTTGAGTCTGAGAGCATTCTCAAGCACACCTGAATGGTCAGATTATGAGCTTCAGTAATATTCAGTTGTCATATTTCAAAGCACTGGAATTTATTATCCCGTTTGATATGGGCTTATCTCAAAAGAATCGCAATCGGAACCTCTCGGAGAATTCGGCTGTGCCAAACTTGCTTCGGTGGTATGTAGGCTTCCGTCATTTACCTATTACATCATATGTTATTTTAAGCCCAAGTCTCCTTGTAAAACTCTACAGAAAATGAACATTTTAGAAAGTCTTGGTTTGCAATATTGCGTAGTTGTAAATCCTTTGTGTACTTTTAAAACCGTTGCTCTGTTTATCAATGCGTCAAAAGGCGTCAATATTAGGTAATCGGTTTAAAACATATCGGTAAATGCCACGATGCAGGTAATCTATCATACAAAATACCTATTATTGACATCACCTGGTGTTATAGCTGGTTTCGTTGCACTTGTTACTCCAGGGTATGCTACTTTAAACCACTCCTAATTTTGTGTTAGATCTGTTTATGAGCGTATTGTTATCCAACGAACAACACACAGTGCACATCCATCTTCCAGCCATGTGTATAGTAGCAACACAACTTGTGCAACGTTCAACGTTTAGTGTGCATCAAATATACTATACAGGCTAGTGGAAACTATCAAGGAGCCTCCATTTTAGAAACGGGGATTTTGTGCAGACATCAGCTGACATTTTCGGCCACATTCTTCGGTTAATGACTCCGCTTCTATTTCGAAACAACTATTCGAATATTAAGTAGGTTGTTATCGAATTTACAATGGCTGAGACTGGCTTTTTGCCTACATATACATCGAATGATTATTTCCGGTATGTAAATATGAATTTTACGACGAATTCCGGCCAATGACGAACGCTCTTCCGTTGGTTTCCGTAGCAATTTATTTTTTCTATTTTTTTTCGACACAAACAATAATTTACTAATCGTGCTGTTTAGTGTTAAATAAGTGTTAAGGTACATGGATTCCGATTCTGAAGTCAGTTTGAAACTCAAAATTTGCGGAAATTTGCGAAGCATACGCCTTTATGAATCTTATCTGGCCAACCTAGCTGCACCGCTGGTAATATTAGACGGATACTAATACAGTGCTCCCTCTCTACAACGACACCCTTTGGGATACGCAGATTGTATGTGTTGTTCAGAGGGAGTTGTTATAGGGAGGGAAAATCAAACATAATTAGCTTGTTTGCAGATCCCAGATAAAGTGCATTTCGAGAACTAAACCGTTATGTCTCAATCAAACCCTATGTTGTGACCACTCTTTAGAATCGTCACAAAGTGACGATTCTAAAGAGTGGTCACAACGTAGGGTTTGATGGAGGCATTAAGAAAATAGAAAAAGTTATTTCTGGAGCCTTGTTGTTTTGGAAACAGTGACATGCGTTGTTGTACGGAGGGAATCGTTATTGAGAGGGCCGTTGTAGGGAGGGAGCACTGTATTGATATTCCCATGTGTAAATATTGCTCGTTGGTGATATATTGTTTGCAACACATAGCAAATGCGATAAGAAAATTAGACACCATTTCAACTAAAGGCCGGGCTAAGGGTTCCTTCGTGTACGTTGCCGGGATCACACGTTTGACAATATAAAATAGCACGAAATAGTTTTGCCCCTTGAAATATTTATTATTCGAATAAGGAAACAACTTGGGTCCACAATTGAGCAGATATTAAACGAATGTATGATATGGTATGTAATCACTCAATCACGTTTCTAAGTGTGTAGAAAACGGATCACTTTCGAGTTTGACCTTCATAAATTGTTACAATTGTAGAGATCTGTTTAGTCTTCTGGCAAAATTCAAAGCGCGTAAATATTTTCAATTAAAACATGACCTAGATCTAAACGAACCAACTTTCCCTGGTTCAGATGCAGGCATTAATTCCTGGTCACTTCCAAATATTTTTAAGACAGTACTACGTCTACATGCATACTCTTGTTTTAAACAAAAATGTATTGGTGGTTAATGGTACATTTCCACGGAGATGTTTGTTGACAGTTCAATTGCTTTGTTGTGTTACCACAAGGGCCCACACTTGTTTTAATTATTGACAATGTCTCTCAGGGATAAATCTGATGCTGGTTATCGTATTTTGAGTATACATACTATATTCACGTAAATACTTTTAACCCATTCGCTTGCTATTCACGTCAAAATACCTACCTGTAAGTAGTAAACAGCTGCACTATTTACAAGTTCTTTGTGCAACCAGTGCACTCCACATCAGTGAATTCACAGCGAAATACTTGTACACAGTGACGATATATGTAATTATACAACAGGACTTGGGTAAAGAAGGAGAAATGTATTTTAAAATTCAGCAAGAAAAGGGTTAGTCCTTAGTAGATTTCGGGTAAAGCTGCGCTATCTTGTGAAAGCAGTTCCTAACGGGACGATGTGTAACTATTGGACACTCTGTGTGCTATTTTGTAGAGACATTGAATGTACAGTAAAACTTCTCTCAACCGGAAGTCTAGTAGAGAATAATTTAGATATTTTAGGCAGGTGACTGCTTAATGCAGGGTGAAAGTCATGCAGAAAGCTCCTCTAGGAGCTTTCTGTGTGACTTTCACCCTACATTAAGCTGCAACGAAGGATGCCAATAAGTCCCCAAGACCGATATTGTTACTGAATTTAACGTCCGGTTAAGAGAGGTTTTACTGTATTTGAGCATGGCAATGACAAAATACATGCAAACACTTGCATGCATGCTAAAGATAAATATATACCTGCTCGTTAACATCATTTAGTGTGTTACGTCGTTGCAGTCAACACTAAGTGAGAAAGACGCGCCTTCTAGAATATACATTCGCTGGTAAACACAAATGAAGTCGTAACAGTTTTACAACGCACGAAAGCATACCAGCGTATTTGTGGTTTTTCGATAAGATAAAACACGTTGTAGATGGTATTGTCAAGCTGATGTCACTGACACTTCAGCTGGTCTAGGTTCACACTGTTTTCTAACCCTGCCATTCCTATACAGTGCAACATATTCTATCCGGCAAATGGTGTAACACGCTGCATGTTTTATCTTAAACAGATCGAAAGTCCTAAATTTTTAATATCAAAGCGTTTAATAACCGACTCACTACTGTATTCGACAGTCGCAGCTTATGTCAAAGGATGCCTCATTTCCCAAACTGTCTCATACCTTGCAGTATAAGTTCTAATTTCAACACGAATATATCGGATATAATTAAGCACTTGAGGATACATATTAAATTATTAATAGGCTTATGCGAATATTATGTCTCATTTGCACGAAACTAAGACAAACGTGTTTGGTTAAACCATCGTAGGTTACCACCGTTATTAGTCTACCAATATTTTGACAGATTCTGATCCCTGATGGCACCGCGTGTTTACGGTTTACATCCACCTCATTTGTATTAAGTCAATGTACCTTAAGAATTCTAGAGGGGATGTAAAGTTGTAAAGCAGAAATTAAGGTCATAAATGGGGTCAAAGGTCAACGAGTGCAGTTTCAGTTAATCAACGCTTTTATTCAACTTTAGTATGAAGTATGTTTTTTAAATTAAACGTTTTGGTTAGGAATCAGATAACAAATGTTTGAAAATGCTAATTATGTTCAAATACAGGACACTTTGTTTCCGATAATCCTTTTCAAGGACAATAACTCTTGAAATATACATGTTTTGGTTATCTTCTATTTGCTTATTGCAAATAAAGTGAAATAAATGGTAGTGTTTTACATTAACACCATTTACGTACAGCGGCATTTATTCAATTTCATTACCTAAATATACCGAGTATGCATATATACAGTCAAAACCCCTTAAGTGGAACAAGTATCTATTATTAAAACTCAAGGGCGGTTACTCTGTATATGACGTAATTGCTATAGTTAATTGATACCGGTATACATGTATTTCTATGCTGTAATGGGAAATTTACCTTTATCACATTTTAACTAGAGCTATTACTGAAGATGATGAGTATAGCAACACTCGGAGCTTGTCACAAGTATCAGGGGCGATAACTCTATAGCCCTAGGTCAGGTCAAGCCGACAATTGTGTCATGCACGTCTGCTCATCAAAGTGACAATGCATGTGATGTTTGAAGCTGATCGAAGTGGAAGTAGTTCCGTCCGTGTGTCATTCCATCTATCCGTCTCACCATCTGTCCGATCTACATTGCTTTCAGCTCGACCTCTTGCTTATACCATGAAAGGCAGAGTAAATCGGACAGACAGTGAGACTGGCAGATGGAAGCACGGACGGATGGACAGACAGACGGACGGACGGACCTGGGCCTAAATCACACTCATAGGCATTTTCTGACTTAAAATCCTATCAAGCTTTCAAGTGAATCCTTCAGCTAACTGTAACATGTGTACATTTAAAGATTGAATTACATTTTTGTTGTGTTCATCGATGTATAAATCCAGACCTGATCACACACAACTTGCATGAATTCCGAAGGAATTCATGTAAAAAGTTGTGTGTGATCAGGTCTGGATTTATACATCGATGAACACAACAAAAATGTGATTCAATCTTTATAATTCCATCCATATGTCCTTTTAAAAAAAAATGTTACATGCAGACATAAAACAAATTTGACATTGGCTATTTCAAGTGCCGTGCGTAGGAATTCAATCAATACACATTCTAACAACTATGTCACTTTGTGTACTGTATCCTACGTCATAGATGACGTATCATAGACTGTTCTCAACTATTTGACCTACTTGCAACAAATCGAGGTTAACAATAACTAAAAAGCAATAAACGGAATTATTTCAACACATGTCCTACCTTACTACTTTGTCACATTTCCTCTTAATCGAATAACTTGCATAATCTTCCTTGGAATCGATCTGTATAAGCTCTGAACATAGACCAGTGGAATACGTGTCCGAATTCTCAACATCTCTTGAACAAACCCCTTATATTTTCTATAAAATGCACTCTACACGAAAGTTTACGTTTGATATGCAGCCAAGTAAAGGCACGTATTCTCAATTATATTCAAACCCCGATGATTGTACAGGCCAACAATTGGATCTAGAATGTTATTTCTGGCCTGGTAAACAGTCTACCTACCAGTACGTTTTACTGGTCGTCTTGGATTTGACGGGGAGGTGTCTTGTTATTACTGGCAGAGTGATCATGCCACTTTGACACTATGTCTGGTCTGTAGCCCTCGCTTTGTTTTCTCCAAATCAACACACGGTTATCACTGCCGATCACCACTTACATCCGAAAAAATCACTTTATCCCACCTCCCTGAAGTTCACCTCGTCCATTTCTCTCTACATCATGCAAGCCGCCTGGCTCTGCTGGTTCTTGATATACAATCACTTGCCTTTTACCATAAGTTTCACTCTTTACACTTCAATTTCAAAATACGCGCTCCACAAAACTTCAAAACAACATTTTTCTCCCAATAATTCTACGTCAACATGGTTTCAAGGAAGTTTTCTATAAATAGAACATGCATAGTAAAAAGAAGTAGTTCCATAGTGTATCGGCTACTGGTTACCGACTTCATGTAAATCATGGAGCAACAACCGAGAACCAGCTCTTTACATTCATTGAGAAATGAATGTCAATTTTCAACCAATCAGATTCGGCGATTTTGTGTAAATGTCACTGGATTGGAATTATTTGTATATGATTTGCATGATAGAAAATACGTGAAAACAAAATATGGGACTTTTAATGAATGCCGCTTGAATCTAATGTTCTGTGTTTTTTATTTTAACTAAATTTTAAGGTTTTTCCCAAAAAAAGCATATATTGTCACGTGGTCCGTTTTTTGTTGCTATGTTTGTTAGAATTAACTGTTAACAACCCATAGATAATTTTCTGTGCGAAAAATCAATATATCATTTGTAATATATGAATCCTAGAAATATGCAGTTTGACCGATAATTTCTATACCCCCTCCCCTCTCCCCCCCCCCCCCAAACAAAAAAAATATTAAAAAAATGCACTAACAGGCATTTTCTGACTTTGCATCCTATCAGGCCTTCAATGTGAACCCTTTAGTTAATTATGTATATGATTTGCAGAATAGAAAACTTGTGAAAACAAATTGTGGGACATTTAATGAATGCCCATTTCTAAAATATCGGGCTTTTATGACTAAATCTAAGGTGTTCCCACAAAAGAATGCATACATTGTCACGTGGTCTGGTTTTTGTTACTTAGTATGTTGGTATAAACTGTTAACGACCCATATATATGTTCTGCGCAATACTGGAATACGGACAATTCTAGAATTGCCCTGCGCGTTTTAGGAATTCCAATAATGGCGGACCATTCCAGAATTGCCCTTTCGCGATTCTAGAATCGCGTAAGGCAAACTTACATTAGCATTGTTGTTATGTTCTACTATTGTTAGTCATTTATTAACTATTGTTAGAAAAAATGAGAATTTGATGCGGGTACACTTAGTCTTTGTTTTCTCAAATTGGTTTGTTTTGTGGTCATTATTACCTTATTATTTATGGTATTGATAGAGCGTATCGTCGTGATACGATAGTGCGTCTTACCGAACCATGTTTTATTTTTGTGTGTTAAATACAAATGTATTTTTATCAAAAAAAAATACTAAGTGTAGACTATTAACCCTTTCCCCCATGTCACCGTATTTTTCATGCAGTTGCAAGCAGAGTAGACCCAGATCAGACTGCTCTCGTAGGAGCAGTCTTCCCAATGTCTGTTCTGTTTGCTTATGACATGATAAAGATATTAACCCTTTATTCCATAAATATGCATTTCTACGCCTATGCAATTCATATAGGTGGTGAATAAAATAGACTATAATTGATAATCTATAAATGTATGTACTGTAAATGGAAAATTCCAACTTTGTCCACAATTCCAAAAACGCGCACGGACCATTCTAGAGTCGCCCTGCGCGTTTTAGGAATTCCAATACTGTCCGCCATTATTGGAATTCCTAAAATGCGCAGGGCAATTCTAGAATTGTCCATATTCCAATAATGCGCAGAACATATATATTTCTGTGCGAATAATCAATGTGTCATCTGTGCAATAAAAGAATTCTAGAAATTCGCAGTTTGAGTGATAATTTCCACATTTTCCTCCAAAAATACACTAACAGGCATTTTATCATTTTACATCCTATCAGGTCTTCAAAGTGAATCCATAAGCTAATTATGTATATGCTTTGCATAATAGAAAATACGTGAAAACAAAATGTGAGGCATTTAATGAACGCCACTTTCTAAATTTTCGGGCTTTTTATACTAAATGTTAAGGTCCCCCCCCCCCTCGAAAACAAATGTATACATTGCCATGTGATCTGATTTTTTGTTACTTAGTATGTTAGTATAAACTGTTAAAAACCCATAGACATTTTTCTGTGCGAATAATCAATGTATCATCTGTGCAATATAAGAATTCCAGAAATTCGCAGTTTGAGTGATAGTTTTTACAGTTTTCTCCCCAAAATCACACTTATAGGCATTTTCTGCTAGGGGGCGTGAGCAGTGTTGCACTTTCAATTACTGCTCATGAACAGACTCAATAAAAACCGAGCCTGCAATTTTTTCTCTTTTTGTGTTGCAATTTTGCTTTCGGGGGATCACCACCCTTCAGAATTTATAATCTTCACAACAGCTGGTGTTAAGTGATTGTGTGGCGGCCGTAAAACGTCGCCCCGTATTTCATTCTCAGTGTTGTTATACCTTCTGATCCTTCGAGATCATGTATTTCAGTACTTCTTGTTCTGAAAATTGAATACCGCTTAAGCCGGTGCTAGGGGGTGTGAGCAGTGTTGCACTTTCAATTACTGCTCATGAACAGACTCAATAAATGTGGAAAAATAGTCAAACAGGGAGAGCCACATACGAAATGACACCGCACCAAACACCATCAAACAAGAAACGGTAAAGCCACAAGACAAAACATAACAGGACGCATATCAAGACGAAACACATTAAACATTAAGCATATTAAACAACAAAATTGACCATAGGCTGAAAGCAGGAGTACCACCTTGGAACGGCCAGTAACCAAAATAAGCTACGGGGAGACTTAAACCTGGTTTACGGGTACCCAACCTCGTCCTTATCCCACTTTCACCAAAGTCAAAATGTAAATAAAATTCCCCCTCCAGACAACTCCACTACATGCATAACGATGTCTAAAATGAAATGATTTGAAAATAAACGTTAGAGGTAAACAAGCGACGTCATCATTTAAATGACGTCATAATTTAAAAGTACGGGAAAACTATATGAAACACTTCTACACCGACATTTTATAAAAAATAAATCGCAAGAAGATACAAATACTAGTGGATATTAAACATGCACAACTGATTTGTTTGAAAAAGACATCGTTGACATGTACTCGATGACTATTCAGAGGTCAGCGCAGCTGTGGAGAGGTCATTTGGGTAACGACAAAACTGGCAAAATACAAATATCTAATTTCCTCCCTCCGTAAACGGGTTTAAGAGTGAATCTTCATAGAGTATTAAGCCTTTTCCGTCGTCGCACAAGCAAAGAGGAAAGCATAATGACCAACTGTAAATGGGTCGACCACCAAGCATGTAGTGTGCTGCAATATAGTGGGGTCATATCCCTTTTTAATGAATTTCTTTATATGTTTGACAAACAAAGTATCAAAATATGTGTGTCCAATAATATTTCGAAGTTTGCAAATGACATCACCGTAAAACTCCGGATGTGAAATACCTAACTTTAGAAAAGTACGTAAATTACAATTGTATTTGCTGATGAGTAGAACATTACGGTGGTAAAATTTTGAAAATGTTTTACGAAGTTTGTCATATCTGTAGCCCTGTTTTAGTAGTTTTTCAGTGATAATAAGGTTACGATTGTTAAAATCATCAACAGAGGAACAAGCTCTAGCAAAACGAATAAGCTGAGAAATGTATACACCGTAACATGTAGCACGGGGAACATCCCCATCCAAATGAGGATAGTTAACTATTTTAAAATTAAAGTCATCCCTTTTGTCATAAATTCCAGAAGAAATTGTTCCATTGTTTATAGATAAATTTAAATCTAAAAAGGCTGCAGATATCTCAGAACTATTTGCTTTATTAAGCTTGAGCTCTCTAGGGTAAATTGAGGTTATCATAGAATTAAAGTATGGGTTATCAATATTAAAAAAGTCGTCTAAATAACGTGCTGTATTGTTAAAGGCATTGATGACATCCGCCTGTGAATCTGTATTAAGGTTAAGCATAAAATCCCGTTCATAACAAAACAAAAACAAGTCTGCAATTAAAGGAGCACAGTTGGTTCCCATGAGAATACCAATGACCTGATGATAAACAGAATTACCAAAACGAACAAATATATTGTCTAACAGAAACGTAATTGCGTCACAAAGACCTAAACATGTCCACGAGGTATATTTATTTGTAATGTCATTGGTAAAGAACGCATGTCTAGAATTACAGGCAATAAATAATACTTTTTCTCTGGCAAATGTTTTATTTATAAGATTAGTAAGTTTGATCTTTATTAGATCGTGTGGTAATTTGGTATAAAGTGTAGAAAAATCATAAGTGCTTATAGTGTTAGCTTGGTGTTGCTTGATTTTTAATTTAGTTAAAACCTCATTGGAGTTTTTATAGACCAAAAAGGGTTAATTCCTGAATTCTCATAAGCTTTATCGCAGTAACGCTTGACATGTTCTTTGACCGCTGTTAGACACGATGTAATTAGTTTGGATAGTGCGGTTGTTGTGCATGAGACAGAATTTGCTATGAAGCGTGATTTATATGGCGTTTTATGGAGTTTAGGTATCCAGTACATTGTCGGAAGTTTATGATGTGTGATTAATATATCAGCATTGAACTGTTTACATGTTCAGATATTATGTCGTTTTCAGATTTAGAGACCACAATATATGACTTTGTCTTAGTTAGTTCTTGTTCTAAAACATCCACATAATAAAGTCGTCAAACGATAATTACATTGTTTGACGCTTTATCAGCTGTGACAACCACGTATTTAGAGTCAAATTCTTGTATACTATTTTTTAAGAATTCTGCATTTTTTTCTCTTTTTCTGTTGCAATTTTTGCTTTCGGGGGATCACCACCCTTCAGAATTTACATCCTATCACGCTTTCAAAGTGAACCCTTCAGCTATATGAATCAGACGAAAGTTGCCCGTAAACACGGAATGCCACCAGGTCCATTTTCTAGAGGCTTTATTTTGATTCCTAGGTAGACTATATGGTTATAATGGAATAGTATGCGTGGAATTGTACTTGCATTTTGTAAAGAGAAAATGAATAAACTTTTTGTACTGGAGATAACTAGGCCAACATATTGGGTTAAATATTCAGGAACTGTGATTGCGCATTGTACACTAAAACTCCACCTTCTAATGTTTTGTAATGATTCAAGGAGATATCTTTATCAGAAAATTTATCATTTGTGGTATACTGGGTTACAGGCCGTGTTATCTTTATCTCGGCATGTTTTGAATTTTACAGCTCGACTTTCATTACTTCTGCTGCCCCAAGTTAACCGATTGTTTTAGGATATAACGCGGTAATTTTCCATTCCGTATTATCCTTTTATCAGTATATATCAATTCGGAAGTAAAACAAATATTGTGAAATCAGAACAAACGTAAACACTTTCTCCATATGGCACGGATGCCCACCTACGATATTGTCCCTAACAAAAATACTATATATAACATAGTCAAAGATAGTCCAGGAGAGATTTCAAAGACAATTACAAAGTACAATAACCCTGGTAAAATTCTTGTTTTTTAATTACAAGTTCACATAAAGATTGTTCATCAGCGAAAGTAAATATTCCCATTTATGTCTGGTTGGATACACACGAATAGCGAAACCTACGGACAGATATACGCACGGACGCACATACTTGCGTACGGATGGACGGACGTATGGACGGACGGATAATAGCAAAGTTATGTGTCTCCCACCTTATGGACTGCATTAACAACACTGTATGCCAGCACAAGGTAAATGTTTCAAGTATACCAAACCAGTATTCGCTTATATATTATGTTGATTCTATGTTCGAAGGAAGTACAAGTATGAGGCATGCACAACACCACATGCAAAACACACATCCGCCCGAACAGCACCCAACAATAATATACAGCACATGTACATATCTATCAAAACACAAAGCGACACACAAATATAAAATAAACAATCAATAGGGTGGGGATGGATGTACTGGTCAGTATACCATCTTGAAAATACTGCTTAAATGAGGCGTGTTGTCCGATGCATCAGTCAAGTTGTTTATTTTAATGTTAAAACAAATAATACAATGGATATGATATAGACTTGCAAATTGCATTTCGTTCAAAGCAGTCATTTTGAAATCAAATATGCAATATATCAAATGGATTGTAATTGAATCGTGTTTTGATAGAAATCTGATGTCCCGACATTCCAGACAGAACAATTCTAAGACATCGTTTCTAGAGAAGCTAATCGTATGTTTTTTGAAGACAAAAAAGTGATGTTGCATGTCAAATTGTTGAGACATGTCACTCTTAAATTTGTTGCCTATTGCACGTTTACAACATAACCCGTTACTCTATGAATATTAATGACGAAGAAAAAGGTCTGTTATGGAACTTTTTTGTTTGCAAAAGCATAAAAATCGTATATATGGAGTCAGGAATTCAATGATGTAAATGTAAATACAGTGTTAGCCGCACAATTAATTATAATGTGGTGCCTATAAACAAGAACAAATACACACGTTTTGCTGTCAGAGCTAACATGTCAGTTACGAAAACAGGATATGATATACATGTTCATATTTCCGTATTAATAATAGTTTCTCGAAAGCGAAATATGTTTTGATTTGTTTGAATTATATCCTATGGCAAAGAAAACAAAGTTCATCAATTATAAGTGGCATTCATTGTTTACGTATGGAATATTTACTAATTTGCTAATGGATCCGATGTGCTAGTTCGTATGATCAAAAATCACGGTTTTGCCACCCACATTAAAAACTAAATACCTTTAACCCTCTCTATAACGGCCATAAGTTACATCAAATATTATGTGTAAAAAGGCAGGTGGCTGCTTCAGGCAAGGTGAAAGTAAAACAGAATGCTCAGAGCGGTCTGTTTTACTTTCACCTTGCTTTAACCAGCCACCTGCCATAATATACCAACTAATTAACACAATTTAGTGGCCGTTATAGAGAGGTTTTAATGTAGGTTGTTCTGTAATGATTATGTATTTAGTAATGGTGTAAAATGATGCTCTTGGGACCCTGCTCAATCGTTGCCTTATATATTAACTACATCAATTCAAAGCTATGTCGTTCTATGCATTTACTCAGGGAGCCAATAGTGCCTACCGTGCACCCCCCCCCCCCTAGCCTTTTTACATGGGTACCAAAATGTTCAGAAAAGTGTCCTGAATCAGAATCGCGAATGTACTCAAACTTAAATTCTTTTAGGCTATGTGTATTTTAACCGTTTCCATGGCAACCCCCCAGTTTTCGTAATGATGACCCATACCTACAAATTCGCCCATATCACAGCCAGTTTTTGTCCTAAAACTATAAAACTGGTACCAAATGGAAGATAAGACATTGTGCTTTTATTTCCAACTTGTTTTTTTTAAATTATCTTATTTGCATACTCATGAGTATTAATGAGAACATTAAAAATAGTAAAAAAAGTATAGAAATAACGTAAACCTTTCATTTTTTTATCCTACAAATATCAGAAAATAACTTCAAATGCAGTTTACCATGATGACGAAAACCCCAAGAAACACAATATCCATTTTGAGGACCATAGCATTAACTTTAAGTACAATTTTCACCGTTCCCATCGCAACAGCTTAGTTTTCGCAATAATGGCCCGTACCTTCAAAATCGTACATATCACACATTGAGATAGGACATTGTGCTTTTATTTCCAACTTGTTTTTTTTAAATTACCTTATTTGCATACTCATGAATATTAATGAGAAAATTAAAAATAGTAAAAACAATATAGAAATAACGTAAATAATGTAAACTATTCATTTTTATCCTACAAATATCAGAAAACAATTTCAAATGCAGTTAAACATGATGACAAAATCCTCAGAAAACAAAATATCATATTTGAGGACCAAAAATTTAACTCTAAGTAACTTTTTAACTGTTTTAACTGTTTCCATAGTAACCATTCATTTCACTCTGTTCACACATTTTTGTTAGTCGACACCTACCTGCAAAACTCTTCCATATCACAGGCAGTTTTTGTTCTAACTGTATAAAACTGGTACCGAATTACAGCTAAGACATTGTGCTTTTATACTTAGGAATTACCTTACTTGCATACACATGAATATTAATGAGAATAATTAAAAAATAGCAAAAAAATACAGAAATAACGCAAACCTCTCAATTTTTATCCTACTAATATCAGAAAACAACTTCAAATGTAGTTTAAATTGATGACAAAATACTCAGAAAGCTAAGTATCTAAATTGATACCCAAACAATTAACTGTAAGTAACATTGTAACGGTTTCCATAGTAACCGATCCTTTCACAAGTCTTTCTCTTATCAAGCAAACAAAAATGCTAAATGGTTAGCTAATGCAAGTAGGCCGCAATATCTTTGTATGTTGTATGTATTTAAACACTCTGTAATATGAACAATGAGGTTAGAATGGTTGCCTAGGAAACAGATATATCACCATCAATGCTATATGTTTGTCCCAAATTTATTTATCTAACAATCTTGGTGATATTCAGTGATTATAGTTAACTTTAGCTAACCATTTAGCATTTTTGTTTGCTTTATAAGAGTGCTGTCTGTCGAAAATTTCAACATCTCTTATTGTTCTCATAAATATTCATACATATGCAAATTAGTTTATATCAGGAAAGTAATATTTACTATTAAAGCAATGCCTCATATCTATATTTGTAACAATTGATTTCATAATTCATTAAAAATAAGTGAGATCTAGCGGAGTATTACAGGTGGATGTCAAATTTCCAAAATTTGTGAAAGGATCGGTTACCATGGAAACCGTTACAATGCTACTTACAGTTCATTGTTTGGGTATCAATTTAGATACTTAGCTTTCTGAGTATTTTGTCATCAATTTAAACTACATTTAAAGTTGTTTTCTTATATTGGTAGGATAAAAATTGAGAGGTTTACGTTATTTCTGTATTTTTTTGCTATTTTTTAAAAAACATTGCTATTTTTTAATTATTCTCATTAATATTCATGTGTATGCAAAAAGGTAATTCCTAAGTTTAACCTTAAAACAAATGCACAAGGTCTTAGCTTTAATTCGGTACCAGTTTTATACAGTTAGCACAAACACTTCCTGTGATATGGAAGATTTTTGCAGGTAGGTGTCGACTAACAAAAATGTGTGAACAGAGTGAAATGAATGGTTACTATGGAAACAGTTAAAAAGTTACTTAGAGTTAAATTTTTGGTCCTCAAATATGATATTTTGTTTTCTGAGGATTTTGTCATCATGTTTAACTGCATTTGAAATTGTTTTCTGATATTTGTTAAAAAGTGAATAGTTTACATGATTTACGTTATTTCTATATTGTTTTTACTATTTTTAATGTTCTTATTAATATTCATGAGTATGCAAATAAGGTAATTAAAAATACAAGTTGGAAATAAAAGCACAATGTCCTATCTCCAATTTGGTACCAGTTTTATAGGTTTAGGACAAAAACTGGTTGTGATATGTACGATTTTGAAGGTACGGGCCATTATTGCGAAAACTAGGGTGTTGCCATAGAAACGGTGAAATGGTACTTAAATGTAATGGTATTGTCCTTAAATTGGATATTTTGTTTCTTAGTGTTTTTTTTCATCATGTTAAACTGCATTTGAAGTTATTTTCTGATATTTGTAGGATAAAAAAAATGAAAGGTTTACGTTATTTCTATACTTTTTTTACTATTGTTAATGTTCTCATTAATATTCATGAGTATGCAAATAAGATAATTTAAAAAAAAAACAAGTTGGAAATAACAGCACAATGTCTTATCTTCCATTTGGTACCAGTTTTATAGTTTTAGGACAAAAACTGGCTGTGATATGGGCGAACGATATGGGTCATCATTACGAAAACTGGGGGTTGCAATGGAAACGGTTAAAATACACATAGCCTAAAAGAATTTAAGTTTGAGTACATTAGCGATTCTGATTCAGGACACTTTTCTGAACATTTTGGTACCCATGAAAAAAAGTCTAGGGGTGGGGGTGCACGGTAGGCACTATTGGCTCCCTGAGTAATTCGGGTGTTCAAAATTAACAAAACGTTCTCAGACTTGAGACTCAAGAATCTTCGCTTTTTACTTGCTATTTATTTAATCAAAGCAGAGTATTAACCCTCTACTCTATAAATATGCATTCGTGTTAGCAAACAGAGTAGACCCTGATCAGATGACGTCTATTTGATTTGAGTCTGCCCTGTTTGCTTCTGAAATAATATAGATTATGCTTCTACAGTTTCTGCCATTGCCGAAATATAATGTGTTCATATGCCATCTAGTTAATATTCATGATGTCAGTATTTCTTAGACGAACAGACTAAATAAACCCGAGTGTGCAATTTTCTCCTTTACCTCTCTTCAGAATTCATTGAGTAAAAAGTTTAAAAACGTTGTTTAAAAATCCTTAAGATATTGGAATCTGAACAGGCATACCATATTTGAGTATTTCGACGCCATAGGCGATTCTGTAACACACTTTGCAAACAAATTGGATAAAGTGTTTTAAGTCGGCATCTTTCTAGGATCCATCTGTTCGACACTGAATATACGTATTGTATAGAAATTGCGGAAAGCGCCATTTTGAAACATAAAACAGACAATAATCTTCCAAGGCGGCACTCCTGCTTTCAGCCTACGGTCAATTTTGTTGTTTAATATGCTTAATGTTTAATGTGTTTCGTCTTGATATGTGTCCTGTTATGTTTTGTCTTGTGGCTTTACCGTTTCTTGTTAGATGGTGTTTGGTGCGGTGTCATTTCGTTTGTGGCTCTACCTGTTTGACTATTTTTCCATATTTATAAAGACAAGAAACTATATTATCCATATAAGCAAACAGAGCAGATCCTAGGCAGACGGGTCCAACAAGAGCCATTTGATCTGAATCTACTTTATTTGCTAAAAGAAATATAATATGTATCTATAAACTAAAGGCTTAATGAAATGTCCTACAATGGTCGCTGCAATTTTCACTTACGGTGTACTAACCATTAACTCCATGGCTATTAATGACCTGATGAATATTAACTCCAACATATTTGCCTCTCTGCGCCTTTGCAAAGCGAATATATAGGAGCTGTTCTGTTTGATTATGAAGTAATATCGATATGCTTTTACATTTCTACCATAGCCAACACTGCCTGTGAACATTATAACAGTCAATCCAATCAATATTTAGGATGGCATTGTTTCTTACATGAATTTTATGGAGAAAAGGGTTAAGTGCAAGTGATAATGACACTGGAAACACATGACATTTTTTACGAAAGAAACTAGAGAAGCAGGTCTATATAATAGTAAAGGCAAACAAGATCCTGACCAGACGGTTCCTGGGTCAGGCACAACAGACGTAATTATTCAGGAAGGGTAAAAATAATTAACAAATGTAAAAGTCTCAAAATAATTCTAATAATTCTATAAATTGCGGTGGTGTTATTGTTTCTAATATTGGTTTGTGGCATTTGACTGAAGAAAAAAGTACTTGGCCTATAGGCACTTTGCAATAAATGCACCATAAAACCCTTCTAATCCGGAATGCAAGTAGAGAAGAATTTTTAGGCATGTGTCTGTTTCATACAGGGTGACATTCATGCCTAAAGCTCTTAGATGAACTTTTAGCATGACTTGCACCCTGCAGTAAGCTGCCACCTGTCTCCAATACCGATATTTATACTAAATTTAACGCTCGATTTACAGGGATTTTACTGGACATTCGTTTTGAAATTTCAACCGAGTTTAGATCAAGTGTGATAGCTTTTATTGCAGTAAAGAATATTGTGATTATAACTCAGTGATTCGTTACTCAGTAAAAGTTTTGTTTTTCGCCATGGCTTTAAGTAGTATCCAAGCGCAATCAGCTTCTTGAAATGTTTCAATGGTGAAAAAGCAAGGTACTTTTATGTGCGTGATATCTAATACAAAATATCGTCCTGTGTGTTTATGACACATGCTACACTATAGATGGAGGGTTCTTTTAATATTGCAGTAATAATGATTTAATCATTTACTCCTTTAGCAGCCGTGTGGTCAGGATCTGCTCTATTTGCTTTAGAAATTATATAGATATGAGTTTGTGTGCTATTTTGAGATTCAGACTTATAAATATTTACGATGTCATTTTTCTGATATGAATATTTATAGGGTTAGGTAACACATATATGCGGTAGTGGGTAGTGGTACGATTTATGTTACCGATATTCACATTAGAATTGTCTGTTGTCAATAACGTAATTCACTCATCCATAAATATCTCAAAAGCCTTGTTTTGTTAGCAGTGTCAATACAATTTCATTTCAGTAATGTCTGATTTATGTGCAAGGAATGGCAATATAATAATTATGTTGGACGAGACATAAGACGGGTTCGCCGCGGTGCTGTCCTGTTTTACCACATCCACTCTAATGAGAAGCTTAATTCAGATATGCAATACGAGATGTTATTAACTTAACCCATTTGCGCCCAGTGTATTCTTCCATGTTTATATATTGGATTAGTTCATTTCGATGATTGGGCTAAATTTTCAATTTCGTTGTTTTATATTGAAATTCCTATCAGCAAACACTGTAATGCGGCATAATGCAGAGTCTACACTGTTTGCCTGTGTCCCATATATGGGATTGTGGGCACAAATAGAGTAATGCCATTATGAATATTTATTAGCTGCATTTCTTATAATAGCATATGAAAAGTATGGTCATCCAGACACTATATAAAGTAAAACCCCTATAAACTGAACGTTCAAATTAATATTAATGTCTTACATTTAGACATGTGGCAGATTAATGCAGTATGAACGCCATGCTCGTAAAGGAATTTTCTGCACGACTTTACCCTCAATTAAGCAGTAACCCGCCTATTTTCTTCTCTACTAAATGTCCCTTTTAGGGATTGACTGGAATTAGATCTCATTGCGTCGTAAGCAAAACCACAATTTGATCTGAGTTTGCTCCAGTCACAATGACGTTTCCATGGCGTAGATGGATAACATATACGATATCGCCTATTACTTTGCTAATTCTTGAAGTGGTAATGTATGCATACAAACGATAAACCACATTCACTAACCAAATGTGTTGATATGTGATGATATTCTTTCTAAATTTCTTTGAATGTAGAAACAACTTTGTGTACAAATAATCATGTAAAACTCTTGAAGATATAGCTATGTAAGATCGGTGTACTCAGAAGATTTATTAAGTGTAGTCCAATATTTAATTGAACTGTATTTCATCTGAGATAGGAGAATAGCCATTAAGAATCACCATATCATTATCACGAAATAAAGTAATGTAATTATTATAAGAAAAGTACATGTATGAGTCATGGAGGAAATACCGCATACAAAATACACAACCGCCCAAACAGCACCACAACGACAAACAGTAAATGTACATGAATATAAAATACACGAAGAGACGCACGGACATAACAAACAAACAATAGGGGGAAGATGGCAGTACTGCCTTAGCGCTATCAGTGACATATGTCACTGGGGGTTAAACTGGATTTTGGGCGCCTAACCTCACACTTATTCCATCTCCACCCTAACAGACAAACCGTGTAAATAAACGTATCCTCTCTCCGACTAAGCTACAACAACCGCGATGGCAAATACAATGGTAAACTGCATGGAAACGAAAACATATTTAAGTGCGGTAACTGTATCCACCTATCGCTAGTGTACTCGATGATTGAGCTGCAAATAGAGTAACTGTAGAAAAGAAATAAAGGGTACGGCAAAAACGAGATAATACAAATATCCGACATCCTCCTCCGTTTCTGGATTTAAGAGGTCGCCTTCATAGATTACTAAATCTTTCTTGTCGGCGTACATGCAAAGAGGACAGCGTGATTGCCAACTACGATTTTAGTCTATTTAGTGAACAAAGTGAGAACATGGGTATTTCCAATAATTTTACGAAACTTGTACATCACATCACCATAACATTCAGGATGTGAAACACTGTGTCGCAGGAGCGCCTTCAGGTCACATTTGTACTTGCCAATAAGTGAGAGATTTCGATAATAACATTTATATTTTTAGAATGTTTTTTCTTAGTTTAGATATCTATATCCTTGCTTAAGCAGCTTCTCATTTAAAATGAGATTTCGACTACTGTTAAAATCGTCAACAGAAGAACAGTTAAGATAAATAAACCCCGTAAGATGGGGCACGGGGAACATCTCCTTCAAGGTTACGATATTAAAATCAAAATCATCTCTTTTGTCATAACATTTTAGAATTCCATTGCTAATTTCAAGGTCCAGATCGAAAAAAGGCGCACAAGCGTCAGAAGGGTTAGCTTTATTTAATTTGAGTTGTGTTGAGCAAATGGTGGGAATCAAAACATCAAAGAAAGGGTTATCGAAATTGAAAATATCATCCAATATCGAGAAGTATCATTTAAGGCTTTTATGACATCTTCTTGTGATTGTGGGTTCAAGCTCAACATGAAATTTCTCTCATAGCAGTACAAAAACAAATCGGCGACCAGTGGTGCACATTTCGTACCCATAGGAATACCAATCACCTGACGGTATATAGCATTCCTATACCGTACAATTATGATATACCGTACAATTATGATATCCAGAAGAAACGTTAGTGATTCGCAAACTTCTGAGCAAGTCCAAGTGGTGTAATATTTTATTTGCACGTCAGTTAAAAAAGATTTATCAGCATTACATGCCAGAAATGATGTTTTTGTCGGGCAAATACTTCTGTATTAAGTTAGTAAGTGTATCTTTAATTACATACTTAGGACGGGTTGTGTACGAAGTAGAAAAATCGTAATTATGTGCTTAAGGTGGATGCAAGAACTTTTGTTCTTGAGTTTGTTTAAGACTTCTGAAGAGTTTTTGATAGACCAGAAGAGATTTATTCCAGAATTTTATCACAATATAATTTACATGTTATTTTATCTTAGTTAAACAAGAAGTTAAAAGTATAGACACCTTAGTAGTTGTACAAGAGCTAATATTTGCAAAAAAACGCGTTTTCTATGATTGTTTATGTAGATGTAGTGTCGGTAACCAATATATTGTAGGAAGTTTATGTTGGGTAATTTTAATATCGGCTCCAAGTTGTTCACACTTTTTACATGGTCTGAAACGATGGTCTTTTCGCCAGTATTAACTGAAATATAAGACTTGGTATTAATAATTTCCTGCTTCAAGACGTCGATATAATGTAATCGTCAAATAATAATGACATTATTCGATGCCTTATCAGCAGACATATTTTGAATGGAAATCCTGTAAACCCTTTTTAAGATTTCTAAAAGAAATTCTAGGTTCAGGTGGAAGAAGGTGTTCAATTTAGCTATAAAATGAAATGCGTTTGTCAATTACATCAAAAGATAGTTGTTTTTTCTTCCAATTTGAAAGAGCATTA
Source organism: Azorinus chamasolen (assembly GCA_963576725.1). NCBI lineage: Eukaryota > Metazoa > Mollusca > Bivalvia > Cardiida > Solecurtidae > Azorinus > Azorinus chamasolen. The sequence goes on along the minus strand of OY755253.1, from coordinate 6,522,935 downwards.
GACTCAACATGTTCTCTACGACAACATTTAGTACTAAAAGTTTGTAAAGCCTCAGCAATCTGCCCTCGACAAGAGTTATCTATCAAAGATGGTATTCTATATTTTGGACCTTTATTAAGAAGAGGCCGTAAACGTTTACCTTTAATTATCTCAAAGTTACCAGTAATCACATGACCAGCCCGAGAATAGCAAAACTTTGAGGTGGCGCAATCTCAATTATCAGGAATATTATCATCAATATTAAGATCGGCAACAATCTTATTATAGTTAAAATTGTATTTCTGATGGGTTTGTTATGTTTGTAGCAGATAATTGGTGGTTCTGTATTTTTAAAATATTTATAAATAGTGTCAATTACATTTTTGTTTCTTAATATACTCTGGAGGTCAATGAAATCGATACCTTTATTAATAAATATTGTTAATTTTCAAAAAGGATCTTTGGTGTTCAGATAATTTGTCAATGTGTGGTCTGAGAACATATATAGTAAAACTTTGTATCAAACTAGCCGATCCTATGAGAGGGTCTGATCTAAAATGATTTTATCAGCTTGCTTGTCTATTTATTTTAATGAAGATAGTGATAAGAAAGAATGTCTAGAAAGCATGGCATGTTTACCAGACGTTATACGCCAAGTATGTAGATAAAAAATAGACAACTTCATACGAGCTTTCGCTTAATATTACCATTTTTACGAATTCCATGTGAACGAGATTTGCGTGTCCGAATAGAACAAATGTAAAAACATCTATGTCAGGATCTTTTGAAATATTACCTGTCTGGTAAATGTTGTCATTTAAGCCTAAAGGAAATGGGGCTTGTAAATTTTTAATCCAGTTTAATTCAGCCATGAAACTAGCTTTCGACTTATTCTAGTTTCGAGTTTAATAGTCGTAATTTAGTTATAACCAATAAACTTCTTAAGCAAGGCTACAGATATCATAAAATTCGGAAAGCATTTTCAAATTTTTATTAACGAAATTTACCACTTATTAGTACATATAACTGCAGTTTACGGACGTTACTGCAACAAGGTATTTTCCACCCAGATTTCTACGGTGATGTTATCTACAAACTTAGGAAAATTCGGGGTCATATCGATTTCCACAATTTGTTTATTAAACGCATTAAAAGGTTTTGGAAGAAAGGTTATGACCGTACTATATTGCAACACACTGCATGTTTGGTTATCGACCCCTTTACAGTCGGTCGCTACGCTTCCCTCTTTGCTTGTACGATGACAGGCCGAGGGTAGTACTCTATGATGGTATACCCTTAGACCTAACCTAGCTATGGGATGTGTTTACAAGACTCATGTATTACATTTTCTCTGCCGTGCCCTTAACGGCTTCCATGCAGTTGCTCTGTCTTCAGCAAAGGCATTGAGTATATATTTGACGGACTTTCACAGTTGTTATGCTATGTTTTACATTTTGTACCGTGATTACTGTCTTCTATGTTGTGGGGAAGTCCGACGGGGATACCTTTATTTACAATGTTTGATTAGCTAGGGTGACTTTGAGATACGTGTGAGGTTAGGACGTTCGTAAACCGTAAAACTGACCGTGCCAAGGAGGTTCTCTCTTTGTCACCCTTACTTTTGTTTGTCTTGAGTCTTTGTGCTTGTACTTTGTTCATGTTTGTCTCTGGTGCTTGTGTATTTTTTGGTGTTTTCTGTGTTCTTCTCGTGTGTTTGGTTGTGTGCGTGTGTGTATTTCAGACGTGCTGTCTATCGATGTGTTGGTGGTGGTTGTGTCTTGTGTGTGGCTTTCTCCTGTATGTATGTGTGTGAATGTGTATAAATTGCTATGTAAATTGCTTTCAGTCTGTGTTTTGGTGATGGTGGCGTTTTGTGTGTGGCTTTTCCTGCTTGACTTTACTACTTTTTCGTTTAATCTAGTAGTATCCTTATCATATAAAAGGTGTTATTTATCCAGCTATAGTTAACATTAATAAACCATGAGTATGCCACAATAAAGAACCAAAGCTAACATGGACGCAATGATCTTTATGAGGCGATGCATCTGATGACAATGTGCACTGTTTGCAAACATGACAAAACTTTCCCACCCCAATACAATCACTCTGTTCGATCTGTACTGTGTTCAGATTTCATGAATATCATCAAGTACTTAATAGCTTGAAGCGGCTTAACTGATCCTTCGAGATCATGAATTTCAGTATTTCTTGTTCTGAAAATTGAATACCGCTTAAGCCGGTGCTAGGGGCATGAGCAGTGTTGCACTTTCAATTACTGCTCATGAACAGACTCAATAAAACGGAGTCTGCAATTTTCTCTTTTTCTGTTGCAACTTTTGTTTTCGGGGGATCACTTCCTTTCAGAATTTATTAATTATCTTAATCTCACATCTAAAGAAGATACTGGTATATTTGTATCTAAGCAGAATTCCGAGTGACCTTCTGTTATACTTTTAAACAGAAACTCATTTTGCTTGGGATATCTACAACGATTGTAATAATAATCTAAAATCTATTACATTCTTTGCAGTAGTTTTTTCCTGAATAAATGTCATAAATGTCAACATTCCAGTGCAGTTTGATGAGCCCTAGTGGTTTCAGAGATACGCCTGACACACAGTTTGTCTAAATTTAAATAATCAGAGTCAATAACTGCAAAGTTATTAGGAGGAGACAATTCCGAAACACCAGGTGGTGCACAACAACACATGCTGTCAACATTCCTGTGAGGTTTGGTGATTCTATCCCTACCGGTTTCAACGATACGCATGGCACAAAGTTTATCTTATTTTAAGTAATCATATAAGGGGAAATAACTCAATAATTATTAGGGGAGGACAATTAAAACAACATGGTGCACAACTCATGCTGGTCAGCATTCCTGTGAATGGAAAAGTAGTAAAGTCAAGCAGGCAAAGCCACATGCAAGACGCAACCACCACCAAAACACCGATAGACAGCATGACACACACACACACACACACACACACACACACACACAACCACACACCCAAACGCACACACACACACGCAATGAACACAGAAAACACCAAACGACACACAAGAACCAGGGACAAACGTTCCACACATGAACAAATCACAAGCACAAAGACGCGAGGCAAACAAAAGGAAGTTTGGTGACTCTAGCCCTAGTGGTTTCAGAGATATGCACGACACTAAGTAAAGTCTTGTCTAATTTTAAGTCATCATGGGCAGTTATCGGTTAACAAGGGGAGACAATTAATACGCAAGACACAACGTTTGTCTAAGTGTATGTCATCAGAGTCAATAACTACAATGTTATAAGGAGGAGACATTTAAAACAACCAGGTACACAACAATTCATGCTGGTGAACATTCATGTGAAGTTTAGTGACTCTAGCCTACTGGTTTCAGAGAAACGTGCGACAAAATGTTTGTCTAAATTAAAGTGTTCATATAAGGAGCAATAACTCCACAATTACCAAGGGGAAACATTTCAAACATCTCTAGTGCACAACATCTCACAACAACATCAGCACTTCTGTGAAGTTGGATGACTCCAGCCCTAGTAGTTTCAGAGATATGTACGACACTAAGTAAAGTATATCTAAGTTTAAGTCATCAGGGGCAGTAACTCCAAAGTTAACAGGGAGACAATTAAAATAAACAGGTGCACAACAACTCAATCCTGTGAAATTTGGTGCCTCTAGCCCTATTGGTTTCAGAGACACGCGCGATACATAGTTGATCTAAATTAAATTGTTCATATCAGGGGCAATAACTCAACATTTATCAGGGGAAACAATTAAAAATCCCTAGGTGCACAACAACTCATGCTGGTGAACTGTCCTGTTAAGTTTGGTGTCTCTAGTATTAGCGGTTTTAGAGATACGCGCGACACAAATTCTGATTGGGGGTAATAACTCCAAAGTTAAAAGGGGGAAACATTAAAAAAACCAGGTATACAACTCATACTGGTAAACATTCCTGTCAAGTTTGGTGACTGTAGCCCTAGTAGTTCCTGAGATACGGTCGACACAATATTTTGGTCGACAGACGGATAGACGGACAGACAGACAGACAACTCTGGCAAAAACAATATGTCCCCCATAAATGGGGGGAGACACAATAACACCGAAACTAATGATCAGATAATATAATAACACTGAGAATGAAGTGCGGTGCGACTTTTCATGGCCGCCACACAAGCACTAAACACCTGCTGTTGTGAAGTACAACCCATAATTAAACATCTATATGTAGTGGTCGCATCATGTGGGTTTTACTGTACGTTAAGTAATGAACACGTTTGACACAGAACCTGTTGACATTAATGGCAGTTGATCAAGCTTTTAGCACACACGATTCTAATAGCAAATATCAACAACATTGATTAAGCAATTACCACTGCAAATTATTTTACCCTGATAAATAACTTCAACTTGCATTTCGCAAAGGGCGCCCATGGTAGTTATTTAATCATGTTACTGTTGGAAACATTGTAAATCCAGATCAAGAGGCTATATACTCTTTTGTTCAGGGTTTGCTCTTTTAGTCATTCAAAAGCCTTTTACAAATTATAACATTTCATACTGAATAAACACTACTTTTTAATCCATTCTCTCATATAGACGACTTTTGACGACTCTGTAAAATTCACTTTGTGAAACCATTGTGATAAATGGTTTCAAAAGACAAATTCTAAAACTTTCCTTTTTTCTAGTTAATGCTCCTTTTCGGTAGATTTATTCAAAGAGGTTGTATCTAAAAATAGCCTATGACGTAATAGGTTAAACAGTGATTGACTAGTCTATTTTGTCAGTTCAGCATTGCAAAGGTGACGCATATAATTCACATTCACAGGAAATAACTACTGTATGTGATGTAGAACTATATGGATGTAATGTATTGCGTGGTACTGTTTTCACCAATCTCATTTTGGGTGATTGGCAGTTACAACAAATCAAAGCATGGTTGTTTGTTGACACCAGTTTGGCTGCAAGCGCGTGTTAAACGTTTGTAATCTACTAGTATTTCTGGATAATTTCTGTTGAGTGTTACTAATTAAATAAAAACGTGTCTCAATATCGGTTACTTTTATGAATTTCAAAACCAATTAATGACTGAAAATAGTGAGGGGTTAGAAATACCAATAAACACGTTTTACCTTTTACCTCATCAACATTCGTGTAAGACACAATGGCATAATGAATATTTGTTAGATTGCATTTTATCACAGAAAGGGTTTGGTCGACCGTAACACTTTCCTCCATAAATACGTCTTTCTATGCCTCTATAAAAGTCACTTTATGAAACCATTGTGATAAATAGAGCAATTGCTCCCACAGGAGCAAATGCACTATTTATCACAATGGTTTCAAACTACAAAATTCTAAAAAGTGTCCTGTTCTCTAGTTAATACTCCTTTTCGCTAGATTCGTTGAAAGAGGATGGATCTAAAATAGCCTATGGAGGACAGGATTAAAAGACTGTCGTCGATTAGCTGCACAAATCCGTATCTACGTTTTCTACATTGAAAAGCCGAAGTTGAATTACACATTCTGCAAAAAGTGCAGGAGATAAAAGCCAATGAAATGTTGACAAAATTGACATGTGACCAAATTCTGTAATTTAACTGCTTCCCATCTGTCTTCTGCACAAATACTGTAACTGAAACTGGAAACACGGTGTGTTGGATTTTCAGCATTTTCGCAGTTATGAGAGAATCATTAATATGTAGCGTTTAACACTTTAACGAAATTAAAACTTTACAATACTGACAACACATGTGTATAGTATAGAACCCTTTCAAACAAGTTATCGTAGGTCGGTGATTCGACAAAGACGCCTACCATTGTCTCAAAGAAAGGCGGCATTATGCCAAACACTGTATTCTAATTTAACGTCTTGGGCCTTTCAGTATAAACAAGTAAGAAATTGCTGTACATGTACAGCAAAGTGAATAATTGCTGCGGCAAAACAAAGCTTGTCATTTAATGTAAACCTAATTATTTGCTTAATAATTATTAAATGATATTTTGACTTAAGTGTAAAGTGTTTATTATTTGAGCATTGAAAGCAAAGTAGTTTTATCAGTATTGACACTGGTAAAATACCATGTTTACTTCGAGTATACTAGTATACGAAAGGCTAGTCGTCTGTTGCTAATATGCATAAATTGTGCTAGGAAGTAGGACTATCAAAAGTCGGGTATAGAAAAGGAACAACAAAGTTGTAAATGGCAATGAGGGACATTAGTTAGTTGTTTGCTCTTGGTAAAAGTAGAAGCTTTTTTTTAAAAACAAAAAAAAGCATGGCTCCTTTGATTTGCAAACCTTTGGTCTTATCCTAGATGCACATGTCGACCAAGTAAAATTTATATTTTGTTAATGAATAAATTATATTTATACCTTTTGTAAAAAGAAATAAGGACCTATCCTTCTTTAGTAGACAAGGGAAATGAACAACTAATGTTCTGCATTACAGCATGCGGAAAATCAAGATTTATCAACCTTTTCTCCGTTTATATATGCGGAAGTTTATGTTTGGTGAATAATTTATTGATTAGATCATTAGGTAAAATAACTAATTTTCACTGACATTAGGAGTGCTAAATGAGATTTACAGTATTTTACTGTAATTATCTTTAACCCTTCTCTTGCTGAATTTTAAAATATATTTCTCCTTCTTTACCCGTGCCCTGTTGTAAAATTACATATATCTTCACCGTGTACAAGTATTTCGCTGTGCAGTCACTGCTGTGGAGTGCACTGGTTGCACAATCAACTTGTAAATAGTGCAGACCCTGATGAGACAGCTTCTGCAGGAGCTGTCTCATCTGGGTCCTCACTATTTACAGGTAGGTATATTGACGTGAATAGCAAGCGAAGGGATAAATGTAGCAGACAAAAATGAAACAGCTTGTTTAGGATCCTCAGATCTGAGTTTTGTCTGCAAAGATGTTTAAATGTATATGTGTAAGAAAATGTTAGAGCAAACATTTGAAACAATCTAATCTACACAACGAAAGTAGGCAACATGTTTTTTATAAAGCAGTGATAACAAAAGAACAGTGTAATATACAATACTTTTTACCATACATTAGCAAAACAAATAGTCTCTAATGAGACTAAAGAAATAAGTTGATAATTTAATCTTCTCAATGTAAATATTTTTGACACCAACATATGAATTATTTACTAGGAGCTACGGATATTTTACAGATATTGTTCTTAATTCGCTAACAGTGCAGATTCTGATATGAGGGCTCATAAATAATTCCCTAATTAACGTATTGGTTAAGCTATCATTACAGAGTTACAGGCTCATATGATATTGAAAAGTATTGTCCATTTTGGTATTACTAATGCTCAGGTCACACTCCTCCAAGAAACAAATGTCAAAATGCTCTAACTGATATATCGGTTAAGTGATCATGACCAAAATAACAGGTGCACAATGCCATATTCAGATAACAAAGTAAACAAAGCTTGAGCACGATTCATTGTAATATGACCGGGAAATGCTCCGGACAAATCCGTACAGATCGATGAACGGACAGACAGACAAATAAACATAGAGGGTGATTGTAGTTTACCCCCCTCCCTCCCTCAACTGGTTGGAAGGGGCAATAAAAGTTAAAAGCGTGGAAACAACTATCAGTATGTTGCACAACATTTATAAATGAATTTCACATAAATGTTTGTAGTTGAATGGTTTCTGGGTCGTTATTCCGGCGCAGCTTTCCAAATAGTAATGTACAGTTCATAAAAACAAAAATGGAATTACTGTTAATCACTGTGTTAATGAATACAATTTTAATGAAGTTCAGACCTTCGTTGCTGAAGGAATCAGTGACTGAATACCAATATACTTGGGAGTATAGAGTACAATATAAACACAAACAGTTCCAAGCATCAGATTTTAACTGATGCAATATAAAATGTTACATTTTTCAGACAATAGATCTATATCGTGCTATATTTTGCCATACATGTACTTATATATGTACATATGCATTTTAACACCTTAACAAATAGAACAGTTCCAGATTTGACAACCCTGTAGGATCAGTCTGATCAGGGTCTGCTCTGTTTGCTTATGAAATAAAAAATATCAAATATATTTTTATCATGTCGCTGTATAGCTCAATCATTACTTTTTGTTCCTTATCTATTTGCTCTCATATTTATTCGGTATACTTATTGTTTGATAAATTTGTGTTTTCTTATTTGTTTCCTGTCACAATAAAAATCCAATTTCAAAAAGAACCAAGGATTTTTGTTATGAATAAGCCAGTGCCATACACCAATTGATGCTAATTTAGTTAATTCCATATCTTAATATAACATGATAGATACAACTAAGTCATTCTCGTCATCAGTGGCAATGAATTATGACGTCACTTGTTTAAAGTTTCAAGTAATTTGAACATTTTCTAATGTTGGCATCATCACTCATGATGTGGAGTTGTCTCAGGGTATTTTACAGTTTGCCTTAGGTAAAGGTTAAGTATGAGAATGGGTACCCACAAGTCTGATTTAAGCCATGAGTGGTAATTTGTTACTACTGACCGTTCCAGGGCGGTGCTCATACTTTTACCCTTTCATCTAATTTGTTATTTTATGTGGTTAATGTTTAATGTTTCATGATTTGTTTATAAAACGCATTAAAACATTTAAGAACCTCCCTTCAGAATTTATTATGATCCCATTATATTGCAACGCATTGCATGTTTGGTTATTGACCCTTTTACAGCCGATAGCTACGCTTCCCTCTTTGCTTGCGCGATGACAGGCCGAGGGTAGTACTCTATGGTGGTATACTCTTAAACTCAGATACGGGATGAGCTTGCCAGACTCATGTATTACTTTTTCCCTGTCGTGCCCTTAACTGCAGGTGCTCTGACTTCAGCAAAGTGATTGAGTACATATTTGACGGATTGTCACAGTTATTATGCTATGTTTTACATGTTGGCCTGTGTTCACCGTCGTCTATGTTGTGGGTAAGTCCAGCGGGAATACCTTAATTTATACTATTTGTAAAGCTAGGTTGACTTTGAGAGAAGTGTAAGGTTAGGACATCCGTAAACTGGTTTAAACCCCAAATGGTGTTTTTGCTACTGACCGTGCCAAGGCGGTACTCTCTTTGTCACCCTTCCTTTTGTTTGCCTTGCGTCTTTGTGCTTGTGATTTTGTTCATGTATGGAGTGTTTGTCCCTAGTTCTTATGTGTCTGTTGGTGTTGTCTGTGTTCATCTCGTGTGTGGGTGTGCTTTTGGGTGTGTGGTTGTGTGTGTGTGTGTGTGTGTGTGTGTGTGTATTTGTGTATCATGCTGTCTACCGGTGTTTTGGTGGTGGTAGCGTCTTGTATGTGGCTTTGCCTGATTGACTTTACTCCTTTTCCATTGATATGCGCCCCATTCAGTTTGATCTTGTAACTGTGCCGTTTCTTGTTTGGTATTTTGTGCCGTGTCATTTAATCTGTGTCTCATCCTGTTTGACTGTTCATTCCACTTTAAAGCCTTCTTATGCAGACATATATACACTTATACACCAATGATATTTAATATTGGCCTTTCAAGCTTTTGATATACTGTGTCAAACAGCTTTGTGCCTTGCCAAACCAAACGGCGTCTTATCTAATTCCACGCCTTTGCAAACAGAACAGACACAAATCAGATAGATCCTGTAGGGGCTGTCTGATCAGGGTCTACTCTGTTTACTAATTGTATAATAAAGATATTATTATATATTGTTTGGCATGGCCAACTATTCCTGTTTGCATATGCAATTATACGAGAATAATCTGATTTATATGCATTATGACATCATCTATTACATTACTATTCATAGAGAAAACGGTCAAATACATGAAGTAATGTGTCTGTGGCCTATGTATATAGAACTCGTGATAAACTATATATATTTAAACACAGTGAAAGTAAATTAAACACATGATACTGAATGACTTACAAGAAAGCACAGCTATAGCATTCTCGCCGTAATATCTAGAATAAATGTCTGAATGCATTTATATACATTTGAACGAGAACTGCTTAACCCTTAACATTGTAGCATCAATGCACCACGACAAATAGTGCAGTCCCATATCAGACGCCGCCTTTTCAAGGCGGCCTCTGATCAGAGACTTCACTTTTTGTCTCAAATTCTATTTCTATATTTGTGGTTTGTTCCTTTGAAAGTTGCATTTATTCATCGCATTTCCTTATTTACCGAATGATTTAACAAAAATTGTTTTGCAGACGACAATTAGAAATTTGGCGCCAAAAGGGTTAAACGATTGGCCGTTTAGTTTGGTTTCTATATATTGTGCCCAAACAGATGCTATATGATGAAAGTACAAAAATGAGTCATGCAGGAAACACCACATACAGAACAAACACTCGCCCGAACAGCAACACAAGGAAACATCAAATGTACATAGGCAGAAAAAACAACAAGAGACGCACAAAGACAAAACAAACATACAATAGGAGGAAGATGGAAGTACCACCTTGGAACGGTCAGTGACAAAAGTCACCGGGGGTTTAAACCGGTTTATGGGCGCCCAACCTCACCCTTATTCCATCCCCATCCTAAAGGACAAACAGTGTAAATAAACGTATCCCCTCTCCGACTAATCTACAACAACCGCTACAGCAAATACAGTGGTAAAGTGCATGTATAACAAAAAAACATTTAATTGAACATACTGTATCCACCTATCGCTAGTGTACTCAATGATTGAGCTGTAAACAGAGTAACTGTAGAAAAGTAATAAAGGGTACGACAAAAATGAAATAGTACAGATATCCGACGTTCTCCTTCCATTTCTGGATTTAAGAGGTCGCCTTCATAGAGTACTAAACCTTTCTTGTCGGCGTACATGCAAAGAGGCCAGCGTGCTTGCCAACTGTAAAAGGGTTCACAACCAAACATGCAGTATGTTGTAGTAATACAGGATCATATCCCTTTTTAATGAATTGTTTTATATATTTGATGAACAAAGTGAGAAAATGGGTATGTCCAATAATTTTACGAAGTTTGTAAATCACATCACCATAAAATTCAGGATGTGAAATACCGTGTCGCAAAAGTACCTTGAGATTACATTTGTACTTGCCAATAAGCGAGAGATTTCGATAGTAAAATTTAGAGAAAGTTTTTCTTAGTTTATGGTATCTATATGGGAACAGTAATTAATTTCAGGAGCATTGATCTAATTTTATGGGCCCGTCACACCATGACGTTCTGGTCAGCGTTCTCTGGCGTTTGAGGAAACATTGGTAGTCGCCCATGGTCGCTGGGATAGCGCCAGAAGAGCGTTGTGTGAACGCTTGTGAACGCTAGTGAACGTCGGTGATGGCCGGGAATCGGCGGAGAACGCTGGTCGGGAAATTTATTTTTGAACATGCACAAAGTTCTCACTGAGACCAGCGTTCTTCAACGTTTAATTTTAAACGCTGAAGAACGTTTAAGAACGTTAATGGAACGTTTTACTAACGTTCGATGAGCGTTGCACGCGTTCGGATATCGTTAGTCAGTCGTTACTCTAGCGTTACTTGGTTGTTACTAATCGTTTGCTTTGCAGTGAACGACTCAATGGCGACCTGTCAACGACCGCTGAACGGTCCCCTAGCGCACGCAGCGTGTGACTAAAGCCAAACAAACGTCAAAACGCTATTATGTCGTTATTCACACGTTAGTCAGACGCTCAAAACGCTCGTCTAACGTTCACAAATCGTTCGTTGTGCGCCAGTGGCACGTCAGCAAACGCTAATGGTTTTCAGGGGTATCTTACTTGATCGCCGTTACACGTTTCTCGCGCGTAAGACACACGCTAGTCATGCGTTAGGTACACGTTTATCACACGCCAGATGTGTCATCCTCATTCTATAACGCTCAAAACTTGAACGATTGAATCGTTCAGAGAACGTTGACCAGAACGTCATGGTGTGACGGCCCCTTCAGTTAAACATTTATTCTGTGTTATATCTGTATATACCTGGACTTATTTGGAAGCATTTGTCATTTGCATATTCCACTATTCATTGTTTCAGGGTTGTTGTAACAAAAGGGCCGCATATATATTACCAAAAGTACAAAAATGAGTCATGCAGGTAACAACACATACAAAACTCACAACTTCCCGAACACTGCCACAACAATAAAACACAGCAAATGTTCATATCAATCAAAACACAAAGAGACACACAAAGACAACACAAACATATAATAAGGGGACAATGGAAAGTACCGTCTTGGAACGGTCAATGACTATTGTCACCGGGGGGATAAACCGGTTAAGGGACACCCAACTTCACAGACACGTAAAAGTAAAAGTGTTCCGAATATAAAAAATAACCTCGTTTATCGTTTTTTTTCTGGCTGTAGAAATGTGTGATTGCAGATTAACTCTCTCTAAGGAAAGTTTTAATGTAATTAATCACGATACTGCAGGATGCAGTTCTAATAAATGAGTGAAAAGGAAAAATGCACTCTGTTTTATTCTTTTTAAGTGCCAGTTGTTGTAAGGTTTTACAGTGCATGATCATTATTTGACGCTGTTAATTGTGCAATGAAAACCCCAAATGGTTTGTCATCTGATCAGTGCACCTTTATCGCCTTTTAAACGATATTATAGAACAATCATAACACGTGCATCAGTATTATTTATATCCATTCAGGGCTAAGTTATGACCCTTATGGGAACTGCTGTGCTTTCAGATGGGGTAACATGCTCTAATTCCTCATTAGTATTGCCAATAAAGCTCGGAGTGGACAGTCTTAGACGGTTATTGTACAATATGTTCGTCATCTGCATTGGTTTTGCATGCTATTTTCTTTCGACAGCCAAATATCAAAGTATCTCCGTTGCAATGTGAATGTGTCTCCACTGACTAATGTCGGTAAACTGGAAGTTTTCATTTCGAAAATATTAGTATATTGGGAATACTAGTGTCATATTTCAAGATTACAATATCTAACACAAAACGTCTCCCGAATTCAACTGGAATTGATCTCTCGCTATTGAGACTTTATGAAATGAATTTCTGAGGGGATCATATCAGACCCGTTATGACATAACTAAAATGTTGTATCGACACATAATCAACAACATCCTATGGACAAAAGACCTGATCCCGAGCTTATAAACCGTTCTACAGGTGTCTGTGATCATTCTGAAGCATCTGACCAGTCAAATACCTTTTAGTTTTATAACCTCGGACCAAGATGATAAGATACAGACTGGTCAGGAGCCATCTTATATGGGTCTACGTTGTTTGCAAACACGTGAAAATGCGTTTATATGAAGGAATTGGTTAATGTGTATGTGAATTGACAGGACATCTATTCTGTGAGACGTATCAGTACATTTCATTATTTTAATTCTCATTGAGCTGGATTATATTTTCAAATCAGTATTAATGTCGATCTTTTAAGAACATTTACAGAGATTCAGTTTGTAAAGTACTTAATAGATTACATTCACGAAGCAACAAAACATGTTAAAGTCATTTATCATCACCATAATCAATACCAATAGATTTATAATTAAATAAATATCATTATGTCTTGGCATAAACTCCAGCAGCGCGGCAGCATTACAATTTATCTCTTTAGATAAATAAATTTGTTTAGGTAAAAGGTGAACATAACACGGCAACACACAATTAAAGCTACATATAAAAAGCCATGTAATGCGCACAAGACACCAAGCCTAACATGAAAAAGAAAATATGTTCCTTATATTCGACTTATACGACCCCGGTCGATATAACGTAATCGACAGAATAGATCAGTCAAACGGAGAGTCTTTGAAATAGTTTTGCAATCTCTAACTGTAAACAATGTTTTGCCCAAAGAGCAATAGCATCCCAATTGAGAACAAACCCCATGGTCACGTTATATATACATTCATAAAAATTGCACACAGAAAAAAACAGCTGAGATCGTTATATCTCACCTCGCAAATATATCAGTAAAAACCAGGACATCCATTAGTGATGTAATTGTTAGACAGTGTCATTGTTTCTGCTGTAGTATATCTATTTGAATTGGTATGTTATTTGTTTTTAATAACGAACATTGTAGTGTTTATCATTTTACCATGCTACTCTTATTAATACCATATCATGTTAATATTTTGGTAATGCATTCTAACGTGCCATGAACCACAAAACGTATCAGACTTGAGCATACGTTTTTGTATTGTATTCCAATGTATTGTTTTGTATTCATCATATAACGTGCAGTGTGGGAATGCCGAAACAGAGTGCCATTAACCGTGGAAATGCACGAGTGCATTTTTAAGTCAAAACGGCAGTTTGTAATGAACATACATATACGATTATCTAACGTCATCAGAACTTAAAATGAGTACCGCTCAAATAATAATAATATGAAAAAGCTCAGAAGTAATTAGTTCTCGTGTTAAACATATTGCTTTTTTATTTTCTACTAAGAGCAAGCAATAGACAAAAAGTGAATGCGGTTTAGATTTATTGGCTATGTTGAAACAGAATTCGAATGCTGGTGAATATGATTACTGTCTTGCAAACGACTAATCTCATTACACGATATTAGAATTTACATTCAGAAGGCTTTTACATTAAATGCACATTAAAGAATATCAAAAACGTTATCGAAAAGCTGCTGTTTAAATTCCAGAAGATTGTCGTGAGCTGAATCCATTTCCATCGTTAACAGTAAATAGCAAATTTATATTCTAAAAAGTTTAATCATTGAATGCTATGAAACAAGTGCACTATGAATAAATGTAAAACACACTTCAAACGAGTTTGCTTCTACAATTTCATTAGACTGTCTCGTAACTCTTATTTCAACATTATTTTATCTGTTTCTACAATTCAATTAAACCGTCTCACAATTCTTTTTTTCAACATGACTTTTTATCAGAAAAAATAGACAGTCTAGTCACTAGATAAGACACGTATATAAGATCTAACTTGAAGTACAAATAAAATTGATACAATACAGCCCTTCTAAATCGGAAGTTTATATGGTTAGTGATTTCACATCTATTGTATATATTTTACATACCTTTCATTGACCGGATAGACAAGCACGCCGTTCATTCCGGCTAGTGATTTCATATCTATTGTATATCTGTTGTATATCGTTCATTGCCTGGATAGATAATAAATTCTGAAGGGAGGTGATCCCCCGGGAGCAAATATTGCAACACAAAAAGAGAAAATTGCAGACTCGGTTTTATTGAGTCTGTTCATGAACAGTAATTGAAAGTGCAACACTGCTCACGCCCCCCCCCCAGCAACCGGCTTAAACGGTATTCAATTTTCAGAACAAGAAGTACTGAAATTCATGATCTCGAAGGATCAGAAGGTATTACAACACGGAGAATGAAGTACGGGGCGACGTTTTACGGCCGCCACACAAACACTTAATACCTGCTGTTGTGAAGATTATAAATTCAGAAGGGAGCTGATCCCCCGGGAGCAAACATTGCAACCCAAAAAGAGAAAATTGCAGACTCGATTTTATTAAGCATCCCGTTTGTTCTGGTTAGTGATTCATCCATATGAAGCGCTTCTGAACGCACATAGCCTGTGTGAATATAGCGCTAACAAAAATGTAGTATAATAATAATACTAATATGGAACACATGTGGCCTATTTAGGCAGGTGGCTGCTAAATGCGGGATGAAAGTGATGCAGACTATCTAAATAAAAATTCAAAACCAATTGGTATAATAAACCCCCTCTAAACCGGAATGTAATAGATAGCAAGTTTGGCATTTTAGGCAGATGGCTGCTAAATGAATGTGGAGTTACTCTGAAAGCTCCTATGGGAATTTTCTGCACGTCTTATAACCTACATTGACCCTTTCCCTCATATTGACGATTTTTGATGACTCTGTAAAAGTCCCTTTGTGAAATGCTCTATCTATCTCAATGGTTTCAAACTGCAAAATTCTAAATGTTTCCTTTTCTCTAGTTAATGCTCCTTTTCGGTAGATTTAATCAAAGAGGTTGTGTCTAAAATAGCCTATGAGGTAACGGGTTAAGCTGCCACCTGTCTAAATGACCGGTGACGACATTAATGAGTAGCAGCACTATAGGGTGTGGTTGCAAAGTAAGAGACAAATCCGTATGCATCTTATCTACGAGGGGTGTTCGAAAAGTATCCGGAAAAGGTTCATAACTTATTTATTAATGCAAATATTAGGATAATTATTTCAGAAGTAATACATTGATATTCCATGCGCATAGTCCAACAGACAAATATCCCTCGTACACTTTTCACGAAGATTGTAAGAAGAAAAGTTCTAAGATTCTTGAATATTTCTTTACTTCAAAAAACTTGGTATGAAATGTGTACACCACAATATTCTACGAGTCTATCAGTGGAGGGAACTTTTACTCGATCGTTTTGTTAGAAATCTAGACAGAAATGTTCTCTGTTTAACCCATTACCTCATAGGCTATTTTTAGATACAACCTCTTTGAATAAGTCTACCCAAAAGGAGCATTAACTAGAGAAAAGGAACATTTTAGAATTTTGTAGTTTGAAACCATTGTGATAAATAGAGCATTTTCTCCTATAGGAGCAAATGCTCTATTTATCACAATGGTTTCACAAAGTGACTTATACAGAGTCGTCAAAAGTCGTCAATATGAGGGAAAGGGTTAAGTTCATAAGGAGTGTTAGGAATATTTGTCAAAATATATGTATTAGGTACTTGGCGGTTCGGTAGTTCTTCAAATAATTGATGTGTGTTCTGTTGATATTTAACTATGCTACGGATGAGATAGCATTTTTTATTGGATGCGGATGAGACAGAATGCACCTCTGTGTCCCAGGTTGCTGAGATACATGATAGCCTTGATAGCTCTGTAGAGGAATTCAATACCCATTGTAAATTGGAGTATATTGAATACACATTGTATATTGGAATTTATGTAATACAGGTTTTATATTGGAATACATATTGATTACACATTGTGTTGTAGAATTTATTGAATATACATATTTATTGGAATAACATTAAATGAGCAATTTTTATTTCGAACGATTACGCAGTATTTGTTTGAATATATTTAATGTACACTCCCTATTGTAATTCCTGAATACACATTTAAAACTGAATATACCTGGCAAAAAATAACCACAAAACTATTGAGACATTCCTATCAAGAATTTACTTCAATAGACTTAATTTAAACAAAGTAAAACTTACTAAACGTACATACTTAACTACGGAGATCTCCATTTAAATGTATATTTGACAAGATAATTCACTTTATTTTGAAGTATTGGATTGTAATACCATCTGTTTCCAGGGTTGCTCTGCGATTTATAGGTCGATATTGCGTGATTTGGCAGGCCTAGTTTTCGCACAATTTCCCAAGTATCTACTTTAACCATCATGGCATGCTTGTACAAATAAATGTTTAAAATATACCACAACAATATCTGGCCTTGTATTTAATACTGATATCTATTAGTTGAGATTCTATGAGAAAAGGTTGCTTTAAAAGCATGACAGATACTGACGCAATTGTGCCCTGTGTTTAACTAAATAGTTCTGTCATTATTGTTATACAGACAGTACTATGTATTACTCAGCGAGTCAATGGGGATTTACCCCCACCCCTATACTTTTTCATGGGTACCAAAATGTTCAGAAATGTCTCCTGAATCAGAATCGCGAATGTACTCAAGTTTAAATTATTTTAGGCTATGTGTATTTTAACCGTTTTCATGGCAACACCCAAGTTCTCGTAATGATGACCCATTCATGCAAATTCGCCCATATCACAGCCAGCTTTTGTCGAAAACCAATAAAACTGGTACCAAACGGAGGATAAGACATTGTGCTTTTATTACCACCTTGACTTTTAAATAACCTTATTTTCATACTCGTGAATATTAATGAGAACATCAAAAATAGTAAAAAGAGTATAGAAATAACGTAAACCTTTCATTTTTAATCCTACAAACATCAGAAAATAACTTCAAATACATTTTAACATGAAATGCCGTTTTCACCGTTTCCATGGCAACACCCCAAATTTCGTTATGATGACCCGTACCGGAAAATCGTCCATATCAAAGCCATTTTTTGTCCAAAACCCATAACACTGGAACCAAATTGGAGACACGACATTGTTCTTTTATTTCCATCTTGTTTTTATTACCTTATTGGCATACTCATGAATATTAATGAGAACATTAAATAGAATTGTTTTTATACAAAAACTGATGTCTCCCACAGCGCGTGGACACAATTATTCAAGTCCCATAACTCTGCAGAAAATCAGCGAACCGGAAAAGGATTAACTATGCACACAACTAGACATTGTGCCGATCAATCCAATGAAGTTTCATCAAAATCCGATAAACGAGTTTTGAGGAAACCCTGCAGATACAAGTGTCCATGTAAAAAGTTCAAAGTCCCATAACTATGCAGAAAATCATCAAACCGGCACAGGAATAAGATATGCAAAACTAGGCATGATGCAAATCGATCCTATGAATATCCAATTAATGGTTTTGGAGAAACCCTGCAGACAACATTTCAACGTAACACTTTCAAAGTCCCATAACTCTGCAGACAATGGGCGACAATAAGTCCAATATTATTGAAGCCAAAGTTATGATACTTGTGCATAACACTTCCTTCCATCATGCTCTTTCCATACATGAAATGTCATTCAAATAGCATCAGTAGAGGAGGAGTAATTGATCGGACAAGAAAATGTAACAAAGGGCAATAACTCCAAAAGTGTTGAAGTCAGAGTTATGGTCCTGACACTTCCTCTCATTATGCTCTGCCGATATATGAAGATTCAATTAAATTGCATTAAGTATGCATGAGTTAGAATCCTGACAAAAAGGTTTGAATAATTTAACTTGAATTGTGACCATAACCTTGAATTGTGACCCTGACCTTTGAAGAATGTGCATGAATCCTGCTGTCTGCACATCGCCTTGTTATGGAGAACATTTGTGCCACATTATTTTGAAATCCTTCAAAGGGTTTAATAGATATGTAGGGGACACGAAGGGTGTGGCATAAACATCTGACCGTGAATTATGACCTTGACCTTTGACCCACGTGCTTGACATGATTCGAACGTTCTGCACATCGTCTTGTTGAGTACACTAGAGATAGGTGGATACAGTTTTTTCACTTAAATACTTTCGATAGACATGCACTTTACCATTGTATTTGCCATCGCGGTTGTTATAGATAAGTCGGACAGGGGATACGTTTAATTCCACTGTTGGTCTTTTAGGGTGGGGATGGAATAAGTGTAAGGTTGGGCGCGGTACTTTCATCGTCCCCAATTGTTTGTTTGTTATATCTGTGCATCTCTTTGTGTCTTTTATATGCATGTACATTTGCTGCTTGTAGTCGTGGTGCTGTTTGGGCGGTTGTGTGTATTGCATGCGGTGTTTCCTGTATGACTCATACATGTACTTTCAACCCAACGTGTATAATCAACTGTTAAACCGACAAAGAGGAACCTTTGCGGAGCATTATAACTTTACCTGTCGGATGATGTAATTAACTATCCTGCAATGACAGTAGCTAGTTAAGTCAATTACAAATCAAAAAATAACTTATATGTAATACAATAATGTGATGCTAAAATACATAATCCATGACATTCCACAAGGATTATCATTTATACAAATGTATAAATTGCATTAACTTTGATGAATTTCGAATAATCATGTTTTAGGGATTTTTTGTCGGATGCTGTTCTTTATTTAACGTAGTTCGACTGAGGAAAATAACATTAGGACTTTGGCCACTGGCTATGTCGTACAAAACCACACTCGTCTACCGATCTCAAGCGAATTTAGCCAAATTTATTACAGCCGAGAATTCCGTGACTATTTTTTCAATGCTCCTTTATTCAGTAACTATAGTTTCACTCATTTGATTTGTGTTTTATTAGCTTTTTCCTTCTGCACTCTGAGAAATTGTCGTCTGCAAATATTTCCATCAGCTTCAAATTTTCAAAAGCCACATTTGTCCATTTCTTTCCAAAAGCAGTACAGTAAAACCCCTCTTAACCCATCGCTTGCTATTCGCGTCAATATATCTACCTGTAAATAGTGAAGACACAGATGAGACAGCTCCTGCAGGAGCTGTCTCATCAGGGTCTGCACTATTTACAAGTTGATTGTGTAACCAGTGCACTCCACAGCAGTGATTACACAGCTAAATACTTGTACACTGCGAATATATATGTAATTATACAACAGGGCATGGGTAAAGAAGGCGAAATGTATTAGCAAGCGAAGGGTTAACATGAATTCTAGTACAGGAGAAATTATATACATTAAGGCAGGTGGCTGCTTAATGCAGGGTGAAAATCATACAGAAGAGGAGCTTTCTGCCTGACTTTCATCCTGCATTAAGCTGCCACATGTTTCGAAGACCGATATGTATGCTTAGTTTTACGTCCGGTTAACCCCTTCCGTGCCACGATGACGGGTCTATGATATCACATGCAAACAGTTTGGATACAGATGAGACGCCGAGTCACTCGGCGTCTCATCAGGATCCAAACTGTTTGACACTCTGTTTTCTGTTTTATAAAGAAAATGGAAGAAATGCACACACTTACACTAAAAAAACGAAACTGTGCCCAGCAGAAGACATTGCTGGCACCGAAAGGGCTAAGATGTGCTTTACTGTATTAGAATGTCTAAACAGTTTATATCCTGACTTAATCTTGATTTAATAGGCGTCTCATCTGGATCCAAACTGTTTGCATAGTCGCCAGTTCAAAGCTGAAAGATAACGCAGGGGTGATGTAACATACCAAGCGTCATGTTATATTATGTATTTGTTTTTATTTGGTTACCTTATATGACATGCAACATCTAATTAACATGTGGTATGAGTCTGATTGATTTAATTCGTTTTTTGTTTCTTTATTTGACGCACAATCATACATTTGTTTTTAAATAGATAGTACATTTATGTTGTTTAACGAATTGCTAAAACAGAAGTCTAATCGGCATTTTCCCTCGTTACATACCCCGCTAGGGATAGTTTCTTGATAGTATGTGAAACCAAATCCCGATGTTAAAATCCGTCAACGTCTGATTTCATTCTCAAGCATCTTAGCAAGCACAGACTATCCCACCAATCTGACGATAACGAATGTACTCAGACCCAAGAAAAAATAGTTTAACCTTGGGACCAGGCTTGATCCAGACGAGACAGCTTAATCGAGGTATCAATACAGCCAGGCTGGTTATTCAAGTTCATGTTTTAAATACAAGTATATCTTGATATTAGCAGACAAGGACAAGGAAGAATATACTTATGATCTTTAATATCAATCTCTTTTTGTGATATTATCAATCCAGATCAAAATATAGAACTCATATATATTTGCTATTTTCCAAAATATTCCTTGTTTACTTAGAAAGGACATATTTAAGAAAAATATCACACTTGCAGTAATGACACTGTGATAATCATTTTTGACATGAATATGTATTAAACTACATTGTATACATAAATAATTATATAGTAATTATTTCTTACGTGAACATGTATATAATGATTATTTCTTACATGGATATATATTAAGTTATTATTTCTTGCATGCATATGTATATAGTCATTATTTTTCACTTTAACACGTTTATAGACTTAATTTCATACATTAAAATGTGTGTATTCTTTATTACTTACATGATTATGTATATAGTTATCATTTCTTACATAAATATGTTTATAGTCACTATTTCTTACATAAATATGTTTATAGTAATTATCTCTTACATGAATATGTATAGTGTCATTATGTTTTACATGAGAATGTATACAGTCATTATTATTTCACACTTTAATACGTTAAAAGGCATTATTTTACACATACATATCTATATAGTCTTTATTTCAAGGATATGAATATTGTCATTATTTTCAGTATAAATAGTGTCATTATTTCTTACATAGATATGTATATAGTCATTATTTTTACATGAATATGTATAAAGTCATTATTTCCTTCATGCATAAGGTAAACGCTTTACTATTTTGCTACCACTTATTATGGTCTGCAATGTTTGCGTCTGTTGCAAATATCATCAATATTCGCTACTGGCAGAGAAAGAGTTACATGAAGTCGTTGAGGTAATATGTTATTACTACAACTGTTCTCTCTCGTACAAATATTTGCTTAATCTTTTATATATTGGGAAAACAAATGTATTACGTATTTGAAATCAGATTGTTCTTGTAGGAGTCGCCTGATCAGGGTCTGCACTGGTTGCCATAGTGACAATACGCTGCATAAAAATGCATTGTTTTGGTTTATTTGCTTTATACAACAGCAGAACCTTAGATGCCTTCCAATAAACTGGTATTCGAATATTGAATTACAATTCTCTCATGGCAAAACTATCTGACAATATTTATCGTACATATCAATTATATTCTAATTCCTGATTTAGATGACATTTTCGCTATCGTCATATACGAAAGAAATATTAATGCAGTGAAATAAAAATTGAAACATGTGGTAGAGTAGATATTGCCGAGAATGACAACCTGGGGAATTGTATGTTTTATTTTTCTTGCTGGGTCCTGAGAATGTTTCGTCTTAAACATAATTTAAACACTGGGTAAGAATAATGATATCTTGGTTATTAATTACGATTGTGTTTATAATAACACACGCAAATGGGAATATTTGGCCATGGTAGAAACTGTAGATTCGTTAATTCTTCCCCCTATTGTATGTTTGTTTTGGTTTTGTGTGTCTCATTGTGTCCTTTATATACATGTACATTTGATGTTTGTCGTGGTGATGTTAGGGCGGTTGTGTGTTATGTATACGGTGTTTCCTATATGACCCTAACACGTACTTTTAACCGGTAAGGGTAGAAAGTCGAAGGGCGAACCTCGGATAACCTTTGGAAAGTTTAGTTTAGTACTCTATGAAAGCGATCTCTTAAATCCGGAAACGGAAGGAGGACGTTGGATATCTGTACTATTTCGTTTTTGTCGTACCCGTTTTTACTTTTCAACAGTTACTCTGTTTGCAGCTCAATCATTAAGTATTCCATATTCCACCTACTGTTTGTGCGTCTCGTTATGTTTTTGCTAGTTATGTACATTTGCTGTGTTTTCTTGTGTTGCTGTTCGGGTGGCTGTTTGTTCTGTATGTTGTGTTTCCTGCATGACTCATATTTGTACTTTTAACATATCTCGTCAAGTGACAGGTTATTCTATTTATCCTGTCACCAAATAACGAACATATTTTTACAGTAATATGTTTTTAAAAAATTAAATAAATAAAATGAATTTTATTATTTTTTCTAGACACCCTTTCGATTTCTTAACTACTACTTTATAGAAAAATAGTCCTCCAATTTATTATTTATTAAATCATAAAACGATGAGTAAAGGCTGCAAAAAGAACTATGAAGCGAGAATATACATTATTCTTATTTGAATTGTACCTAACCGATAACATGTCAAATTACAAAAATCCGCACATGTTAACTGAACAAAGGTGAGACTATCAGAAGTTATCGTTGCTGGCGAAAACAAAATTATCAAACAAACGCATTTTGGAGTTACACAGCAGTCGTGGACTTCGTGTTAGATCTGCTTTCTTAACAGCGACTTTGTCTTGTGATGCAATTAACTGTGGACATTTGGATTTTTAACAGTCCGAATTTGAATTCGTGTCGAAATGGAAAATATCGGCTGGAGCTTGTGATTGGAAAAGCAGTTCAAAATTGCAAAGGAATTCGGATTAAGATATTTTGGTGATAAGTGTCAGGTAATAAGTATCTTTCTCTTTCTCATTGTCTCTCCCCCTCTCTCTCTTTCCTCTCTCCCTGTCTGTCTCTCTGTCTCTCTGTATCTGTATGTCAATGTGTCTGTAACTCTGTCTCTCTTTCTCTGAAGTAGAATAACGGGAAGATTCCTTTAACCAAGCTTTCATTACCCATCTGCCTTGCTTTCAGTACCCATCTGTCTGCCTACCAATTTAAATAATGGAACTATTCCATCCTCAAAAATAGACGCCCACAGCCCCGTCAGAATTTGAAAACATATATCAAAATTCAACTATTTTCTTTTTCATGTCAGAATTCGAATCAATCAGTATCAAACATCCATAATTAAAATTCAGATGATGGATATCCATGCTGTCATTATATCTTGCATAAATATTGACGAGAGTTAGGCAATGAAATAACTTGATGAAACCATATCCTCCGCATAAGTGCCATCTTCATAAAGGCATCTTTAGCAATTCTGCATTTATAAGCACCACTAATGAATATTTGCTTATCAATGCTGTTAAATATTAATGATAGCACAAAGAAAGCTGAAAGTAAAGCAGAAAGATCCTCAACCAACTTCCTGTTTTACTTTCCTGAAGATTGTGTTTTAAGCATAAATCATCTTGCTTTATTATAAGATGGATATATGTTGTTTGCACATTGAATATACATACATGTGAGTTGCACTTATGGCTATGGAGGAAAGTGTTACGCAATTCATTATTATTTAATTCAAAAAGTAAACTAGCTGATGGTCCTATGCAGAAAATAGTAGATTTTACATGAAATCAAGTTACTTCGTAACCTACCTAATGCTAAGGTTTAAGTTAGAGATATTTACTGTGACACCTACACATATTGACCTTAAATCATTGCTTTTGAAGTTTACATTGCTTGGTTTTGATTATAAAAAAATCACAATTTCAGGTCCTGTAGCAGGACTCTCTGCTAACCGCTGAATTGATGGGATGCTTGCATCAACATTAGGGAACTTAACAGAGTCACTAGAAGGAAGAGCCATTTGTTGATGACCAATTGGTGCAGCCACAGAAGAATTAAATTGGACAGAAGATTTGAACAGATCATTTGTTCATCCTCAGACATTAGACTGTAATTCAGCCCAGCTATAAGGATGTATACAGTGATAGTGGCAGGACATACTTTTTGTGCTCTCCTTTATATTGGATCTACATATTGTAATATAAGGCCATTTTGGATGAAAATTATATGTGCATGTTGGTAATAGTGTGGAGGACAGATGCAGATAGACTACAGATAGAAAGCAGACAGAATCAGTGAGTTATCAAGAAAAATAGATTTCTTATTGTGAATAATAACTTTCCACGCATGACTGAGTCCACTTACCAATATCAAGCCTACCTGATGCAGATTGATTACATAATCACCTATCTATATTGGTGTAGATAAACTGTTATACATTTTTGTTATACATTGTGACTGTTTACCTGTGTAAGCTTACCTGGTTTACCTGGCTATTGTGAATTGTAGTCAAGACTTGATTGTCCACAGGTCTACTGATTGAGTGTATGGTGTGCAACTTGTGCCATTAATTGTAAATCATTAATATGGAAGTAAGCATCTCAGAGTATCGAGTTCGCATTGGACGGTTTGCAGGTGGCTGTGGCAAGAAACGCTTAGGGCGCCATAATAAGGAAGGGGTATATTCACCATACACAAGCTCAACTGACGTCCACTTTAGAACACTGACAGTATTCATGATTCTTTTGCCTCTTATACTGATTTGCAAACATACAGTTATGACTTACAATTCATACATCATGTCACAAACTGTGAATAGGTCCATATTTGTATGCACTGACACCATGAGCTTGTATAGTACTGTTGGTCTTGAGTGTACATTCAATTTTGAACAGCTGAAGTTGAAACTATCTAACGATGTAGAAAGTAACCCAGGTCCTGCAGACATGGATACTGTTTTGAAGGCAATCAAAGATTCTGAGTTGAACTTAATGACCCAAATGAAATCTATGCAGGCAGATATTTCTGAATTGAAAGATGATATGCGGGGTATCAAAACGGAACAGGATGCAATTAATACTGAATTAAGTGTTATTAAAGAAAAGCAGCAGTCTTTTGAGTTTAGTTTGAACTTGACAGACCAGACAAGTGAAAAGTGGCAGGGCATTACGGAAACTATGCAGATAGATATGGACCATCTAATCGATGTAACTGGTGAGCAGGACGGTAAATTGGAAAGTCTGAAATCAGATGTTGAAATGCTGAGCAGAAAAGCTATCGAAGGTAATATGAGAGTATTTGGGTTAACAATTGACAGTAATAAGAGTAGTAATGAAATGAAATCTGATGTTATTGAAAATGTGTTGAAAGTTGCATGTCCTAATGAACGTTGGATACCAGATGACATTAAGAAAGTCCGGGTATACACTAGTGCCCAAAATGCAACCCCCTAGTTATAGTTACCTTTCGGCATGATGATGATAAGTTTCGTGTATATTCTGGCAGAGATGAATTACGCAAACATTCAATAAAAGTCGGTGATGATATGACATATGAACAGAGAAAAACTCTAAAGACGTTGAAGTCCAAAGGGAAAACAGGTTACTTTTACAAAGGCGAATTGTGTTTTCGATCTGACGACAGGGGCCAGGATGGTACCCAACAGCGAGAGTTCCGTACTGCTGCACGGAGGTTACCGAAAGGCCCTTCGCCTAATGTTAGTGAAAGTGTTCCAAATGAGCCAGTTATTATGGAAAATGTATAGGGGTCAGGTCAAAGCCATTGTGAAAATAAGGACCCTATTAAACTGATGTGTTGGAATATTGATGGTATACAACATAAGTTAGATTACAATGATATGACTGACTACTTAAGATCTTTTCATGTATTTGGTTTAATGGAAACATGGGAAACAAATATGGACAAAATTTCGCGGTTATTTCCAGACTATAAATGTTATGTCAAAAATGCTTTTAGAAATCAATCCAGAGGAAGAGCAATGGCTGGCATATGTATATGTGTGCATAAGTCACTAGACAAAATGTATGAATATTTACAGACAGATACTCAACTTTGTTTATTCCTAAAATTTGACAAATGTCTGTTAAAAAGGCAGAAAGACTTGTTGTTATGTTTGACATATTTACCACTATCTCATTAGAACACTACATAAACCAGATAGAGCTTAATCCTCTGAATGCAGATGTGCTTATAATGGGCGATCTCAATGCTCGAACAGGTAATGAAAAAGACTTCATTGAGGTATTACACAATGTGCCTGAACTTGATGAATATACAGATGTTTGGTATACGAATATTCCCAAAAGATCATCTTGTGATAAAATTGTCAGTGTGTCTGGTGTTAAGTTACTAGAATTTTGTAAAACATACGGTGTCTGCATCATGAATGGAAGATGTGGGAGTGATATAGATATTGGAAATCTCACTTTTGTAAATATGAATGGGTCAAGTGTTATAGATTACATGTTGATATCCAATGAATGCCTTGAACATATACAATCTTTTAATATTGGTGAGAGAACAGAGTCTAGCCATTTTCCCGTAGAAGCAGGTATAAGTGTACATACAAAACCTGAGAGTAAGGCAGTACCTGAAACTTCTAATTATACCAAGCCAAGTAAACATAACTATGTATTTAATGATACCACTGTTGATGGTCTGAGAGCTAACCTGAGGTCACAACTAAATTGTTCTGAAACAAAGTATTTACTGGATTTAATAAATGACATTGATGAAAATATTGATATTGTGGTTGAAAAGGTTGTGGCATTCATGACAAAAGCACTAAGTTGTTGTGAGAGGAAAACAGTTAATAAGAAAAAAGTACACCAGCCTGCATGGTTTGATGCAGATTGTGTGAACCTTAAAAGAGAAAAAATGAAAGCCTTGCGTAGATACAGGAAGGAAAGAGTGTCATCTAATCTGAATCTGTATTTGAATTCAAAACAGAAGTTCAAACAATTGTGCAAATTGAAAATATCTTCAATGGCTGATAAACAGTTAGAAGACTTAATAAGAAATGTAGACAATCCTAAGTCATTCTGGAAGAAACTAAAGTGTTTTACAAGTAGGCCAACTGTACAGAATGACATTCCAATTGATGATTGGAAAAATCATTTTGAACAGTTGTTTCAAGGTGCTGATAATGCTGATGTGAATATCTTAACCCAAGAAGATGATTTAAATGAAATTGAAAACAGTATATTTAATGCAGAAATAACAGACGAAGAAATTGCAAACAGTATTTAATCATTAAAGAACTCGAAATCACCAGGTGAAGATGGTATTCCACCAGAATTTTTCAAATATTCAGTAGACATCATTATGCCTATACTGGTCAAATTGTTTAATAGATTGTTTGAGATGGGGGAATTTCCTATGGCTTGGAGTAGTGCAATTATAGTGCCTATATTTAAAAAGGGAGATCAAAATAACCCTTCAAACTACAGGGGGATATCACTACTTGATATTTTTGGTAAGATATATACAAGTATCATTAATAGAAGACTTACATTCTTTGTAAATATGTTTGATAAAATTGATGAATCACAATCAGGGTTTCGAAATGGCTACGCAACCGTTGACAACGCCTTTGTCTTGCAGTCACTTATCTCCAAAGTCCTTGCTAAAAAAGGGGCAAAATGTATGTTGCTTTCATTGATTTTAAAACGGCATTTGACTCAGTAGTAAGAAGCAAATTATGGGGCGTTCTAATTAATGCTGATATAAAAGGCCATCTATTTGAATCTTTTGAAGCAATGTACAAAAAAGTTAAGGCCTGTGTTAGATGCAACGGACATATATCTGATTATTTCGAATGTCCAATTGGTTTGAAGCAAGGGTGTATAGCTTCGCCGAAACTTTTTTCTCTCTTTATAAATGAGCTAGCATTAAAAATGAAACATGATCCAAACCTCAGAGGAATCCAGGTCCAACCAAATGGCCTGGACATTTTAATTTTAATGTTTGCTGATGATGTTGCATTAATGGCTGATACCGTCAGAGGCTTACAAAACCAGCTAAATGTTCTGTATGACTTTTGTCAGAGCAGTTGTTTAAAGGTAAATATTCAGAAAACTAAGGTCATGGCTTTCAAAAAAGGTGGCAGATTATCTAGAAATGAATGTTGGAACTATGGTGGTGAAATTCTAGAAATTGTTTTCCGAAATTTACTTATGTTGGTGTAACTTTCACATCCAAATTGTCATTGAATTTAATGGCTGATGATATGGCTATTAAAGCAAAAAGGGCACTTTTATCCATCTTATCATCATTATATTCATACGGACAACTTCCGCATAGTGTATTGTTTAAACTTTTTGATACGAAAATGTTACCTATCATTCTCTATGGTACAGAAATTTGGGGCTTTACCTCAAGAGAACCGTCAGAAAAAGTATTGACATATGCATGTAAGAGATTTCTATGTGTTAATACAAATTCGACAAATGCAGCAGTATTAGGTGACTGCGGTCGGTATCCATTGTATATTGAAAGTGCAAGACGGTGTATTAAATATTGGTTAAAGATCTTAAAGATGCCAGAGGAAAGATTTGTAAAGATTTGTTATAATATGCTAGTAAATAACACTAATAGTAACTATTTCAATTGGGCTAGAGAAGTTAGAAATTTGATATGTCAAAATGGCTTTGCTTATATATGGAATAGCCAATCTGTTGGAAATGATGGTTTGTTTTTGAAAGAATTTACTCAAAGGTTGGTAGATCAATACCTACAAACCTGGTTTGGATATATTTATACCTGTCCTAAACTGAAGGTTTATAAATGTATAAAATCTTCATTTGATCAAGAATACTTTATAGATGTACTAAGTGTTCGAAAATTTAGACATGCATATGCACAGTTCCGCACTGGTGTACATGCGCTGGAAATAGAGAGAGGTAGATACTACGGTGTACCACAAGAGCAGCGATTGTGCACCGTTTGTTCTTCAAAAGCAGTTGAAGATGAGTACCATTTTATATTAAGATGTAGATTATACTCTGACATAAGAGCATGTTATATTCCTGGAAAATATTATGTTAATCCGACCTTACATAAATTGCATCTGCTATTAGCCAACAAGCAAGATGTAATAATCAGAAATTTAGCGCAATATATATATATTGCATTGAACAGAAGGAAATTGTTCCTACAAATATGATTGATATTATCAAAATTGTAAATTGGTTATAATCGTTTCAACCTGTATTGATCTCAAATTTTCTAGTTTTGTTTGTCAGGGACTAATATACTTCATACAAATAATATCTGACTTATGTTATGAAATGTTACATAGCGATGGAAAGTCTTTTGTCACTACTGCTCTACCACTGTAAATGTTTTGTATTGTGTTATGTTAATATATGTACTATAGGCTGGAGGCCTGACAAAGTATCAATAAACATTGTATTGTATTGTATTGTATAAGGATGTGACTGGATTTCAAATTTTGGTACTGAGCTTCATTGCCTATAGTATCCAAGAAAAGGGAAACTGCACTCCATATAAGGTAGTGGTAGGATATCAAAAATCAAGCCACCTGTTTCACGGTCGTTTTAGCGGTTGGTGACAGGATAAACACAATTACAACACTTCAGATGATGGATATCCGTGCTGTCATTATATCTTGCATAAATATTGACCAGAGGTGGGCAATGAAATAACTTGATGTCAATGTTTTTGTAAGGTGTATTCTCGTAAAGGTTGATTTTATGTTTGTGTGAAGAAAAATACCTGATGACTTAACAATCATGTGTGAAGTGTTATGTGATGTGGTATATGTTATGTTATTCATGTGTTATGTTTCCGTCATCTTGATGGTGATGTTCCCTGTGTCCATCTTACGAGGTTTATATATCTCAATTTATTCGTTTCGCTTTAGCTTGTTCTTCTGTTGACGATTTTAACAGTCGAACTCTCATTTTTACTGAAAAGCTGCTTTAGATATCATACACTAAGATAAAGTTTCTCTAACTTTATCATCGAAATCTCTCACTTATTGGCAAGTACAAATGTTATCTTAAGGCTTTCCTGCGACACTGTATTTTACATCCTGAATTTTATGGTGGTGCGATTTACAAACTTCGTAAAATTATTGGACATACCCGTATCCTCACTTTGTTCACTAAATGCATAAAACAAATCATTAAACAGGAATATATGTTTGTCAACCCTTTTACAGTTGGTAATCACGCTGCCCTCTTTGCATGTACGCCGACAAGAAAGGTTTGATACTCTATGAAGGTGACCTCTTAAATCCGGAAACGGAAGGAGGACGTCGGATATTTGTCGTTTTTTGTCGTACCCTTTATTACTTTTCTACAGTTACTCTGTTTGCAGTTCAACTATTGAGTACACTAGCGATAGGTGGATACAGTTGTTTCACATAAATATGTTTTCGTTTTGCATGCACTTCTCCTCTATTTTTGCCATCACAGTTGTTGTAGATTAGCCGGACACTGTGTGTCTGTTAAGTTTGGGATGGGAGAAGTGTTAGGTTGATTGCCCCAAAACCGGTTTAAACCCCCATAATGACATTTGTCACAGACCGTTCCAAAGTGATACTTCCATCTTCCCCCTATTGTTTTTTTTATGTTTTGTGCATCTCTTTGTGTCTTTTATATAGATGTACAATTACTATTGTTCGTCATGGTGCTGTTGAGGCGGTTGTGTGTTTTTATACGGTGTTTCCTGCATGGCTTCTATAAAGTCTCGATATCGCGACTACATAATTTATCAACATCGGAGTATGTAAAGCAGATCGTTGCCTAATGCAGGACATCTGTTTTACAAATCCGAAAAACTTGTTTCGGATGGTTGTATTACATGTATCGAGGCTTTACTGTAGTTGAGAATTATCCTTCCTGTTATCACTGGTCAATGAACATACATGCATCACTTCAGACTATCTTTATTGATAGTGTACACTTAACAATTTCAAAATATTTTTCCACGCTTTAAATATATAAATCCCATTAAAACGCTCAAATGCCTGGCTATTACACATAAATCATACGAACCTAAAGGTGTTTGCCCTTTGAAGTTTCGCCCTTGAGCTCTTGAAGTGGATCAAGTTGAATGCTTGATGATCGTCACTAACACCTACGTTCTATGGGCCATTGAATGTTGTAATTTTGCATCGTTAATATTCTTCAATAAGCTAGTTTTATATTATATAGTTCCCTTGCGAAAAAATTAAAAGCCATTTTCTGTACACATTTTAATATGGGTCACAGCGTGCAAAGTAGTTTAACCCTTTACCCAGTATGTTCCGTTTTACGTCTTTGCAGGTACCGTCTAATCAGGGTCTGCTCGGTTTGCGCATGGAATTTGACGATCTGTTTCTTCACACATTTCTTCTAAATTGGCTATAACCTTCAACCTACCATATTCGTCATAACTATTTTGTCCATAAATATTCAGTAGGTATTGAATTTTGGAATAAACAAATTGACAAATTCCACAGAGGAAATGGTTAACTTAATGAATATACATGTACATACAATTCTCTACCCATGATCAATATTAACCATTTGCTACATATTCGTTTAAACATATTTGTAAACATAGTAGACCTAGACATTTCCTAAAGGAGCTGTCCAGGGTATGTTGCAATTGATTATTGAAACAAACAAACAAACAAACATATATAAACGGTTACAAATCAGGCATAAAACTATAATAATACATTAGCTCACTGTGTAGGCGAAACGTATCGAGAACGTATCGAGAACAAAATGATTTAAAATTGCAAGTGTAATAAAAACTAATGTTCTTTGTATTCAGCATACTAGTGGCAATATATCAAAATTCGTTGACACTCGTCACCAAAGGTAGTTGTTTTATCGTTAAGAGTCTTGGTAACACTGTCTATTTACCTTACTCATGCTGAAAGAAATAATGTCTCCTCGATCTCTGTTTTGCTGAACTTTTCACTAACTTCCGTTTTAATCAAACTTTTGATTTGAGAAACTATTGATCCATTGTCAAACAGCTTGGATCCAGATGACGCGTCCAGTTACTGGACTCAAGCTGTTTGCAAATGCCAAACAAAACGTAATTAACATGAGAAGAGTGCTAGGTGTGAAAACTGTTATAATAAAAACTTATAACATCCGTTTGTAGTTGTTGTTCAATGTTTATATTGATGAATTTTGTGATTGACGTCTTACTTTTTATTCAACAAAGAAATGTGAGTATGAATATGTTGGCAATTACACTTAACATAGATTATAAGAACCCACCACGAGTTGTCACGTAGAAGAGGCGAATGTTTTGGCATTAACCTTAGTATAGATTATAAGAACTCACCGTAAATATTCATGTGGGATATGACTATCTAGCTCGAGAGTATGAAAATCACCTAGGCAACAGGATTTGTCGAGTGTTTGAATGCTTTATGATCCCAAAGGTGGGATAGTCACATCCTACAATGATTTACGAATGAAATTTGTCTTCCAACTTGGGCGACACATTTAAAACCATTTTCACGCATTTGCAAACAGAGTAGGAGCCATCTAATCAGGGTCTGCTCTGCTGGCTTATGGTATAATATATACAGGATTCCACATTTTGTGTCTGAACCAAAATATATTGTGTACTTATGCCATCATACAAACTTCAGCTAATAATCATGATGTCTTTATTTATTATACGAATATTAAACAGGGAAAAGTTTAACGTTTCCTTTTGAACACGCTGTGATTTCCTTTTCTTTCTTATGGATTCGTTTCAGTTATCTAAATGCTTATCACTCTAAAAGCATAGGTACAGATAAAATTTGCAATTCTTTATTTCTTAACCAACCCCTGTGTTGTGACCACTCCTACAAATCGTCGCGAAGAGTGGTATCACAACTTAGGGTTTGGCGGAGAAATGACGAATTTAGGTTTTAAAGAGGAAGTCCCTACATTCGGCGCGTTTTATAAATGCCTAAATATACACCACTCATTTGTTTATATGTTGAAAAATAGTATATCGCAAGAAAACCTATTCAATAAACCTTGAAAATGACAAAACATCTATGTATTTGATATCGAGGACACCGATGTTATTCGCCGATGTTTCAGTTTTGTTCGGGTTGGGTTTTGGTTTTGTATTTGTTCGCGCTATTCGCGTCTCTCCGACAATTTCCGAGAAAAGCTGTAACGTATATAGTGGAGGGATCGGTGATCATCGGCAAACGCGGTAAATTTCAACGGAAAAGGTCGATCGTACTTTGTTGTAGAATTTTTTTATAAGTATTGATGAACTCGGATTATTTTACATCACAGGGGCATTTTTCGATATAAGTTCAAATTGACAATTTTCATAATAACGATTGAGCATGACAAATACCAAGTTTTATGATATTATTAATAATATGCGCTCAATGTAGGGACTTCCTCTTAAGTGTGAGTGATGGGACCTTTCGACAAACACATTAATCAACAATAAAGGAAATGATTTTCTTCAAACATTGTCATCTAATTCATAGCAAGGAGCATTATATTTAGATCTGTATTATCTGAGTTAAAACGTTAAATAACTGTAAAATAGGACGTCATGTGACGTCACGTGACATGTCCGACACATTTCGAACATCATACCACATGTAAGATATATATTTCTCCGGCTTTCGTCCATGGCAGATACGCGCATCTTGCATATCAGGTAATGTTAGACGTGCATTTCCATGTTACGTGACGTCATACGACGTCAAATGTTAGATGATGTCATATTATGTCCTTATTTTATGCATAAATAAATTTTGACCATTAATGGCCTTTTTCAAAGATTACCATGTCCAAATACACGTCTAATTTTTGTTACATGCATTCAGCCATAAATCAAAGTACATTGTTCTCTTTTTATGGCTGAATGCATGTAACAAAAATGTGACGTGTATTTTGACATGATATTCTTCCAAAAAAGTAATTAGTGGTCGAACTATTAGATTAGAGTTATTCAAGTATTTATGTATTATATCAATTCCCTTTTTGAATATTTTCTTTATTGCTTATTTTATGCTCAAGTTAAAAAAAATAACCCAAAAGATCGTGTCACTATTCCCCTTTATTTCTTGTCACTCAGATTTGTTATTCCCGCTTTACATGTGTACTAGATAACTATAATAACTAAATATAGAAGTACTAGAAACCCTTGATGGAACGCCCCTTGTCTTGTGTATTCATACGCGCGATAAGGCGAAATTACTACAAGGGAAGTAACCCTTACATAATTATTCAAAAACTTTTAGTCAGCGAATTTATAAATTACAATTAATAAGTAGATAGCACAAATGTATTTATGATATAAAGATTTTAAAAACCTATTTATTTAACCGATGATGTAGTTTTGTAGTGCGTCCGATAAAGCTCGTTTCTGACTTGGAACAGACCAACC
This sequence comes from Azorinus chamasolen, assembly GCA_963576725.1. Lineage (NCBI taxonomy): Eukaryota > Metazoa > Mollusca > Bivalvia > Cardiida > Solecurtidae > Azorinus > Azorinus chamasolen. Next base: position 6,487,750 of record OY755253.1, on the reverse strand, counting down.
TTGGGTAAAGAAGCTCCCGTCTTTAACAATACCCATGTTTGATTCTATTGATATGTATAAGTTCATTGTTGTGAATTAGAGGACAAATTTGCAAGAACATTTTATTCCCTTTTGTTGTATTAACATGTTTGTCGCATCACACATATTTAAAATGGCTAAATTTCAAACAGACAGTATGTAGCTTTGATCGATATTCTAAGACTGTAGCAATGTTGTAGAAAAAAGTGGAAATGCATGTCGTTTTATGTCATGTGGATTAGCAGAGTGATAATTGCAATCGCTTCTCTGTTGTTACATTTGGATTCATCTACGCTCCTGTTTACGAACTCTTCTCTGTTCAGGTATGCCTGTATGTCTGTCCGCCTGCCAGTATATCAGATTGTCGTTATATCACGCTTTGTTTCACACGTCTGCTGGAAGGTGACGCGTGTGATGTGTTCCTTGTAATACTCTTATACTGATATAGAAAATCGTTTATGCCAAAAGTTGCCTAAAGTTCTTACGGTAATCACGATAGCCATATCCCTTCATCAATCATTGTTTTTCATAGGTAAACGTCCATAATTATATGTAACATACTAACAACACAAATAAATAAGTTCCTGACCAGACAGCTGCTGTATAGAATCTGCTATTTGTACAGGGGTGTAAGAGCGGATATATCAAGGACAAGGAGGTAAAGCATAGTTTGCCCTATTGACATTTACCAAATTTCCCCTCAACAGTCTCAAGAGCAAATACATCAGTCAGTTTAATGTCCTTTGTTGAGTCATCATTCCCTGTGAACACCATTTGTTCAAATAAATATTGTTCAGTTCAGGAAAGCTAATAAATTTCCAGTAGAACTTATCGTCAAAACGATGTGTACTTTTGGGCCTATAAAGTAGGTGGTAGCTTAATGCAGATTTAAGGTAATACAGAACAGTCCTAGGGAAACTTCCTGCATTACCTTTGCCCTGGATCAAGCAATCACCTGTTTTATAGGCTACTTTGATCAATAAATGTATGGCCGCTTAGGACAGGTTCTACTGTACTCACGTGATCACACAAATTGGATTTAGACAATCAGTGAAGGCCCAGGTCCAATATCTCCTTCATATCTATACTGTTTCCTAAACTAATCGATGTAAATGGTTAATTCCAGCATATAATGTTTGGTTGCGAAACATTTCAACTTTATCTAGTAAGCCTTAAACGATACCGAAAACCTGACCGTAGATGCATAAATTAAAACATTTTCAAGAATAACGTATTTAGTTCTACACCAAACTCTATGTTGTGACCATTCTCTAAAGTCGTCTCTTCGAGACGATTCGAAGGAGTGGTCACAGTATAGGGTTTGATTGAGAAATGACGATTTTAGTATTTGGGTACGCACCTTTATCTGTAGCACTGTATATATACAGCAATGTATCTGATGCCGAAAAATATGAAAAACAACCATTAAAAAACACAGAGGTCTAGATAAGAAGCGTAACTTTAAACATTTTAATACTAGCTCCTTAAATGTGTGTCTTGACCGAACCCTATACTGTGACACAACTTATGGTTTGGTGGAGAAAAAACTATTTTAGTATATGAGTACATACATACAACGCTTTAATTACATACGCACTGATGTCATTGGCAAACAGTGAAAACCCAGATGAGAAGGAGTCACGGGGATCTGTACTGTTTATAATGTTATACGTTTCATTAGAAAATTCTCTAAATATTCAGTATTAGCTTGACCTGTTTGAAGTTTGTAAGAGTCCATTTGTTACGTCAGCGTTGTATGGGGTAAAAACCACTATCTGTTACAAAGCCCCCATCTTACCTTGATCAACTTTATACCAAATATAAAAGGCATACATAACATTGTCGATTTCTTTATGTTTCCTAAAACAAAATAAGATGAGTCCATGCGTATGTTCAATTTCAAACACCAGGGTATAATGTAGTTTAGTATGTAAATACCGTAAAGACCAATGTATGGTATCTTTATCCTTCATCCTTCTATTGGCGGATGCGTGAATACCTATGCAAACAGTTTGGATACAGATGAGACGCATAGTAGCTTGGCGTCTCATCAGGATCTAAACTGTTTGACACCCTGATTGCATTTTGGTAGACAAATTGACTATAGCTTGGATTTTGAAAATGGTTTAGTTAACAAATTCTGAAAAACATATTTGCTCAGCCGACTGCGCCTTCTGTATTAATGTTTATATTGCATTAAGCAACTATCTATCCCAAACGGTTCCATATGAATTTAACGAAGGTGATAATACTAATCCGACTCAAATTAAAATTGCCATTAAATTCTCGACATATGAAATTTATCTTAAAATTTCCATAATAATATTTAGCCAAATATTGTAGTAAAATAAGTGTCACCTGTGAGAACAGACATGGTATGAACATGTTTTATTCAATACATTAGTTGTTATTATAATGGAAATGCTAATGCCCAAAACAAACGAATAAGAAACAACACATATGAACTACTCCAAAAGAAAGATTAGTTTCTTTGCGGTGGGTTTCGAACCGGAAAGATCTCATTAGACTAGTTTGCGTCTGGTAAAATGATAAAATGTTTAACCCATAACCAATAAACCGTCAGGGTGGGAAAACGAGTCACTAATGTTATCTGCAAGTAGTGTAGACCCAGAGGAGAGGGCTCCCTCGGGATCTGCAATGTTTATCATGTTATAGATCCCTGAATATTTACAATAAGCCTGACCTTTTTGAATTTCTGAATATATGTAGTCCATTTGAAAATTCATCGTTGATCGGGTTAAGTGCTAAAAGTGCTACACATGTGAATATACAAATATAAATCTACCCGCTATGAATATTAATTAACTGAAGCATTCTAATGTTGAATTAATTGTAGTCATTTAAATATAATGACAAATAGTGCAGACTCATATAAGACAGCTCGTCTAGGAGCATATGCATGCTTATAACAGGAGAAAGGTTTAAAACATACAGCGTGCTGTTCAATTTCCGTGTCAATGTGATCATAGCAGTGGGAGCAGTTATTGGCTTGCTTCAATATAAAATGACATAAACATGCTGCACGAAATAATGTACCCCTGACAATTTATGGAAATGGTCGCTGCATGTCGAGGTATGACATCATTTGAACGACAACAAGCAATTGTGATGTGAAAACTATTCTATTATTGCCTTTATACGCAGTTGCCAACTTATTTCCTGTTTCAATTATATTGCAATTGACTCTTTGAACAGCTCATTTATAAACAAATCGTCCCTTCAACTGGTCCGGAACATAATGACGCATCGAGTTCATTTGAAATCAAAAGTGAGACATCATTAAGCTTGGAAATTTAATGCAAAATTATTAATAAATGCATAATTGATATACAGCTTCTGAACTTCATCGGTTTTGTTTGTAGTTTTCAGCCTGCTGTGGAAGGATCAGTGGTTACATTTGCAAACAGTTTGGAGTAACTCTGCGTGTCATCAGGTTACAAGCTGATTGACATTCTGATTGCATTTATAGTTTGAATTTTGAAAATGTAGTTGTGTGAAACTAATTTGCTGAGTAGGCTTAATTTTAGATGTATTCAGTGTTGTAGCCAGGGCTGTGATGTCGCTACATTTTGAGTACAAATAGAGAGGTCTATGATTTAGTGATTTGTATACAAATTGGTAGGTCTGTGATATAGCTACAGGTTGAATACAAATATATAGGTGTATGGTCGTACACTTAAAATACAAATAGGCAGGCCTATGGTTTAGCTAATAGGTAGGTATGTGTTGCAGTTTTACTTTGAATACAAATAGGTAGGTATCAAACAATTTGGTTATTCCTGGGGCGCCTATTTAATTGGCATCTCAAAGGGATTATGTTTTCACATGCAAGTTAGATCACGTTTAGCAGGACGATGGTTAAATGAAAAAGCAACAGTGATGTTTCGCATTAAACCTTATCAATATTAGATATCAAATCGCGTCTGTCTTACTCTGTATTGACTGTTAGTTGGTAGGCTTTCTTAGTTTTATTTGGTTTCGTATCTGGATATACCCTTATCAGCCAAATGGTTCAATTTCTGAATAATATACTCAAGAGTTGTAAACATACAACTAAATCAAACATGCAAATATGCAACACTATTGACCTAAAAGTTGTCTCCTTTACTCATTCCAGTATAGACACATTTTGTTCGCGCTTTTGAGGACACAATATACCTAGATTAGACAGCTCTTGATCAGGTTCTGTTTCGTTTTGCTTTTGGAATTATATTGATTTGATCTCACATTTTTTGTCTAAACCAAACAATACCTTTGAACGATATCACATTATAAATATCCAGTTTATGAATATTCATGAAGTGACCAATTCATGCTTAAATATATAAAGGGTTAAATACACTATCTATTGATTTTCCTTTCTTGCAAATCCTCAAAATTCCAACATCTAACTGTCTCGCTTGTCTATGATAAAGGTTTATAAGAATGGGTGGACAACTAAATGAAAACGCAGTAAAGTCAAGCAGGAAAAGCCACACACAAAACGCCATCAAAACAGCGATAGAAAACAAGCCATACACACAAACACACAGGCGATGGAAATTATACACACCAACAAACGCACAAGTACAACGACACCAGACCAATACAAGTATAAGAGTGAACACACACGAAAACACGCACACACACACACACACACACACACACACACACACACACACACACACACACACACACACACACACACACACACACACACACACACACACACACACACACACACACACACACACACACACACACACACACACTATAAACCTGAACAAACACATAAGTACAAAGACATCAAACAAACCAAAGCAAGGGTGACAAAGGGGGTACCACCTTGGAACGGTCATTGGCCAAACCACCAAGGGCGGGGGGGGGGGGGGTAAATCGGTTTACGAACGTCCTAACCTCACACTTATCTCTAAGCCACCCTAGCTAAACAAACAGTGTAAATAAAGGTATCCCCTCCGGACTTTCCCACAACATTGAAGACGTTTAGCACAGTACAAAATGTAAAACATAGTGTAACAACTGTGAAAGTCCGTATAATATGTACTCAATGACTTTGCCGAAGACAGAACAACTGCTTTGAAGCCGTAAAGTGCAAAGGAAATGCAATATATAAGTCTGGTAAGCTCATCCCATTTCTGAGTTTGAGAGTAGTTCATCATAGAGTACTAACCTCGGCCTGCCATCGCGCAAGCAAAGAGGGAAGCGTAGCGACCGACTGTAAAGGGATCGATAACGAAACATGCAGTGTTGCAATATAATTTGGTCATAACCTTTCTTCCTTAAAGTTTATATGCGTTTAATAAACAAATCTATGCGTTTAATAAAAAAAATCATGACAATGGACATGACCCCGACTTTTCCAAAAGTTGTAGACAACATCGCCATATAATTCTGAATGGGAATACCTTGTTGCGGTAACGTCCATAAATTGCAGTTATATTTACTAATATGGTGTAATTTTGATACTAAAATTTGCAAAAGCTTTCCGAATCTAGCAAAGAACAGTCTTAGGCAAAGCGAATAAATTGCGAAATGTAAATTCCATAAGATATAGACCGGGGGAATCTCAATCTAGAGAAGGATAATAACAGTTTTGAAATCGAAATCGTCCCTTTTATCGTATATTTAGACGAAACGTTATCATTAGTGACGGAAGATTGAAATCTAAAAAGGAAGCCTGAATGTTGGATCGATTCGCTTTTTTTAAAGTAAGTTCTTTTGGGTAAATGGAAGAAACTATATTTTCAAAATGAGGATTATCCAAATTCAAAATATCGTCTAAATACCTAGAAGTTTTATTAAAAGCATTAACAATGTCAGATTGTGTATCAGGTTTTGAGCTAAGCATGAACTCTCTCTCATAGGACAATACAAAGATCTACAAACATCAAGGCAAGTCCACATTGTGTAATTTTCATGTTCTGGATTCGAGAAGAACGAACGTTGAACATTACAAACAAGGAACATTTAATTTAATCAGTTTATTTATGCTTTCTAAGATAGTGAGGTAGAACAGTATAGAGTGCAGAGAAATCATAAGAGCTCAATCAAGAAATGCTGTACTGTTAACTTTCAAGTTGAGTTAAAATATAATTTGAATGTTGAAACATTAATATCAGAATTGGCATATATTTTATCATAGTAACGTTTAACATGTTATTTGATAGTAATAAGACACGACGTTAAAAATATAGATAGTTTAGTAGTAGTAGTGCACCCTAGAGTTAGCAATAAAACGCGCCTTATACGGATTTTATGCAGCTTCGGAATCCAGTACATAGTAGAAAGTGTATGTTGTTTTATGTTAGGATTAGACTTAAAAGTATTGTACATTTTCACATGTTCCGACACTATATATATATATTTCAGGGGTTGGAACTGTAATATTTGTTTGTTAACCACTTTATTCCTTCTTCAAAACTTCAGCATAAGACAATATTCACATAATTGCTACATTTTTCTATTTAGTTGTACAGATATGCGGTTGATGTTGTTTTGTTGCTCTTGCCCATGGCTGTAACAAAACATTATGTTGATGATCATTAAAATATCAAGTAACAACTTTTTCTCTTATTTCATCTCTATTATTGGGGAAATTGATATTAATATGTTTTGATGCTAGAGCGTGTAATCGCAAGACAGGTGTAATCACTTGTACCTATATCTAACAATTTGTACCAAGCAATCGGTGGATAATCTCAGTCAAACTGCCTAGTATAATGCATTTGTCAAAGAAAACATGATTTGCACCACGAACACGAACTATTGTTATACAAGTGCATATTTATTGGTAGTGGCATTTCCAGATTTATAGTAACCCTTTCAGTCCGGGACACGAGTCACTGTTTTATTTTTCAAATAATGTACATCCGATTGAGAGACATCAGGGTCTGCATTATTTCTCACATAACACTGTTCTTTATAAGCACTCCCTAAATATTCACAGTAAGCTTGACCTGTTTAAACTTTGAAATAATCCAATCGACAATTAACCTTTGAAAAAGTTTACAATTTCAGACATTTAATCCTTATGTTGCCGAGTGCGAACAGACTTGTACTTGAAAATATCTTTGATACAAATGAGACGTGAAACGGCGACTCATCGGGATCTAAAAGTACAAAAATGAGTCATGCAGGAAATACCACATACAGAACAAACACCCGCCCGAACAGCAACACAAGGAAACAGCAAATGTACATGGGTAGAAAAAACAACAAGAGACGCGCAAAGACAAAACAAACATACAATAGGAGGAAGATGGAAGTACCGCCTTGGAACGGTCAGTGACAAAAGTCACCGGGGGTTTAAACCGGTTTATGGGCGCCCAACCTCACCCTTATTCCATCCCCATCCTAAAAGACAAAAAGTGTAAATAAACGTATCCCCTCTCCGACTAATCTACAACAACCGCGACAGCAAATACAGTGGTAAAGTGCATGTATAACAAAAAAACATTTAATTGAACATACTGTATCCACCTATCGCTAGTGTACTCAATGATTGAGCTGCAAACAGAGTAACTGTAGAAAAGTAATAAAGGGTACGACAAAAATGAAATAGTACAGATATCCGACGTTCTCCTTCCATTTCTGGATTTAAGAGGTCGCCTTCATAGAGTACTAAACCTTTCTTGTCGGCGTACATGCAAAGAGGCCAGCGTGATTGCCAACTGTAAAAGGGTTCACAACCAAACATGCAGTATGTTGTAATAATACAGGATCATATCCCTTTTTAATGAATTGTTTTATATATTTGATGAACAAAGTGAGAAAATGGGTATGTCCAATAATTCTACGAAGTTTGTAAATCACATCACCATAAAATTCAGGATGTGAAATACCGTGTCGCAAAAGTACCTTGAGATTACATTTGTACTTGCCAATAAGCGAGAGATTTCGATAGTAAAATTTAGAGAAAGTTTTTCTTAGTTTATGGTATCTATATCCTTGTTTAAGCAGTTTTTCAGTTAAAATGAGATTTCGACTGTTAAAATCGTCAATAGATGAACAAGCTCTAGCAAAACGAATAAGTTGAGATATATAAACCCCGTAAGATGGAGCACGGGGAACATCCCCGTCAAGATGAGGAAAATTTACAATATTAAAATCAAAATCATCTCTTTTGTCATATATTTTAGAAGAAATCATTCCATTATTAATTTTAAGGTCTAGGTCAAGAAACGCTGCATAATTGTCGGACGGGTTAGCTTTATTCAATTTGAGTTCTTTAGGATAAATTGTAGGAATCAGAGCATTAAAGAAAGGGTTATCTAAGTTAAAAATATCATCCAAATATCGACAAGTATCATTGAAGGCTTTTATAACATCTTCTTGTGATTGAGGATTCAAACTCAACATGAAATCTCTCTCATAGCAGTACAAAAACAAATCTGCGACAAGTGGTGCACAATTCGTACCCATGGGAATACCAATTACCTGACGGTATATAGCATTCCCATAACGTACAAATATGTTATCCAAAAGAAAGGTTAGTGCTTCGCAAAATTCTGAGCAAGTCCAATTGGTGTAATATTTCATTTGCTCGTCAGTAAAGAAAGCTTTTTCAGCATTACATGCCAAGAACGATGTTTTTTCTCGGGCAAATACTTTCTGGATCAAGCTAGTAAGCTTATCCTTAATTAAAATATGAGGAAGAGTTGTGTACAGAGTAGAAAAATCGTAAGTGCTTACAGTGGATGCAAGATACCTTTTGTTCTTAAGTTTGTTTAAGACTTCTGAAGAGTTCTTAATAGACCAGAAGAGATTTATTCCAGAATTTTCATAAGTCTTATCACAGTAAAATTTTACATGTTCCTTTACCTTCGTTAAACAAGAAGTCAAAAGTATAGACAATTTAGTAGTTGTACATGAACTAGAATTTGCAATGAAACGCGCTTTATATGGTTTTTTATGTAGTTTTGGTAACCAATACATAGTAGGAAGTTTATGTTGTGTAATTTTAATATCGGTTCCAAATTGTTCACACTTTTTGACATGGTCTGAAATGATGGTCTTTTCGTCAGTGGTAACTGAAATGTATGACTTGGTATTAGTAATTTCCTGCTTCAAGACATCGATATAATGTAATCGTCAAATAATAATCACATTATTTGATGCCTTATCAGCAGGAACAAAAACGTATTTTGAATGGAAATCCTGTAAACCCTTTTTAAGATGTCTAAATGAAGTTCTAGGTTTAGTGGAAGAAGGTGTTTATTAGAGCTGTAAAAGGAAATGCGTTTATCAATTATATCAAAAATTAGTTTTTTCCAACAAGAAAGGGCAGTAGACTCAACATGTTCTCTTCGACACCATTTAATACTAAAATTTTGTAAAGCCTCCGCAATCTGAACTCGACAAGAGTTAAAATCTATCAAGGATGGTATTCTATATTTGGGACCTTTATTCAAAAGAGATCGTAGACGTTTATCTTTAATTATCTCAAAATTACCAGTAATCACATGACCAGCCGGAGAATAGCAAAATTTTGAGGTGGCGCAATCTCAATTATCAGGAATATTATCATTAATATTAAGGTCGGCCACAATTTTATTATAGTTGAAAATTGTATTTCTGATGGGTTTGTTATATTTGTAGCAGATGATAGGTGGTTCTGTATTTTTAAAGTATTTAGGAATAGTGTCAATTACATTTTTGTCTCTAAAAATACTTTGGAGATCAATAAAATCAATACCTTTATTAATAAAAGGAATTTTCAAGAAGAATCTTTGGTGTTCAGATAATTTGTCGATGTGCGGTCTGAGAACATGTAGAGTAAAGCTTTGTATCAAACTAGCCGTTCCTATGAGAGGATCTGATCGAAAAATAATTTTATCGGCTTGCTCGTCAATTTCTTTTAATGAACATATAGATAAGGAGGAAAGTCTAGAAAGCATGGCATGTTTACCCGAAATTAGGCGTAAAGTATGTAGATCAAGAAGAGTCAATTTCAAACGAGATTTTCGTTTAATATTACCATTCTTGCGAATGCCATGCGATCGAGATTTGCGTTTTCTAATAGAAAAAATTGAAAAAATATCTATATCTGGTTCTTTTGAAATATTTCCAGTCTGGTAAATATTATCATTCAGTCCTAAAGGAAAAGGTGTTTGCAATTTTTTGATCCAATTTAATTCAGATATAAATCTAGCTTTCGATTTAAAGCTACTAGTCGCCTCCTTATCATATGTTATATGCTCAACAATTTGTACTAAAACATCTTTAAAAGAATGGCCAGATTTCCGAAAGTGTTGGTATAAAAAATTGTTTAGTTTACGATTTCGACACTGATATGCATGCTCACGAAATCGAGTTTTCAAAGCACGTCCTGTTTGTCCTACGTACTGTATACCGCAACTAGGCGCGTTTCAAGTTAAAACATAAATAACGTTAGTAGTAGTACAATCAACGTCTGAGTTTATCTTGACATTAAATGTTCTACCATTAACTGTAGATTTTATAGTGGAATTACAAGAAATGTTATTACAACATATGCACCTCTTATACGATAAAAGAGAAGATTTTAATTTTAAAATTGTTAATTATCCTTTTCTAGATGGGGATGTGCCACGTTCTACATCTTATGGTGTTTATATTTCTCAACTTATTAGGTTTGCCCGAGCCTGTTCTTTGCTTGAAGATTTTAACAGACGTAATTTAGTTATAACTGATAAACTTCTTAAGCAAGGTTACAGATATCACAAACTTCGGAAAACCTTTTCTAAATTTTATTATCGAAATTTACCTCTCATTAGTAAATATAATTGCAATCTACGGACGTTACTGCGACAAGGCATTTCTCAACCAGAATTTTATGGGGATGTTATCTACAAACTTAGGAAAATTCGGGGTCATATCCATTTTCATGATTTGTTTATAAAACGCATTAAAAAATTTAAAAAGAAAGGTTATGATCCTATTATATTGCAACACACTGCATGTTTGGTTATCGATCCTTTTACAGTCGGTAGCTACGCTTCCCTCTTTGCTTGCGCGATGACAGGCCGAGGGTAGTACTCTATGATGGTATACTCTTAAACTTGGATACAGGAGGAGCTTACCAGACTCATGTATTATTTTTTCCCTGTCGTGCCCTTAACGGCTTACCTGCAGGTGCTCTGACTTCAGCAAAGCCATTGAGTACATATTTGACGGATTGTCACAGTTATTATGCTATGTTTTACATGTTGTCCTGTGTTCACCGTCGTCTATGTTGTGGGTAAGTCCAGCGGGGATACCTTTATTTACAATATTTGTAAAGCTAGGGTGACTTTGAGAGAAGTGTGAGGTTAGGACGTCCGTAAACCGGTTTAAACCCCCAGTGGTGTTTTTGCTGCTGACCGTGCCAAGGCGGTACTCTCTTTGTCACCCTTCCTTTTGTTTGCCTTGCGTCTTTGTGCTTGTGGTTTGTTCATGTTGTGGAACGTTTGTCCCTGTTTCTTGTGTGTCTTTTGGTGTTTTCTGTGTTCATTTCGTATGTGTGTGTGCGTGTGCGTTTGGGTGTGTGGTTGTGTTTGTGTGTGTCATGCTGTCTATCGGTGTTTTGGTGGTGGTTGCGTCTTGCATGTGGCTTTGCCTGCTTGACTTTACTACTTTTCCATTTATAAGCACAATAGTGTTGTTTGTGCAGTGTGGCGGCGGTGAAACGTCTCCCCGTACATCCAATCAATATTGTTTTCTTCCTCTTGCAGGAATTGCTCTACATTCAATGTGTTTCCTCATACCTTTACACCGTACTTTGCACTTCATGGTGGCTTCCGTACTCACCGACATATTGTGTGACTATTTTAATTTCCCTTTTAAGATTTGTGCTGTTTGCGTTTTCTCTAGTGCGACTTTACCTTATTTGTGTTTCTTCTTACTTTTTACCCATTCAATGTTTCACTATTCAATGTTTCATTCATAGTCTTAGTCTTCTTTATTTTTGTCATAATCTCTGGTATGTTTTCTATTATTTTACACCACTTTTCGTTACATACGTATGTCGCTTTTTACAGAAGGGTGCTACAATTACCACACAAAATATGAATAGTCTCCCTAAACTCAAAATTAATAACTTAAACTTACACTCTGTGTCTTCCGTTCAGATTCCTCATAACCTGGCTAATTTCCAATCACTACAGCCGTCAGTTTGTATTAAACCTCTAAAATTGTCTTCTGCTTCATCTTTTCATGTTCCCTCTTCGGCTATTAGTAACATTTTTCATAATGGACCTAAAATCGTTTTGTCTCCTTTAAAGCAATCTATCATTCGTTATAGTAAAGTCCATCTAAATTCACATTATTTGAACAAAAGACATAGGGTGTATCCAATAATTACTAAGTGCAATAGTAAGAGGTGTATGTGTTGCAATTTCATTTCTACTAAATCAACAATTAAATCTCTTGTTAATGGTAGAGTGTTTAGTGTGAAGATTAATTCTGATTTAGACTGAAACTCATCTAATATTATATATGTTCTTACATGAAATGCGCCACGTTGTGGCATTCAATATGTAGGTCAGACAGGACGTTCTTTAAAAACTAGGTTTCGTGAACACAGTTACCATTGCCGGATCAAAAAAGTACACAATTTTCTTTACCAGCATTTTCGTCATACAGGACATTCTTTCAAATATGTTTCGGTTCAACCAGTAGAACAAATTTATTATGATTCTAAAACTACTGGTAGTTTAAAATCTAAAGCTCGTTTCATCACAGAGCTAGACTGGATAAAGAAATTACAAACACCTTTTCCTTTAGGCCTTAATGATAACATTTTCCAAAGCGGCAATATTTCTAAAGATCCAAATATCGATATTTTCTCTATATTTTCTATTCGAAAACGTAAAAGTAGATCACATGGCAGACGTAGAAATGGTAATATTAAGCGTAAATTACGTCGTAATATGTCTATTCATGATTTACATACTATTCTAAAACAAACTGGTAAACATTCTATGTTATCTTGTTTATCGTCTTTACCCTTTTCCTGTCTTAAGTCAATAGACGAAGAGGCTGATAAAATATATATGCGTACAGATCCGTTAATTAATACTGCCTCACTTATACATAGTTACACACAGCATGTTCTTCGTCCACGTATTGATAAAGAATCTGAACATAAAAGACATTTTCTGAAACTTCAGTTCCTAAATAAAGGTATCGATTTTATTGATATTCAAAGTATATTTCGTGATAAGAATGTAATCGAGGCTATTCCCAAATATTTCATCAACTCTGAATCACCTATCATCTGTTATAAATATAATAAACCTATTAGAAATGTTATTTTGAACTACAATAAAATTGTCTCTGACTTAAATATTGATGTTAATACCCCTATTTCTTGAGATTGTAGCATTTCTAGCTTTTGCTATAAACCAGTTGGTCATGTCATTACTGGTAATTTTGATATCATTAAGGATAAACGTCTCAGGACCCTCCTAACTAAAGGACCTAAATATAGATTACCTTCCCTTATTGATTTTGACGCTTGTCGAACTCATATTGCGGAAGCTATTCAAGAATTCTGCATCAAATGGTGTCGACGAGAACATGCTGATGTTAATGCCCTTTCGGATTGGAAGAAATGTATTTTCGATATTATTGATACACGAATAACTTTTTACAAATCAAATAACCATCTTTTACCATCTCGACCTAGAGTTAAATTTCGCTACTTGAAGAAGAACATTTCTAATTTTCATTCAGATTATGTTCTTGTTCCTGCTGACAAGGCATCTAACAATGTAATCATTATTTGAAGATTGTATTATGTTGATGTTTTAAAGAAGGAGCTAACTGATTCAAAAACTTATATAACCGTTCAAACACCTGAAAAAGATATAGTCTCGGAACATGTAAAAATGTGCAATGATTTTAAGTCTGGTCCTAACATAAAACAACATAAACTTTCTACTTTGTACTGGATTCCGAAACTACATAAAAACCCTTATAAGTCGCGTTTTATTGCCAACTCTAGCTGTTGTACCACTACTAAATTATCTATACTTTTGACGTCCTGTCTTACTACTATCAAAGAACATGTTAAACGCTACTGTGATAAAATATATGAAAATTCTGGTATTAATGTTTTTTGGTCCATAAAAAATTCAAATGATGTTTTAACAAAACTTGAAAATGAACAGTATAACATTTCTTTACTGAGCTCTTATGATTTCTCTACACTCTATACTACTCTACCTCACCATCTTATAAAGGATAGACTTATTAAATTAATAGAAAAAACCTTTGCCAGAGAAAACAAAATGTTCATTGCTTGTAATGTTCAACGTTCATTCTTTTCGAATTCAGAAGTTGAACATTACACAATGTGGACTTGCCTTGATGTTTGTAGATCTCTTACCTTTCTTTTAGATAATATATTTGTGCGTTATGGAGATACCATATATCGTCAAGTTGTTGGTATACCCATGGGTACAAATTGTGCCCCTCTTGTTGCAGATTTGTTTTTGTATTGCTACGAGAGGGATTTTATGCTTAGCTTAAAACCTGATACACAGACCGATATTGTGAATGCTTTTAATAAAACTTCAAGGTATTTAGACGATATTTTGAATTTAGATAATCCTTATTTTGATACTATGGTTTCTTCAATCTACCCAAAAGAACTGTCTTTAAACAAAGCTAATCAATCTGACATTAATGCTTCATTTTTAGATTTGAATCTTTCAATTACAAATGATAAAGTTTCGTCCAAAGTATACGATAAAAGAGAAGATTTTAATTTTAAAATTGTTAATTATCCTTTTCTAGATGGGGATGTGCCACGTTCTACATCTTATGGTGTTTATATTTCTCAACTTATTAGGTTTGCCCGAGCCTGTTCTTTGCTTGAAGATTTTAACAGACGTAATTTAGTTATAACTGATAAACTTCTTAAGCAAGGTTACAGATATCACAAACTTCGGAAAACCTTTTCTAAATTTTATTATCGAAATTTACCTCTCATTAGTAAATATAATTGCAATCTACGGACGTTACTGCGACAAGGCATTTCTCAACCAGAATTTTATGGGGATGTTATCTACAAACTTAGGAAAATTCGGGGTCATATCCATTTTCATGATTTGTTTATAAAACGCATTAAAAAATTTAAAAAGAAAGGTTATGATCCTATTATATTGCAACACACTGCATGTTTGGTTATCGATCCTTTTACAGTCGGTAGCTACGCTTCCCTCTTTGCTTGCGCGATGACAGGCCGAGGGTAGTACTCTATGATGGTATACTCTTAAACTTGGATACAGGAGGAGCTTACCAGACTCATGTATTATTTTTTCCCTGTCGTGCCCTTAACGGCTTACCTGCAGGTGCTCTGACTTCAGCAAAGCCATTGAGTACATATTTGACGGATTGTCACAGTTATTATGCTATGTTTTACATGTTGTCCTGTGTTCACCGTCGTCTATGTTGTGGGTAAGTCCAGCGGGGATACCTTTATTTACAATATTTGTAAAGCTAGGGTGACTTTGAGAGAAGTGTGAGGTTAGGACGTCCGTAAACCGGTTTAAACCCCCAGTGGTGTTTTTGCTGCTGACCGTGCCAAGGCGGTACTCTCTTTGTCACCCTTCCTTTTGTTTGCCTTGCGTCTTTGTGCTTGTGGTTTGTTCATGTTGTGGAACGTTTGTCCCTGTTTCTTGTGTGTCTTTTGGTGTTTTCTGTGTTCATTTCGTATGTGTGTGTGCGTGTGCGTTTGGGTGTGTGGTTGTGTTTGTGTGTGTCATGCTGTCTATCGGTGTTTTGGTGGTGGTTGCGTCTTGCATGTGGCTTTGCCTGCTTGACTTTACTACTTTTCCATTTATAAGCACAATAGTGTTGTTTGTGCAGTGTGGCGGCGGTGAAACGTCTCCCCGTACATCCAATCAATATTGTTTTCTTCCTCTTGCAGGAATTGCTCTACATTCAATGTGTTTCCTCATACCTTTACACCGTACTTTGCACTTCATGGTGGCTTCCGTACTCACCGACATATTGTGTGACTATTTTAATTTCCCTTTTAAGATTTGTGCTGTTTGCGTTTTCTCTAGTGCGACTTTACCTTATTTGTGTTTCTTCTTACTTTTTTTACCCATTCAATGTTTCACTATTCAATGTTTCATTCATAGTCTTAGTCTTCTTTATTTTTGTCATAATCTCTGGTATGTTTTCTATTATTTTACACCACTTTTCGTTACATACGTATGTCGCTTTTTACAGAAGGGTGCTACAATTACCACACAAAATATGAATAGTCTCCCTAAACTCAAAATTAATAACTTAAACTTACACTCTGTGTCTTCCGTTCAGATTCCTCATAACCTGGCTAATTTCCAATCACTACAGCCGTCAGTTTGTATTAAACCTCTAAAATTGTCTTCTGCTTCATCTTTTCATGTTCCCTCTTCGGCTATTAGTAACATTTTTCATAATGGACCTAAAATCGTTTTGTCTCCTTTAAAGCAATCTATCATTCGTTATAGTAAAGTCCATCTAAATTCACATTATTTGAACAAAAGACATAGGGTGTATCCAATAATTACTAAGTGCAATAGTAAGAGGTGTATGTGTTGCAATTTCATTTCTACTAAATCTACAATTAAATCTCTTGTTAATGGTAGAGTGTTTAGTGTGAAGATTAATTCTGATTTAGACTGAAACTCATCTAATATTATATATGTTCTTACATGAAATGCGCCACGTTGTGGCATTCAATATGTAGGTCAGACAGGACGTTCTTTAAAAACTAGGTTTCGTGAACACAGTTACCATTGCCGGATCAAAAAAGTACACAATTTTCTTTACCAGCATTTTCGTCATACAGGACATTCTTTCAAATATGTTTCGGTTCAACCAGTAGAACAAATTTATTATGATTCTAAAACTACTGGTAGTTTAAAATCTAAAGCTCGTTTCATCACAGAGCTAGACTGGATAAAGAAATTAAAAACACCTTTTCCTTTAGGCCTTAATGATAACATTTTCCAAAGCGGCAATATTTCTAAAGATCCAAATATCGATATTTTCTCTATATTTTCTATTCGAAAACGTAAAAGTAGATCACATGGCAGACGTAGAAATGGTAATATTAAGCGTAAATTACGTCGTAATATGTCTATTCATGATTTACATACTATTCTAAAACAAACTGGTAAACATTCTATGTTATCTTGTTTATCGTCTTTACCCTTTTCCTGTCTTAAGTCAATAGACGAAGAGGCTGATAAAATATATATGCGTACAGATCCGTTAATTAATACTGCCTCACTTATACAAAGTTACACACAGCATGTTCTTCGTCCACGTATTGATAAAGAATCTGAACATAAAAGACATTTTCTGAAACTTCAGTTCCTAAATAAAGGTATCGATTTTATTGATATTCAAAGTATATTTCGTGATAAGAATGTAATCGAGGCTATTCCCAAATATTTCATCAACTCTGAATCACCTATCATCTGTTATAAATATAATAAACCTATTAGAAATGTTATTTTGAACTACAATAAAATTGTCTCTGACTTAAATATTGATGTTAATACCCCTATTTCTTGAGATTGTAGCATTTCTAGCTTTTGCTATAAACCAGTTGGTCATGTCATTACTGGTAATTTTGATATCATTAAGGATAAACGTCTCAGGACCCTCCTAACTAAAGGACCTAAATATAGATTACCTTCCCTTATTGATTTTGACGCTTGTCGAACTCATATTGCGGAAGCTATTCAAGAATTCTGCATCAAATGGTGTCGACGAGAACATGCTGATGTTAATGCCCTTTCGGATTGGAAGAAATGTATTTTCGATATTATTGATACACGAATAACTTTTTACAAATCAAATAACCATCTTTTACCATCTCGACCTAGAGTTACATTTCGCTACTTGAAGAAGAACATTTCTAATTTTCATTCAGATTATGTTCTTGTTCCTGCTGACAAGGCATCAAACAATGTAATCATTATTTGAAGATTGTATTATGTTGATGTTTTAAAGAAGGAGCTAACTGATTCAAAAACTTATATAACCGTTCAAACACCTGAAAAAGATATAGTCTCGGAACATGTAAAAATGTGCAATGATTTTAAGTCTGGTCCTAACATAAAACAACATAAACTTTCTACTTTGTACTGGATTCCGAAACTACATAAAAACCCTTATAAGTCGCGTTTTATTGCCAACTCTAGCTGTTGTACCACTACTAAATTATCTATACTTTTGACGTCCTGTCTTACTACTATCAAAGAACATGTTAAACGCTACTGTGATAAAATATATGAAAATTCTGGTATTAATGTTTTTTGGTCCATAAAAAATTCAAATGATGTTTTAACAAAACTTGAAAATGAACAGTATAACATTTCTTTACTGAGCTCTTATGATTTCTCTACACTCTATACTACTCTACCTCACCATCTTATAAAGGATAGACTTATTAAATTAATAGAAAAAACCTTTGCCAGAGAAAACAAAATGTTCATTGCTTGTAATGTTCAACGTTCATTCTTTTCGAATTCAGAAGTTGAACATTACACAATGTGGACTTGCCTTGATGTTTGTAGATCTCTTACCTTTCTTTTAGATAATATATTTGTGCGTTATGGAGATACCATATATCGTCAAGTTGTTGGTATACCCATGGGTACAAATTGTGCCCCTCTTGTTGCAGATTTGTTTTTGTATTGCTACGAGAGGGATTTTATGCTTAGCTTAAAACCTGATACACAGACCGATATTGTGAATGCTTTTAATAAAACTTCAAGGTATTTAGACGATATTTTGAATTTAGATAATCCTTATTTTGATACTATGGTTTCTTCAATCTACCCAAAAGAACTGTCTTTAAACAAAGCTAATCAATCTGACATTAATGCTTCATTTTTAGATTTGAATCTTTCAATTACAAATGATAAAGTTTCGTCCAAAGTATACGATAAAAGAGAAGATTTTAATTTTAAAATTGTTAATTATCCTTTTCTAGATGGGGATGTGCCACGTTCTACATCTTATGGTGTTTATATTTCTCAACTTATTAGGTTTGCCCGAGCCTGTTCTTTGCTTGAAGATTTTAACAGACGTAATTTAGTTATAACTGATAAACTTCTTAAGCAAGGTTACAGATATCACAAACTTCGGAAAACCTTTTCTAAATTTTATTATCGAAATTTACCTCTCATTAGTAAATATAATTGCAATCTACGGACGTTACTGCGACAAGGCATTTCTCAACCAGAATTTTATGGGGATGTTATCTACAAACTTAGGAAAATTCGGGGTCATATCCATTTTCATGATTTGTTTATAAAACGCATTAAAAAATTTAAAAAGAAAGGTTATGATCCTATTATATTGCAACACACTGCATGTTTGGTTATCGATCCTTTTACAGTCGGTAGCTACGCTTCCCTCTTTGCTTGCGCGATGACAGGCCGAGGGTAGTACTCTATGATGGTATACTCTTAAACTTGGATACAGGAGGAGCTTACCAGACTCATGTATTATTTTTTCCCTGTCGTGCCCTTAACGGCTTACCTGCAGGTGCTCTGACTTCAGCAAAGCCATTGAGTACATATTTGACGGATTGTCACAGTTATTATGCTATGTTTTACATGTTGTCCTGTGTTCACCGTCGTCTATGTTGTGGGTAAGTCCAGCGGGGATACCTTTATTTACAATATTTGTAAAGCTAGGGTGACTTTGAGAGAAGTGTGAGGTTAGGACGTCCGTAAACCGGTTTAAACCCCCAGTGGTGTTTTTGCTGCTGACCGTGCCAAGGCGGTACTCTCTTTGTCACCCTTCCTTTTGTTTGCCTTGCGTCTTTGTGCTTGTGGTTTGTTCATGTTGTGGAACGTTTGTCCCTGTTTCTTGTGTGTCTTTTGGTGTTTTCTGTGTTCATTTCGTATGTGTGTGTGCGTGTGCGTTTGGGTGTGTGGTTGTGTTTGTGTGTGTCATGCTGTCTATCGGTGTTTTGGTGGTGGTTGCGTCTTGCATGTGGCTTTGCCTGCTTGACTTTACTACTTTTCCAATTAGCAAAGCACTTTTGGATAATTGGATACACTCTGTGTCGCCTGCATAAGGATTGTTTACGAATAGAAGAAACATTTTGGATAACAGATTTTAAAGGTGAAAGTACAACTCTTGGTCCATTGAAAAAACATTTATTAATAGAAAGAGATGGTATGTGAAAAGATGAAGCCGACTGAAGATTAAGTTGTTTTAAACGAACAAAAGGTTGAAGGGAAGAGAAATTAGAAATATTTCTGGGTACTTGTACAGACGACACAGATTGCATATTTAAAGCTTTTAGTTCTATTCGAGGTATTTTAACTTTATTCATATTGGAAAGTGATAGAGGGGCACCTGTATTGTGTTCATCAACACGTCAATTACATTAGTGTAGCTACCAAGTGCATCAAATTGTTGGTGAACACAACACCTACCACGAGGTGCATGACATACTTATGATGATGTAAGAGGCGAATGAGAGTTGTGTATGTTACTTGCATATCCTGCAAGAGAATGATAAGTTGTTTGACAAATGGCTAACGGTTAGTTCTCATGCACTCCATATAATCAATGGTAAGAAAGAATTGGATAGCGGTTAAACAAGTTTCAATTTTATTAATTTTCTCCTTCATATAAACGTGTTTTCCCGCAATTGAAAACAGAGTAGATGCAGATCCTATAGGAACCGTCTGACCAGGGTCTGTTCGGTTTGCTAATGATCCGTTTCTTTACTTTTTAAATCAGTTTTTAAACAAACCAAAGAATCGAAAGTAAAAACGAACTGGATTATTGTTAAAAGATTTCATTTACTAATTGTTTCTTGATTCGCAGAAAAGCGTTGAAAGGGTTTAAACGTTCAGACATTTTATTTACTCATTCGTTTGAAATGGATATGATCATCTAGTACTACAACATACTGCATGTCTGGTTGTCAACTCTTTTAAAAGTACAAAAAAAGAGTCATGCAGGAAACACCACATATAGAACAAACAGCCGCCCTAACGGCAACACCAGGAAACAGCAAAATGTTGTAACTATAAAAACAAAAAGAGACACACAAAGACAAAATAAACATACAGTAGGGGGAAGATGGAAGTACCGCCTTGGAAAGGTCAGTGACAAAAGTCAATGGGGTCTTAAGCCGGTTTTTGGGCGCCCAGCCTCACATTTATTCCATCCCCATCCTAAAAGACAATCGTGTAAAAAAGGTATCCCCTCCCCGGCTAATCTACAACCACCGCGATGGCAAACACAGTGGTAAAGTGCATGTTAAACGAAAACATATTTAAGTGAAGTAACTGTATCCACATATCGCTAGTGTACTCAATGATTGAGCTGCAAACAGAGTAACTGTAGAAAGGTGATAAAGGGTACGACAAAAAACGAGTACAAATATCCGACGCCATCCTTCCGTTTCCTGACTCTTTCTTGTCGGTGTACATGCAAAGATGCCAGTGTGATTGCCAACTGTAAAATGGTTGATGCAGTATGTTAAAGTTGGCAATTACGCTGTCGTCTTTTCATGTACGCCGACAGTAAAGGCTTAGTACACTATGAAGACGCCCTCTTAAATCCGGTTATACTCCATGATACGATTATGAATAAATACATATTCATCATTCCATTATTTCTTATATCAATATTCATGAGGTAAAGGTTTACAATGTCTCCAACAGCGTCATTCTCATGATTCCAATACATCCATAAATACGCCTTTATTCGCCTTTGTAAACAGTGCAGACCCAGATCATACTGATCATGTAGAATATTCAACGTCCATTCCTCTAATCACGACCAGTCTTGCATTAAGCGACCACCTGCTTGTTGAAATTCCACTGTACAATAATTTAGTGGCCGCTTAGGAGAGGTTGTACTGGATGCAACACAAAGTCTGATTTAATGGCGTTTTGTCCCCTCAACATTGTCATGTTAGGCGCAATATGTTTATTTGAAACCATTTGCGTAAAAATGCCCGCAAACCAGTATTGTACCTCATTAATTCGTTATATGAAACCGTTATACTAATGATTTGCAGTATGCTAAGAGCGGATGTTACAACCATATGGCTGCTATTCAATTCTCATATAACTATGAGCCGACGTGTGGCTTCCATCACTAGTGACAGAATTTCAACTGTTTGATGAATCATTGGCATTGTTCGTGGAGAAACGCCTTCGTGATGCTGATGCAGCACACTTTAACACTGTAATTGTGTTCTTGTCTGTTCTATTCACAGTTATTGTATTTCCAATGCAAACCTGCAGGTGCGCATTCATTCAATTACAAACAGGCGAGTGTCGTCAGTTTGTTTTCCAAAATGAATTAACATTTTAGTGTTAAATGACTCTTACGTTCATCTAACTATCTTACATTTACCCATGAATATAGTGGCTATGTGAGCGAAACCCGTCAACCAACCATAGAACTCGTATATATTTGGCATTTATAGAGACAATGCCTGTTTCACTGATTCAGTCATGTTATTCTAAATAGATTAACACATATTGTTTTGTTTCTTTTATAGTTCAAGGACACGTAACATGTACTGTCATACTGACATGTACGAGAACTAATTCATAGTCTCCGGAGTGAATCTTTAACAAAACACACTGACGTATACCCTCTTAACAAACATTACTCCCAATATATTTTCAAAAACGCCATTCAGTCTGTCTCGATACCAATTAACATTCAAATAACTACCATATAAAAGTAATTAATACTCTAATTACCCTTTTGTCGCCTTTTACATTTCGTCTGCTACAAGTGTCGTCTGATTCAGGTTTTAAAGTCGAGAAATCGTCAAATTCGTTACAAAACATAATCAGAGTGTCGAACAATTTGGATCCTGATGAGACGCCGAGTTACTCTGTGTGTTATCTAGATCCAAACTGTTTGCAAAGTTTATCACGGATTGGCTTTTGGCAGCGAATGAATTAATATGCACTTGCTTTTTTGGGGAAACAATTATCTCATTTATTTTAAATACTCGTAATGTTAGCATATCATATTTGGTGAACGGAATTATTTCGTTTATACATTCTTGATGAACCATACAATGTTGGAGGACACGGTTTCCAATATACCTCATTAATATTCATGAAAGAATTAATGACATCATGAAGACTGATTAGCTGAATGTCTATAATGGCATATGAAAACAATCATTTTTGGCCGGGGCACAAACTGTACAATCAGCCCTATGTAATTCCATAAGAACATCGAGTAAACCGTGTTTGTAAAATCATTTACGCTGTACTCCATTTGCATGACCAGATGGCAGCCGTAGCTTGATGATAGCTTGAAACAGGGCAAATATAATACAGGAAGCTCCCATAAAAGCATGCTGTATTACGTATGCCTGCATTAAGCAATTACCTGTTTTGCAACAGTCATAAATAGTCGTTCACGATAATTCACGTGGTGACGGGTGTTTCTGCACACAACTGATTACCTGAATGCCTATAATGGCATTCAATCCCCTGAAAAGGTATAGTCTTGGAACATGTTAAAATGTGCAATACATTTCAGTCTAATCCTAACATCAAACAACATAAACCTTCTACTATGTACTGGATTCCCAAGTTACATAGGTTATCACGGATGTTATAAAACTTTAATATTTGTTTAATTTCTGGTAGTTCGGGATCATTAGTATCAATTTTAATAGATATGAGAATTGAATACCGCTTAAGCAGGTGCTATGGGACGTGAGTAGTTTTCCACTTTTACTAACTGCTCTTGAACAGACTCAACAAAAACAAGTCTGAAATTTTCTCCTTTTGCATTACTATTTTGCTCTCGAAGGATCTCCTACTATGAGATTTAACGGTTTTACAATAATGCAGATATCAAAGTTTGACTTGTTAACATTTTGTCCAGCCATATATTCTGATGTCAATTGCATTGTTTAATTGATATAAACTAATCAGTTTGCGTCTGATTGTATTGTCCTTGATTATTTGTCCTAGACACATATTAAAGACTTTATTATTGATAAACAGATGCTTATCATTTTTAAGTTCTGTAATCAAGTATTACATTTAGCAACATAAATGATTTGACATGCTTATTCGTAATCTTTGCAAACACTTTTGATCCAGAGCAGACATCGAGTAACTCGGTGTCTACTCTGGAGCCGAACTGTTTGACACTTATCATGTGTGTAAAGACAAAGAACACATGCCACTTTGGAACCTATAACAACACTGAGAATAAAGTACTGGGCGACTTGTTACGGCCGCCACACAAGCACTTAACACCTGCTGTTGTGAAGTACATATATTCTGAAAATGGGCGATCCTTAAAAAACAACAGTAGCAATGCCAAAATAGAAAATTGCAGACTCGGTATTATTTAGGACCATGCTATTTTAAATACACACTCTAATTTCTGTTAGATCTACTTAGCGGAAATCTCGTTATTTCGGCAGACAAAATACTTAACTCTCACATATCCTTCCATCAGATACATGCATCTGATCATTTAAGTGGAGTATCGTTACACCTATAAACAATTAAATGCTAAAACTGCTATACTTTGACAGATATTAAGTGAGTGTCGCTCATCTACGGTACATTATTTGAACATGTCAGATAATATTATAATGATGCTACACTTTAAGTTTTTCTATGAGCGGATGTTCACCGTTCACAAGTGAATATTAAAATATAAACCTACCCGCTATGAATATTAATTAACTGAAGCATTTTAATGTTGGATTAATTGTAGCTATTTAAGTATAAAGACCAAATGAAGTGCAGACTCATATGAGACAGCTCGTCTAGGAGCTGTATCGCACGGGTCTATACCATTTGCAAATACAGATTTGTATGCTAATAACAGGAGAAGGGTTAAAGCATACAGAGAGCTGTTCCATTTCCATGCCATAAATTAGTCGACATGCAGAATTTTACTGCGTGTCAAAGTGATCATAACAGTGGGAGCAGTTATTGGCTTGTTTCAATATAAAAATCACATTAACATGCTGCACGAAATAATGTACCCCTGGCAATTTCTGGAAATGGTCGCTGCATGTCGAGGTGTGACATCTGTTGAACGACTGCAAGCAATTGTGCTGTGCAAACTATTTACGCAATTGCAAATTTATGTCTTGTTACATTTGTATTGCAGATGACCTGTTGAACATCTCAGTTATAAACAGTTCAGTTGATTTGAAACCTGATTGTGCATCGAGTTTATCTGAATCAAAATGGACACAGCATTGAACTTGGACTTTTAATCAGAAATTATTTAAAAAAAAATGCACACTTGATATGGAGCTTCTGAACTAAATTCATTTTTAATCTTTAGCTTGCTGTGAAAGGGTGCATGATTACATATGCAAATAGTTTGGATCCATATGAGACGTCGATTAACTTTGCGTCTAATCAGGATACAGGCTGTTTGACATCATGATTGCATTTCGGTAAACATATTGATTATAGTTCGAATTATGAAAATGTAGTCTTTAAAAACTGTGCGAAAGGTATTGGTTGAGTAAGTTTAAATTTGAATTTATTCAGTGAGTAGCAATGGTTGTGATGTGGCTAAATTTTAATTACAAATATGTATGTCTACGATGTAGCTACACTTTAAATACAAACAGGCAGGATTATGATTTAGTTACACTTTGGCTACAAATCGGTAGGTATGTGATATAGCTACACTTTCAATACAAGTAGGTAGGTATGTGATGTAGCTACACTTTGAATACAAGTAGGTAGGTATGTGATTTAGTTAAACTTTGAATACAAATAGGTAGGTATGTGATATAGCTACATTTTGAATACAATAAGAAGTTATGTGATATAGCTACATTTCGAAATAAAAATAGGTAGGTATGTGATATAGCTACATTTTGAATACAAAAAGGTAGGTATGTGATGTAGCTACACTTTGAATACAAATAGGTAGGTATGTGATGTAGCTACACTTCAAATACAAATAGGTAGGTGTGTGATATAGCTACACTTTAAATACAAATAGGTAGGTATGTGATATAGCTACACTTTAAATACAAATAGGTAGGTATGTGATGTAGCTACACTTTGAATACAAGTAGGTAGGTATGTGATGTAGCTACAATTTGAATACAAGTAGGTAGGTATGTGACGTAGCTACACGTTGAATACAAGTAGGTAGGTATGTGACGTAGCTACACTTTGAATACAAAATAGGTAGGTATGTGATGTAGCTACACTGCATATAAACATGTAGGTATGTGATAGAGCTATACTGAATATAAATATGTAGGTATGTGATGTAGCTACACGTTGAATGGAAAAAGGCAGGTTTGGGATATAGCTAAACTTTGAATACAAATAGGTAGGTATGTGATGTAGCTACAATTTGAATACAAGTAGGTAGGTATGTAAGGTAGCTACACTTTGAATACAAGTACAAATGTAGGCAGGTGTGTGATGTAGCTACACTTTGAATACAAGTAGGCCGGTGTGTGATGTAGCTACACTTTGAATACAAATAGGTAGGCATATGATTTAGCTACACTGCATATAAATATGTACGTATGAGGTAGAGCTTCACCGAATATAAATATGTAGGTATGTGTTGTACTTTGAATACAAAAATGTAGATATTAACCATTTCGGATTTTCATAGGACGCTGGTTTAATTGGATTAAATTTCAAACAAGTCAAGCTTATGGTGAATATTTATTGATTTTTCTAAAAGTATGTGACACATGACAAACAGTGCAAATCCTGATGAGTGGGCTCCTCTAGGAGCCCTCTCATCTGGGTTTACGCTGTTTGCAACGGATTTCAGTTACTCATGTCCAGCACAGTAATGTTTAAGTTCTATATCAGATGCTAAAGAGTTGTAAAACGTACACATAAATCATACGTGCACATAGGTCACAATATTGACTCGATTGTTGTCTCCATTACTCTTTCTAATATAGAAACATGCCTTTTCATGCTTTGCAGACACAATAGGCCCATATTAGACTAAAAGAATCAAGCATGGGATACGTTAAAGACGGGGTTTCTATACCCGGTGTCGGTCTGTTCCCAGTCGGAAACGAACTTTAGCGACTTTCCGACAGGAACAGACGAACCGGGGGTTCTATCCCCCGGCTTTATCAAAACCCATGCTTGATTATTTTTCTAACATGAAATACACCCTAAAACAAGTACATTAATGAAATTTGTGAAGTACTACTTTCCATTGCGTAAAGTAGTTCCGTAACTAATGCCAATAAGCTGCATGTGGCATTAAATGACGTCATTTATTATGGCATTACCATAAACGTTACGTTTTGGCATACAACTTAAATGACCGAAGGACTACAACAGAACGTAACAATTTTACTCTATAAACTCGTTGACTATTGAAATGTTGGTATAATTCTCTAGGAGTTCATTCCCTTGTATTGGTTTTACCAGATACATATATACATGTATGTATATGTCTGCTTTTACCTAATCGCGCGTATGAATACACCAGACAATGGTTGTTCCGGATAAGGATTTCTAGTACTGCTATTTTTAGTAACTCAGCTAACACGTCTGAGAAGCGAGAACGCTCTTGTAAGAACTCCTGATCAGGGTCTGCTTTATTTTGCCTTTGTAATTATATTGCTATGATCCTACAGCTGTTTCTAAACCAAACATCTCCTTTGAAAATAAGTCACATTATAAATAATTATCGAGTTATGAATATTTATGAAATGACCAATTTATGCTTAAATATAGAAAGGGTTTAAATACATTATCTATTGATTTTATTTTCTTGAAAATTTTCAAAATGCCAACTTCTAGAGTTTACTTTTATTATCACAACAGTATTGCTTGTGCCGTGCGGTGGCCGTAAAAAGTACCTCCGTACAAGTAATCTATGTTGTTATCATTCTCTTGCAGTTTATGCAAGCGGCAAGCATTACTGACGAGCCAATGAGTATTACATTAATTGGACGTGCTCAGAAGTTTGCGAATCAGGTACCGTTCTTCGGGATAACATATTGGTACGTTATGGGAATGTTATATACCGTCAGGTGATTGGACTTATTCCTATGGGTGCGAATTGTAAACCACCTGTCACATATGTGTTTTTATACTGTTACAAAAGAGAT
This sequence comes from Azorinus chamasolen, assembly GCA_963576725.1. Classification (NCBI taxonomy): domain Eukaryota; kingdom Metazoa; phylum Mollusca; class Bivalvia; order Cardiida; family Solecurtidae; genus Azorinus; species Azorinus chamasolen. The sequence goes on along the minus strand of OY755253.1, from coordinate 6,459,633 downwards.
TTCATGTTACAGTTGAACCCGCAATCACGAGCAGATGTCATAAAAGCCTTCATTGAAAAGTCTCGATATTTGGATGATATCTTCAATGTTGTCTATTTTTTCTCTTTAAGATAACATATTGGATACCATATATCGTCAACTTGTTGGTATACCTATGAGTACAAATTGTGACCCTCTTGTTGCAGATTTGTTTTTGTATTGCTATAAGAGGGATGTTGTGCTAATGAAAAAGTCGTAAGGTCAAGCAAGCAAGGCCATATAGCCTAAAACCTGATACACAAGCTGATATTGTTAGTGCTTTTAATAAAACTTTTATGTGTATAGACGATATTCTGAATTTGGATAATTCTTATTTAGAAACTATGGTTTCTTCTATTTACCAAACAGAACTTACGATCTGACTCTATTTCCTCCTTTTTAGATATGAATCTTTCCATCATAAATGATAAAGTTTCGTCCAAAATATACGATAAAAGGGAGAAGTTTTATTCCAAAATTGTTAAGTATCCTTTTCGAGATGGAGATGTGCCCTGTTCTACATCTTATGGGGTTTACATTTCTGAACTTATTCGTTTTGCCCGAGCCTGCTCTTTGCTAGAATATAGTCGTAATTTAACTATAACTGATAATCCTCTTAAACAAGGTAATGATACCATAAAATTAGGAAAGCTTTTTCTAAAGTTTATTATCGAACTTTACCTCTTATTAGTAAACATAATTGCAATCTACGGACGTTACTGAAACAAGGTATTTCTCATTCAGAATTCTATGCTAATGTTATCTACAAACTGACGAAAATTCGGGTTCATATGTATTTTCAGGATATGTTTATTAAACGCATTAACACTTTAAGGAAGAAAAGTTATCGCCCCCATTATTTTTCAACGCACTTCATGTTTGGTTATTGTAATGCATTTTCTATGTCGTACCCTTAACGGCTTCCCTGCAGTTGCTCGGACTTCAGCAAAGTCATTTAGTACATATTATACGGACTTTCACAGTTGATGTCATGCTACGCTATACATATTGTCATATGTTTACCGTCTCCTATGTTGTAGGGAGGTCTGGCGGGGATACCTTTATACGTATAGACTATTTGTTAAGTTAGAGTGAATGAGGTAATTTTGAGGTTGGGACGTGTGTGAACCGGTTTAAAAACAGTGGTGGTTTTGACACCGACCGTTCCAAGGCAGTACTCTCTTTATCACCATTGCTTTTGTGTTGTTTCGCGTCTCTGTGCCTTTGTGTTTGTGCTTTTGTTTGTGTTTGACGTTTTTGTCTCGTGTGTTTGTTTGTGTGCGTGTTTGGTTGTGTTAATGTGTTGCTTGCTTTCTGTTGGTGTTGTGGTGTTGGTTGTGTTTTGTATGTCTTTTCCCGCTTGACTTAACTACTTTTTGAATTAGGTAAACCTTTCGTTGATGTTACGATTCCTACCAGTTACCCAAAGGAACTCAAATTGACTTTTACGTATGTGATGTGATTTACAAATTCGTGAAATTATTAGACTTGCCCATTTTCTCACTTTGTTGATCAAATATGTTAAAAAATCCTTAAAAAGAGATATGATCCTATAGTACTACAATATACTTTATGTCTGCTTGTCAACCACTTTACAGTTGGCGATCACGCTGTCCTCCTTTCATGTACGCCGACAGGAAAGGCTTAGTACTCTCTGAAGACGACCCCTTAAATCCGGAAGTTGGAGGAGGGCGTATGACGTTTGTACTCTCGTTTTTGTCGGACCCTTTTATTACTTTTCTACAGTTATTCTGTTTGCAGCTCAATCATGGCGTTCACTAGCGATATGTTGGTCCAGATTGTTTCACTTAAATATATCTTCGTTTTACATGCAATTTACCACTGTATTTGCCATCGCTGTTGTTGTAGATTAGTCGAAGAGGGGATACGTTTAAATACACTGTTTGTCATTTAGAGTGGGGATGGATAAAATGTCAGGTTGGGCGCCCTTAAACCGGTTTAACCCCCCCCCCCCACCACCGCCAAATGACTTTTGTCCGTGACCGTTCCAAGGCGGTACTTCCATCTTCCCCTATTGTTTGTTTAGTATGTCTTTTTGTGTGTATTTTATAAGAATGGGTTGGAAACTGAAACTAACGGCATGCACTCATGCTTGTTGGCAAAGAACGAAATATGTGAGGAAGCGATGAAAGCCTCATGTAACAACTCACACATTTTAAACATGGCATTTCTTCTATTTAGTTGTACAAATCTGCGGTTGTGGTCGTTTTGTTGTAATTGCCCGTAGCTGTACAAAACATTATTTTGATGATCAATAAAATATCAAGTATCAACTTTTTTCTCTTATTTCATCTCTATTATTGGGACAATTATATTAGAGCACGTAATCGCAAGACAGAAGAAATCACTTGTACCGAAATTTAGCAATTTTGACGAGGAAATTGGCGGATAACCTCAGCCAAACTGCCTAGTATAATGCATTTGTCAAAGGGATAATGGGTTTCACCACGAATATGAACTGTTATTATATAAGTGCATAACTGTTGGTAGTGGAGTCAGGTCAAGTCAAGTAAAATTTATTTAAAGTCCGAGGTTTACAATAACAGTAATAACACAAGCTCTACAGAGCTTTTAAACCGACTGTTTCGTGTTTCGCAACTTATTTATTCCCACAATTTGTCCGCTTAGGAGAGGCTCTACTGTATGCAATACAAAATCGGACTGTATATAACTTTTGTCCCGTCAACACCTGTTGTCAATATGGGTTGAATATGATTATTTGATACCATGTGCGTCAAATGCTCACAATCCATCCTTACAGCTTATTCATTTGTCATATGAAACCGTAATACAAATGTGTTGCAGCGTATGCTAAGAGCGGATATTACAACCACACAGTTGCTATTCAATTATCGTATAACCAGAAGCCCATTTGTGGTTTCCTTCACGAGGTACAGTATTTCAACCGTTTGAGGAGTGATTGGCATTGCCCTTGGGAAAAGGCCTTTGTGTTGCTTATGCAGCGCAATTTAACATTACATTTGTGTTCTTATTTGTCCTACCCACGGGCTAATGCTATTGTATTCTCCATTTACATTTGGCAGCGCTCATTCATGCAATTACAAACAGGCGAGTGTCATCGTTTTGTTATTCCTAAATGAATTAGCATTTAAGTGTTAAATGACTCGTACATTCATCAATCTAGCTTGCATTTACACATGAATAGAACAACTGCATGGGCAAATTTCATCAACCATTCATAGAACACGTATATATTTGGCATTTATACCTGTTTCATTGTTTCAGTAATGTTCTTCTAAATAGTTTAACAAACATTACTTATTAATCTACTTATAGTTCAAGGATACATGACATGCACTGTCATGCTGACGTGAACGAAAACCAATTCATAGTATCCGGACTGAATCTCATACTACCCTCTTAACAAACATTAGTCCCAATATATTTTCAAAAGCGCCATTCAGTCTGTCTCGATACCAAATAACATTTAAATAATTACCATATAAAAGTAATAAGTTCTCTACTAACCCTTTTGTCGCCCTTTACATTTCGTCAGCTACAATTGTCGTCTGATTCAGGTTTTAAAGTCGAGAAGTCTTCATATTCTTTTCAGAGTGTCGAACAGTTTGGATCCTGATGAGAGGCTGAGTTAATCTGTGCGTTATTTAACCCATTTGCGCCAAGTGGATTCCTCCATGTTTATATATTGGATTAGTCCATTGTTTTTCTAAGGGATGCCTGGTCTAAATTGTAAGTTTTGGTTTGTTTTATATTGAAATTCCTATCAGCAAGCAGTGTAGACTCTGATCTTACGCTGCATCAGAATTTGACCAGAGTCTACACTGTTTGCCTATATCCCATATATGGGATCGTGGGCACAAAAGGATTAATATGTAAATTCATAATGTAATCGATATAGGGAAATAATTCCTTCATATATTTTAAATAATGTTAGTATTTCATATTTGGTGAATCAAATGATTTCGTTTATACATCCTTGATGACCGATGCAGTATTTGAAACCATGGTTTCAAATTTACGTCATGAATATTCATGTAACAAATAATGACATCATGAATACTGGTTAGCTGATTTTCTGTACTGGCATATGAAAACATAATTTTTTGGGCTGGGAACAAACTGTAGAATCAGCTCAATATAATTCCATACGAAAACTTAGCCGACCATGTTTGTAAGATCCTTAACGTTGTACTCCAGTCTACGTCCAGATCGCAGTTGTAGCTTGATGGTAGCTTGATGCAGGGCAAACTTAATACAGATTGCTCACATAAAAGCATGCTGTATTACATTTGCCCTGCATTAAGCAACTATCTGTTTTGTAAGAGTAATAGACACTCACTGCTTATGCCAGGTTCTGCTGTATACCAACATGTGACGACGATTTGTTCTGTAAACAACTGCGAGAACAGTGTATTGCACACAAGTGAGGCAACAGTTTTTTCATACAAGTGTGACAACAGTTTGTTGTTTACATATGGGAGAAAACAGTGTGTTGTGAAAAAGTACCTTAAACCCGATATGGAGGAATATAGCACCAGCGACCACACAATGGCATGGATAAGCTTACTGTAAAAGTATGTAGAAAACTTATACCCTCGCCCCATACTCCCAATGCAACTATAAAAACGTATAGATATGACCAATGTAGCAATAATATTAACTCTTTTGCTGCCAATGTCTGCATCTATACACACAGTTTAGATCCAGATGAGACGTCGAGTAACTCGGCGTCTCTCCGGGATCCAAGATGTATGTGAGTGTGGTAAAAGTAAACAAACTAAAATTGTAACAGACTACAAATTTTGCAGATGACAATATTTGGAAGCGAAAGAGTTGTAAAAGCATATTTGTATGACATTGCAGTGAAACTTTACAAGAGATATACGGGTAATACCTGTACAATTATACTATAGAAAGAGATATGTGTATGGCCAGAACAACGATACTATAAACCATATAAGGGTATGACAAGAGCAATAATACTATAACAAGATATATAGGTATGACCTATGCAATAATACTATAAACGAGATATATATGTATGGCCAATGCAATGATACTATAAAAGATATATATGAGTATGACCAATGCAATAATACTATAATATATATATATGAGTATGAGCAATGCAATAATACTGGAAAAAGAGATGTATGGGTATGAGAGAGCAATGATACTATAAAAAGATAACTCAGAATCGCAAGAAAATGTTCATTTTTAACCAGCTTGAATCCAGATGTAACACGGAGTACCTCGGGGTCTCCTCAGGATTTAAGCTATTTGGCTATTCGTCAACAGTTTCCACATGGCTTGATAGAATCGAAATTAGTAGTCACAATTACACCAGATCCATTTAAGTAGGTGTATATATTTTGTAGAAGGGCTGTGTTAAAGTTGATGTAGATACATTGCATCACAATAACTAAGCTATCCCCATTCAGGGAAATATTTCAACTGCCACTGACATGCACGTAAGTTCTATACTCCTTATTATGATATTTGGGGAAGGCTACTCGTACGTTTAGTACGTTCGGTGTTTATTATACATCATTTTTCTCTGTCATTACATTAATTAACGTACTGAATATTAAAGTGTAGTTCAAGGAAATAAATTCGATTGCACTATTTGCATGTCCCTATGGTTATAGCAATGAAGACAACAATACAATGATTGAATGAACCCTTGCTATGTTTGTCATCAGGTTAGAGTAAGGTTGGTCTACCGAAGTCATTCCAGCGGTCAATGTCACAACAATCAAAACAAGATCAATCCTTTTGCTGCTAGGTAATGTAGTCTTCATATTGTGTCGTCTGGTATAATTTTCTTCAACTATGATAACACACTCTTACCTGTGTCCAAACTATTTGCATTTGTACGCATACTTTCACAGTTGGCAAGCGGGGGCTTAAAAGTCAATAAACAAATGGTTATGTAAATAATATCTGTCATCTAAATCCTGAATTATTTCAAAATCTCCCTCGACAGAATGCATGACGTCATCATCAACGCCAATATGTTCTCTGTTTACAGGAACGTAGGACATGCAGGAAACACCACAATAAAAACAAACAGCCCCCGAACATCATCACAACAAGAAAACACAGTAAATGTATATAACTATCAAAATACAAAGAGACGCACGAAAACAAAACAAACAAACAATGGTGAGGTTGAAGTACGACCTTGGAACGGCCATTGACAATAACCACTGGGGGTTTAACCAGATTAGGGGCGCCAAACCTCACACTTATTCGATCGTCACCCTAAAAGACAAACAGTGTGAACCCTCTCAAACTAATCTACAACAACCGCGGAGGTAAACACAGTGGTAAATTGCATGTAGAACGGAAACATATTTAAGTGAAATTAACTGGGCCCACCTATCCATAGTGCACTCAAAGTTTGAATTTTTAAATTTCTGCCCAGCCATGAATTCTGAAGGAATCTCATTGATGATTTGATAGAAAAATGATCAAGTGTTGCGCAAGATTGTATTGTCCTTGATTATTTGTCCGAGACACATATTAACGAGTTTATCATTGATGAAATATCGTTATAAATCCTTACATTCTATGATCAAATTTAATTGGCAACATAATTGTATTTGCATGCATATGTTTAATCTTTGCAAACACTTTTACCCAGAGGAGACACCGAGTTACCCTGATTGAAATGCCTATTTGAAACATTAAGCAGACGATGATCTAAGCAGATGGAATTTATTTGGAACCGAAAGGGTTAAGCCTGCTAAATTGTCCCATTAGCAGAAAGTATCATGGAACCAAATTCTTAATGTTTTATCTTCTGTCCAATTAGTCAAACTCTTAAACTGCGCAATACCTAAATATGGCGCCACCTTTTTCTGAATCTTAATTAAACAAAACGTTGTGTTAAATTAAACAAAATGATTGGCATGACAATCAGTGCAGACCCTGATAAAAAGACTCTCTCAGGAAACAATTGATCTGGGTCAACACTGTTCGCTAAGGTCTTATATTCTAGGCCTCCGCTCACTGAGGGTTACACAATAAATCATCCAATGTGTGCATATTTTCTTTAAATAATAATCTAAACCAGTTATAAGGTTTCTGAAATGCAGCAATACGTTTCTTTGTCCAAATTAAGCTGGGATGCACCAGACATTTCCAGATTATTACGGCTTCCGTCGAAATGCTTTTCTAATAGACAGTTCGTAGTTGTAACATACAGTAAAACCTCGATTTTTCGAATTTTCGGTATAGAAGAATTTAGACCCTTTTAGGCAGGTGGCTGCTTAATGCATGGTGAATGTCATGCAGAAAGCTCCTAGAGGAGCTTTCTGCATGACTTTCACCATGCATTAAGCTGCAACCTGTCTTAAAGATCAATAATAATACGTATTTTAGTGTTCGGATAATCGAAGTTTTACTGTATTTCGCAATATTCTTTGTCTATGGCACCTTCGTCTATAAAAAACATTTACGTTATTTAACCCTTTACTCTATAAAATAACCTTCCCATGCATTTTTACAAACAGAATGCACCCAGATAAGAAGGCACTTGTGGGAGCTGTCTGAACAGGGTCTGCTCTGTTCGCTTATGAAATAATATAGACACGATTCTACAGTTTCTGTCATTGCTAAACTTTTATGTGTTTATGTGCAAATATAATATATATGAAACGCCCCAATATATACATTCATCTTTAGTCAATAAATACGCATTTCTACACGTTTGCAAACAGAGATGGCCCAAAGCAGAGGGCCCCTATCGGAGCCGCCTGATCAGGGTCTGCTTATTATATAACATAGCTATGGCTACAGTTACTACCATGGCCAAAACGCCCTGTGTCCATTTGCTATTATAACAATTGATCATTTAATTTACTCACAGAATAAAGGGTTAACCCTTCTCTTGCTGAATTTTATAATACATTTCTCCTTCTTTACCCATGCCCTATTGTATAATTACATATATCTTCACTGTGTACAAGTAATTCGCTGTGCAATCACTGCTGTGGAGTGCACTGGTTGCACAATTAACTTGTAAATAGTGCAGACCCTGATGAGACAGCTCCTACAGGAGCTGTCTCATCTGGGTCTTCACTATTTACAGGTAGGTATATTAACGTGAATAGCAAGCGAAACTAAAATGCCAAACCTTGTTATATGGGCTATGCAAGTTGAAAGATTTAGACATTAAATCCTTCCATTGGCCTCACACTTGTTTTTGAAAACTGGTGATAAATTTCATTAATTATGGTTTAAATTGGTTAACTTTCAATGTGTGAGAACACAAGAAGAAAGCAATCATTTATCACTATCATTCTGAAAATTACACCCAAACTACACTGTAATATTGGCAAATTGCCTGAAAGACCTCATTTATCAAACAAATATAATATTCCTGTGAACAATAGTAATTTTATATGGCAAAATTGTCAATGTCGTGCATTTTTAGAGTGGCATTTTACAAGTAAATGTAGGAATCATATTCCTCGGCGGGCATTTCAAAGAAAAACAATGTTAGACACAAGCATTGTGCATACGATCTGTTTAGTTCCTTACAAAACCTCATCACATATTTCATTCAATGTTGGATGTGGAACAAATTTCCTCTCACGAAAATTCAAGTAAAACGTATTCTCACTATGAATAATAATAAAATTGCACTGTACAAATAGACATAAATATATACTTTCATAAGCAACACGGGCTGATTGATCTGGGTTTACATTACAATCTGTATTAACCCGTTCCCTCATCATGTTATGCTACTTTTAGATCCAGAATAAACCTACCAAAAAGGATCATTTAATAGAGAAAAGGAAAATATAGATTTTTGTAGTTTTGAAACATTGTGATAAATAGAGCATTTGCTCCATAGGAGCCAATGCTCTATTTATCACAATGGTTTCATGAAGTGACTTTTTTGCAGAGGCGTCAAAAGGCGTCAATATGAGTGAATGGTTTAAACGGCCATCAAAAAGAGGTTTCATTATGGGTCTGTACGGCATGTTTCAGCTTAATGCATGTCATAGGAGCTTTCTGCATTACTTTCGCCCTGTATCAAGCAAGTACCTGCTTTTAAGACTCCTTTGTTCAATAAATATTTTGCAAACAGGGTCCATGCTTATAAAACATTTAGTTGAGTCTGATTTCGTTCTCAAGTTTTTGATTGGTCAGCTTTGAGCCTTTGGAGAACAGTATGACTTACATGTATAAAACTTGCAAAATCTGGAAAAAAAAAAACAAAAAAAAAAAACAGAAAAATAAAATATTATTTGAAAATATGGTTAGCCCAGGCTATAACCTGATACAAATGTACTGTATCATTTCCGCACTATAATGTATTGTGCACGGAAAGTATAGCCAAAGTCTAATAACCCAACCTTATGTTGACAGTGGACCGACTTGCATTTTCAATAACCAATAAAGGCTAAACTAACAGCTACAATAAATATCAACTGTTACCTGACATGTAATGCATGAGCAGAGACATAAAGACACCTTAACAAAGTTATGTCTCAGTTCATAAAAGTCGGTCCTTTCACATTTATTTTGAACAGATCATTTACTTCTGCAAATGTCCTATGACGTGACCACTCTTAACCCATTCACTCCGAGTGACGCATTTTGGGACCTCTATAAAAATCATATTTTGAAACCATTATGATAAATAGAGCATTTGCTCCATATGGTCAAATGCTCTATATATCACAATAGTTTCAAAACTGCACAATTCTAAAATTGCCATTTGTAATGTACACCCAGATCAGACTGCCATTGTTTGCTTATGAAAGTATATATTTACCTCTATTTGTACAGTGCAATTTTATTATTATTCATAATGAGAATACTTTTTACATGAATATTCGTGAGAGGAAATTTGTTCCACATCCAACATTGAATGAAATATGTGATGAGGTTTTGTAAGGAACTAAACAGATCGTATGAACAATGCTTGTGTCTAACTTTGTTTTCATTGAAATGCCCGCCGAGGAATAGGATTCCAACATTTACTTGTAAAATGCCACTCTAAAACTGCACGACATTGACAATTTCGCCATGTAAAATAACTATTGTTCACGGGAATATTATATTTGTTTGATAAATGAGGTCTATAAGGCAATTTGCCAATATTACAGTGCAGTTTGGGTGTAATTTTCAGAATGATAGTGATAAATGATTGCTTTCTTCTTGTGTTCTCACACATTGAAAGTTAACCAATTTAAACCATAATTACTGAAATTTATCACCAGTTTTCAAAAACAAGTGTGAGGCCAATGGAAGGATTTAATGGCTAAATCTTTCAACTTGCACAGCCCATGTAACAAGGTTTGGCATTTTAGTTTCATAGCTATGTTAACCCTTCGCTTGCTATTCACGTCAATATACCTACCTGTAAATAGTGAAGACCCAGGTGAGACAGCTCCTGCAGGAGCTGTCTCATCAGGGTCTACACTATTTACAAGTTGATTGTGCAACCAGTGCACTCTACAGCAGTGATTGCACAGCGAAATACTTGTACACAGTGAAGATATATGTAATTATACAACAGGGCATGGGTAAAGAAGGAGAAATTCGGCAAGAGAAGGGTTAACCCTTTATTCTGTGAGTAAATTAAACAATCGATTGTTATAATAGCAAATGGACACGGGGCGTTTTGGCCATGGTAGAAACTGTAGCCATAGCTATATTATATAATAAGCAATCATAACAGACCCTGATCAGGCGGCTCCGATAGGGACCCTCTGCTCTGGGCCATCTCTGTTTGCAAACGTGTAGAAATGCGTATTTATTGAGTAAAAAATAATGTATATATTGGGGCGTTTCATATATATTATATTTGCACATAAACACATAAAAGTTTAGCAATGGCAGAAACTGTAGAATCATATCTATATTATTTCATAAGCGAACTGAGTAGACCCTGAGCAGACAGCTCCCACAAGTGCCTTCTTATCTGGGTGCATTATGTTTCTAAAAATGCATGGGAAGGTTATTTTATGGAGTAAATGGTTAAATGACGTAAATGTTTGTTATAGACGAAGGTGCCATAGACAAAGAATATTGTCAAATATTTTACAACTACGAACTGTCTATTAGAAAAGCAATTCGATGGAAGCCGTAATAATCTGGAAATGTCTGATGCATCCCAGCTTAATTTGGGCAAAGAAACGTATTGCTGCATTTCAGAAACCTTATAACCGTTTTAGTTTATTATTTAAAGAAAATATGCACACATTGGATGATTTATTGTGTAACCCTCAGTGAGCGGAGGCCTAGAATATAAGACCTTAGCGAACAATGTTGACCCAGATCAATTGTTTCCTGAGAAAGTCCTTTTATCAGGGTCTGCACTGATTGTCATGCCAATCATTTTGTTTAATTTAACACAACGTTTTGTTTAATTAAGATTCAGAAAAGGGTGGCGCCATATTTAGGTATTGCGCAGTTTAAGGGTTTGACTAATTGGACAGAAGATAAAACATTAAGAATTTGAAGATAAAACATTAAGAATTTGGTTTCATGATACTTTCTGCTAATGGGAGAATTTAGCAGGCTTAACCCTTTCGGTTCCAAATAAATTCCATCTGCTTAGATCATCGTCTGCTTAATGTTTCAAAGAGGCATTTCAATCAGGGTAACTCGGTGTCTCCTGTCTAGAGACAATAGTATACTCCCAGACGGTGTGTTCGAGGTATGGCTAAATTCGCGGTATATCATTGTTTAACATTGACTGATTCAGTTTACATTGCTCATATTGAAGTTCTCACACTGCACAACATTACACGTCTGAAAGCGCTGTTTCGGAAGAGCTCAACCTTATAATGGTGCTAGACCTCAACAGACCTCGATCCCGAGAGACTGACCGTACGAGTATGACGTAATCAATTAAACATGACTGATAGTCAGTTTGGATCCAGATGAGACGCCGAACATTTGATGTGGTAGAATGTCAATCAAAGGCCAAAATGTAATTAAAAAACTGATGCCAAAACATCTATTGAGTAGGTAATTAAACATGTAAACATGTTTTCGTAATCATTAAGTGCCACGAGAATACCCGATGATGTTGTTGACGATGATGATGATGATGATGATGATGATGATGATGATGATGATGATGATAATGATGATGATGATGATGATGGTGATAATGATGATGACTGCGGAGGCGTTCTTGTTGTATTGTGTTGTTAATGAAAGACGAAAACCAATAAAACCTGAATATTATCATCATTAATAGTAGTTGAAGTAATAGTTGTAGTAATAGTTGTAGTGGTGGCTGAAGTAGTAGTATTGTTATTATTATATTGTAGTAGTAGTAGTGGAAGTAATAGTAGTAGCATTTGTTGTTGTTGTTGTTGTTGTTAGTGTTGATCCTGATGTTGTGGTTGTGGTTATGGTTGTTGTAGTATGTAGAGAATAATGAGTATAATTATGACATACATTCTGAAGGGAGGTGATCCCCGAAAGCAAATATTGCAACACAAAAAGAGAAAATTGCAGACTCGGTTTTATTGAGTCTGTTCATGAGCAGTAATTGAAAGTGCAACACTGCTCACGCCCCCTAGCACCGGCTAAAGCGGTATTCAATTTTCAGAACAAGAAGTACTGAAATTCATGAAACTATGGTATATGCACGTATGTTACTTAATGTACAAATTGCTAATAAAGATTTAGTTTTGTTCTATATGACCGCAACAGACGTCGATGGCGTTATATGACTTGTCACGTGGTTAACTTATGCACTGGGGTAAAGCTGCAAAATTTTTGTCCAATAATTCAATGAGGAATGTGATGATAATCTTACGTGTATTGCCTTTTATGATTGTCATATTCATTGGAGTTCCTATATTAACCCTTGCCAAATCGTAAAACAAATGTTATCTGCATAATACTTTCACTCATTCACATCTTTGCAAACAGAGTAGACCCAGATCAGACCCCCATATATGAGTAGTTTGATCTGGGTCTGCTGTCTTTGCTTGTGGTATAATACCGACCTGGTGCTACAGTGTTTTCCATGGTAAAACATCCCCTGTTAATAATGCTGCTACAAAATGCAGATAATCAAACTTCGTATGCGCAGCATTTCATATATAAAATATTGAACTGGTAATGGTTTAAGTCATATATTATGCAATTTATACGTATTTGCGATAGATTTAAGGTATTGATTAACTATTGAGATCAAACGACTGGAATTCTTAACCCTTTCGCTGCCAATGCCGGATCTGTGATTACCTATGCAAACAATTTGGATCCAGATGAGACGCCGAGTAACTCGGGGTCTCATCAGGATCCAAACTGTTTGTTACTGTTACTATGTTTTTGAAACAAAAATGAAGAAAATCAAGAGAATGAGAAAATTTATAACAGACGACAAAGTTAGCAGACGACAGAGTTTGGCAGCGAAAGGGTTAATGAGTCGTCAGTATCTTTGACATCTCATCTGCATTCAAGCTGATTGTATAGGCCATGTCGCTCTTAGCAAGCTAATAGTATAGTAAATAATACTCGTCAATGTTCGTGTCTTATCAATGTGTACATCTCTAGGGAAAATGGTTTTTGCCTTTGCAAGATATATTTTGTACTTTGGCACAGAGAATACAAAACGAGTTGATACAAGGATGTTAGTGAAGATAACAGTTCTAATTGGGGAAATTCAGTTTTCATTTGTACGAGTATAAGTATAAGTTATAACGTATCGTCAAACAAACCGTGCGAGATTGTCATTTGTTTAAGGTTGGTATCTGATCAGATGAAGGAAAGGGTTAAGCAACCGCTAGCCTGTTAAGACCCTTGTGTTCAAAACATGAATGACCGCTTAAGGCAGGTATCACTGTGCGCGATTGTAAAAGAAGTTTAAATATCGAAACCTTACTTAATACAAATCATTCCCAGTTAAATATTTTCGTTAACTATTGTGATTTTTATATTTATTTCTTCGTCGGCAATTTATACTTGTAATTCTTAGGATAACAAAAGATAACTCAATCCTTTTCAAAATATGTCTGTTTTATTTTTATGATTATATTACAATGTGCACACAGCTAACACGTTGTATCTTAGCTAAAAGCATACGCATGACGTCACATGTCCTTAACCCTTTGCCTGTTCAATATTCATGTAAAGAATAATTACATCATGAATATGTTTTAGCTGAATTTTCTTAATGTATTATTTTCATGGGTATGTTTTGTTCTGACAAAAAACTGTAAAATCAGATCTATATCATGTTATAAGTAAACAGAGCAGACTCTGATCAGGTGGCTCCTATAGGAGCCGTCTGATCTGGGTCTACTCTGTTTGCAAATGCGTGAACAGGCGTTTATATGAAGATATATAGTTAACCCTTTACATGATAGAAACGCGTTTGGACTCCTTTACAAACAACGCATACCCACATAGGTATTAACCCATTACCTCATAGGCTATTTTTAGATACAGCCTCTATGAATAAATCTACCGAAAAGAAGATTTAACTAGAGAAAAGGAAAATTTTAGAATTTTGTAGTTTGAAACCATTGTGATAAATAGAGCATTTGCTCCTATAGGAGCAAATGCTCTATTTATTACAATGGTTTCACAAAGTGACTTTTACAGAGTCGTCAAAAGTCGTCAATATCAGGGTTACGTACGAGTCGTAGATCGTATTCTACAATTTCTGTCATGGCCAAAACATCCTGTTTTCATATGGCATAGTAAATATTCAGCTAATAAAACATTATTGATGAAATCATTTTTACATTAATATTCATCAGACAAAGGGTCAATGTATGTTGATATGTTCAAATAAGCAGCCTCGGCAGTAAATGATTATCATTTAGTTTGCTTGGGAGCTTTCTCCGTGACATTCGTCCTGCATTAAGCTACCACATGTCCTCAAGATCTAAAACGACGTTTTCATTTGTCCATGTAGAAAGTTTCACATTGTATCGTGAATATGTTTGCAAAATATACCTCGAAACAATACTAACCCTTCGTTTGCTGTTCATGTCAATATACCTACCTGTAAATAGTGAAGACCCAGCGGTCTCATCAGTGTCTGCACTATTTACAAGTTGATTGTGCAACCAATGCACTCCACAGCAGTGATTACACAGAGAAATAATTTTAGACAGTGAAGATATATGTAATTATACAACAGGACATGGGTAAAGAAGAAGAAATGTGTTTTAAAATTCAGCAAGCGAATGGTTAATAGCTGATCACTCAAAACTAGTCAGTTTCGGTCTTTAAAATGGATGGCAGCTTAATGCAGGGTTAAATTCATACAGTCATCCCCTGGGAGATTTTTGTATGGCACATCCCTAAAGAGTTGTCAAATGCTTTAATAAAGTTGCAAGTATTGAGGATATACTGTACAAATAGTACTTTAGACCAGAAACACATTCTCTTCTCAAAATTTATATTTACACATTTAATTAGTCCCCAGTTTTTTTATTATTGTAGAGGCTGTAAGCCAAGCAAGCATATTAGAGAATATTAACGCCTTTAGAATATGAGAAGTATCCCAAATTTGCCTATGTTTAAGTACGCCTGTACTGGAATGTTGTGGTGATTTGTACACATATACAGTTTGTACGTATACATGTGCATGTACATATCGGTAGGCAGGCATACATGTGCATGTACATATCGGTAGGCAGGCATCGGAGCATGATGTTTCATAGAATTATATTCACAGAATGCGTGACCTTGATAAAATATGCCTGCCATCACTGTAAAATGATTATAAAATGTTATACAATATACTTATTATTAACTACATAGAATTACCTGACTCTTTTGTCATTATTTTTGTACTCGTTAATAAATCCAATAGCGGAAAATCTTACAGGAAACTAGCTCAATGTCGTCAGTGCGAGTTACCAGTGAGATATTCCCGCGCTTGAATTAAAGGCTGAGACAAACACTTAAACAAACACCGTCTATTCTGGGTCTACTCTGTTTGCAAAGGCATAGAAATATAGTAAAACCTCTCTATTACGGACACTAAACTCTGTTAATTATTCACCTTGCTTTAAGCAGCCATCTGCCTTTAACACAAATACTTAGTGTAATTTAGTGGCCGTTATAGAGAGGTTTTACTGTACGTAATTATGGAGTAAAGGGATAGTACATGAAAGCAACTCTTATTTTAGAATTATTTCTGACATAAATAGATCAGCAAGCTTATGGTTAATTTGTGAACATATGTCAATCGCACATTTCCGGACGAATCGGTTGAATAGTCAAGTTCGTAGAATATAGCTGAGCTGTTCAGATTGGCTGATAAGGTCCAAACGGCGCGTATCTACTGTTTAAGTAGAAGATGATATTTGGGTCATTCCACTTTCATGATAATTCGTGTATGACGTCATCGGTTGTTGAGCACGTCTACGGACAGAAAACATGCGTGTATTGAAGAGAATGAAGATCAAAGGGTTGCAAGCACTGTTCAGCGGATATAACATTCCAAGCACCATATACAAGCGAGAGTCAATGGTATTTTTCTCAAATACATCCAGAAGGGAAAACACGAAATATGGCGTCCAGCACACGACAAAGGCTACAATGGAAAACAAAAGAGGTTATTGTAAAAACTTCCAACATGCGGTAGAACCTCCACTAAATAATTCAAGGCTCCAGATAAGATGGGTACATTCAATCATTTTCAGGAATAACTTCTTTATTTCTCCACCAAACCCAAAACAGTGACCCCTCTTTAGAATCCTCTCGATAAATTATTATTATAGTACAGTAAAACCTCGATTATTCGAATTTTCGTTATAAACGAATTTAGACCATTTTAGGCAGGTGGCTGCTTAATGCATGATGAAAGTCATGCAGAAAGCTCCTAGAGGAGCTTTCTGCATGACTTTCACCATGCATTAAGCTGCCACCTGTCTTAAAGATCGATAATAATACGTATTTTAGTGTTCGGATAATCGAGGTTTTATTGTATTTTGGTACGCATCTTTATATGTAGCTCTGTACAACAGGTAACGTATGGGTCTAATTATGTGTCTTTAGGGCAGGTAGTACCTTAATACAGGTCAAAAGTAATGCAGAAATCTCTCTGCATTATTTGTCCCTGCATTACGCTACCACTTGCTTTTTAACACGTTCATGTTCAATAAATGAATGACTGCTTATGACTGGTTCTTCTGTTTCCTTTAACACTTGGCATGCAATAAAACTGGCTGTTTACATTCTTGTCCGTGCATTATCCACGTACTTCCGATTCGTGCCGATTTGAAAAACATTGCACCGGGTGTCAAACAGCTTGGATCCTTTGAGCATTTTTACTCGGCGTCTCATCTGGATTCAAACTGTTTGCAAATACAGTAAAATCCCTCTAATGCGACCACTTAGTGAATAAACATGCCTGTCTTTGTAAGCAGGTGGTAGCTTTATGCAGGACAAAAGTAATGCAGAAAGCTCCTAGATTCTGCATTACTTTTGTCCTGCATTAAGCTACCACCTGCATCTAGCACCCAGAATTATACCTCTTTTAGGTGGTCGCATTAGCGGGGATTTACTGTACTAGTCAGATCGCGCTTAGCAAGCAAAATAATAGTACAGAAAATAATGTATAAAGCTTATATGACAGTCTTTCTGTGTCCAACTTAACCATTTCCTCTATGAATATTCATGTAAGAATAATGACATCATGAATATTAGTTAGATTAATGTGTTATAACAGCACATAGACACAGGAAGTTTTAACTATGGCTGAAGCTGTAGAATCATATTCATATTATATAATTTATGCTAACAAGGCAGGCGGCTCCTATAGGACGGCTCTTTTAGACCAACTGGGTCTACTCTGTTTTCAAAGGCTTAGAAAGGCGTATCTATGGAGTAAAATGTTAAAAAGAATGAGGATATCATTAAAACATTAATACCGATTAACTGATTTTTTGCAATACCATATAAACACATGAATATATGGGCATGGTTGAGACTATAGAGCCAGATACAATTCATTCCATAAGCAGACTGCAGACCTTGAATGGACGGCTGTTAGTTGAACCGTCTAATATGGTACTACAGTAAAATCCCTCTAATGGGACCACCAAAAAGGGGCATAATTCACAGTGGCAAAGGCAGGTGGTAGCTTAATGCAGGACGAAATTTATGCAGAAAGCTCCTATAGGAGCATTAAGCAACCACCTGCTTATGAAGACAGCCATGTTTGTTCATTAAGTGGTCGCATTAGCGGGACTTTACTGTACTCTATTTGCATCAAAGGTGTCTCTATCAGAAAAGCGCATCTGTCCATTTACTAGTCCAGCAGTTTGCAAGATGACATGCTTCTATTATAACACATTTGAAATTCGATATACTCCATGGGACTATACAAATTAGTTCACGATAACTGAAGTTCGGGTTATCGAGTTGACAGCTTAATGCAGGTGTAAAATAATGCTGAAAGCTCATTCAGGAGATTTCAGCATTACTTTACACCTGCATTTAGCTGTCACATTACTTGTGTTTCTAGATGTCCGTAGTGATACATTTAAGAGCAATTCTGTATTGTAAGTTTTTGAAGGACCGAACTTTTAGTTCGAGTTATCCCGAAGTTCGAGTTATCCGAGTTCGAGATATCGAGGTTCAACTGTATTAGAACAAAGGTTCAACTCATTTACGTCTTATGAGACTGCGCGCCTCGTGGCAATTCAAGTTGTTTGACACTCAATTCGTACGTCTTGGGCAGAAATAGACGGATAAATGAAGTAAATGAAGAATTGATACAGACAACAGTTCTTTTTGCAAACTGAAGTTTCTCTGTATTAACAAAATTACCAACATAAAAACCGTCAATGACGTCAGAGACAAAACAGTAAGTTTTGCTCCAAAACAACAACTGTTGTCTCCTGGTCAACGTTAACCCTTCGCTTGCTATTCATGTCAATATACCTACCTGTAAATAGTGAAGACCCAGATGAGACAGCTCCTGCAGGAGCTGTCTCATTAGGGTCTGCACTATTTACAAGTTGATTGTGCAACCAATGCACTCCACAGCAGTGATTGCACAGCGAAATACTTGTACACAGTGAAGATATATGTAATTATACAACAGGGCATGGGTAAAGAAGGAGACATGTATTTTAAAATTCAGCAAGAGAAGGGTTAAGCATACTATAATTGAATACAGTAAACCTTGTCTTAAGCAATCATCAATAAGAGTTCTAGTAATGAATGTGTTAGGCAGGTGATAGCTTCATACAGCTGTTTAAGGAGATTTCTGGATTAGTTTTGACGTGCATTAACCAACTACCTGCTTTTAAGACTAATTTATTCAATGAAAGAATGAACACTAAGGACAGGTTCTGTTGTATTTGAATACGTTTGCAAACAATTTGCATTCTAATCCGGGTCTAACCTGTTTTGTCTTTCCGAGTGTGTCTTTTTTAAAAGAAATCAAAGCTGCTAAAACTTAACAATACGGTAAATATGTTGCTAAAGGATAAAGTAATATATTTCAGAGCAAAGCTCTCCAGCGATGACTAGATGCACATTAACGTTTCAAAGATTTAATACTCCTAATGCTTTGACAAATGGTTTAGACTGTGGATTTATGTCTTTATACCGGTATGAATTTATGATTGCGTTTTAGATAAGTGTTTTCATTGATCTTCTATATAATTGATATCAAATGTATTTTCCCATATGGCTACATATATACAATTCTAATATTACAAACAGCGTCGCTTGACACTCCTGTGTGTCACCATAACAACAAGTTCATATGCAATATTAAAGAAATGTACGTTTACCGTTTACTCAATAGAAACGTCCTTTTAACCACTTTACAAACAGGGAAGACCCAAACCAGTCGGCTCCTGTAGTAGCCGTCTGATCAGGGTTAAAGTTTATTCTACAGTTTTAGCACGACTAAAGTAACTTGTGTTAATATGCCATTATAAAAAGTTCAGCAAATTAATATTCATGATACCGCCCATGTTTACATTAATATTCATGATACCGCCCATGCTTACATTAATAGTCATGATACCGCCCATACTTACAATAATATTCATGATACCGCCCATACTTACATTAATAGTCATGATACCGCGCATGCTTACATTAATATTCATGATACCGCCCATACTTACATTAATAGTCATGATACCGCGCATGCTTACATTAATAGTCATGATACCGCCCATGCTTACATTAATATTCATGATGTAAAGGATTCAAAATCATATACATGAGTGTTCGCAGATTGATAAAGTATTAACCCAAGGGTCCGATAAAGGGGGCATAGGGGATATAGGCAAACAGGGTAGACCCAGATCAAAGTGCTCGTGGAGTAGCCCTCTGACTTGGGTCTGCACGGTTTACTGCACTCATCGATGTTAACGGTTTATACCAGTAAATAGGGTGTGTTGTGTCCTCTCAACATGAAACATGGAAGAGTTACATTTAAAATAATATGGGTACAAACGTGTTAAATGCTATGGGAACAAATGTGTTAAATGCTGTTGGTAAACATGTGTTAAATACTATGGGTACATATGTGTTATATGCTATGGGTACATATGTGTTATATGCTATTGGTACACATGTGTTAAATACTATGGGTACTATGTATTATATGCTATGGGAACATATGTGTTAAATACTTTGGAAACATATGTATTATATGCTATGAGTACATATGTGTTAAATATTATGGGTGTAAATGTGTTAAATGATATGGGTGCGAATGTGTTAAATACTATGGGTACATATGTGTTAATGCTATTGTTGCACAAGACAATAGCTAACATAACATATATATTTTAAAATTATAACGGTACAAAATTTAATAATGATAGTGTTATATGGGTATAAATGTGTTAAATAATATGGAAACAAATGTGTTAAATGCTATGGGTACACATGTGTTGAATGCTATGGAAACAAATATGTCAAATGCTGTTGGTATACCTTTGTTTAATAATATGTGTATACGTGTTTTAAATACTATAGGTATAAATGTGTTAAATAATATTGGCACAAATGTGTTAAATACTGTGGGTACAAATGTGTTAAATGCTATTTGTACAAATGTGTAAAATACTATTGGAACAAATGTGTTAATACTATGAGTACAAATGTGTTAAATGCTATGGGAACAAATGTATTAATGCTATGGGTACTTATGTGTCAAATAACATGAGAACAAATGCGGTAAATAATATGAGTACAAATGTGTTGAATAATATGGGTACAAATGGGTTAAGGCCGTCTTTCAAACATGATAAGAAATACTAATGCATTTAATATATTAACCCTGTCGGTGCCAAGTTTCTAGTTGTCGTCTGCAATCCATTTTTAAATCATTCGGTAAAATAAGGAAAATAGATAAATAAATGTAAATTTCAAAGGAATAAAGCACATATATAGAAATAGAGTTTAAGACTATAGTGAAGTCCCTGATCAGACGCTGTGTTTTCAAGGCGGCGTCTGATCCGTGACTGCACTATTTGTCGTGGCGCATTGTTTCGACATTAGCGGTGAAAGGGTTAAAGTAAGTCATAAACACCAGTGCAAGATTATATTCAGAAAATACAGAAAATCCTCTCTATAGCAACCACTTAATGAACTAGCATACACTTCTTGAACCTATCCCCACATACGCTATGTTTAGACCCAACCCAGACCCAGAATACGTCTACCGAAAAGGAGCATTTACTAGAGAAAGTTAAAATTTTAGAATTGTATAGTTTTGAAACCATTGTGATAAACAGAACATTTGCTCCATGGGAGTAAATGTCCTATTTATCACAATGGTTTCAAAACGTGACGTTTACAGGGGCGTCAAAGGGTGGCAATACGAGGGAACGTGTTAAAGGCAAGCGGTTACTAAATGCCGTACGAATGTAATGCAGGCATCCCTTTACGAAGTTTCTCCATAACTTTGGTCATGCACTAAGCTAGCATCTGCCGTTATGACCCAAAATTTAACCTCTTTTTAGTTGTCGTTTATACTGTTTTTGCTCACGTGTTTCTTTTCATTCCATTTGTTGCGGGTAGTGCAATATGGTTACAATTACATATATAACCTGTTCATGTACAGACTCATTAAAACCGAGTCTGCAATTTTCTCTTTTTGTGTTGCAATTTTTGCTCTCGGGGGATCACCTCCCTTCAGAATTTATATGCATTCCAATAAACTTGTCAAAGTGGATTTGCTTTGATTTCCATTGTAAAAACGCAATCAGAATGATTGTATTGATCCTGATAGTTTATTTAAGATAGCTACGTAACTGAAACACATTTAAAAGCTTAATGTTCAAAGCAAGTCATTAATTATGAAAGTCTTAAATATCCTTGATGACTGGAATGACAAACCGTGTATAACTTGATCAAGGAGGCTCCTAAATGATTAATCTGGAATGTTCTGGTTTTCACTGTTTGCGAATTCCAATTCACTCGTTTCTTTCGTTTGTGGGTTGTTTAGCAATGATACGCTAACAATGTTGAGCAATTACATGTACATTGGTATTTCTATTCCTAAAACAACGGGTACACGTGAATATCAGTTTGAAAAGGGAACAACGTAATACGTACCAGAACATACCACTAATGTCATCTTGATGCTCTTCACTTTCGCCTTAGGAAGCAGTCCAGAGTTTTTGCTTTTCCTACCATTTAGTTTTTCTGGCAAAATAAAAGACGAGAAATATACAAGCTCATACAGGTAGGTGATTCAACACTTTCACGGTCAACTGTGAATATGTGGTTACTACAGTAAAACCTCTCTAAACCGGAATTATAATAGAGAAGAATTAAGATACTTTTAGGCAGGTGGCTGCTTAATACAGGGTGAAAGTCATACAGAAAGCTCCTAGAGGAGCTTTCTGTATGACTTTCACCCTGCATTAAGCTGCCACCTGTCACCAAGGCCGATATTTATGCCAAATTTTATGCCCGGTTTAGAGAGGTTTTACTGTACTTGTAAACAGTTTGGATCCAGATGAGACACTGCAAACCCGGCTTGTCTGTTGGACGCTGCGTTTATAGGGGGTTTGTTTGTTTATAGGGGGTTTGTTTGTTTATAGGGGGTTTGTTTGTTTATAGGGGGTTTGTTTGACAAAACAGTAGAAAATTCATATGATTCCTCCCCGATACATGATAAAAGGGTTCCAATGTAAAATGTAAGATCTAGACGGGCTTTTTGAAAACAAATAGCATGGAAATAGATGGGTAAAACTCAGTTTCAACTCAATTGACCAATATATGATGATGTTTGCAAATACAGTATAACCTCTCTTAACCGGAATTCTAGTAGATAAGAATTTAGATACTTTTAGGCAGGTGGCTGCTTAATGCATAGTGAAAGTCATGCAGAAGAGGAGCTTTCTGCATGACTTTAACCCTGCATTAAGCTGCCACCTGTCTCCAAGACCGATATTCATACTAAATTTAACGGCCGGTTAAGAGAGGTTTTACAGTACATGTAGCTTGGATCGTCAAATGACAAATTAATCTGGATAAAGGCGAGACGCCAAATAACATGGTGTCTGGTCAGGGTTTAAAGAGTTTAATATGTTGCAAATGTATATGAAAATTAACTGACCAAAGATGTACATGTAATTTTATCTGACCATACCTATTGCAGACGAAAGCAATGTAGGTTTGAAAACCTTTTCCCCCATTGCGTTGTAGTTTAAACTATGACACAAAAGTAAACCCAATCTATATGCAGTTTCAGGAAAACCAGAAAATTGTGTTAATGCCCTGCACCATCAATTGATATCTGGTCGGATTAATTTCTATTGCGAGGCGTTTCTAGTTCAACAACTGTCAATCGATTTTTTCTTGTTAATCGTTTACTCTATAAATACGCCCTTTAGCTTCTGTGCAATCAGAGAACACCTTGATCAGACGGTTCCTGTAAGAGCTGTCTGATAAAGGTCTACTCTGTTTTCTTATAGACTCATTTAGATTTAGGTTCTGTCAATAGCCGAATTGTAATGTGTTCATATGCCATTATAAATAATAAGCTTATTGATATCCATGATTGCGTCACTTCTAACATACATGTATACAGTAAAACCTCTCTACAACGGCCACTAAGATACATACAATATTTTTTGTTAAATGCAGATGGCTGCTTAAAGCAAGGTGAGAGTAAAACAGAATGCTCCTATAGGAGCATTGTGTTTTACTTTCACCTTGCTTTAAGCAGCCACCTGCCCGAAATACCAACTCATTAACACAATTTAGTGGCCAGTATAGAGAGGTTTTTTTCTGTATATTCATGGACCAAATGGTTAAGATAATTCAGTGTGACAATTCAAATACTTTCTAGTTACTGTTAAGGATGCATGTTATGTTGATGTATTACCTGTCGCAGTTAAAGCCACTAACAAGCAATACTTATCTGGATTTCACGAACGTATTTTAGTTTTGGCTTGTTAGATAACTATGTGACCTATCCACCATTATGAACGCGAAATATTTCACAAAGGTAAAGACCACACTTTCGCTGCCATGGGCAAATCTGAGGTCACATTTGCGAACTGTCTGGGATCAAATGAGAGACCGAGTGGTCTGACGTCTCTTCAATATCTAACTTGTTTCATTCTATTTCTGGTACTGTGGTTATGGCTTTGTAAAAAAAATAATGAAACTTTAACGATATAAACAAACGGTTTATGGTGTTGACGACAACAGGTGACAACGAAAAGTTAACTTGTAGCAGACATATGCCACCATAGTATTTATTACCGTGGGCGGATTTCTCTTTATTCATTTCCGATAGTTTCAGACCCTTCCGCCATTTACTCCACACAACCAGACATATTCCGGCATAGCAGGCTGTAATGACCACGGTCGGAATAATGTAGACCACAACGGAAACAATTAACAGGTACGGCTGAAATTTGAAAGAAAAGAGTTAACAAAGCAAATTCTTGCACAAAACGTGCTGTTGTAGTCCCGCTAGGCCATGTATTAACAAGGCGATTCTCGTGCTCACGCGCTGTTGTTGACCGGTTTTAATTATACCTATTCGGGGCCTAATGTAAACAATGGACGCGAATGCTATAGCGTTTTGGCCTAAGCTAGGTGAACGCCGGGGTGCGAGTATTTCCAGGAGCACCGACAATGAACTGTTTTTAGTGATAGACATATTGAATGAAATTCCGTGTAAACGGTATTTGATACAATCATGAATTGACGTCGAAAAGAAAACAGTGGCCCGGAAACAGCATAAATCGACGAAGTGTCAAAGATGTGTATAGCTTTGCTGCCGTAGGTTTGCTTGTATTTTGAAGAATTAAATTGATGTAGGAAAGCAGAAATTTGGTTTTATGCAAGAATAGCGTTAATACACGTTTGTTTTCGGGCAATAACACCTGCAGTGTCCCTCGGGAAGGTTGTTGCCCTCGCCCTTCGGGCTCGGGCCAACAACAGTCCCTCGTGACACTGCAGATGTTATTGCCCGAAAAAACGTGTATTAACCCTCTATCATTACTACATATACAGAATTGAGTGTATATACACAGTTAACTGTATCAGACTGACTTGATAGCATACAGTTGAACCTGTCCTAAGCGGTCATTTATTTATTAAACATATACGTCTTTAAAGCAGGTGGTTGCTTAATGCAGGGCAAACGATATACGGAAAGATCCTATACCTGCATTAAGCTACCACCTATAAGTCCTTTTTTGATGGCCACCTAAGGCAAGTTCTACTGTATGCACATGTGGAAACAGCCATAATATTTTTTAAAAAGTTAAAACAACTAGTGATGCTGGAATTATGGTTCTTGTTTGCAACATACATAGACTTAACACGAATACGACACATGCTGATTTAGATGTCTAAGACAGTTATAGCCAGAGGACAAAATCAGTACACGAAAAATAATCGTGAATAGGATATCATTCTAATATAGGATATGCTAGAGTCATGGTTCTTGTTTCTTCTAAGATAATTATATTCAAATTTGTACCGATTTCTGTCCATTCAATATAAAAACTAAATCGAGCAAATACGGACAAATGCATGCACAATAATAAGAACGAACCTCTATGCCATCCCGGCCGTAAAAGTATTTAAACAAAACAATAATACTAAAAATGGTTTATGAGTAAGACTAGTATATTTCTGGGTGCCTTTATCCATTTTGTTTGATACTTTTTCTCTCATAATGTATTAAGGTTGCTGTGACCAGTAGACACGCTAGTTTCTGTTCGACTACTGATGTACAAGTGTATATTATGCCGTAAAACCTCGCTAATTGCAAACTCTAAAGAAGAATATTTGTAACGTTTTAGACAGGTGGCAGCTTAACCTTTTCATCGCCGATGTCGCATAAAGGTACCACAACAAATAGTGCAGTCCCAGACCAGTCGTCGCCTTTTCAAGGCGACATCTGATCAGGGACTACGTTTTTTTGTCTCAATCTCTATTTCTATATCCGTGCTTTATTGCTTTGAAATTTGCATTTATTTATCTCATTTCTTTATTGTACAGACTGTTTTAACAAAATCTGGATTGCAGGAGACAATTAGAAAGTTGGCACCCAAAGGGATAATACAAGAGGAGCTTTCTGCATAGCTTTCACCGTTCAATAAGCTGCCACTTATCTTAAAGACCGAAAAAAAATTTTTAGTGTTCGAAAATAGCGAACCGTTGTTGTATTCGATGTAAATAGTGACAGCGTTGTTAGATACTGTCTGAATGATAGTAGGTATAATTATCGGGTAATGAGCTGCTATAGGTGTGTTCCATTGTAAATTGCTACTGTAATGTTCTCAACCTTTTACTCCAAAGACACACCTTTTTGGCACCTTTGCAAATAAAGTTGACCGACATCTAACTGTTCATATAGGAGCCGTCTATTTAGGGTCTGCTCTGTTTACTTATGAAATAATGATATATCTATTTTTATAGTTTTTGTCATGGTACTAATTCCCTTTGGTCAGGACGCTATTATGAAAATTCAGCAACATGTAATTAATAGTGATGCAGTCATTATTTTTGGCATGTATGTTCATGAAGTAAATGACTAAACGTTTGACTTTTTTGTCATAATTAATATAAGGAGCTTGTTAAATGAAATTGGTGACATAACTACAGGCAGTGATTTAGTAAACCCCCAACCACCCACACCCACACCCACAGCCACCCACACCAACCCACCCTCCTCCCCCACGCATACAAGTATCATTATCCGTTTTTAAGACAGGTGGCAGCTTAATTCAGGTTAAAAGTCATACAGAAACTCCTCTATGAGCTTTCTGCATGACTTTCACCCTGCATTAAGCAGACACCTGCCTAACAAGTCATTAATTCTTCATTACTAAACGTTATATCGAGTTTGTACTGTATATAGTGGTACATTGTATTCTCAGTCGTAGGAGCAGTTTTACAACGAAACACTATCATGCAATAAAGATTATCATGTTTTGCGTAATTGCTACAGATTTGGGATGCAGACCTCGTATTTGATTTTCCGTTTAATTGGAACGCGAGGAGTATTGGTATTAGGCTGCCACATCTTCAAGTTATAGCTAATGACCTTAATAGTTTATGTTGAACTGGTACCCATCTTGATCAGAATATTCAGAATTTCTAAGGTACTTTCTCTGAACAGTACAGAAAGAGTAGAGATTCCATGGGTGGATACATTCTTGTTCAGTATTGCAATATGTTATTTTGCAAGCACCTTGGAGATATTGAATGACATAACATTAACCCTTTACTCCATGAATATTCATTTAAGAAATAATGCCATCATCAATATCAATTAGCTGCATTTTTAAAACACTACAGCAAAACCTCTCTATAACGGCCACTAAATTACATCAATTATTTTGTGTTAAAGACAGGTGGCTGCTTAAAGAAGGTGAAAGTAAAACAGAACGCTCCTATAGGAGCGTTCTGTTTCACTTTCACCTTGCTTTAAGCGACCACCTGCCCTAAATGTCAAGTAATTAATACAATTTAGTGGCCGTTATAGAGCGGTTTTACTGTATATGGGCACATGGTTGATTTGTTTGCGATGGGAGTACATGTAATTGTATAATGAAAATATGAATAAAACTTTTTAAATTGATATCTGAACAGACGGCTCCTACAGGAGATCTGGATCTATTCTGTTTGCAAAGGTGTTGAAGGGCATATTTATGGATTAAAGGGTTAAAGCAATATATATTGAAAGTGGATTTGATGACCTGTTTATGATATTATATACAGTAAAACCTCATTATAACGGCTTGTAAATTGTGTTAATTAGTTGGTATCTAGAGCAGGTTGCTGCTTAAAGCAAGGTGAAAGTAAAACAGAACGCTCATATAGGGGCGTTCTGTTTAACTTCCACCTTGCTTTAAGCAGCCACATGCCTTTAACCCAAAATACTTGATGTGATTTAGTGACCGTTGTATAGAGGTTTTACTGTATGCCGTATAGCCATCCATATTTGGGATTATCATGATTATCCGTTTGAAAAAGTATCTTGCACTTCAAAAATTCTAATTACCGGAGACATAGATGTTCATATGTTGAGAGATTTACGCCCACATACACTTTGTATTCATACAATTGACCTTATGAGTATGCATGTCAATTACTTCATGAATATTTATTAGCTGAAATATTATAAGGGTACGTCCGTGTTGGACTTTTTTGCCATTGTAGAAACTGTAATATCAGAACTAGATAATTTTATAATCCTGATAAAGAGCTGTCAGAACTTAGGGCTAATCTGTTTTCAACAGCATCTATATCTGGTGAACAGTTAATACAGTAGAACCTGTCTTAAGCTGCCATTCATCCTACAGGAGCTTTCTGCATTACTTCTGACATGCATTAACTCTTTCGACGCCAATGTCGCTTGTTGGTACCAATGAAAACAGTGCAGTCCCAGGTCAGATGCCGCCTTTTCAAGGCGGCATCTGACTTGGGACTTCACTGTTTTCTGTATTATTTTAGCCCAAGCATAAAAATAAATGTTTTGCTAATATACCTTTATTATTTAGTTTAGAATTATATTTAATATGAAATTATTATTGTAGACGACACTTTTAAATTTGGCGCAAAAAGAGTTAACCTACCACCTGCTATACAGACGCATAATTAGACCTCTTTAATGGTCTCTTGAGACAGGTTCTACTGTTCACCGACTGAGACAATAAACAAGCAAACATGCGATTATTCGAATGCGTGCTTAACACGTGTTAGAATACATACCGTCCACCATGACATTGGCAGCTCCAGCTGACAGAACTGTCCAGTGACACCTTTGGAATTTGGTAGTATGAACACAGCGAAGGACGCGCTTAGTAGCCACGCCCCCGCCACAAGACATTTATCTAGCATATTGCCTGGAAGAAATAAAAATTGTCAGAATCAAAGCAAAAGTGCTAATGTTCAATAAATGAATGACCGCTTAAGACATATAATCATGTGAAAAATCTTGATTTTTCGAAAATGTAATAACTGATTGATAAACAAGACATGTTGGCCATTGGTCTACTCTGTTTTCGAATGAGTAAATATACCTTGCTATTGGTAGAGAGTTAAGTAACTACCAGCCTGCAAGACCCATGCTTAGACATCGTTTAAGGTTTTCTCCCATATAGATGGAATTTTGGCACATTTGCAAACAGAGTGTCCCAGATAAGACTCTTCTAAGAGACATCTGATCAGGGGCTGTTTTCGGTGAGTGGTTGCTAAAGGCATAATATACGTATATCTTATTCTGAAGCTTTTGACAAAGCCAAAAACGCCCCTTAATAATGTACAACTACACTATAAAAATATGTTGTACACGTCATACATGTTGTACGTCATACAGATTGTACGTCATACACGTTGTACGTCATACATATTGTACGTCAAATATGTTGTATGTTATACAGATTGTACGTTCTACAGGTTCACGTTATACAGGTTTAACGTTCTACAGGTTGTACATTTTACAGGTTGTACGTTATACATGTTGTACGTTATACATATTGTACTTTATACATATTGTACGTCATACACGTTGTACGTCGTACATATTGTACGTCAAACATGTTGTATGTCATACAGATTGTACGTTCTACAAATTCACGTTATACAGGTTGAACGTTCTACAGGTTGTTCACATTACACAGGTTGTACGTCACACAGGTTGTATGTCATACAAGCTGTGCGTCATACATGTTGTACGTCATACAGGTTGTACGTCATACAGAATGTACGTTCTACAGGTTGTATGTTCTACATGTTCTCGTTCTACAGTTTGCACGTTATACATTTTGTACGTTAAAGAGGCTGTATATTATACAGGTTGTTCTCGTTCTACAGGTTGTACCATATACAGGTTGTACGTTTTACAGGTTGATCACGTTACAGAGATTGTACGTCATACAGGTTGATCACGTTACACAGGTTGTACGTTATACATGTTGTATATTATACAGGTTTGCGATATGCAGAATGTACGTTATACAGAATGTACGTTATACAGATTGTACGTTATACACTTTGTTTATGATACAGGTTGTACGTTATACAGGTTGTACGTTATACAGGTTGTACGTTATACAGGTTGTACACATTATATGGGTTGTATCTTACACAGGTTGTGTACGTTATACATGATATATATATAACATAATGAAGATTATAGAGGATGTACGTTATGCATGTACGTTATACAGGTTGTATGTTATACATGCAGTGCGTTGTATAGTGTTTGTTGTACAGGTTGTATTTCATATAGGTCGTACCTTATACAGGTTGCCAACGTTATATAGATTTTACTCTAAACAGGTTGAACATATTGTACAATAAACAGGTTGTACCTTATTCTGGTTGTACCTTATACAGATTGTACCTTAAATATCGCACGTTATACAAGCCGTACGTTACTCTGGCTATATATTATACATACCTACTTTGACGAATTTCATTGGCGATTTTACCGCCAGGAATCTGTCTATGCTCATTCCTATCAGTAGATTATTTGAAGCCACTATCAAGACGACCTTCAGATATCGCCATATCCGGCAAACAACGTCCCCACCGTACCAGACGCCG
Source organism: Azorinus chamasolen (assembly GCA_963576725.1). Lineage (NCBI taxonomy): Eukaryota > Metazoa > Mollusca > Bivalvia > Cardiida > Solecurtidae > Azorinus > Azorinus chamasolen. Next base: position 6,428,592 of record OY755253.1, on the reverse strand, counting down.
TTCAATGAGCTCTCTATTCCGTCACCGAGAACATTGATAACACCAACCAGAAGATCTGAAAAAGGTTCAACGTACATTACTTAACAGAGTCAAAGACAGATGAGGGAGAAAAAGAAAGGATAATAAATTAATCAAGCCTCCACCAACCCTTTGTTATGACTACAGGTATGTAAGACTCGCCTCTTGAGTATCTAGCAGACCACCCTAAAGAGTGGTCACAACACAGGGTTTTGTGAAGAGTTTAATTTACGCGGTCTGGTCTATGCCTATAGTGCAGGTTTGTTTATAAGTCAATTACGAATATATTTAACCTATCGCACTATTTCATCGAGTGAACGACACGCGTTGCTACCGAGTGTAGTAATTTTGCCAAGTTTTGTCCAACGTTCTTTTTCAGTTTTTCATTTGAGTCTATTTTCCGTTAACGCAAGCCTTCGGTCATCGGATCCATAATTTACTTACATTTAAAAACCGTGTGGGTCCAGATGACACCCTGATTGCAGTTTATTAGACAAATTGAATGTTGCTTGAAATTTGAAAATGCAGTGGGCGAAAAGTTGTGCAAAATAATTTGCTCAGCAAGCTAAAGGTCAATAGGAGCATATGCAAACATTGTAGAAACAATACCAGAGGGGTCCGGAATAAGATATCCGAGTCAGGTCTGCATCATTTGCTTCAAAAGGATTGTTTTCCAATCTTGCAGACGCAAGAACGCTTACGCCGCCATAGCCAATCCATGGTCACCTTTACAAACAGGCTGGGTCCAGATGATACGCCGATTAACTCGGCGCCCCATCAGGATCCAAACTATTTGACACTTTGGTTATAGTTTGTAAAAGAAGATGCAGAATATTTGGCCGCGGAAGGGTTAACACGTCATCCCCTAGTGACGCATATTTGCGCATCTATAAAAGTCAGTTTATGAAACCATTGTGAGCAAATGCTCTTTTTATCACAATGGTTTCAAACTACAAAATTCTAATGTTTTCCTTTCCTCTAGATAATGCTCCTTTTTGGTATTTACATTCAAAGAGATTGGGTCTAAAACTAGTCTAGGAGAGAATGAGTTAAATGAAAATTAGATCCATACCAAATGCAGTTGATCTTCGATATCTCCGAATTCAACGATCCATACAAACTACTTAGAGATAACGGAGGTTCCAGTTATCGGATTTCTAATTGCAGCATTACTTTAGACCTGCATTAAGTTGCCAAGTGTGTTCCTGTATATGTGTACAGTAGTACTGCATTGTTGAACAATTCTGCATTGTATCTTTTGTTTTACTTTGTTAGCTAAGTTTTAGATATCGAAGTTCAACAGTAAGCACTGAACTACAGTAAAACCTCTCTATAACGGCCACTAAATTACATAAAGTAGTTTATGTTAAAGGCAGGTGGCTGCTTAAAGCAATGGGTAAGCATTCTGTTTTACTTTCACCTTGCTTTAAGCAGCCACCTGCCCTTAATACCAACCAATTAACATAGTTCAGTGGCCGTTATAGAGAGGTTTTACTGTAACTACAGGAGCAAATGGGTTGAATCTTAGCCTGCTACATAGTTTTAATCACTGCCCTCTTTAAATGTTAATTAGTCAAATCTTTACAAAAATATACAGGATATGTTGAAATGATTTTCCTAGGTAAAATCATAGAATATGCAGGTATGGATTTTCTCCATTGCAATTAGTGCAGACCCACATGAGAGAGCTCCTATAGGAGCTATTTCATGTGGGTCTACACTGTTTGCAAATGCAACTATAGTTGTGACCGGTGGACTATGGGTTGACGTTAGATTACAGTAGCAGCAAGTCGTACGGAACAGTTGTCTTACCTGCAATAGCTAGATGGAGGATAAAGAAATGTAGGCGGCTCTTCTTATGGTCTCGGAAAAGCAATGTGTGTATCACAACCAGGTTCAGCACCACAATGAAGACAAACAGCGTGAAGGATATTATAGCAGCCGCTCTGTCGTAGGGCTGAAATAGGTGTAAAATAATACAGAGTTCACTGAAGCCTTTCGGCGCCAAATTTCGAATTGTCGTCTGCAATCCAAGTTCGTTAAATCATTCAGTTAAATAAGGAAATGAGATAAATAAATGCAAATTTCAAAGGAATAAAGTACATATATAGAAATAGAGATTGAGACAAATAGTGAAGTCCCTGATCAGACGCCGCCTTGAAAAGGCGGCGTCTGATCTGGGACTGCACTATTTGTCGTGGTGCATGTATGCGACTGCGGCGGTGAAAGGGTTAACTCTTTCCCTCTTCCATATTCGTGTAAGAAATGATGACGTCATGAATGCATGTATTAGCTGAATGTTTATAAGGGACCATGAACACGTGACTATTGTTGTGGGATCAGATCTGTATTATATCAAACACAAACACAACAGACCCCGATAGAGCTGTCTGATCTGGGTGTACTATGTCTGCATAGGCATGAAAGACGTTTCTATAAAGAAAAGTGTTAATAAATAATAAGTTAATATAATATGGGCGTATTTGAAAGCTGGAGACCGTTTTGACCTTTATCTCATGAATATACATGTAAGAAACAATGACACGATGAACACTAATTAGATTATTTTATAAACTGCATACGAATGCAGACAGTTAAGTCATTGCAGAAACTGTGAAATTAGATATATATCATACAATATGTGAACAAAGAAAACCCTGATCAGACAGGTCTTACAGCACTCGTCCGATTTGGGTATACTATGTTTGCCAAATTGTCAAAAAGGGGATCTTTATGAGGCATAGGTTTACGTGTACTTACATGTATTAATACAGTACGACAGCAATACAGATAGTTATCCATACCAGCCTTTCCCTGTTCCAGATTTATTTCAAATCTCATTACCTACTGAATACGCATGAACAAAATAAAAAAAACATTAGAAAGTAAAGGAACATGATTTATATTTCAAATTCCATTAGCAAACAGAGCAGACTCTGATCAGACGGCTCCTATAGGAGCCGTCTGATCTGGGTCTACTCTGTTTGTAAATGCGTGAAAACACGTTTATAGGAAAGGAAAAGGGTTAACCCATACCATGCTGAATTTTCAAATGAAATATTCCAAAATTCAAACTGGTCAAGCTTATGGTATTTTTTTTTCTAAAGAAAAGTGTAACATGACAAACAGTGCAGACCCTAATGAGAGGACTCCTCTTTGAACTCTCTGATTTGGGTCTACGCTGTTTGCAAATGATATTAGTGACTTCTTTCCTGCATTGTAAGGAATAACTACCGTCCTGCATTAATCAGACTTCTTTTGAGTGGTCGTTTTAGATGATTTAGCAGGAAGCGACTGCTTCAATACAGGACATCAATAGGGGTTTCAAAACGACACTCGGTCATTGGAAAAACGGAGTTTCAATCAGTCACTACTATAGCGTATTGGCGTATTTTTTAAATATTTTAGTTTGCTGTGTGCTTAGTGTTTGGTTCCGGATGAGACGCAGTGTTGCATTGAGTGACTTGTATTATATACACAGTAAACTTTTAACCCTTCGCTTGCTATTCACGTCAATATACCTACCTGTAAATAGTGAGACCCAGATGAGACAGCTCCTGCAGGAGCGGTCTCATCAGGGTCTGCACTATTTACAAGTTGATTGTTCAACCAGTGCACTCCACAGCAGTGATTGCACAGCGAAATACGTGTACAACAGGGCATGGGTAAAGAAGGAGAAATGTATTTTAAAATTCAGCAAGAGAAGGGTTAAGTATAGACTATTTTAGATATCTCCAGTAAATTGGCCGCTTAATGCAATGTAAATATCATGCGGAAGGACTATTGGAGAGCATCCTGCATTTAGGTTCCACTTGCTTTAAGCCTTATAGGTTATAAGATCTAACCTCTTTCAATAAATGTACCAAAAGGTAGCATTTAGTAGAAAAAGGGAAAGTATTAAGACAGGTTCTACTATAATATGACTTGCACCAGATATATTGTTCCAATCTCGGACCTTGATTTCATGGTATCCTGCTGTCAAATAAAACCCATTTTATGCAATTTGTTCGAGATCACACAGACAGAGACAACAGCCTTGGTAAATGCACAGTGGTCCCAGGGGGGACATATTACTCTATTACCGAGTAAATAACCGTGCTTCACACCAGCATGGATAGGTTGTAAAAATATAGTTTTCATTATGGCCATTGATAACCTTAAATTGGAATAGATAAAACTGTAAATGAAACGTATAACATATGGGCAACCTTGTTAATCATTGTTGTATCGCCAATGATAGCTACCGGTACGGGTATACAGTTGAGCCTATCATAGGCGGCATTTCATTGATTAAACAAATGAGTGTTAAAAAGCAGGTGGTTGCTTAATGCAGGACAACAGTATTGCAGAAAGCTCCCGCTTTCTGCATTACTTTTGACCTGCATTAACCTACCACCTGCCATGCAAGCCCCTAATAGACCCCTTTCTGGTGGCCGCGTTAGACAAGTGCTATGTATAGCTTTTTAACTATCATCCCGTTGTGGGCAAATATCGTCCGATCAATTCTGGAAGTAGTGCAGTTTTACTTCTTCCGATTCGATCAAGCTTTTGAGAACCAATAGACCGAGCGTTAAACAGTGTGGATCCAGATGTGACGTCGAGTGACTCTGTGTCTCACCTGGATCCAAACTGTTCGCAAATGAGAGCACGGTTCCGGATAAAAGGAATACACTTCATCCTGCAAGATGTAATTGCAATTTAATTGGCAATATCCAGAATATCCGGGTCTCGTCAGCGATTTTCCTTCTAGGTTAATAATGTCACAAAGTGAGCAAACAGATACAAATATTAATAGTTGCTTGTTAGGTTTTGAGTTTAAATCATATTTAGCATTATAATTGTGTACATTGTAAGTGAATGAATTTGACATATCATTCTAGATCTTGCTGACCTCAAAAAGTAACCACCCTACCACATAACCACCCCAACACATAACTATCCCATCACATAACCATCCCACCACATAACACCCCGCCACATAACCACATTACTACCTTTTTATCTCAAATGGAATTACAGTAAAGGAGAATTTAGATCATTGTTTGCGGGCAACTGTTTAATGCCTAGCTGCAGAAGCTTTTGCTTGACTTTCATCCTGCATTAAGCTGCCACCTCCCGTAACCCATTCCCTCCTATTGACACCTTTTGACGTCTCTATAAAAGCATTTTTGTAACCATTGTGATAAGTAGAGCATTTGCTCCATAGAAGCATATGATCTATTTACCACATTGGTTTCAAAACTATACATTTCTAAAAACTTTCTTTTTCTAGTAAATATTCCTTTTCAGTAAATTTGTTCAATGAAGTTAGATATAATCAGTTTGCTCGTGTATGCATACTGCATCATCAGTTTGATATGGTGTCTTTATTCCTTTATTCCATAAATTTGTCTTTCTACGCCTTTGCCTGTAGGATCCGTCTGATCAGGGTCTACTTTGTTTGCATTTGATATAATAAAGATCTGGTTATACAGTAGCTGGCATGACCAAATATTCATATGGTCATAAGCCAATGTAAATGACAATCACATTAATATTCATGATGTAATTATTTCTTACATGGACATTCACGGGGTACTACTGAGTTAATATGGTGAGTACATGTAATAACATACAGTATTAAAAATGAGCAATGAACCGTTTATTGACATTGTTCTACTCCGTTTGCAATGCGTGAAAAGGCGTTTGTATGAAGGAAAGGCTTTATTCAGGATGAGATTCATACAAAAGCTCCTAGATGAGCTTTCAGTGTGACTTTCGCCCTACATTAAGCTGTCGCCCCATTAAACACCGATGATCATGGGTATTTAAGGGTTTAGTTTGACGACGTTTTACTTATTCCTTTATGACATAATACTAGATTTAGACAAGATATATAAAGTAAAACATAAAAGATAATATTTTTTTCAATTTTACGGACATTTTCAAAATGCCATGGGTACATACACCCTCAAAACGCGTAACCCTTAGCCATAGCAACAGATAAATGTGCGTACTCAGAGGTACGTACCCAGATGCTAAAATCGTCATTTCTCCACCAAACCTTCAGATACTAAACCCGCCATTTCTCCACCAAACCATATGTTGTGACCACTCTTTAGAATCGTCTCAGCGAGACGATTCTAAAGAGTAGTCACAACATAGGGATTGCTGGAGAAATAAAGGAGTTATTATTGGGAATAATTTATGCATCTTATCTGGATCTCTGCTTTACTCTATATCTACGCCATAACGGTCACTAAATTACATCATGTATTTAGTGTTAAATGCAGGTGTTTGCTTAAAGCAATGTGAAAGTAAAACAGAACGCTCCTATAGGAGCGTTCTGTTTTACTTTCACCTTGCTTTAAGCAGCCACCTGCCCTAATAACCCAACTAATTAACACAAGTTAGTGGCCGTTATAGAGAGGTTTTACTGTAATTGTTTCTGTCGTATTAAATATTTATCGAGTCAATATATTAACATTTATCTTTTAATGCATATCCAAGATCTGATTATTTCTGATATGAATATTCATGAAGTAAATGGTTCAAATCACTAACTTCCCTAATTTACTAACTTCCCTACGGCTAATTTTCAATTCAATTCATTGCATGATAATTAAAACATATTACAAGTTTTATTTTATCATGTCTCTCCAATGATTAAATCTAGATATCTCTAACGACTGTTTCCATGCCATGTTATTCAATTACATGTACAACTGAACGATAGAACATATCAAGTAATTTCACTTCTTCTTTTATTACTACATGTATAAGACCAGCTCAATGAGAAATGAGATAGCCCGGCTCATCAAAAGCTGTTACCATAATTAATCCTGTCCGTCATATAAGCGGGTTTTCACGTGGTTCCAAACAGAGTAGACCCAGATTTGCTGATGGAATTTGAAAGATCTGTTTCTTTAATTTCTAAAATGACTGCAATGTTCCACCTTGCATATTTTATTATTACTATTTTGTGGATGAATATTCAGTAGGTTTTTAAATGTGTATCCAACATAGAACAGGGTGAGGGTTAACATAGCACAGGGTAAGGGTTAACATAGAACAGGGTGAGGGTTAATATAGAGAACATGGCGAAGTTATCATAGAACAGGGTGAGGGTTAACATAGAACAGTGTCAGGGTTAACATAGAACAGGGTGAGGGTTAATATAGAGAACATGGCGAAGTTATCATAGAACAGGGTGAGGGTTATCATAGAACAGGGTGAGGGTTAACATAGAACAATGTGAGGGTTAACATAGCACAGTGTCAGGGTTAACATAGAACAGGGTGAGGGTTAACACAGAGAACAGGATGATGTTTAACATAGAACAGGGTGATGGTTAACATAGAGAACGGGGTGGTGGTTAACATAGAACAGCGCGAGGGTCAACATAGAACAGGGTGCTTCACTTTCGGTCTTCATTAAACAGTGGCTCGCTTTTTAACTATTTACCCCACAAATAGATCTGGTGAAGAATGGGTACCAGTAATGGAGTTTGGTGGAGAATGAGCACCAACATAAGAGTTTGGTGAAGAATGATTACCAGCTATATGGATTTGGTGTAGAATGAGTACGAGCAATGAAGTTTGGTGGAAATTGAGTACTGGCAATATATTTTAGATGAAAATGAGTACCGAGAAAAAATACCGGATTGGAGAAAAAATGAAAACCAGCATTAGGGTATGGTGGAGAACGAGTACCAGCAATATTGATTTTTGGAAAAGTGATACAAGCATTACGGTTTGGTGCAGTATGCGTACTAGCAATGGTATTTGATGGAATGTTATCTATATTTCCTATATAATACCATTTTGCGTGATTCTATAGCTCTGTTTCATTGGATGACATACAGCACACCTACCTCCCAATCCAATCCACTGTAAGTTTCACTCGCCTGACCGGTGGTGTTGTCAGCAGATGCCGCAGCTGTAGTTACATCCATTATTCTCACACAGTGTGTTCCTGTACTGCAAAATTGAACGTTCTAATCCCTGTCTGTGAATTTCTTTTTCAAAACCAAATACGTCACTGCTTCTGACTTTATTTCAATTAATCCAATAATCAGCCTAGTCACCTTTAGATATTAGATTTCCATCGGCACAAATCTGTTCACATCGACACTAATCTTTTTACACTTCTGAGGAAGACACTAATGGATAGAATCGCAAAGTTTCGCCACGTCCTTACCGGAGAAGACGTACAAGACGTTCTGAAAAATAATAAATCCTTTCTTGTAAATGCGCCTTCCTAAATGGTATTAGTTACCCCCTTTCCCTGATAAATATCCAATTACGAAATATTGACATCATTCATATATTTTGACTGATTTCTTCAATGGCATGTGAAAACTGGAATGTTTCGGTCATAACAGAAACTAGGAGTCGTCTGAGCTGGGTTTATTTTGTTTGCAAATGTGCAAAAGGGCCGCTGCCAGGGAAAGGGTCACTCATGCATATCATAACCTAATATGGATTACCGGTAACACCCACTATGTTAACCATTCCTCCATATGCTTTTTTAGATCCAACTACTTTGAATAAATCTACCGAAAAAGAGTATTAACTATAGAAAACGAAAAGTTTAGAGTTTTGTGGATTGAAACCATTGTGATAAATAGAGCATTTGCTCCTATAGGAGCAAATGCTCTATTTATCACAATGGTGTCAACAGGTGAAAGGCGTATTTATGGAGGAAAGGGTTAATGGCGATTTCTTTGGCGAATAAGGCGCTGAGTAGATCGTGCTCTAATTAGAATCCAACCTGTTTGACACTCGGAGGAAATAGAAGTAAATAAACACTGTTCTAGACCGGTACAGAGTTTAAACAGATACTTGAAAAACAAGATAAGGTTGAACAAAAGCGAGACTATAACTTTTGTTAACTCTTTCGGCGCAAAATTTCTAATTGTCTACAATCCAATTGTGTTAAATAATTCAGTAAAATAAGGAATTAGATATATAAATGCAAATTTCAAAGTAATAAAGCGCAGATATGGAAACGGAGTTTGAGATAAAAGGTGAAGTCCCTGATCAGACGCCGCCTTGAAAAATGTGGCATCTGATCTGGGACTGCACTGTTTGTCGTGGTGCATATTTGCGACATTGGCGGTAAAGGGGTTAAACTGAGCATTTAACCAACCGTCGTTATATTATGTCGTTCATGAATATACTTCCGTTTTATATTACAGTAGAACCTGGCCTAAGCGACATTCAACCATTGAATATAGGAGTCATAAGAAGCAGGTGGGTGCTCAATGCAGTGCATATAGGTAGTGTAGAAAACTCCTGTGGGAGCTTAATGCATTACGTTTGACTTGCATTAAACTTCCACCTGCCTTACAGGCCTCTTTTTGATGAATTCTGACCACACATTTTGCTGTACATTTTCTTTTCAAAACCGCGATCAAAGAGTCCACCGTTTTGTTTAGTGGTGGGACATCGGGGTATTATCTGGAAACTGTTTGTAACACCAAACTGTTGTAAACATTATTAGAGACTCTAGCAATAGTTCGCTAATGATTAACATTTCATCTTTATTCATGACAGAAAAAATGACAGCATGTGCGTGGATTATTTGTAAACCGCGATGGTTCATGGATAATTACAGTAGAATACCTCTAAAGCCACCACTAATTGATTTCACTTTACAAGGTTTATGTGCACCAGCGGTAGACCCTCTCTCAAGCAACCACTATTTGGTTTCACTTTACGTATGTACACTAACAGTAAAACTCCTCTAAAGCGATCACGTATGGATTTCACTTTAAACGGTTTATGTACATTTATAATAAAAAACCTATAAAACAACCACTGATTGTATCTTTAACAACAGGTATCTGTTGAATGCAAGTCAAAAGTTCTGCAGACAGTTCCTATAGAAACGTTCTTCATGACTTTCGTCACCCACTAAACTGCCACCTTCCTGTTCAACCAAACACCAGAACTCTTTAATAAATATACGTATCTTTAAACACTTTATGAGCTTTCTACACAACTTTCGTCCAGCATTATACAACCACGTGCCTATACAGCCAAACATTAGATATCTTGAATCAACACTGGTATCTTCCTATACAGGCAAGTTTCTATATGAGCGTTCTGTATTACCTTTGCTCTGCATTAACCCATTACCTCATAGGCTATTTTTAGATTCAACCTTTTTGAATAAATCTACCAAAAAGGAGCATTAACTAGAGAATAGGACAATTTTAGAATTTTGTAGTTTGAAACCATTGTGATAAATAGAGCATTTGCTACTATAGGAGCTAGGAATTTTTTTAGAATTTTGTAGTTTGAAACCATTGTGATAAATAGAGCATTTGCTACTATAGGAGCAAATGCTCTATTTATCACAATGGTTTCACAAAGTGGCTGTTACAGAGTCGTCAAAAGTCGTCAATATCAGGGAAAGGGTTAAGCTGCCATCTGTCTTCGACCCAAAATTACACCTCTTTTTGTGATAACATTATGTGGGGTTTACTCTACTTTCGTTTACCTTGATCTCTCAAGCTGAAGTCGAATAATTCTGGGTTTTTCAGGAACGTGATAGCTTAATACAGAATGAAAGTAATAAAGACACGTCATATAGGAGCTTTGGCATTATTTTCGTTCTGCAATTAGTGAGAATATGCCATATACAATTGCATAGATTTCGTTGTCATAGAGGTTCAACATTAACTAATATCAATTAAACATATCTACGGGTTTTAAAATGTATATATTTCTACATTATATTCTACATACATGTAAATTATATTGATTCTATTGCGCTTCTTGCTTTCAGAAAAAATACACTGATCTTATAAATAACATAAAACCTTCTCTATGTACAGTAAAATCTCTTTAATATCACCACTCAACATAATTCTAATTTTGAAGTTGTTTTACAGGTTGTAGCTTAATGCAGAACATAGGTAATGCAAACAGCTCCTATAGGAGCTTTCTGCATTACTTTTGCCCTGCATTAAGCCAACAATTATTCTTACATGTTCTATGTTAACACATTAGTTGATTGTTTTGCCGAGATTCTGTTGTATATCACACATCTTGGGAACTTTTTCCCTTGTTGATACAAATGCAATTAACATAGTCTGTCTATAGCTGGTACTCTGTTTAAATTTTGAACGCGTCTTTCCCCCAAAGAAGTCCTCAATGACGAGTGAGAGATTAATCTTTACATCTAGCCTGCTAATCAAATTCTCGTCTTCAGAATCAAAACCGTCTACATCTATCTTAAAAGAAGCATTTTCCTGTATGTAATGACAACACAAATATTAGACTGCCAAACAGAGTGGACCCTGGTGAGTCATCTACTCGACATCTAAATTATTTGCAAGTGAAATCACGTGACAGACTAAAGATGAAATTAACACTTATTTTTTAATAAAAATTCCTGACGTAATAAGCTGTCAGCATTAACCCTTTCGCTGCCAAACTCTGTCGTCTGCTAACTTTGTCGTCTGCTATAAATTTTATTTTTTTTATTTTCTTCATTTTTGTTTCAAAAACATAGTAACAGTAACAAACAGGTTGGATCCTGATGAGACGCCAAGTTACTCGGCGTCTCATCTGGATCCAAACTGTTTGCATAGGTAATCACAGATCCGGCATTGGCAGCGAAAGGGTTAATAAAAATTTAGTGCATCATTCCATTGATTCTAATTACTTTAGTATTCCCCTATGGTTACTTTCTGTTATTAGTAGTCCTATAAACTCTGAATTGTTTCCAGCTGTAAATAACCCAGCTTATGCACAATGAAACAGTGTTGATCCAGACCAATCGCGAGTTTGAAAAGGGCTAGCCAATGTATATAATGCATATGTACATGACTTTGTCCGCTTCAGATAAAACAACAATAATTATTTTAGTGTTGATAACTTGGAAATGTTCGAAGAATTTCAATTTACTTTCAATTATTTTGATCGTGTGAAACAAATGTATGATGTCACGAATATTAACCCTTTATTCCATGAATATTCATGAACGAAATGATGACAATATGAATATTAATTAGATTAATTACCGGACGTTTAGTTGAAGCAGAAACTGTTGAATCATACATACATTATATTATAAGCAAACAGAACCGCCCTGATCTGATGGCTCCTATAGGAGCCATCTGATCTGGGTCTACTCTGTTTGCAAAGGCGTAGAAAGGTGCATTTATGGAAGAAAGGAGAAAAATTAACATGACATAACGGCATTTTAGACATGGTAGACTTATGACATTATGACCGAATTATGACATTATTTAAGCAAACAGAGCAAATACTACTCAGACAGCTCCTACATGCAGGAGCTGTCTGTCTGGCTCTACTCTATTTGCACAACCGCACAAATACATACATATGAAGTACATGTTTATTACGCTGATGTCAGAACTTCAATACACAAACCACATTAAATCTGAAAGTAGTCTCTCTTGGCACCTATATACTATTGTTTCTCCAGTATACGTAACAGTTATTCTATTACCTCTCACTAATTGAAAAAAGAAACTCATAAACCCCTACCACGCTATCCGAGACTTGAAACACATTAACAAACTGTTTGGATCCAGATGAGACGCCGAGTAACTCGACGTCTCATCAGGATCCAAACCGTTTGACACTCGGTCAACGGTTTTTCAAAACCTTTATTGAATCGGACGCAGTCAAAATTGAGCAGGTCCAAATTTGAGCAAACTTCTTTACCAGCGGGGGAAAGGGTTATGAACGTAAGTGGCGTAGAGGTTAAGTGGTACCTTACTATCACAGTCTTGGGCTGCACCCTTAACCTCCTACCCGATGAACATTTATGTCAGAATAATGACGTCATACATATTCTTATAACGGCCTGTAAACACAATATATGTTTGCACAAAGGCAGAAACATTACAATCACATTACAATCAGATCTCTATCAATTTCATCGAGAGCAGACCCTGATCAGACGGCTCCTACAAGAGCCGTCTACTCTGTGTTTACTCTGCCTGCAAAGGCGTGCAAATATGTTTATATGAGGGAAAGGATTAGGCCAGTTAGTATGTTAATGGGACAAACCTGATGCAGAAAACTCATATAGGAACTTTTAACATTAGTTTCGTTCTGCATTAAATAATCACCTGCTTAACCCTTCACTCCATAAACAAGCAAGGTTTTACGCAAGCGTAAAATGGCTGCGTAACACGTCTTTAAGCAGGATAGAAGTAAAAGAGGGAGCAATATTGTTTAGTACTTTTAATTAACAGATACATTAGGAAAACAGGACTGTAATGTATAAATTAATAGCAGAAACGGGGGATGTTTTAATGAGCCATGATGCATAATACCTGTGTATGACACCAATAATACACATTACGTCACAGATCAATGTTATTCATTTGCTGAAACACACTGACGTAGAAACCATTATCACATTGAGTGATGGTCACAATGCATACAAACTCCGATACATGAAATATGCAAAACGGTCAACAAAACCGCGAGTAAAAGGTTTCAGCTAAATAACTTTACCAAAGCCAAAATGCAAACAGAGGACTCATATTTTTATGTACAAAATGGTTTTCCGCCGTAAAACGTCGCCCCGTACTTCATTATCAGTGTTGTTATACCTTCTGATCCTTCGAGATCATGAATTTCAGTACTTCTTGTTCTGAAAATTGAATACCGATTAAGCCGGTGCTAAGGGGCATGAGCAGTGTTGCACTTTCAATTACTGCTCATGAACAGACTCAATAAAACCGAGTCTGCAATTTACTCTTTTTGTGTTGCAATTTTTGCTTTCGGGCGATCACCACCCTTCAGAATTTTTAAACCAAATGCACGTACACTAAGGGTGCTAAGAAAAACTGAGAGAAAATAAAAAAAAAGCTTCCACCGAGGATCGAACCCACGACCTCACGTTTCCTAAGCCCCGTTATAACCCTTACACCACGTCGACCGCTGTGATTGGGAATGTGATTTTAATCAGTTATACCTAATTCACTAGCATTTTCACTGAAATTGGGTCATGGTAGAAACGAAAGAAATAACCCCGACAAAAATATGTGCCCCCGCTGAGAAAAATATATGAATCAAACTAAAATAAATGAATATATATTCATAAACTAAACCTTGTCTCACAGTAAACCATAGTTATTAAAAAATGGCTTTTATAGAAACACAGGAACACAGAAACGCATGGTCAAAATTCAAAGCCGTATGAGATTGGGCTGCGAAATAACCACGTACATAATAAGATCCGCGTGAATATCAAATCAGAGGTTCTGATAAAATGCGTAAATTCAAACATTTTCAAGAATATCTCCTTTATTTCCCCACCATACTCTATAATGTGAGCACTCGTCAGTATAAGGTTTGGTGGAGAAATAACGATTTTAGTATTTGGGTACACAGCTTTATCGGTAACTCTGTAAATAATGGCAAATGAACGCATTAATGTTTAAGCCAAAGCAGAAAATGTAGAATCATATTTATATCAGCCATACGCAAACAGAGCAAACCCTGATCAGACGACTCTTGTGGGAACTGATCTGGATCTACTCTGTTTGCAAAGGTATTAATTGGCGGATCAAAGGGTTAATGACACCCATGATATTTCGTTACGTGACAGCTATAGAGAGATTAGACTGGATTCAATAATTAGATATTATTTAACCCTTCGCTTGCTATTCACGTCACTATACCTACCTGTAAATAGTGAAGACCCAGATGAGACAGCTCCTGCTGGAGCTGTCTCATCAGGGTCTGCACTATTTACAAGTTGATTGTGCAACCAGTGCACTCAACAGGAGTGATTGCACAGCGAAATACTCGTACACAGTGAAGATATATGTAATTATACAACAGGGCATGGGTAAAGAAGGAGAAATGTATTTTAAAATTCAGCAAGAGAAGAGTTCATAATTAATTAATCGTCATTATATATTGTGATAACTAGGCCGTTACAAACGTTCCTCTATCGATCTCTGGTCCTGCCTTAGCCCATTGAATATCCATGTAAGAAATAATGGCATCGTGAACATTTATAAACTGTAGTTTGATAATGGCATATGTACACAGGGTGTTTTTGGTATTGGTAGAAAGTCAGACCCCGTATGAGTTCATCAGCAAACAGAGCAGATCCTGATAAGATTGCTCCTACATGAATCGTCTGATCTGAATCTACCATGTTGACAAAAGCGTAGTAGAGAAAAAATAGACATTTTAGGCAGGTGACTGCTAAATGCAGGTAGAAATTTCACCCCGTATTAAGCTGCCATCTGTTTCCAAGACTGCTATTCATACTAAATTTAACGTCCGTCTTAGATGAATTTTACTATATTCCAAATATCTTTCTGCTCTGTCGAGAGATTGCCAAACTAGTTAGGTGGTACAAATACTGCAAAGCAATCAGTAATATTGGCTCTTGATTTATTATGAGTAAATGAATCGTATTTATAGGTCAGCATCAAGTTCTTAACTTTTAGCACGCCAGTGCCGAATTTGTGGTTTCGCACGCAAACAGTTTGGATCCATATACAGTAAACCCCCTCTAATGAGACCACTTAATGAACAAACATGGCTGTCTTTATGAGCAGGTGGTTGCTTAATGCAAGGCAACATTTATGCAGAAAGCTCCTGTAGGAGCTTAATGCAGGACAAATGTTATACAGAAAGCTCCTATAGGAGCTTTCTGCATAACTTCCGTCCTGCATTAAGCAACCACCTGCCTTTGCCACTGTGAAGTATGCCCATTTTCTGTGGTCGTATTAGAGGGGTTTTACTGTATATATAATAGCCCCTGGAAAAAGAGACGTTTAGCCTTGGTGGGCATGAGTGAATTAGATCTATCATGTAAGCAAACAGAGAAGACATTGATACGTTCTGCTTTGTTTGCATAGGCGTTAAAGGCGGGATTGTAAAGTTAACCCTTTACTTCATGAATATTCATAAAAGAAAAATGACATCATAAATAGTAATTACATTATTCTTTATAAAGGCCAATCAATAAAACAGAGTTTGGCCTTGGCAGAAACTGTAGAATCAGATTTGCATTATTCCTTATGCAAACAGGGCAGAACCTGATCAGTCGGCGCCTGCTGGAGCTGATCTGGATCTACTCTGTTTGCAAAGGCTTAGAACGGCATATTTATGAAGTTTAGGGACAATTACATGTAATTAAATGGTTAGTTTCAATAGAGTTTCTGCAGGCCTGATTCTCCGGCACGTGGCACAGTTTTGCATTCATATCACATACCGTAAAACCTCTCTATAACGGCCACTAAAATGTGTTAATTAGTTGGTATTTAGGGCAGGTGGCTGCTTAAAGCAAGGTGAAAGTAAAACAGAACGCTCCTATAGGAGCGTTCTGTTTTACTTTCACCTTGCTTTAAGCAGCCACCTGCCTTTAACACAAAATACTTGATGTAATTTAGTGGCCGTTATAGAGAGGTTTTACTGTAGTTTTGTATTAACCCTTTACTCCATGAGGGTTCATGTAAGAAACATGACATAAATGAATATTAATTAGATTGTTTTTAATAATGGCTTATGAACATTTTGACTCAGACAGAAGTTGCAGGATCAGATCTATATTATACCATACCAAGCATAGTCGTCTGATCTGGGTCGACTCTGTTTGCAAAAGCGTGAAAAAGGCGTTTATATGAAAGAAAGTGTCAAAGAGTGAATATTTGGACGTTAGAGACAATAGAATATCTGTCGGTCTGATTCTCCCGCACGGGACACGTTTCTGAATTGAACATATCATACATTTCAGTCTTAACCCTTCGCTTGCTGAATTTTAAAACTCATTTCTCCTTCTTTACCCATGCCCTATTGTATCATTACATATATCTTCACTGTGTACACATATTTCGCTGTGCAATCACTGCTGTGGAGTGCACTGGTTGCACAATCAACTTGTAAATAGTGCAGACCCTGATGAGACAGCTCCTGCAGGAGCTGTCTCATCTGGGTCTTCACTATTTACAGGTAGGTATATTGACGTGAATAGCAAGCGAAGGGTTAACACTTCGCTTGCTATGAAACTGACCTCTGGTTAAACTCCGATCTGTAACAATGTCCTGTTGGTTCCTATTCGTTTAACATGTTAAGATAATGCTGGCCGAGTTTCCAACAGTTTGGATACTGGTGAGATGCCAGGTTACCATTGCCAACTAGGCGGCGAGTTAAGGAAGTTCACTCATCCATCCTTCACATAAATGTAAACTGTTTTTCGTAAATGCTTTTAAAAGTTAATTGCAACTTATTTGTCATTTGAAAACAAACTGGATCCAGATGAGACGCCAAGTAAATCGGCGTCTCATCAGGATCCAGATTGTTAGGTTTCTCAAAAGCTTAAAACAATCATAAAAAAGCAAAAAATGTAACCGATCACATTTAAGCAGACATCATTTTCATAGCAAACTAATGGTTAACACTTTCATATAAACGCATTTTCACGCTTTTGCAAACAGAGTTAACCCGGACCAGCCGTCTGATCAGGGTCTGCTCTGTTTGCTTATGATATAATATAGATCTTATTCTACAGTTTCTGCATTAGCCAAAACACCATGTGTACATATGCCATTATAAAAATCAGCTAATAAATATTCATGACGTTACTATTGTTTATATGAAAATTGAACAGGTCATTCCCTCCTAGCGACGCCTTTTGATGTCTCTGCAAAAGACATTTGTTTGAAACCGTTGTGATAAAAAGAGCATTTGCTCCTCTATTTATCACAACAATTTCTAAAATACAAAATTCTATTTTTCCTTTTCTGTAGTAAAATAAATATAGAATAATAGGTTAGTGCCGTAGATGGGACGCTTTATCCGACGAGGGGAGAAAACGTTGAGGCGAGGCTTGCCGAGCCTCAACTGTTTTCTCTCCGAGTCGGATAAAGGCGTCCCATCTACGGCACTAACCTATTATTCGATTTATCCAGTCAATATAGTTAAATGTCTTTTTATAGACTCATAACACTCTTGAAATAATTTACATTGAAAATGCAGTTTTTCGATCAACGGATCCCTCCCTTTTCACTTCCATTTAGACGTAAATAGATCTAATGAGCTACCGCAGAGGAATATAGTTTCGATACTTGTATTACTAGAAGGGAAACGTGGTTGAATTTGAAAAATAAGAAGATTTGAATCGAGGGTCGATACGTTATTTCAAACAGACATGATCTATAGTCTTTGGTCAAATTCGAGTTACGTAGTCTCTGTTTCTATTTTTAGATTCTACCTAACGTCACTCAGAAATCGATGGAACTGAACAGGCTATATTTAGGTTTATGACTATCACCGCCCCTGTAAGAGTTTATCAATCAAATAATCATGAGAGTGAAAAGAAAACATTTACTATTTATCTGTCAATTTTTGCTTCCAGGTTTGATTTTATCAAAAACGGGTTTTGCCAGCGGTGGATTAAATTAATAAAAGTGATAAATCAACGTTATTTTGTATGTGTCCTCAGTGGCGTAATCGGTAAGTGCGACGTCTCTAGAGAATAGAATTAGTTTTTGTAGGATCAGGCGCGGGTTCGAATCCAGCTGTAGCCAATTATTTTTATTTTTTTTCTCATTTGAAATATTCTTCTGGTGACCAAATAGATCTGTTAGATCTATTCCATCAACATGTTTATGAATATTTACAGAAAACTAAAATAGTTCTATGGTTATAGAATCATTACGCCTATCTACTAACCTAATAAACCTTCCACTACCGGAAGTAACCTAATAAACCTAAGTTTATTTGCACCCCCTTTATTATGTCACTAGAGAAGCCTGGTGACTGGATAAATGTTCCTTTTCGGTAGGTTTATTCGAAGAGGTCGGGTCTAAAATAGTCTAGGAGGGAATGGGTTAAGAGCGAACCCGTTGTTATTATCCATTAGCATACCAACATGACTTAACTGGCAGCATCAGTAAACAGCTTGAATACAAATGAGCCGCCGAGTAGTTAATTTTGGCCATGGCAGAAACTATAGAATCATATCTATTTTATGTCATAAGCAGACAGAGCAGACCCAGATCAGACGACTCCTATAGGAGCC
This sequence comes from Azorinus chamasolen, assembly GCA_963576725.1. Lineage (NCBI taxonomy): Eukaryota > Metazoa > Mollusca > Bivalvia > Cardiida > Solecurtidae > Azorinus > Azorinus chamasolen. The sequence continues at coordinate 6,409,557 of OY755253.1, read as the reverse complement.
GTCTGATCTGGGTCTACTCTGTTTGCAAAGGCATAGAAAGGTGTATTTTTGGAGAAAATGATTAAGTGTTTCAAACAAAATTATATAATCATAACACCGTTTACCTCTTTGCCTGATTAATGTTCCCGCAAGAACTAATGACATCATGAATATTTATTTGACATTCGGTGTTTCATCAAATTCCGTACCGTTCAACTCTACATGATTACATGTACTATTTATGCAAGAACTGATGACATACTGAATATTTATTATCTGAAATTTCATTATGTAAACTTGTCAATGAAATAGTTTACTTTGACAAAAACTGTAGAACCAGATCTATATCCCGTCTAAAGCAAACGTAGAATACCCTTAACAAACGGCTCATATAGGAGATGTCTGATCTGGGTCTGCTTTGTTTGCAAATGCGTGAAAAGGGCGTTTATATATATTTTTTTATGGGAAAATATTAACTATTTACCTGATGAATATTTATGCAAACCTAATGACATGTGGAATATTCATTTGATAAGCTGTTTTTGTAATGACATAAGAGCATTAGTTGATAGTTATACTAGGTACTGTACTGTACGTAGAGGTTGTAGACGTTCTATAAGCAGACAGAGCAGACAGAGCAGACCCCGACCAGACGGGAGCACTATGATCTGGATCTTTTCTGTTAACAAGGGTGTGAACAGCTGTCTCAATGGGATAAAGGGTTAACACTCGGATAGTCTCAAAAGTGTGAGTTAATCGGAAGTAAGTAACACGTGCTACAAACCAAGGCCCATATGTATTCACTAATATGTTAGTCTAAAGTTGATACAAACTTTCAAAACTGCAAACGAAATTATTTATTTTTAGTTGTTTTCTTTTTCAAAACAAAATGTCAGAATTGTGTATTGTGTTTTGTTGATTCATTTTCCTTTATTGTTTGTTTTAGTTATAAAGCAAAAGCGACGGTGTTCGATAATCCGTGCTAGGATATACTAAAATGTGTTGTTTTTTGTTCCAATTTATGTATAATATATTACATAAATACTTAAACTGCTCTGATCTAATATTTCGACCACTAAGGGCCTTTGTCAAAGATTATCATGTCAAAATACACGTCACATTTTTGTTACATGCATTCAGCCATAAAATCAAATCTTTGATTTTATGGCTGAATGCATGTAACAAAAATGTGACGTGTATTTTGACATGATAATCTTTGACAAAGGCCCTTAGTGGTCGAAATATTAGATCAGAGCAGTTTAAGTATTTATGTATTATATCAATTCCCTATTTTGGAATATTTACTTCATTATAATATATTATTTATCTACCTGCCATTGGGACACTAAACTTATCTGAATCATACAACTAAACCTATCTGAATCATCTTGTCACTCACCTGTATTACAAATACATCCATTGTATGCATCGTTAAGTCATTCACGTTCCATGTATGAAATATTGCTGCTTATTTCCTCTCAGATATTCGATTTTTAACATCCCATCAGCCTCGCTGCTTTCCTATCCAATGAAGTCAGTGAAGCCATAAGCCAGTGCGACGTGCAATCACTTCAGCGGAGCACCGTGATATGACGATGGAATACCTAGTCACTGACTTATATTGAACCTTTTACTCCATGAATATTCATTTAAGGAATAATTAATGTATCAAATTTAATTATCATAATGCTATGGGCGGATGAATGAATATCTATGCAAACAGTTTGGATCCAGATGAGACGCCGAGTACTCGGCGTCTCATTAGGATCCAAACTGTTTGACACCCTGATTGCATTTTGGTAGACAATTTGCTTACAGCTTGAAATTTGAAAATATAGTAGGTGAAAAATTCTGTAAAAATAATTTGCCCAGCAGGCTAAAGATTAACCTAATCGTTGTAGTGGCATATGTTTGGCACTGGTAAAAATGCAATACCATATTTATATAAGTTCATCAGCAAACAGAACAGACCTGATCAGATGAATCTGGGTCTACTCTGTTTGTAAAGGTGATAAAAGGCGCATTTAATGTTAAAGCACACCTTGTGTCACATAAGGGTCCTACGTCACAGCATCAGAAATATAAGGTTACCGTAACTCTTTTCGTGCTGAAAATGTAATGTTTAATGAAAGGTTTTCTGCTGAAATTTTTAACCCTTTCACCGCCGCAGTCGCATAAATGCACCACGACAAATAGTGCAGTTCCAGATCAGACGCCGCCTTTTCAAGGCGGCGTCGGATCAGGGACTTCACTAGTTCTCTCAATCTCTATGTCTATATATTTATTTATCTCATTTCCTTATTTTACTGAATGATTTAACAAAGTTGGATGGCAGACGACCATTAGAAATTTGGCGCCGAAAGGGTTATTTTCATTTCTGACCGAGTGTCAAACTGTCTAGATTCTGATGACACGCAGATTGCACAGCGACGCATCGAGGTCCGAGCTACTCGCAAAATTCAAGTGAGGTTGCATTCAGAGGAAGACGGGTAACTCCGTGGCCTGCTGGGTAAGTTAAGCGACTCCAACCATGGCATCCTGTTTCCTGTTTAACTAACCCTTTACTCCATACATACGCCCTTCTACGCCTTTGCAAACAGAGCAACCCCAGATGAGGCCCTGCTCTGTTTGCTAATGATATAATACATATATATTATTCTACGAGTTCTGCCATGTCCAAACGATGCTGGGCCCTTGCTCTATTATACATTGTAACAATTAGAATCTAATTAACCCATTTGCTCACACGATCCCATACATAGGACGTGGGTAAACAGTGTAGACTCTGATCAGACGCCGCACAAAGCGGCGTCTGATCAGAGTCTACACTGTTTGCTGATAGGAAGTTCAATATAAAACGAAACGAAATTGAAAATTTAGACCAGGCACCACTTAGATAAAAAAAATGGACTAATCCATTATATAAACACGGAAGAATCCACTGGGAACAAATGGGTTAATAATCATGATGTCATTATTTCTTACATGAATATTCATTTACGTAATGGGTTAAAACGTCTTCCCTTGTAGTTGTAATATAACATCCGGGTGGCAAACAAGTTGGATACTGACGAGAAGGACGCTGATATACCCGGCCCTATCCATATATCGACCACATATCTGTTTCCAACCTACATGTAATGTATTTGCAAAAGTAATTAAAGATTCGCATATATCAGACTAAAGATTAATTGTACAGTTTTAATTATTGGAGCGGGCTCATTTCATATAATTCATACGTGACCGATAGCTAGTAAACACGTTGACTAGATGTGTGGGACTCATTGGATTGATTTCAATGTATCTCACGTAATATTTGCAGAAAGAAATGTTGTACCAGATCATATATTAACATTTTCATTAGTACAGTCATGTAGAATGTAAATGAAACGTTTATCGACCTGGTGTTGATTAAGAGACACGAGTCAGAGACTGATACATCTACAGACTACATGTAGTTCATAAATACCCCAGAAAATTGGCAAAGTTCATTTTATGTGCAATGAGAATGAGAAGGGACATATTATATACGTAAACTACTTATTTACATACCAGGGCATTCTGTGAAACAATCTGGACTCAGATCACTTTTAACACCACACTGTCTTAACCCTTAGCCGACGAAGCACGATCGGACTGGTATTTGCAAACAATTTGGATCCAGATGAGACGCCGAGTAATTCGGCCTCTCATTTGGATCCAAACTGTTTGACACTCGGTCAATCGTTTCTCAAAAGCTTGATGAAGTCGAAAATCATTAACGTTACTGTAGCAGAACCGAGTTTGAGCAGACAGTATTTTGTTCCAGCAGGCTAACGGTAAACACTTCTCTTGCTGAATATTAAAATGCATGTCTCCTTCTGTACCCATGTCCTGTTGTGTAATTACATATATTTTTACTGTGTACACGTATTTCGCTGTGCAATCACTGCTGTGGAGTGCACTGGTTGCACAATCAACTTGTAAATAGTGCAGACCCTGATGAGACAGCTCCTGCAGGAGCTGTCTCATCTGGGTCTTCACTATTTACAGGTAGGTATATTGACGTGAATAGCAAGTGAAGGGTTAAGTTACTGTTAAAGATGTGTATATACCTGTATATACATATATTAATTAGTTATTTGGTGATACATGTATATAGTAATTAGACTGAAGAACACATCCACTTTGAGGCAGTGAATAACTTGGTTTGATGCTTTGATGGGTTAGTGTTTGAATATACCGGTATTACAGATAGAAAGTTTCCGCACTGTAGTGGTGTGTCTTTCTATTGTTTGTTAATAACGAACGATTGATTGAAGTGATCTTAGATGGAATGTGTTGTTTTCGTCTTGTTATTGTGTGTACAGTCAAAGGTCGTATGGACCGAGGTATTTGGGTTATTATACCCTTACATTGACCGACAAACATAGCTGATACAGGTCGGGCCTCGTTAGGAGTCCCCTCATCTGAATCAGCACTGGTCACAGATCTGCCTGAGACGTTTGTTTAACGCGCTTTTTGTTTATAACATGTCTATAGAAACATTGTAGAAACTACAAAAGTAAATGTATATATAATATATATACTCAGACTGTTTTTGTTAGTTGCAAATGCAACACGTTCGGTGTCTTGAAACAATTCAGGAACATTCTTTCTGTTTCCTTTCGTAGTGATAAACACCTGTCTTTGTGTACATTGTATTAGATGTACAGTAAAGTAAACCGTTAATCTAAACACTTAAATAGGTATCAGTATCACTTTGCAAAACATATTTCATCTTAATTCTAAGCTGCATTAAGCAGCCACCTGCCCAATAAGATCTAAACTTTGTTTATCAAAAATCGAATCATTGAGGGTTTATTGTATATCAAGCAGTAGGGATTCAATAAGCTTTCAGCTTTCATTCCAATCCTTCATCAAATTAACCCTTAGCGTGCCGGATGAAAAATGTGATGTGCCGAATATACATGTACTGGAAAACAAGATATTTTTAGAATAAGTCTTGTACGGGTAACACCTTCAACACTATACCTCATGAATATTCGTGTTAGACTATAATGAGTGTATGAATATTAATGAGCTGATTTCTATAACGGTATTATGAAAAAGGATTTTCTACCATGGCAGAAATATATTCAGATCTATATTATACCATAGCCAAACATAGCAGACCCTGATATGGGTCTACTCTGCTTACATAGGCGTCAAAAGGCGTCTCGCTGAAATCAGTTATCGCAGTACACGCATTAAGCCTTCCATTAACTCTTTGCTGAGTATGTAAATAAAATCGAATCCTGCATTTTAAAAGTTAACCGCATCTTAATATTCGCCACTGGCGTGAAAGGAGTTAATCCTTTAGCTGCCAATGCCGGATCTGTGATTACCTATGCAAACAGTTTGGATCCAGATGAGACGCCGATCTCATCAGGATCCAAACTGTTTGTTACTGTTACTATGTTTTTTAAACAAAAATGAAGAAAATCAAAAATATGAAATTTTGTAGCAGACGACAAAGTTAGCAGACGACATAATTTGGCAGCGAAAGGGGTTAAGAAATTGATGCTGACCTATATATACGATTTATTTACTCGTAATAAATCAAGAGCCAATGATGCAGATGTCATTGCGATATTTACCACTTAACAAACATGACAATCTCTCAACAGAGCACGGTGATCTACGGAATGTAACAAATTACATAAATACGATCGGAATTAACCCTTTCCTTCATGCAATCGCTTTTTCATGCCTTGCAAACGAAGTAGACCTAGGCCGTGTTTCAAGACATTAGCGGCATGTATCGCATTTGAAACTAACAAACAGTCTGGATCCCTTGCTGGCAATTGACACGGTGTCTAATCTTGTCTAGGCCTGCATTGTTCGCAGTTGTTACGCAACATCAGTACATTGTATATATGTGCTTACCCAAAACATGCTCAGCAAGATTTAGTAGACCGATGAAAGACTGTGATCAGGATCCATGTTTTCTTAGTTTCTTGGAAATATTTTAAGTCGTTCAAACCAACTTTAAAGGGGGATTTTTTTCATGAAATGCTTCTGTCTAAATCTCTATCGAAACATTTTATTTTTTTGTTTTTTACAGTGTTGTGTAAATATTACATTTATGTTTTACATCAAGCTTTATTTTTCAAGAATACCTTTATTTGTAAAGATATTGTTTTAGGTTAATAAATATGACATGGACTCAGAATGTTTTGGCCATGGCAGAAACTGTAGAATCATATCTATATTATATCATAAGCAAACAGAGCAGATCTTGATCTGACCGTTCCTCCATGGGCCGTCTGATCTAGGTCTTCCCTGTTTACAAAGTCGGAGAAAGGCGTATTTACGGAGAAAATGGTTAATTACCTCCCGTGGAGTTGTATGGATACTGACCCAGCGCCCATGTTCACTAACCTTTACAGTCCAAATTTGAGACTCGGGTCAAAAGTTTCATTAACCCTTCTCTTGCTGAATTTTAAAATACATTTCTCCTTATTTACCCATGCCCTGTTGTATAATTACATATATCTTCAATGTGTACAAGTATTTCGCTGTGTAATCACTGCTGTGAAGTGCACTGGTTGCACAATCAACTTGTAAATAGTGCAGACCCTGATGAGACACCTCCTACAGGAGCTGTCTCGTCTGGGTCTTCACTATTTACAGGTAGGTATATTGACGTGAATAGCAAGCGAAGGGTTAAGGTTTTATTCTAAAGTCAGCATTTGTAAATAAAAATAACTGGGCTAATAATTGAGATTGTTAGATTGCAAATAGTATTTATGTAAATAATTATGATATTAGCTAAATCGCAACGACGGTATGCAAACATGTCAGTGCGGGAAAAAATCCAATCAGACTGTTCCAATCTGAATCCAAATAAGAGGAGATCAGTATGAAACGCAATGCATATTTAACCCTTAGCCTGTGTCTTTATCATTCTTCTTCTTCTTCATCATCATCATCCTCGTCCCCTTCTTCTTTGTCTTCTTCTTCTTCTCCTCCTCCTTCTTCTTCCTCTTCTTCTTCTTCTTCTTTTTCCTCCTCCTCCTCCTTATTCTTCTTCCTTTTCTTCTTCTTTCCCTCCTTCTTCATCATATTCTTCTTCTTATTTTTCTTCTTCTTATCCCTCTCCGTTCTCCTTTTTATTATTCTTCTTCTTTTCCTTCTTCTTCCTCCTCTTCCTCATTATCGACACCTTCATCGTCAATATTATCATATATATTTTTCTTCACTCTACATGTGAGACTGATTGATACACTTAATATGTTCTCCATGAGTTCAAAACGTACATGTAAAATAATGGCTTAACTGAAGAATGCAGAGTCAAGAGTAGAACACAAAACTATAGCTGTAATACAAGTAACATATAGGCTAGTGTGTGAATTCATTAATAGGTTCGTTTTATCATTTGTATCGCAATGGTTGAATTACAAAATTCTCAGCAGTGATGCTTATGTTAATGTAACGCATATTATTCGGAAACTTCCTCAAAAGTTAAATACGGGCACTGGAATATTCATATAATTTATGCATCGACTTTTGTAAGACCAACTTGTCTTAACCGACTCTTGAAAGAAGGTGCTATGCTAACCTGTGGCGAACTTAATATATTTCTTTATAGACTAGCCAATGGCAGGTTATTTCTATCACATATTTCCTACGTAAATTAGAGAAAGCCATTTGATCTGTGTCTCGATCACTGTATGCAAACATCTTGTACACTCGGTATCTGGCACATTTAGGGCAAATATTCCACAAAGGTACTTCAGGTTAGCTAAAGTACAGCGCAGTAACACGTAAGACACGCACTCCAGACAAATCCAATGTATATTGTAATATCGGTTGATGCTATTTCGATATATAGTTGTCTACGCTTGATCTACATGTCTATTATTAGTTGAAACGGAAAACTCTTACCACCACAAAATAAATATTTCCGGGAGGGATAATTCAATTATATCTTGGCGTATTGCTGCTTTAGTAAACTTTAGTCTACTGATAAAACTGATGTCTACTCACATTCAGATGTCAAACAGTTTTCACTTACATACTTTCGGTTCGTCAAACCTTTTGCAAAACTATTGACTTAGTGTCAAACAGCTTGGATAAGTTAATCGTTGTCCCATCTGTATAAAGGCCGTTTGCGCGTGCCTGACAGGCCGCGCTAGGCAGGAGAAAGGTTGATTTTCAGCCTACTAAGCAACCTCACTCTCCAGCAGAAAATGACTCTACTATTTCATATTTAAGCTTCTTCTGTCTTTTTCTAGGGATATGTTCAAAGTGTCATACATTTTGGATTCTGATGGTGTCTTGTCGGGACCTTAACCCTTTCGCTGCCAATGCCGGATCTGTGATTACCTATGCAAACAGTTTGGATCCAGATGAGACGCCGAGTAACTCGGCGTCTCATCAGGAGCCAAACTGTTTGTTACTGTTACTATGTTTTTGAAATAAAAATGAAGAAAATCAAAAAAATGAAAATTTGTAGCAAACGACAAAGTTAGCACACGACAGAGTTTGGCAGCGAAAGGGTTAACTGTGTCAGTGATAAATCACTGATTCGTCTGTAACAGGCTAAAGTTTAACCCTTTCGGCGCCGAATTTCTAATTATCGTCTGTAATCCAGTTTTTATTAAATCATTCGGTACAATAAGGAGATGGGATAAATAAAAGCAAATTTCAACGGAACAAAGCACAGATATAGAAATAGAGATTGAGACAAAAAAGTAAAATTCCCTGATCAGACGCTGCCAAGAAAAGACGGCGTCTGATCTGGGACTGCACTATTTGTCGTGACGCATTTATGCGACATTGGAGGTAGAAAGGTTAAAGGGACATATCTTACGATGTTTTTTTCTGTTTTTTCATTATATAAGTCTGCAAATGTGCGTTGTCTGTTGGACTAAATCATAGATGCCTCGTAATTTTGTCCGGGTACAAATGTAATCAGTAGAATGTGTGAATTATATGTAACATTGTGAGTCAATATTGTCTGGTGGATCTGATGCAGTTTTCACTACTTTTGCTACAATCAGGCTTGTGAGAAACTACTGAGTGAGTGTCAAACAGCTTGGATACTGACGAGTTACTCGCTGTCTGGCCTAATTCTCTCGTCTGCTAACTTTGTCGTCTGCTACAAATTTTCATTTTTTTTTATTTTCTTCATTTTATTTTAAAAATCATAGTAACGGTAACAAACATTTTGCATCCTGATGAGACGTCTCATCTGGATCCAAACAGTTTGTATAGGTAATCACATATCCGGCATTGGCAGCGAAAGGGTTAAAACCATAAAACAAGGTGTTGGTTATATGTATATTCTTATGGAAGATTTTCAATTTAAACTCTGAGTATTTTTGCACCAGCCATTGTGATTTATGGGTCCCATGAAGAAGGCTGTAATTTTCTACCAGTAATTGCTCCACTTCCCCGCTAAAACCAGAAGTGTAACCATTTATTTATGAATAGTCACAACTTCAGGTGGAGAAGCATATACTTTTATGTATGAAATAACTCGTGCTTCTGATCTTAGTTCTAGCGTATAAAGGGGACATGAAATAAGTTTACCTTTGAAATACCCCGTGTCTCGTATCTGGAGCTTTAGTGTATGTACATGTATCTGAAATAGTCCTCTTAGCTGGGGGAATAAGGATTTTCTGTATCTAAAATATCCATTTTACAAGGAGCGCTAGGAACAGGGGCAAAAGGAACTGTTGTATTTTGATTAGTCTTCTTAGTTGTAAAGTGAAGCAATAGAAACTATTGTATTTCAAATATTGCTCTTAGATGGAGCTTTAGTGTCATATGGGGGATACGAACTATTGTATCTTAAATATTCATCTTGTCTAGATCTTTAGTGTATATTGGGGAAATAGGAACTATTGCATCTGAAATATTCCTCTTATTGTATAATGGGGATAGAAACCATTGCATCTGAAATATTCCTCTTAGTATGTAGCTATTGCATCTCAAATATTCCTCTTAGTGTATCTTAAACACTAATCTTGGTGTATAGTGGGACAATACGAATCACTGTATCTTAAATACTCCTCTTAGCTTGGACTTTAGTTATAGTTGGGAAATGGGAAATATTGCATCTGAAAAACTCAATGTCTCTTTCCGGAGCTTTAGTGCACAGTGGGGAAAATAAGGCCTTTCTGCATTCTAAATAACTTTCTAAATTATTGCTCTTATCTGGACTTCTATAGTACAGTGGGAAAATACTCTTCAAATCTTATTTGGAGGTCTTGTGTATTTTAAAACATATCTTAATACTAAAAGCAATCAGCACCAGAAATACATCTCTTCCATGGCGCTTAAGTGTATAATTGGGAAATGGGACAGAAGTCCACATAAGATGCGTAAATTTGAAAAAAACAACTTATTCAACAATACATCCTTCATTTCTCCACCAAGCCCTATACTGTGACCATTCTTTAGAATCGCCTCGAAGAGACCGTTCTAAAAGAGGGTAATATAATTCGGTTTGGTGGAGAAATTGCAATTTTAGTATTTAGGTTTACACCTATATCTGTTGCTCTGTTGAGCCTCAAATTTCTCACGAATGCATTCTTCTCACGTAAGAAAAACGCGCGCATTAGTCTTACAAACGTGAGAATATTTCGTTTGGACCATGCAGTCCTAGGCAAACACACGAAGGTGAGAATAATGCGTTTGTAAGAAATTAGCGGCTCAATACTGCTACTAGTATTTGATATAAAATGATTGTAGATACTTACAAAATAGAATATAATTCTGGAGCTTCTCATGAGGATAATAACGACCATGACGACAATGACAGTAATGGGCAACGATAATGACGATGATGATGTCCAATGCACATTATCTGTTTCTCGTCTTTCTTTTGGTTACACGGAACATGTATTCATCGACATATTAGATGATCTAATGAACGAGAATATTCACCAGTTTCGGTCAAAGTACACCGGATAGGATTGGATAATTAAAAAACATGTTATCGTATCCATTAAACAAATCACTGGAAATCTGAGCTTTTCTTGTGAAAAAGATCAATTATGTCTATTTGTATGATACAGTTCGATAGTTCCAAGAAGAATGCGGAAAACCATCATCTCTTTACCTACACGGGATTTCCACCCTTAAACAGAAACATCCATCAGATTCAACAAGCTTTAAAAAATATCAGAATTTCGAAGAAAACTAAACGGAAAATATACCCATGTAAAACGCAATTCAGAATTTATACAATTCTATAATATACTGAGAGGCCGGAAGCCGCTTTTAAAATCAGTCGTCTGCTTGCGGTAGTTTACTCCAGTACACCAATTTTACATTCATATCTCAACAAAGGCCATTTTCAGACAGTTTGTTAATTTGTTGATGTACTTAAGCGTCACCGACACGTTTATACACCTGTCCATTCATTTTGTTCATTATTATAAACAGTAATTTCTTCGGTAGATATCTCGTTTTGGCTACTTTAAATATGCGTAAGCAAAATTAAATCTGACTAAATACATATTTGCAATTTCGATTCCTGATTCGAATCTATTCACAATTTTATTTATCTGATGAAAAACTACAGGTCATGTTACATTAATGTCAAGCTGCTATGTTATAAGTACTATCTTTTGAAATATCAATTCCCCCTTCTAATGTTTGTTTTTAAATGTGTTTCAATATTGTGTTACGTTTGACTTTTATCTACTCAAACTTTTTTAAACGGTTGTTTGGACAAAACTGTCAATAGCAGATCTCTCTGCAAATGATTGTTCATTATGCATTCACGTCGTCTGTCTATAGCTACTATTTCATATGTGAGGGACGCGCACAGGCTCGTGGTTAACATATTTCTGATACTACTATTCAGAATAACATGAAACATTGTAACTTTTCTAGAGTGAGCGTGCTGGCTTCCTGTAGTAGGGTGAAGTTTTCATTTTTATTGCATCTTTTCGTGCTGTTCTATGTTCAAAACTCCCCAGTTCTAGCATGAGCCTTATATATCCAAACGTCAGAAGAGTCTCAATTATCAATTAATAATGTAAAACACCCGTTTAAACGTCATGTCGGTATAAACAAACGATTCCTTGAAAGCTACTGTTTTACAAAATACTCTGTTGTGTTACTTTTAATAGCAAACTTAATACATGTAGCTTGGCTAATGATACTGCTTACAAGGCCAATAGAAAGTTGCAATTTCTCAAAAGAAAAGCTTCTATTCCCGTGGGTATTAACTATGTTGCATGCTATTTTTGAGCAAGTTCTGCTTTGTCTAGAACCGTCAAATGCGTGGTTGTCTTCTATATTCAAATGCTCTGGCGATATCCGTCCAAACCCCGGGCCGATGAGTAGTGGAACTATATTGATAACACCTGCTTCGAACACGTCTACACGATCTATAGATGTTTCAAGTAGTTTATATATGATTCATTACAATGTGCAGAGTATTCTGCCTAAGCCAGATCTGCTTGCATACGAACTATTAAATTTTGACATCCTTACTGTTTCGGAAACATGGCTCTCCGAATCTGTACATTCAGATGAACTCCATATATCTTCTTTTCATACTCCAGAAAGGAAATTCCGTTCGTGCGAGTTATCATGTATGTCAAAAAATAGTATAGCTTACAAACGGATACATGATCTTGAGATACAAGAGCTAGAATGTATTTGGATTCATATTTTGCTTAACCACAAATATGTTTCAGTTGGTGTGTTCTACATACCGCCTAGTTCTTATTCTGCTTACTTTAATAAGATGGAGAATTCTATTAGCCTTGCGATGGACAATGGTCTAAATGATATTATAATTACTGGTGTTTTCAATTTTAACTAACGAAATTCTCAAACAGCTCGTAAAATAACTTCTCTTTGTCAGTTCTTTGGTTTAGTCCAGCGAACCGACAAATTTCACCGAACATTCATCCTCTCTAATAGATATCGTATTAGTAAAACATAGCGATAGTCTTATAACAAGTAGGGTGGCAGATCCTTTTCCAGAGCAAAGTGTAAGATATCATTGTCCTATTTGTGGATTTTTTAAAAACAGAAAACCAAAGATTAAAACATACAGTAGAACAATTTGGAAATATGACTAAGGAAAATATGACATTCTCTGTCAGAAAACAATTTGACACAAACTGGAGCATTCTTAAACACGATGATATAAATGTATATGCAACTAATATGACAGACATATAAAGACTGTTAACTGTTAACGCCAGTTTAGATGTAGTCTTAGGAAGGCGGCCTATGAATTTGAGAAACAGGACAATGAAAGAATCAGTGAACTGTCTGAATTGGACCAAAAAGGGTTTTGGAGAATAATTAAATCACGAAAAGGCAAATGTAACAACAAGCAGGGGTCTGAAATTAAATTTGAACTATCAGTAGAAAGAGATCCTGACAAAATACTTCGAGGTTGGAGATCTTATTTTGAAAAGTTGTATGAAGTCACAAATGACGCTGCCTATGACAATCATTTTCGGAAATTTGTTGAACAAAAACTAAAAGATATGCTCAGTGTTGATGCTAAAGACAGCAATTTTTCTATTTTATTAACCAAACCTGTAACAGTTGAAGAATTAATTGAACTCGTTCGCAAGTTACCGAATGGGAAGGCAGCCTCATTTGACCACTTATGTTACGAACACATCAAATTTGGCGGGGAAAAACTCGCTAAGTGTCTTGCATTATTGTTTAATGAAATGCTCCGTTGTGAATACATACCTAGTCAGCTTAAACAAAGCCTCACCATAACTCTCCACAAAGGCGGTGGTAAATCAACCAAAGACCCAAATAACTATAGAGCAATATCGTTACTTCCGGTTGTGTTCAGACTGTTTGAAAAAGTTATACTGACGCGCTTAGAGACATATAACTTCAATAATAAATTAAACCCTTTACAACATGGCTTCTTGCGTGGGAAATCCTGTAAAATGGTATCCTTATTGTATCAGGAATCAGTCAACTACTGCAAAGAACGTAATAGCAAGTGTTATACATGTTTCCTTGATGCCTCAAAGGCCTTTGATAAAACATGGGTGGACGGGATTCTATACAAACTACACAATATGGATATTCAAGGCAAGGCTCTTCGCGTATTCAGTCAAATGCTTCGAGGACACTCCAGTCGTGTGTTTGGGTTTGGTCATTTATCGGAACCGTTCTGTATTTTTCAAGGCACGAGACAATGAAGCATATGTTCCCCATTCCTATACACAGTGTTCCTTAATGATCTCTTAGATGAGCTGTCAAACTCACAGCATGGTTTACAAATAAACGGTATTCCCCTGTGCGCGCCTACCCAGGCCGATGACATAGTGCTGCTTTCATTGTAAAAAATCGGGCTAAATGAACTGCTGAAAATATGCTACAGATACGCCTGTAAATGGCGCTATACTTACAACGCCAGCAAATGTGCACTGATGGTCCACAACAAAAAGCAGAAAGAACCGGAAGTGGTATTCTATGCAGACAGTCTTTTACCAGACGTATCGTCCTATAAACATTTAGGCATTGTTCAGACTCAGTCGGGGAGATCGCCTGCGAATATTGACGACATTCGGCAGTCCGCGAGAGGCACTCTATTCAGTCTCAAGAGCTGTGGGGTTCACAGCAATGGTCTCAGTCCAACTGCCGCCGCCAAGCTGTACACGTCGATAATATTACCACGCGCTCTCTTCGGCTGTGAGTTATGGAATAATATCACGCAATCGGACTTGAAATATCTGGAATCCACTCATCACTTTTGCTTGAAACATATTCAGTCACTCCCGATGCGCACGCGATCTGACATGGTAAAAGGTTTACTTGGCTTCACGACGTTAGAAGCCTACATTGACACACAAAAACTGAACTTCTTAGGTTCAATCTGTAGACTTGAATCAAAGGACTTGACGCTTCAACTTTTCTTACACAGACTCTTCCAACACCAAAACGGTTGTTCTAGAACAACCTTTGGCTTCATTTCTGATATCACAAGAATCTTAACTAAGTACAATCTTTTACCATATCTTGAAGAATTTAAAAATTCCTCAAATTTTCCGGGAAAATACTCCTGGAAAAGTCTGTGTAAGAAGTCCATCATGTCTCATGAACAAGTCAGTTGGTTAAATCGCATGATGTCAGATCCTGAATTTTCAAGATTTCGAGAAATAAATGCAAATCTGACAACATCTAACATATGGCGTGTTTGCCGAGAGAGGCCTTATTCTAGGGAGTTGATGTCATTTCTAGCAAGACTTTCTTGTAAACCTGTAGTTTTCAACGAGAAAACATGTGGAGGGTGTAACCAGATTCTATCAGACGAACTGTTTCATCTTGCCATTAAGTGCAATAATACCCACGTTAAGAACCGTAGACAAGAGTACTATTCAAGACTCAGAACTAATTTTGGTCACAACTTAAGTAGTCTGCTCACTGACACTATAAATGACTCACAGCGAGTGAAATATCTCATAGGCTTTGTGGACAACCAGATGCAGAGTGTGTTAAGTGCTGATCAATACCCTGATTTCTTATGCTGTAACGCAGCTTACCTGAAAGACATTCAAGCCATATTCTTGACGTTTGATAACATGACTGATTAACTCGCTGAGCTCCTAACCGGCAAACGGACACTCACTTTGTATTGCAAATTGGCAAACATTGCAGACCCTGGTCAGATAATCATCTGTTCTGGGTCTGCACTGTTCGCATAGGACTAGTGCAATTCTTACTAATGCACTAGTTGTGGAGAACGCGTATCCACTCTGTCGGGGCCCTGTGAATTAACCAGTTAGGTAAACTAGTGATTCCCTTTGAACGTGTTTCATTTCGGTTTCGAGAAACACATTTATATATGAGGGACCCATTAGTAATTACTTTATATCCGAAGAAATAACCGTGTTTTCGCCTTTCAAGTAATTTCTCCCATCGCCTTCAGAGAAACATGCTCGAAGGACTGAGACATTGTTATATAAATGTGATACAGTGGAAGATTACTATTCTCTCATTGAATTTAAGTGGCAAATAGTTTGAAGCCTGATCAAACGTCGATTAACTAAACGTCTGAGCTGGTTCAAAAACTGCTCGCAATTGATATGACTGATTTAGTGTGAGTGTATATAGTTATATATATGAGCGGAGAGAATAGTGTTTCTCACCTGTTATGCACTGATCATCAACATATGGCCTTTCATCTATGTGAGATGAAATCTAGATATTTCCCTTATGTTTCTGTATGTTGCATGTGTGTTTGTATTCCTTAACTATTTGCATGTTCGTACATGTAGTCATTTACTACTTTATTGTAATGTTATGTTATATGGCTCTCCAGAAATTGGAGGAAATAAAGTTATATATATATATATATCATAGAAACTTAATAGCGAAACATTATCCTCTAAAGATTGATGGACAATTCTCAAAGATTTCATTGGTAAAAGTGGAAAAACGTCCCTCCTAACACTTATTCATCAGGACAAATCTATTGCTGATGAATATGAGAAAGCGAATTTGTTAAATTATTATTTTACAGAATAAACAAATCTCAAAGATAGACACGTCCCTGTTCCTAATATTACCCAGTCAAATGTTTCAATGCCTACATGTGTCTTGTTACCAGAAGGTCAATCGGTTTTAGTAAGCCTTCCTTTAGCTAATATAGTAAAATAATTGCCTGGGCTAAAATCCTGGCTAGTATCTTTCAATCCATCTAAATCAGGATCATTATTGATATCGCGTAAAAAGAACAAATCAATGCACCCTCCGTTACTTATGCTGCAAGAACAAATTCTTGAAGTAGAATCACATAACCATCTGGGTGTTATCCTCTCAGATAACGGTAGCTGGAACACTCATATCGAACATATTAGTTTTATGGGAACATAGTCAAAGAGGTAGAGTCACATACGAAAAGACGCCGCTCCAAACACCATCAAACAAGAAATGGCACGGTCACACAAGACAAAACATAACGGGACGAAAAATTAAACATTAAGCATATTAAATAACAAAGCTGATCATAGGCTGAAGGCCGGAGTACCGCCTTGGAATCAAAAGCTTGGAATCGAATTAATATAAAGCGTAAACTCAAGTATGTTCTAAATAGGAAATCCCTTGAAATAACATATTTGTCTTTCATAAGACCACTATTGGAGTATGCAGATGTTATTTGGGATAATTGTTAAACTCAATATAAAATTGACCTTGGTAAAATAATATATGAAGCTGCTAGAATATCTACAAGGACCACTAAATTGATATGTAATTTCTGAATTGTGTATAATTGAAAGAAATAAAATGTGTTTAATCTAAGTTGTTAATAAGTCATTTCGGCTAAACAGCAATCGCAATTTGCGCTATAACTATCTTAACTATTGATCACAGCATTAACATATGAAAAGAAAATATTAAAACAAATTATCTTATCCGCATTTTCACATGAGCAAAATGTGTTCGTACCTACAGCACTAGGAGAACATACGAATGCATTTTCCAAGCAGCAAAATGATAGTATTGAGCGCACGTCTTTTCGCACGATGAGAAGAATGCGTTTGTGGGAAATTTGAGGTTCAACATAGCTCTGATGGGAAATACATGACTTACCTAGAGCTTTAGTGTATATTAGAAACATAGGAACTATCTGCATCTGAATTAAGAGTTCATCTGTTACCTGGCGCTTTAATGTCACTCGCTCATATCGAAGTACAACTATGACAACTGCGCATGCCCAGGTTGAAGTACAGTAGAACCTATCTTAGCGGCCATTCATCTATTGAACATAGGAGTCCTAATACAACAGGTATTTGCTGAATGCAGGGAAGCACTAATGCATAAAACTCATATAAGAGCTTTTCTGCATTACTTTCTACCTGAATTAAACCATCTGCCTTGCTGACCCATACTTAGACCTAGTTTGGTGGCCGTTTAACCCTTCGCTTGCTGAATTTTAAAATACATTTCTCCTTCTTTACCCATGCCCTGTTGTATAATTACATATATCTTCACTGTGTACAAGTATTTCGCTGTGCAGTCACTGCTGTGGAGTGCACTAGTTGCACAATCAACTTGTAAATAGTGCAGACCCTGATGAGACAGCTCCTTCACTATTTACAGGTAGGTATATTGACGTGAACAGCAAGCGAAGGGTTAAGACAGGCGCTACTGTACACGCACCTGTATTACTTTGTTCCGTTCTCTGACTCATCTAGTCGTGATATTCAAATGTTTAATTTCAATAAACTAAGAGTATCTAAATTGGTCCTCTGTTCTAGGTGTGCCATATAATCCATAGGGGCTTTCAAAGCCAAACAAAAATAAAACTAAAAACTATCAAACATCATACTGAAACATCAAACCCCACAAACACTTCTCATCTTATTAAAGAATTCCCATTGTTAGTTATATGAAGCTGGAACAATTAGTAAAAACAAAATGTGTTTGCACAATGAAACAGAATGTTTACTTTTAACAGCGTTTTTGTTTCAAACTGCGCAATTTGTATTTGTTCATTATAATCTAGGGTACTGAATATAAGAGCTATGCAAATAGTGCAACTTTGAATATGAATTTATTACAGAGTTACAATAAAAAGTGTCATAAAATCAATAGAAAAGATGATATCAAATGTATTTATAATGAATTGGCGTCGCATCTGGGCAAAAACCTTTTTATTTTCGTTTTAATAAACATATAAAAATGTGCACTATGAAAAGTGAGATAGACGAAAGATAAAACGATTTGTCACCCATGAGGCCAAAAATAAAACGAGTGTCCGCCCATGAGGCCCGAAGTTCTAAAACTAGAATAGACCGATTAATGAACGAAAACTCTTCATTCAAACATAAATAAGAATTACAATGTGAATTAATTCATTATTTTCCGAATATAAAGGTTTTAAACATTTTTAGAAACGGACAAATTAGTGTACCAACTTGAAATTCCATATTTGACTGTTTTTATAATGTGCGAAAATGATAAGTACGTTTGATGACAGAACGACAGAAAATAATACGATAGTCATTATCCTGCCAAACACAACATGACTGATTTGTTGCACATGTACCTACTTCTAATTTGTTAGCCCCCCCCCCTTCCTTCATATCAAAGCAATTTCACGCATTTGAAAACAGAGAAGATCCAGTTAATATGTTAACCATTCCCTCCATAAATACGCCTTTATACGCCTCTGAAAAGGTCACTTTTTGAAACCATTGTGATAAATAGAGAATTTTCTCCATCGGAGCAAATGCTTCATTTACCACAATGGTTTCAATACTACACAATTCTAAACTTTTGCTTTTCTCTGGTAATAGTTCATTTACGGTAGATTTATTCAAAGAGGTTGAGTCTAAAAATACCCTATTGGGTCAAAGGTTAAGTACACCTTGATAAACTACTTGCCCAGTGTCACACACTTTGGCTGGGTTTGGTTTTTATCGAGTTTGAACGTTTAACAGTAGTTCAGTCTTATCACGACGTCCAGCTAATTACAGTTGAAGGAAGACCCCAGTGGTTCTTCCGTGCACGGAAAAAACATTGGTTCGTGCACAGAGGAACATCTGGATAGAACCACCGACCTACCGCAAGCCAGCTGGAAAGCTGCCTCACATGTAAAATGCAAACCGAAACAATTTGGATCCTGATGAATCGCCGAAATAGTCAGGATATATTCTGTTTGCAAATATAATCAAGCCCTAATTAGTATCCTAAGGGTTAAGTTACTATCAGAAGACATGATGTGGCTAGTGTTACGATAGCGCAACGTATGTCAGGAATACAGATATTGGGAGAATGCTATCAAGAATTCCGACCGTGAAATTATGAGTGCCTTGACATGTAACACAATGGATCATATTAGCACTTATTGGTTTATTTATTTGAGCATTCAGAGATGTGTAATATGTATGATTGGAATACTTATAACTCATGCTTTATTTCTCCACCATATCAAATGTTGGAACCACTCTTAAAATCGTCTCTAAAGAATGGTTCCAACATAGGGTGTGGTGGAGAAATGACGCTTTTAGTAATTTGAATATGCCTTATGACTCTGGAATAATATTTATTGACAGGTCAAACATTGGTCTTCTTTGAATGTACATACATAATCAAACAAAACATAAACATTATAAACATAAGCAATATTGTCTTCTTATTTCAATCGACATCCCCAAAAGTTAAACAGTTTGAATCATGACGATACCCACCATGCATAAAATTAACTCTTTCCGCCATACAAACGACTTTTAACACATTTGGAATGATAGAAGACAACGACCAGAAAGTTCCTATAGTGGCCGATTGATCGGGATCAGCTCCTTAGGAAATTACAGTAGAATCTCTCTATAACGACCACTAAATTACATCAAGTATTTTGTGTTAAAGGCAAGTGACTGCTTAAGGCAAGGTAAAAGTAAAACAGAACGCTCATATAGGAGTGTTCTGTTTCACTTTCACATTGCTTTAAGCAGCCACCTGCCCTAAATGCTAACTAGTTAATAAAATTTAGTGCCGTTATAGAAAGGTTTTACTATATAACAGTAACGACTCTATAATGTCTCCCAATACCATACGTTCCGGAATAGGTGTGACATGAAATAGTCATAATGTCATTATTAAGTCATACTGTCATTAGTTCGTGCAGGAACCAGAGCAACAGATAAATTTGCGTACTCAAATACTAAAATCCTCATTTCTCTGACCAATCTTTAGAATCGCCTTTTCGTGATGACTCTAAAGAGTGTTCAAAACATAGGGTTGGTGGAGAATTAAAGAAACTATTCCTGAAAATGTTTTAAGTTACGTATATTATCTGGAGCTCTGATGACTATTCAAGAGCGAAAGGGTTAAGCACTGCACTCGAAAACACTGTACGTTTCTCCCGAGTTCCTTTCAACGTCCATAATATGTAAGCTTCTTGCATTAATCGCCGCCATTTTGCTCATTATTGAATCTATAGGGGAGTTGTTATTTCTTCGTCCTAACCTCACCACTTCTTCGTATTCTCCACAATCACACTCGTCGCATGTAGCACCCAGAGACAGCAGGCCATTTCGGTTACAACACTGCCCAACACCTGAACCATGGTTATACTCATTTGGAACATCAATATAGTTTTTC
This sequence comes from Azorinus chamasolen, assembly GCA_963576725.1. Taxonomy (NCBI): domain Eukaryota; kingdom Metazoa; phylum Mollusca; class Bivalvia; order Cardiida; family Solecurtidae; genus Azorinus; species Azorinus chamasolen. Next base: position 6,388,497 of record OY755253.1, on the reverse strand, counting down.
CGATAATTCTCGAGAATATCCGATTCCGACACTTCGGAGGGTTCCGGTGGAGCGAAATCAATATGTGACGGACATCTATACGGCGGTTGTAGTTCTCCGTCAAAATGGTTAGGGGTGGTCTGGCAGTGGTCAAAATAATGTTCGGACAATAGGCACATGTTTTCGTTTTCATCGGACATTTCCAGATCTTCTGGAGATGCATCAATTGTGCTGCCCTTAAGAGAGTTAACGCTTCCCCCACGTCCGGAATCATTTGATGTGTACCTTTCTCGGGAAGACCGTGGGACATCAAGTCGCAAGAGAATTTCCATCCGAGAGGTATTCGGGTTAATGTTAATATTTGATTCAGCTCGATTACTAGAACTGTCTTTATCTAGATTAACAGTAATTGCCACACACTGAGGGTCCTGAGAACTTGTCTCTTCACTGTGTCCATTATTAGTCTTTCCGGCAAGACGTTCAATATATCGAATAAATTGAGTATGCTCTTTGGGAACTTTGTAACACTTCATAGCGCTAGATAACGAGTCCAATTCTGGACCAACGTCGTAAAATGTCAATGCTACATTAGATATACAGATGCTAAAACCAACTGAACAGTTTACAATACTTTCATTAATTGCTTTGATATTGTCCAGAGTTACAATATTGGGCAGAACGAAACAGCAAACAACACATTGGTTACCTTCCGCGTTTTCTATCTGTTTAGCCTCATTTTTTTGTTCCCACGAGACCTTGTTTGCAACCTGGACAGTTTGAAAACACGATTTTGTTACGTCACTGAGTTTGGAATTCAAATCATCGGTCAAATTCAAAACGGTATTTTCGATTCGGACGTTGGCGTCCAACATGATTTGTTTCTTGTAGTCCTCAATATGAGCCCGAACGTTACCGACTGTGTTTGAATCTTTAGGCAGGTGTGTTAAATCTTCAGTAGCGTCAATAAACACGAGTAGCAGCCTTGAACAGTCATTCTTATCTGAAATAGAAAACATTTAACTTGAATTCAACTACAGTCGAACATCAATATCTCGAACTCGGATAACTCGAACTTCGTTTTAACTCGAATTAAAAGTTTGGTCCTTCCAAAATTTACAATACAAGTTTGTTTTAAAATATATCACTATGCATATCTAGAAACACACGTGACAGCTTAAAGTGACTTAAACGTTATGGTGAAGCTCCTGTATGAGATTTTATCTTTACTTTCGACCTGTATTAGGATGTGCATTTGGTTTAGATTGGTTTTTATCAGAGTGTACGTCGTTTTAACAGTATTTCAGTCATATCACGACGTTCAGCGAATTACAGGTGGAGTAATACCCCAGAGGTTCTTCTGCGCACGGAACAGATTACACTGTTTCGTGTACAGAAGAACATCTATTAAAGTAGAACCACCGACCTGTGCATTTGAGAAATTGTTCAGATTAGAAATCGGATGACTCAAACCTCTGGTATCTCGGAAGTAATTTATATGGCCCATTGAAGTTCGAGATATCGAAGTTCAACTACATGTATGTCTTCATTTCTCCACCAAATCCTAAGTTGTGTCATGAGATAGGATAAATTTGCCAATGCATACCTGCATTTTGGGGAGGGGGTGGCATTTAACAAAGCATTCACTCAGTTCATAAGAGTTTAAAGATGCATAGCTGTGATATCGACATTTGGCTATGTATACACTAAAACCAGCATGAGTCTACAGATGCATAGCTGTGGTATCGATATTATATACTCAATCAATAGTAGTTTACAGATGCATAGCTGTGATATCGACATTTAGCTATTTATACACTCAATCAATAGTAGTTTACAGATGCATAGCTGTGATATCGACATTCAGCTATTTGTTCGTTCAATTACTAAGAGTTTACAGATGCATAACAGTGATATCGACATTCAGCTATTTATTCGTTCAATTACTAAGAGTTTACACATGCATAGCTGTGATATTTACATTCAGCTATTTATTCGTTCAATTACTAAGAGTTTACATATGCATAACAGCGATGTCGACATTGAGTTAACCGTTTCCTCATATACGCCTCTGTACGCCTTTGCAAACAGAATAGATCAAGATCAAGATCAGACGGTCCCTGTAGCAGCCGTCTGATCAGGATCTGCTCTGTTTGCATATGAAACGAAATAAATTTGATTCTTTTGTTTCTGCCACGGTATAAATCAATTGTTAATAGTAGTGTTAAAAAGGCTTATCAACCTTTAGCCTGCTATGGCAGGATGAGTGAATACCTATATGCAAACAGTTTTAGATCCAGATCAGACGCCGAGTAACTCGGTGTGTCTCATCAGGATCCAAACTGTTTTACACCCTGCTTGCAGTTTTGTAGACAAATTGATTATCTGTTGAATTTTGAAAATGTAGTAGGTGAAATATTCTGTAAAACTAATTTGCTCAGCAGGCTAAAGGTTAATACTTATATAGTCATGGTTTCTAGCATAAATATAATGAGTGAAGCAGTTAACCCATTCCCTCCTAGTGACACATTTTGGCCCCTATGTAAAAGTCACATTTTGAAACCTTGTGGTAAATAGAGCATTTGCTCTATATGAGCAAATGCTCTATTTATAACAGTGGTTTCAAAACTACAGAATTCTTTTAAAATTTTCCTTTTCTCTAACAAATGCTCCATATCGGTAGATTTAGTCTAAAATAGTCTAGAAGGGAATGGGTTAAACAAATACAAACGGAGGGAAATAAATTCACCTGAGTAATGCACACTAGAAAACTGACAAAAGTAAATGCCAAATACAGTTAAGCAGACGGTTTTATTTTTATACATCAGGGTCCAACATGTAGGTACACGTATATTACAAAATTACTTTGCAACCATTACCTGTGGTCTTACCTTGTTTTGAAACAAGACATTTTTGCTGGTGCGACTTTAGGCATTCCCAAATCTGACGTCGAAATACTGGGAAAAAAAAGAAAAAACGTAAAATAGGTATATAATTATGGTTGAGAGCGACGCGTATATGAATCAATAAAAATACAAGAGTCTGATGTTATAAACCTTCTGAGTCTGAGTCTGAGATCGATTTCAAGCATCTGATTGGTCAGATGTTGAGCCAGCTCAAAATTTGACCAACCAGATGCTTGATAATAATCTCAGACTCAAGCAAAACGTGAAGAACAATACAGTAAATAAGAAGCTTGCTGTATCACTTTATTCCTAGGTTTAGATATAGTACATTGTTCGCAAATTTTAGAAGACACATTTCTTCCTCAGGAGCGCTGATGCAGCAGTAATAAGAGGCCTTTACTATTAACCCTTCTCTCGCTGAATTCTAAATGACGTTCTCCTTCTTCACCCATGTCCTGTTGTATAATTGTATATATCCTCACTGTCTACAAAAATGTTCTCTGTGCAATCACTGCTGTTAAGTGCACTGGTTGCACAATCAACTTGAAAATACATGTAGTACAGACCCTGGTAGGACAGCTCCTGCAGGATCTGTCTCAGCAGGGTCTTCGCTATTTACAGGTATGTATATTGACGTGAATTCCTACAAGAGCTGTCTCACCAGGGTCTTCCCTATTTACAGGTAGGTATATTGACGTGAACTCCTACCAGACCTGTCTCAGCAGAGTCTACCCTATTTACAGGTAGGTATATTGACGTAAACTCCTACAAGACCTGTCTCGGCAGGGTCTACCCTATTTACAGGTAGGTATATTCACGTGAACAGCAGGAGAATGGTTAACATGCTGTAATAGTATTGTCTGCTCAAACTATGGAGCAATAGTGCTGCCTTCCGATTAGTTCACGGCTTTACGAGACTACTGACCGAGTAACGAAAAGCGTGTGTCTTGATGAGGCGCTGATTTAGTCGGTATCACATCTGGATCCAAACTGTTTGCATATACAGTAAAACCTCTCTTAACCGGAAGTTAAATTTAGTATAAATATCGGTCTTGGGGACAGGGGACAGCTTAATGCAGGGTGGAAGTCATGCAGAAAGCTCCTAGAGGAGCTTTCTGCATGACTTTCACCCTGCATTAAGCAGTCACCTGCCTAACATATATAAATTCTTCTCTACTAGAATTTCGGTTAAGAGAGGTTTTACTGTACAAGTCAGGACTCGCTCGGCAGCATAAAGGTCAAAAACAAGTTTGTAATGTATACGCAAACTGACGCTAAATACACCTTATATCCCATAAGATGTTTCATTTGGTTGAATCTATCCCAGAGACATCTCGAACTGGTGTCTCATACGGGTCCAAACAAATTGACATTCCGTAAAGGTTTTAACCCTTTCCCTGTTCTATGTTTATTCCAAATTTCAATGCCTACTGAATATGCGTGGCCAACATAATTATAATGAAATATGGAAGGTAAAACACTGTAGCCATTTTAGAAAATAAAGGAATAGATCTATCAAATTCCATCAGCACATAGAGCCGTCTGATCTAGGTCTACTCTGTATGCAAATGCGTGAAAATGCTTTTATATGAAGGACAGTGTTAAACGAAAGACAGTGTCCTTTCTTTAGCCATGTAGTTTCCAGGTATTGCCGCTTGTAAATTTTGCTATCTGTTCCAATTGTCATTTTGAAATTTCAAAAACAAAACATAATTAGATGTTTAACCTTTTGAAGGCATGAATAATGGTACCCAGTGTAACAGTAATAGTGTAACAGTGTAGAACCAGATCAGAGGGTTCCTAGGAAAGCCCTCTGATCAGCGTATGTACTGTTTTTCATTACAAGCACATAGCTTCTAGCATCTAGCCTCCCATATTCATATGACTCTATAATATTATAAAACTGATAGAAGATTCCACTTTAAAACTTCGGTTTTGAAAGGTTTAAAAAGATAGCATTTGTACAACAGGATAAGGATTTTTCAAAATGGTTTAACCCTTTCAGTGTCACGCACACATTCCATATGTTAAACATGTCGCAATCTTCAGGTTTCAAAGCGAGGTGTTCTTCATTTTCTTTACAAACACCTTATCAGAGTATCAAACAGTATGGATCCTGATGAGACGCCGAGTTACTCGGCGTCTCATCTGGATCCAAACTGTTTACAAAGTTTAGCAGCCTATGGCGGCGAAAAGTTTAAATGCGTTTCACGCAAAGTTAACAGTTATTTGTCAGTTTGTTTGGTCCAAAGCTTTCAGTAACTTTTTTTTAAATATCTGAAGTGTCGGCAGCCTGATAATATCTCCTGTTTAGATTGAACGTATACAGCTGAAAAAAGATAACACCTCGTGATTAATGACTTATTCATGACAATTGTCTAACTCGTTAATAACACATTTTGCATTTGTCTGGAAATAACTGGACTGGTTTAAATGATGTGAATGGCTTTTTGCAAACGATGTCACTTAAAAACTCTACATTATGCATCCATATTTTCTTCCACGAGGATAGAAATAATACCATCATGAATAGTATCCATATATACGCCTTTTAAGGCCTTTATGAAAACAGTAGATCCAGATACGATGGCTCTATACAGGAATCGTCTTATCAGGATCTGGGTCCATGCTTATAAAGCTTTTAGTTGAGTCTGAGTTTCGTTCTCAAGCTTTTGATTGGGCAGATTTGAGTTCTCAAGCTTTTGATTGGTCAGATTTGAGCCTTTGGCTCAAATCTGACCAATCAAAAACTTGAGAACGAAACTCAGACTCAACTAAACGCTTATTAAATATTATACCAGTTATATTTTTAGTGACACAGGGCGATTTTCTTTACCAAAGGTGGGAAGCTTTGGTAGAAAATCATTTGCTTTTAATGGTATTGTTCTGTGGAATGGTCTTCCTCAACGTCTTAGGGATGTTGATTCCTCCCACACGTTCAAACATGCCATCAAAGCTCATTTATTGGCCACTTAATTTCTTAATAGTGTTTTTATTTCGTAATTGATTTCAATGATATATGCATCTTAAATTATTGATAGTTGTCCCAAAGTAATTAATCAGTTTTAATTCTATTGCAGTTTTATAGTTTGGCTGACAAATTCTGTGATCTCCAGATTCAATGTGATAAACACTTTGACTGTGATATATGTGACCTCAGTAACATTCCTGAATTGATGACATGTTTAGTTGATCATTGATTGATTATTTGCTGCTTCGGTAGAAAATCAAATTTTCTGACACATGACTTTCTGTGTCATGCTGCCAATATTAGGGACCACAATGGAAATAAGAGGAATCCTTTCATCTTTTTTGTGTTATCCCTGGTATTGGTGTGCATTGCATGGCTATCTTAAATCGAGTTAGTATATATTTAGATTTTATTTATGTAATAATTTTATTTTTTTAAACTGATGAACTCATGGTTATTATTGTATTGGATTTTTATGCATCATTTTGTTTTAAATTGCCATGTTATGTATACTAGCCAAATAAAATTATTATTATTATTATAGGTCTGAGTAAACAGTTTCTGCTTTGACATTAACCTTAGTATTCATATGCCATTATAAAAACCGGCTGCTTACTATTCGTGATATCATAACGTCTTACATCAGAGCTCCAGATAAGATGCGCAAATTTAAACATGTTTAAGCATAGCTCCTTTATTTCTCTACCAAACCCTAGACTGTGACTACTGTTTAGAATCGTCTCTTCGAGAGTGGTCACAGTGTAGAGTTTGGTGGAGAAATTACGATTTTAGTATTTGGATACACATCTTTATCTGTAGCTCTGCTTACATGACTGTTCATTAAGTTAAATTATGTATGCATGTAATTGTACCTGCTAAGATGACAACTACAACTGCAAGAACAGTGATAGCCACTGCACACGTGATGGCGATGACCTTGACCGACGATTGTTCCTGGACTACTTTTCTAGCCACTGCTGCTAAGGCCACTGAAAATGTGAACAAGAGGGCCAGAATGGCCCTGAAGCGCTCACCAGACAATCAGAGGAGAAGATTTTCAAAGTTTTCACTATATGCTTTTATAGAAAACTAGCCGGCCCTGGGGCGGGCCAATTTTGACCCCAGGGACATAATTTATATAACTTTTGTAGAGGACTTGAACATGATGCTATGAGCCAAATATGATATCTGAGAACCTTTCAGTTTCAGAGGAGAAGATTTTCAAAGTTTTCTCTATATGTTTCTACTGAAAACTACCCACCCCTGGGGCGGGGCCAATTTTGACCCCAGGGCCATAATTTATATAACTTTTGTAAAGGACCTGAACATGATGCTCTGTGCCAAATATGAAAGCTGAGCGCCTTCCAGTTTCAGAGGAGAAGATTTTCAAAGATTTCACTATCTGTTTCTATTGAAAACTTCCCACCCCTGGGGCGGGGCCAATTTGAACCCCAGGGCCATAATTTATATAACTTTTGTAGAGGACCTAAACATGATGCTATGTTCCAAATATGCAAGCTGAGAGCCTTCCAGTTTCAGAGGAGAAGATTTTCAAAGATTTCACTATTTGTTTCCATTGAAAACAGCCCACCCCTGGGGCGGGGCCAATTTTGACCCCAGGGCTATAATTTATATAACTCTTGTAGAGGACCTGAACATGATGCTCTGTGCCAAATATGAAAGATGAGAGCCTATCAGTTTCAGAGGAGAAGATTTTAAAGATTTCACTATTTGTTTCTATTCCGAAAACTACCCACCCCTGGGGCGGGGCCAATTTTGACCCCAGGGTCAAAATTAATATAACTTTTGTAGAGGACCTGATCATGATGCTATGTGCCAAATATGAAAGCTGAGCGCCTTCTTGTTTCAGAGGAGAAGATTTTCAAAGATTTCACTATATATTTCTATTGAAAAATGCCCACCCCTGGGGCGGGGCCAATTTTGACCCCAGGGCCATAATTTATATAACTTTTGTAGAGGACCTGAACATGATAATCTGTGCCAAATATGCAAGCTGAGAGCCTTCCAGTTTCAGAGGAGAAGATTTTCAAAGATTTCACTATTTGTTTCCATTGAAAACTGCCCACCCCTGGGGCGGGGCCAATTTTGACCCCAGGGCCATAATTTATATAACTTTTGTAGAGGACCTGAACATGATGCTCTGTGCCAAATATGAAAGATGAGAGCCTTCCAGTTTCAGAGGAGAAGATTTTCAAAGATTTCACTATTTGTTTCTATTGAAAACTTCCCACCCCTGGGGCGGGGCCAATTTTGACCCCAGGGTCATAATTTATATAACTTTTGTAGAGGACCTGAACATGATGCTATGTGCCAAATATGAAAGCTGAGAACCTTCTGGTTTCAGAGGAGAAGATTTTCAAAGGTTTACTATATGTTTCTATTGAAAACTTTCAACCCCTGGGGCGGGGCCAATTTTGACCCCAGGGGCATTATTTATATAACTTTTGTAGAGGACCTATAGGTGATGCTATGTACCAAAGATGAAAGCTGAGAACCCTGTAGATTCAGAGGAGAAGATTTTTAAAGGTTCAAATTGTTGACGCGGGACGACGGACGACGGACGACGCACGACGCACGACGACGGACGACGGACATCAGGCGATCACAAAAGCTCACCCTGAGCACTTTGTGCTCTGGTGAGCTAAAAAGGAAAAACATTCCTCATAATACATCATTTGAAAGCTGAATATTCAAAATTGAATCAGTGTTTCACCTTAGAATCGATTTAGTATGAAAGGCTGGTGATTGTTTTGTCTCTATATTTTGAATGAAAAACAGGACATTTATCAAAGGGTTTATCTGGGAGTCCTTTAGTCTGGGTCTACACTGCTTGTAAATAGATAACTGGTCTCACACATTCAAACGGTTAAATCTTGGATCATTATTAACCCTTCGCTTTCTATTCACGTCAATATACCTACCTGTAAATAGTGAAGACCCAGATGAGACAGCTCCTGCAGGAGCTGTCTCATCAGGGTCTGCACTATTTACAAGTTGATTGTGCAACCAGTGCACTCCACAGCAGTCATTGCACAGCGAAATACTTGTACACAATGAAGATATATGTAATTATACAACAGGACATGGGTAAAGAAGGAGAAATGTATTTTAAAATCCAGCAAACGAAGGGTTAAGTTTCATTAACAAGCTCACAAGTACGTCATGTACATTTGAATCCAAACCGTTTGATACTCAGGCCGAGGTATTGAACAGAAATAAATCATTGGTGACAACTGAAGTCCATGATAGTTTGTGCCAAGAAAAGTTTGCACAGGGGGCTGAAAGTAACATTTTACTCCATCAAGAAATAATATAAATATCGCGAAAATTAATTAGATTAATTTTAACAGGCTTAATAGTAAATGGACACAACACGTTTTGTCCATGGCAGAAACTGTAGAATCATATGTCTATTATATAAAAAGCAAACAGAGCAGACACTGATCAGACGGCTCCTATAGGAGCCGTCTGATCTGGGTCTACTCTGTTTGCAAAGGCGCAGAAAGACATAATTATGGAGTACATGTATGACTTCATCTACATGAAGTAATGTATGACGTTTTTATTGAGGAATGGGTTAATTGAGTATGCTCCTACCATATCTCGTTTCGCTCATGGTACAGCTACTGCAGATGTGCCGGCTGTCCCGACATTTACATCTTCCCTCTCGTTGAAAGTAAGGATCGTGCGGTTGCAACTGAAAAATGAAACGTTTAAATAATACATTACAGTAGAACCCATGTAATGCGAACTCTAAACAGAGTTTTGTTTTCTTTTTCTTTTTGTTTGCAAAGCATTTTCTTTTTCAGTTTTTCTTTCGTAGTGTTTTTTTCTTTTTGTTTTTTTCTCTTTGGTATTTGACGGTCCTGTTAATGTTTTATACTGACTCTTTGAGCAAACATTTATAAGATTTTAATGTGTAGCCTCGTCCCATATGAATATTAAGTTTGCTGGCAGTGTATATTCCTTATTAGGGACACTAAGCACTGCATAACTAATTTATCATACCGACGACCTTTAATATAAAGCATTTGCACGCATGATTGCATCATAGTCCTACATGTATGGCTTTGAGCGGACGCATTTTCTTCTTAGAAACAACCACAAAATGCTATAGAATAATGGCTGTCTCATACCATATATAAACAGTACATCAAATCTATAATCTTATACACGCATCATTTCGTATAATTTCCTGTCATAGATCTATATTTAACCATTTACTCAATATAGATACTCTTTTTTAAACACGTTAAAAGTGTTGGAACAAATGTCCAATTATTCTAAAAAAAATAGCACAATGGAATTAACTCTTGCGACCTCGATATAACAAGCAGAATTATATCTTGTTAATAACCTCCCTTTAATAGAACAAAATAAAAAAATGTTTTACACAAATGTCGTTGTATATTTTCTTTTATCATTATAAACATAACTAATGTTATATTTCAATGACAGTAAAGCATAAATTATATGTATATGTTTTCCAAAACTAGGTTAGGATAAACATAAATTATTATTATGAGTTGGAGAAAAGCATTAGGCTAGCAAGCAAGGTAAGTAACTCTTGTAAAAACATGATAAGGATTTTAGTAACCCCGTATGGGATTTATGGGGTTATCACGTGAACCTCAGTTGACCAGTGGAATGATTAAAATTTGGTAGGAGGTAAGATAACATGTTATATGTGTTTGTGAGGTGTAGAGAGGGGTGGTTCCCCGACCCTCATACACCAATTACGGGGATAATAAACGATGAAAAAAGGGGGGGGGGGGGGGGGGCTGTAAAGCGAACATCTAAATTAAAAGATAGACGTTATTGTCTTTAAAAGCAAGTGGTAAGTTTGCAGGGCGAAAAAAATACAGAAAGCTCCTATATAAGGTGTCTGCATACTTTGTGCCCTGCATTAAGGTACCATCTGGCTTGGAGACCAAGAATAATGCCTCTTTTATACATACAGTGAACCCTCATTATACCGGCATTCGTTACAATGGCACCCTCGTTATACCGACAGTATACATTGAAACAAAATTACCGTTAAGTCTTTTAAACAACCACTGAATAAATAAGTACAATGTCAATAAGACAGGTGATCGCTCAATGCAGAACACAAGAAGTGCAAAAAGCTCCCAAAGGGAGGGTTTTCTTTTGAATTTCATGTGTTCTGCATTACGCGTTCACCTATTAGTATTAGTTTAACACTGGCCATAAGGTTCCTTTCATATTTAAACTCGTTGTAACGACAATCTCTTTATACACGTACCAGCAAAATGTCTGGAAACAAACACCTCCGTTGTAATGAGGGTTCACTGTAGCTTCTAAGGAATTCTAGAGAATCTAGCAAAGCGAGTGCAATGCAGAAAATACCCTATGTAACTTTGTTTTTATAACTGTCTTCCTGTGCAACAGAACCTGTTGTAACCCATTCCCTTATAAGCTATGTAAACCTCTTTATAACGGCCCCTAATTGTGTTAACTATTTGGTATTTAGGGTAGATGGCTGTTTAAAGCGGAGCATTCTGTTTTCCTTTCACGTTGCTTTAAGCTGCAACCTGCCTTTTACACAAAATATTCGATGTAATTTAGTGGTCGTTATAGAGAGGGTTTACTGTATTTCTAGACCCAACCTCTTTGAATGAATCTACCCAAAAGGAGCATTTACTAGAGAAAAGGAAACATGTTATGAATATGTAGTTTTGAAACCATTGTGATAAATATTTGGGAGTAAATGCTTCATTTATCACAATGATTTCAAGAAGTGACCTTTACAGAGGCGTAGAAAGGCGTATTTATGGAGGAAACGTTTAAGCGCCCATCAACAAGAGTTCTAACGTGGGTCTTTAAGGCAGGTGATAGGTTAATACAGAGCAAAGGTGATATAAAAAGCTCCTATAAAGGAGCTTTATGTAATACTTTTTACCCTGTATTAATCAACCACTTGTTTTTAACACTCCTATGTTCAATAAACTAATGACCGTTTAAGGCAGGTTATATTATATTTAGCTTCCGTTTGCCTTTATAAATTAATATTATATTTTGGTAGAGAGTGATTCATGTACTCTCATTTTTTTGTAATGTTTTACGACAATCAAAAGTGGGGCAACAACACTTTCAGAAGTCATTCGCTACAAGTGACTATTTCCTGAGTAGCTATCACAAGAACAAATGGTCCTGTATTTTATAAATACATTTCTTAAAGTATACATACATGTATATATGTATATATCGATGAATTTCGATATCTCGAACTTCAAAGGACCATACAAATTATTTGGAGATAACAGAGGTTCGAATCATCCGATTTCTAGTTTGAAGAATTTGTCAAGTTCACAGCTAAATACAGGTCTAATTCTAATCAATATTCAAGATGGAATTATGGAACACTGTTTTATGGAATAGTGTATTATTGCACTATACCATACCTATACATTAAGCCCTTTCTATAGCGATGGCTTTATAAATGGCAAAGTGTATTCTGAAAAACAAATGACTGACTAACCCGTTACCTCATAGGCTATATTTAGACAAACACTATTCGAATCAATCTACCGAAAGGGAACGTTTACTAGAGAACAGGATCATTTTAGAAGTGTGCAGTTTTGAAGTCATTGTGATAAATTAAGCATTTGCTCCCATGGAGCAAATGCTCTATTTATCACAATAATTTCAAAACGTGAATTTACAGAGGCGTCAAAAGACGTCAATATGAGAGAATGGGAAAATGCAGGGTGACAGTAATGAAGAAAGTTCCTATGGGAACTTTCTGCATAACCTGCATCCTGTATTCAGCCGTCACCTGTCTTAAAGGTCCCCTGTTTAGTGGTCGGTGTAGAAAGGTTTTACTGTTTATCTTTCGTACAATGAACAGTACAGTAAAACCGCTCTACACCGGTATTCTAGCTGAGACAAACTTAGATACTTTAAGGCAGATGGCTGCTTAATGCAGGATGAAAGTCATGCAGAAATCCCCTAGAGGAGCTTTCTGCATGACTTTCACCCTATACTAAGCTGCCACCTGTCTCCAAGACCGACATTTATGCTACATTTAACGTCAGTTTTGAGGGGTTTATTGTATACATTGGCCATACCGTGATGTCGTACTCTCCTGGCGGGATATTCTCAAAGGAATGCTTGGTCTGCAAAATTAAACAGTAAACGTGACTTCAGGTAAGAAATGGTTATCGTGTGTTTGGTTTAATCGGAGTTAAAGTAGAACTCCTCTAAACCGGACGTTAAATTCGGTATAAATATCGGTATTGGAGACAGGTGGCAGCTTAATGCAGGGGGAAAGTCATGCAGAGCTTTCTGCATGACTATCGCCCTGCATTAAGTAGCCACCTGCCTAAACGTATATAAATTATTATCTACAAGAATTCCGGTTTAGAGATGTTTTACTGTATATGTCGCTTTAACCCTTTCCTCTGTATATACTTCTTTCTACGTCTTTACAAACAGGGTATACCCAGATCAGACGACTCCTATAGAAACCATATTATCAGGGTTTACTCTGTTGTCCTATGGAATTTGACAGCTCTGCTTTTTAGTTTCTAAAAAGGCTACAATATCACACCTTAGATATTATATTATAACTATTTTTGTCCATATGTAATCAGTCAGTATTGAAATTGACCTAACGATAGAACATGGAAAGAGTGAAATATTAATGTAAAAATGGCGTCAGGAATATGTCTTAACTGATTTTTATACTGGTATATGTACATAGGAATTGTGGTATTGGTAGAAATCAAAGGGTCAGATTTATTATAATTTCACAAGCAAACAGAGTAGACCCTGATCAAACGGCTCCTATAGGAGCCGTCTGATCTGGGTCTACTCTGTTTGAAACTGCGTGAAAATGCGATTATATGAAGAAAAGAGTTAGCAGCTTTCCAGCATATCGTGACGTCACACTAATACATGTAATAGGTGGAGTAAGACCCCAAACACATTTCTGTGCATGCAACAAATTGCATTGTTTCGTGCACAGAACACCCGGATAAAACCACCATCCTACTGCAAGCCAGCTTCGCAACATCCATTTCTTTATTTGGTCACCGACCTAATGCAAGCCAGCTTCGCAATATTAATTTCTTTATTTGTCAACCGAACTCATATACTGCCCTTATGGTAAGCTCTATACGGCAACAGTTGGTGAAAATTTAACCCTTTTCTCCGTGAATACTTATTATGAAAATCAATTGATTATTACAGATATGTTTTATCATAGCAGACATTGTACAATCATATTTAATTATTTATTTCACTCTTTAACCCTTTCACCGCCGAAGTCACATAAATGCACCACGACAAATAGTGCAGTCCCTGGCCTGACGCCGCCTTTTCAAGGCGGCGTCTGATCAGGGACTTCACTTTTTGTCTCAATATCTATTTTTTATATCTATGCTTTATTCCTTTGAAATTTGCATTTACCTATCTCATTTCCTTATTTTACCGACTGGTTTAACACATTTGGATTGCAGACGACAATTAGAAATTTGCCACCGAAAGGGTTAAGCAAACAAAGCAGATTCTAATCATATGGTTCCTATGGAACCAACTTATTATGGTCTGCTCTATTTGCTAATGCGTTAAGTAAATATTAAAAGTTAATGGGTTAAGTAAATTTTAACCCATTTGCTCCCACGATCCCATATATGGGACGTGGGCAAACAGTGTAGACTGATCAGACGCCGCATTATGCACCGTCTGATCAGACTCTACACTGTTTGCTCATAGGAAATTCAATATAAAACAAAACAAAAATGAAAATTTAGACTAGACATCCCTTAGACAAAAGATAGACTAACCCAATATATAAGCATGGAAGAATCCACTGGGAGCAAATGGGTTAAAAGATGTATCAAAACAATAACATAAAACAATGACGGTCATAATGGCCCGTGTCAGTAGTCATGTGACTTGAGCGAGTAAGTCATGTGATCTATTATTTACATTTTGATCACATTGTTGAACAAGAGGTCCGTGGCGGTCCTATACCGCTCACCTGTGAATTGTAGCACTAGATAGAGATGAAATAGTCACAACCATCTCCGAAAAAAATGAAGATAAGAGGACCATAGTTGATTTTTTTTCAACTGAAGATTATTCAAATTATTATGGTAGTCATAATTAATTCACTATATATAGCCACCAGAGGACTATCCTACCAGATACCGTTCAAATTGGACAACCAGTTTTGGAGAAGAAGATTACGTCATGTAGGGAAATTAGTTCAGCACCTGGCGATCATGTTTTTTAGAGAACAACATGTTTTTTGCAAGTTTGATTAAATTTGATCCTACCTAATGCCATTTAAATTGGACGGTCGATTTTGGAGAAAAGGGTTGTTAACATTTTCCATATACAGTATAACCTCTCTTAACCGGAATTCTAGTAGATAAGAATTTAGATACTTTTAGGCAGGTGGCTGCTTAATGCAGGGTGAAAGTCATGCAGAAAGCTCCTCTAGGAGCTTTTTGCATGACTTTCACCCTGCATTAAGCTGCCACCTGTCTCCAAGACCGATATTCATACTAAATTTAACTGCCGGTTAAGAGAGGTTTTACTGTATACATAATTATATATGGCAATTTAGCACTGCTCCTGACGACCATGTTTTCCCGATAGTCACATAAGGAAATTTAGTTACGCCCCCTGGCAGCTGCGTTGTTGTTGTTGTTGTTGTTTTCTTTAGATATCAGCATGGCTTTAGCAATTCTGATAAAGGGTCACCAGGCGACTATTCTTACGAAATGCCATTCAAATTGGACCACCGGTTTTGGAGAAGAAGATTTCTAAATGTCATCTATGTAATTATAGTATAACAAATCCAGTCGGCAATGTCGGGGTTGTTTAGATATCAACATGATTTAGCACATTTGATAAAGTGTCAGGAAGGGACTAATCCTGCCAAATGCCATTAAAATCGGACCATAAGATTTGGAGTACAAGATTTTGTAAGGTTTTCTATACAATCATATAAGATAATCTAGCCCCACCATGTTTTTGAAAGATCAAAATGATTTTAGCAATTTTGGTAGAGTATCACAAGAAGACTACATGTATTTCTATCAACTCTCATTAAATTCTGACCTCTGCTTTTGTAGTAAATTTTTAAAGATTTAAAGAGTTTAACATGAATTTGATATAGCATGATACCAAGGTTATTTATGCAAAGTTTGGTTACATTCTTCCTTTTAGTTTCAAAGGAGATGTCTTTTAAAAACAATTATTGACGGACTGGCGAACAGACAGACGGAAGGACGATGTCGGACGGTAGGCAATCACAAATCCTCACCTGAGCATACTCGGGAAAGCTAATTAAAAACAAACAATTTGGAAATTTAGCACACACACGCCTACAGAATATATTTACAAAATCATATCGAAATCTGACCGTTTCTTTTCAACTTTATTGGAAATTATTCGCGCCTCTAGTGGCCATGTGTTTTCACAAATCGCCAAAGTATTAACTTTATTGGTAGAACGTCACCAAAGGCTATTGGCTTGACTTGAACATTTCTGATAGTGGGTCGCATGAGAATTATACTGACTCCTGGTGACATTATACTAAACTCTGGTTCTACACACGAAATGTAATTATTTGAATGACATTGAAAGTAGATTTCGCAAGGATCATTTTTGTTAACCCTTTCACTGTTTAATAGTATTGTCAGGAATAATAACATAATGAATATTTACTAGTCCTATGTATCCAGGATGATTTGCCTAAAAACTGTCGAATCAGATCTATAATATACAATAAATAAACACAGCAGACACTGACCAGACGGCTCCCATAGGAGCCGTCTGATTAGGGTCTACTCTATTTGCAAATGCGTGAAAATATGTTTAATGAAGGAAATGATTGAGTTTGTTAATTCTTTCTTTTACACACCATCGTGGTCGACAAAATTTGTAATCTGCTACCTGTTTTCTTACACCTTCTTTTAAAACATACACTAAAAGTAGCATACTGTTTGGATCTGGATGAGCCAAGTTAATTGACGTCTCATCTGGATCTAGACTGTTGATCTAGATAACTGGCACAGAGTGAAAAAGTTGTTCCTATTCATTGTCAAAACTTTCAGCCAGCTATTAACACTTTCCTTCATATAAACGCATTTTCACACATTTGCAAACGAGTAGACCCTGATCAGACGGCTCCTACAGGAGCCGTCTGTGCTGGGTCTACTCGGTTTGCAAATACTTGAAAAGATATTTATATTGTGAGTGGCCGTTGTAAAGAGGTGTTATCATACAGTAAATTTTGTCAAAGCTATGGTTCACATGAAATCTAATTCAGAGTCATTTAGGCAGGTGGTAGCTCAATGAGAAAATACAAACAGAAAGCTCCCAAATGCTCTCATTAAGCAACCAACTACTTTGTAAGACTCCAATATTTAATCAGTCCATGGTCACATTAAACATGTGTTACTGTTCTGTTCTGTATTATATAAATAAAATTTACCTTATTTCTAATATCATGTTCGTTGAGGTTTTAACAAAACTGTACCTTATTTGCCATGTCATGTTCCGCTATAGTGTAAACAAAACTACCGTGTTCGTAATTTCATGTCCCACTATAAGCAAAACTTATTCATAAGTTCGTGTTCAGTTATGGTAAGAACAAACTTGTACTTATTCACAATGTCATGTTCCGCTGTGGTGTAAACAAAACCACCTTCTTTATAATCTCCTG
Source organism: Azorinus chamasolen (assembly GCA_963576725.1). NCBI lineage: Eukaryota > Metazoa > Mollusca > Bivalvia > Cardiida > Solecurtidae > Azorinus > Azorinus chamasolen. The sequence goes on along the minus strand of OY755253.1, from coordinate 6,370,922 downwards.
CTTCGCTATGGTGAAAACAAAACTGTACATTATTCATAATCTCGTGTTCCGTTATGGTAAGATCGTTATGGTAAGAACAAAATTATACCTTATTCATAACCTCGTGTTCTGTTATGGTAAGAACAAAATTGTACTTATCCATAATGTCATGGTCCGCTATAGTGTAAACAAATATTTACCTTATTTATAATCGCGTGCTCCGCTATGCTGTAATCAAGTGACCATACATTAATGGAAAACTCTTCAAATCCAAATGCCGACGGTGGACTCTCGAAGGAGACATGTAGACGTTGTCCATATGCATCGTATGTAATATTGAACTGCTTCACTGCCCAGCTTCCGGACGGATTTGCGACTAAAAAAGTACATTGCACTTGTACAGTCTACAGGGAATATTTATAAACAAACATTGCGATAAGAACATGTGGTTATTTAATGTAGTACAAAAGTAATGCAGAAAGCTCTTAATGGACTCTTTAAAATCCAGAATAACATTAATATTCCCGTGAATATTAATGTGTGAAATAATAACATGATTATTAATTTAAAAACATTAATTTTTTTATTTAAAATGACACATGGACACTGGAGTTTTGGCAATGGTAGAAACTGTAATATCATACACGTATTTATTTTATATCATATCATAACCAAACATAGCAGACCCTCATCTGAAGGCTGCTCCTACAGGAGATATCTGGCCCGGGTCTACTCTGTTTGCAAAGACGTAGAAAGGCATACGTATGGAGTAAAGGGTTAAGTAATGGTCACTATAGGAGATTTTGCTGCATAACATTGATTCCAGGCTCTATATGATATCAAAGGATTGGCTGGGGTTTTCGCGATATTTCTCCATTTCTCTGCCAAAACCTATGATTTGGTTTAACTACTCACTAACATCGTCCAAAAGAGATGTTTCTAATGAGTATATGTAGTCACAGCACAGCTTAATGTTTGTGCGGAATAAATGCCAGGTTTAGTATTTAAAATAGACATATTAACCCTTCTCTTGCTGAATTTTAAAATACATTTCTCCTTCTTTACCCCACTGTTGTGGAGTGCACTAACTTGTAAATAAAGCAGACCCTGATGAGACAGCTCCTGCAGGAGCTGTCTCATCTGGGTCTTCACTATTTACAGGTAGGTATATTGACGTGAATAGCAAGCGAAGGGTTAACACCTCTACTATACAGAAACGTATTTGGCATCTGGAGCTACTCTGTTTACTACGCATAAAAAAGTATACGGGAAATCCCTCTAAGGTGATCAACATAAAGAGGTATAGTACACTTCTGGGTCGCTGAGGCAATGGGGTAGCTTAATGAAGGGCAATAAAGTATGCAGAAAGTTTCTGTAGGATATTTCTGCATAAGTATTGTCCTGCATTAAGTATTGTCTTGCATTAAGCAATGACCTGATTTAAGAACATAAATTGTTCGCTTCAGAGCGGTGTTACTCTATTAACCCATTCACAGAAACCGATGTGTTCTGACGACTCTGTGGACGTCATGTTTTGAAACCATTGTCAGCAGTAATGATTAATAGAGAATTTGATACATAGGAGCAAATGCTCTATTTATCGCAATGGTTTCAAAGGTACACAATTCTAAACGTTTCCTCTTCTCTATTAGATGCTCATTTTCAGTCGATTTATTCGAAGAGGTCTGGTCTAAAAATAGCCAACGAGGGAATCGTTTCAGTGGCCGCTTGGGATAAGACAGATGTCACTGTATCACTGAAGTATGTATTCCCACCTGGCTTTGTTGTGGCTTTGACAAGCAAACAGATAATAAATGCACATGTATCTATATTACAGTTGGCTTCTGCTTTGTTGAGTCATTTGACAGTGGTAAGGAGAAAATAAGTCCCACTATATGTGCAGTTAATATGGAAAAATAGTCAAACAGGGAGAGCCACACACGAAATGACACCGCACCAAACACCATCTAACAAGAAACGGTAAAGCCACAAGACAAAACATAACGTAAGTAGAGGGGCACCATACTGTGTTCAACGATACATGGGTATTTAAATGGATAGAGCGAGTTCGGCTCTTAGGTACTGCGATATTAAATTAAACCTCTCTAAACGACCACTTTATGAAAATGCAAAGGTCAGTGTCCACTATTATACGTTTGTCATGTTCAACTATAGTACATTAGGATCATTTACTTCGTCAAGAAATAATGGCTGTATGGGTGTTATTTAATCTATCTGAATTTCTGTTATGGAATTATAAACAATCGCAGTTTTACCGTGACAAACATAAACTGTAGAAATATATCTACAAGTATTTTAGTTCAGGTTCTTCTATGTTACCTACAATGATAAGTGTGATTCTACATGATTTGTCTTAACCCTTTCCTCCATAAATCCGCCTTTCTGCGCCTCTGTAAAAGTCACTTTTTAAACCCATTGTGATAAACAGAGCATTTGCTCCTAAGGAGCAAATGCTCTATTTATCATAATGGTTTCAGAACTATAACATTCTAAAATGTTCCTTTTCTCTAGTTACTGCTCCTTTTTCGGAAGATTTATTCATAGGGGTTGGGTCTAAAATACTGTATGGAGAAGTGGGTTAAGTGCCATAATAAAACTCGTCTTATCAATATTCATGTAGTCTAAATTACCTAATGAATATTAATGCTGTAAATGGTTAAACATGACCATTGTTAAAAATAATAAAACAAACAGGCGGCTACTAAATAAGGAATAAAAGTAATGCACATCCTCCTGTATAATTAGTGTCCGTCCTATATAAAAGCTACTACTAGCCTTGAAGATCTAGAATTACACTTCTTTAAAGTGGACATTGTAGAAATGCTAACATAAGCTATCACTGGTCTTGAAATCCTAGATTTACACTTCCGTAAATTTGGCCATTGTAGAAATGGTATACAGTAACACCTCTCTATAACGACCACTAAATTACATCATTTATTTTGTATTAAAGGCAGGTGGCTGCTTAAAGCAACCTTTACTTTCACCTTGTTTTAAGCAGGCGCCTGTCCTAAATACCAATTATTTAACACAATTTAGTGGCCGTTATAGAGAGGGTTTACTGTACTGTAACTCCTGCATGAAGCTACTGGCATTGAAGACCTAGAATAGCAGTTGTGAAAGTGATCAGTGTGGAACGGGTATTTCATTATTAGTATTCCTAAAACTACCTCCGAACGACCTAGCTCGAAAAAAGAAAAAGAAATGTATTACGTTAGAATGAAGAATCTAAACGCCGAAAATTAAACTCGCAAAAATACATATACAGTAAACCATTCTAAACTGGAATTCTAGTAGAAGATAATTTAGATACTTTTAGGCAGGTGGCTACTTAATGCAAGGTAAAGGTCAAGCAGAAAGCTCCTAGAGAATCTCTGTATATGACTATCGCCGCCCTGCAGTAAGCTGCCACATGTCTACAAGGCCAATATTTATGCTACATTTACCGTCCGGTTTAGAGGGGTTCTACTGTATTGTAAAACGGAAGAAGATAAACGCCAACAATTCAACTTGCAAAACATAATGCATAATTATGTTCATATTTTCATTTTTTCCCAAATCGCAAACATTTGCATCTGCAACTATAGAAGAATTACCTGCAAAATACGAGACGTTCTCATAATTACTTATAGGGGTTGTACATGTTGTAAATGTACAGTCGGCTGAGCGGTCATTCGGACTGAAAGTAGACTATAACTAGGTACTTTACTTTTTACATGTAAACAGAGCGTACCAAAATACTAAAATTGTCATTTCTCCACCAACCCCTATACTGTGACCACTCTTTAGAATCGTCTCTTAGAGACGATTCTAAAGAGTGCTCACAGTATAGGGTTTGTTGGAGATATGAAAGAGCTATTCTTGAAAACGTACAAATTAACGCTTCTTATCTGTGCCTCTGTGTAAAATACTTACCACATTCACGAGTTGTGACGAAGGTCTCAACTGTACCACTGACATTATTGCGAGGTAGGCTCTGCACGGTGATAACATACTGCTTATTCTGCTCCATGGAGTACAGAGCTCCGCTGAAGGACGCCTGAAGTTCATTGGTGCAAATATGATTGTGTCATATGCAGTAGAACCTGTCTTAAGCGACCATTCATTTATTGAACAAAGGAGCCTTAAAAGCAGGTGATAGTGTAATACGGGGCAAACGTAATACATGAAGCTCCTATGGGAGTTTTTTCTGCATTTATTTGTACCTGCATTAAGCTACAACCTGTCTTACAAACCCATAATTAGACTCTTTATGATGGCCGCCTAAGACTGTTTCTACATCTAATCACTTGAATGGAAGAATCCACTGGGAGAAAATGGGTTAATATGAAATTGTGTGGAACTGAACCTATTATCTAACGCTCCGAAAGCGTTTACGCATTTATTCCTGGTATTCCTGAAAAGCATAATGCGGAGTCTGATCAGAGTCTATACTAAGTGCTGAAAGGAAATTTCAATATAAAACAAAACGAAATTGAAACTTTAGGCCAGTCACCCCTTAGATAAAAAATGGACTCATCCAATATATAAACATGGAAGAATCCACTGGGAGAAAGTTGGTAAATATGACATTGTGTGGAACTGAACCTAGTATCTAACGCTCCAAAAGCGTTTACGCATTTATTCCTGGTATTCCTGAAAAGCGACATAAGCAAACCGTGTGGAATCCTACCACAATAAATAAATCAAATAAATTATGACCCCTCATCTAAGTCTGCATTGTTTGTTTCATAAAATACTTCCCAAACATTAAGTTTATGAAATAGTTTTTGCAGACATGCCTATCAAATTATGCTTGACCTTAACGACATGCTCAGTGTCTCAGCGCCGCAAAACTCAACACAGCATTCGTCATCAACATGCATGAGCTGGGTGATTACATTAAGACATACAGGTTCAAGTGGGGTTTATATGAGACGACAGACGAGAAATTTGAATATCAAGAGCTGTACAAATACTACACACTAAATAAAACCAGACATATGACATCTGATAAGGGTTTTCAATGTTAAGACAAGCATCACTATTTATAGCAGTTTACTAATTAAATTAAACATTTACCTTGTCAATACTATCTTGGAAACAAATGATTGTATGAATATGTATTTGCTGACTTATTTAGTGACGTATGATTAATATAGGTTTTAGCCATGACAGAAATTGTAGATCTATATAAGTCCGTAAGCAAACAAAGCAGACACTGGTCAGACGATTTCTACACGAGCCGTCTGACCTGGGTCTGTCCTGTATTCAAATGCGTTAAAATGCCTATCTTTGTAGAAAATGTCAACATGTATACATCCGCATCAGGTACCTGTTCTTTTTGTCCGACGGACCAACAATCGTTGTGCTTCTGTTAGGCAGTTATATGAGTGAGATCAGGATTCAATATATAATATATAATGTGCACTATCACAATTTATGTAATAAATTCATTTAATGTAACTATAAAATTCAATTTACAACATGTAATTAATATCGCCGTCACAGGCAGTCAATAGAGTCCAATAAAGTTGCACAGTGTGTCTAGTGTTAACGTACCCTTGGAGAGGCTATGGCCTCGGACAATTCTATAGCTATACAACGGTAGCCCCTCTTCTGACCTTCTACACGAATATCGAAACCTTTAATCAGCGAGGCGCCCTCTGGAAATAAATCACGGAATGGGTAAAATATATACATGAATCGTCTTTAAATGCTACATTGTATTTATATTCTAAACATATGTGTTTCTTCAATATCTTGTCAAACAACTCGATTAGAGTGGCATGCAGTCTAGATCCTGATAAGATCAGCGTGGTCCGATCATTTATACTTATTGAACTAGAAACCACCACTAGAAACCATCACTAGAAACTGCCACTAGAAACTGCCAGACAGTTAACTGGTAATAATGTAATCGATTAAATACCTGATACATAATTGTAAAAATCTAATCGATCAAATGACTGATACATAATTGTAACAATGTAATCGTGTAAATACTTGATACATAATTGTAACAATGTAATCATGTAAATACCTGATACATAATTGTAACAAATCTTATCATGTAAATACATGATACATATTAATTGTAAAAATACAATCATGTAAATACCTGACACATAATTATAACAATATCATCGTGTAAATACGTGCTACATAATTGCAACAATCCTATCATGTAAATACCTGACACATAATTGCAACAATGTAATCGTGCAAATACCTTACACATAACTATTACAAGCTCCATGTTCAACAAATGACTAAAACCTTCAGAAAGGGGTTGACATCATATACTTATTTTATGAATCCCTTTGTGAAATGTGTCAAAGAAAAATCATTGTTATATATTGTAACAGAAATGAAACATTCTGGATACTTCCCATTGAAGGCTGGAAAAATTTCGAATAGCGAAATTGATGACTCAACATCAGGGTCCCTGCTTATAAAACTTTTAGTTGAGTCTGAGAACGTTCTCAAGCATTTGATTGGTCAGATTTGAGCCTTTGGCTCAAATCTGACCAATCAAAAGCTTGGGAACTCAAATCTGACCAATCAAAAGCCTGAGAACGAAACTCAGACTCAACTAAAAGCTTTATAAGCAGGGACCCAGGACCTCACTAAAGCGACCAGTCTAGGAACATAAATGCATATGTCCGCTTAACCCTTACAACATTGAATTGTCAAACGGATTATTCCAAATTTCAAAGAGGTCAAGCTTATGGTGATTATTTAGAGATTTTCTAAAGAAATGTGTAACATGTAGACAAACAGTGCAGACCCTGATGAGAGGACTCCTCTAGGAATTCTCTCATCTGGATTTATACTGTTTACAAAGGACATTAGTGACTCTCGCACTGTAAGGATAAATATTGACCGTAGGTTCATCCTGCCTGTATTTAAAGTCCATATTAAAATTCATTTTGAGTTGTCGTAAAAGAATGGTTTAATTGTACTCATAATGTCATAATGTAGCCTTACTATCATCTGGTAACTGCCACTGTATGCGGATGGCTGACAGGCTGGAGTCCGTTCCAGTGTTTCCTGATTTCCGACCATCTTTGCAAAACCCCTCAGCAGTCACTGATGCCGGACTAGGCGCTCGCCAAACTGTTTTGTTATACAGCGTTGGAAATGTCTTCTCGAGTAAAGCATACGAGCATTCTGAAGGGATACATTAAACCAGTGTATGTGTCTGCGGAGTTAATAATAATAATACAACAATTCTAATATATTTTCCTTCAATATTTGCAAGCACAAATATAAATAAAATATATATAGACATTCAAAGACTTGCCGAATTGTTTTGCTTTAAATTCGAGTGTGCAGTGGATTGGATGGATTAGTCAACGCAACGAAATAACGCAAAGAGTTGCACTCAGGTAAATGAAAATGCAAAATTGGTGCGCTATGACGAAACGACGTCAATTTTCGGGCTGCATATGTCCAAAGCAGTATAACACAAACTCTTATCTATCTCTCAATCGGTGTTTAAAGCTGTACATTTCAACGTGGTCCCACTTATAATTTTAATTTGACTGCACATATAGCAAAGTGTGCAGACCCTGATGGAACCGTTTGATCTCCGTCTGCTCTGTTTGCTGATCTGATTCTACAATTTGTGTTAACCCTTTGCTTGTTATTCACGTCAATATACCTACCTGTAAATAGTGTAGACCCCGATGAGACAGCTCCTGCAGGAGCTGTCTCATCAGTGTCTGCACTATTTACAAATTGATTGTGCAACCAGTGCACTCCACAGCAGTGATTGCACAGCGAAATACTTGTACACAGTGAAGATATATGTAATTATACAACGGGGCATGAGTAAAGAAGGAGAAATGTATTTTAAAATTCAGCAAGATAAGGGTTAAGAAATCAATTATTGTGCATGATGCCGTTATAAAACAATTCAGCCATTTAACATACACACATTAATTATTTCAAAAGGAATATTCATGAGGCAAATGGTTAATCCATTCTCTTATATGCTAATTTTAGACCTTGTCTACTTGAATACATCTACTGAAAAGGAGTATTTACTGGCAAAAAGGGGGAAAATAGAATTGTGTAGTTTTGAAACCAGTGTGAAAAATAGAGCATTTGCTCATATGGAACAAATGCTCTATTTATTACAATGGTTTAAAAAGTGACTTTGGCGGAGGCGTCAAAAGACGTCAAAAAGGGGGAAATAGTGTAGTTGTGAAACCATTGTGATAAATAGAGTATTTGCTCCTATGGATCAAATGCTTTATTTATTACAATGTTTTTTAAAAAGTGACATTGACGGAGGCATCAAAAGACGCCAGTAGGAAGGAGTGGGTTAATTCTCGTCATAGCACGTACTGTATTGTAATGGATAAAGCGTAGCATGTAGTGATCAAAACAGTACTGTAAAAGGTGTACTGATCTATCGAGTCTTATTTCTCAGCTGAAGTCTTTCTTTGACAGGAGATTCTATGGTGCGAATTGTTCATGAAGCAGCACTATGGGATTTGGTGAGGAAATATTTAAACTAGTTCACATAGACTTCTCACTTACAGTAGAACCAGTCCTAAGCGGCTACTCATTTATAGAATAAATACGTGGGTCGTAAAACACGTGGCTGCTTAATGGATTGCAAAAGTAATGCAGAAAGCTCCTATAGGAGTTTTCTGCATTGCTTTTGTCCTACATTTAGCAACCACATGGCTTACAGACCCATAATTAGACCTCTTTTTAATGACCGCTTCAGCCGGGTCTACTGAACATCATCTCTAGAACACTGCAGATTAGATCCTGATTCTAAAACGCGCCTTGGATGCAACGACTCATTTAGTCATTCCCTGTTCGTATAGCTCCGAAGACACAAGCTAAAGTATAGTTACCCTTGAAACCGTATCCACATTTGATGTTTGCTTTTACTGGTGACAGGAGCTAAAACATAAAAGTAAAAGAAACATTATAGAATATCACCCTATACTCAATAGCTACGCCTTTCTATGCCTCTGCAAACAGAGTAGATCCAGATCAGACGGCTTCCTGTAGGAGCCATCGGATCAGAGTATGCTCTGTTTGCTTGTGAAAAAATATGTATATGCATTTACAGTTTCTGCAATGGTCAACCATTCCTATATCACGAATAAACTAATTAAAATTCATTATGTCATTATTTCCAATATGAATATTCATTGAGTAAATGGTTAATTCAGGGCTGTTTGTAACAAAACGTCTACCGGCAATTGATTGGAATGGCCTTTGAGAAACGAGTCTAATCAGTTGCATCAATGTAGCGCTTGAAAGAGAAATAAATGTACCGTTGAACTTCGATAACTCGAATTCGGATAACTCGAAGTTCGGGTAATTAGAAATAAAAGTTCAGTCCTTCCTTTACTTACAATACAGTATTACTCTAAAATGTGTCTCAACGAATTCATAGAAACACACGTGACAGCTTAAAGCAGTTACAAAGTAGGATTAGGATATTTCAGCATTACTTTACACCTGCATTAAGTTGTGAACTTGAGAGAAATGGTACAGATAAGAAATCGGATAACTCGAACGTGTGTTATGATCTCACACTAATTTGTATTGTCCCTTGAAGTTCGAGGTATCGAAGTTCAAATGTATATGAAACATTTTATTTAGCTTTTCTATATACGCTTATCTACAGCAGTGAAGGAATGGTTGACAACGAAACCAGATCTCTGATAAACTTTCACCTAGATTCCTTTTTCTAACAATTTTGGTAAAATACATTTTAATAATTGAAACTAGATTCATTCGTAAAACTCAATGATGCGGAAAGACTCATTGGCTCCATCTTAACTGAGTTTGCATTTATTAGCATTTTAATCAAAAGTTGACGTCTGTGGGGATTTCTTTTCCAATGTTCGAACATGTTAACTAATTTGCATTGGGAATGGGTTCTTTTAACGGACTCGTGTAAATACCAGAAAAGAGCCTGGAGGTTCCCATTTGTGCAGTCAAACCCTACGCTCTGATTATTCATGGGAATCCGCTCTTTGAGGCGAGGAAATGAAGTAACCGTTGCTTGAAAAACAAACGTATCCGATCTTATATGAACCCTGAGCTGTGTCTGTTTCATTTGAACGTGAGTAGAGTAGAACCTCCCCATACTGTTCAATGGATAAACACGGATGTCTGTCAGAGCAGGTGGCTGCTTAATGCAGGATAAAAGTTATTTAGAAATCTCCTAAATCTAATTTTCGCCCCGCGTTAAGGTTTCACTTGTATTAAAACCCTAGAATAAGATTTAATTTAAGTGGTCGCTTTAGACAGAATTGACTGTAATCAACATGTCCATGTCTCATACCAGTACATTGCATAATCTTTTCCTCCATAAATACGCCTTTCTTCGCCTCTGTAACAGTCATGTTTAATGTTTTTCGTCTTGATATGCGTCCTGTTATATTTTGTCTTGTGGCTTTACCGTTTCTTGTTTGATGGTGTTTGGTGCGGTGTCATTTCGTATGTGGCTCTCCCTGTTTGACTATTTTTTCCATAATTATGAAACCATTGTGATAAATAGAGCATTTGTTTCTATAGAAGCAAATGCTCTATTTATCGCAATGGTTTCAAACTACAAAATTCTAATATTTTCCTTTTCTCTAGTTAATGCTCCTTTTTGGTAGATTTATTCAAAGTGGTTGGGTCTAAAAAATGCATATGGAGAAACGGGTTAATAGTGATTAAACTATAGTACAATGTACTCGGTTAACAGAACGATTGGTGGTGGCTGGCGCTTTCGTGCGTACAGTAGAACCTGTCTTAACCCTTTCCCTTATGTAAGCGCATTTTGACGCATCTGCAAACAGAGTAGACCCAGATCCTATAGGAGCCGTCTGACCAGGGTCTGCTCTTATCGCTTATGGTGTATTATAGATCTGATTCTACAATTTCTGCCTGAGCAAAAATATCATGTGTTCATATGCCATTATAACAAATAATCTAATTAATATTCATGACGTCATTATTTCTTACATGAATATACAACAGGGAAAGGGTTAAGCGATCATTAATTTATGGAGTCTTAAAAAGCAGAGGGTTGCTTGATGAGTACAATATATTAATTTTAACCCTTTACCTGTTCAATATTCATGTAAGAATTATTAGCTGAATTTAAAATAATGGCATATGTAAACAGAATTTTTTCCTACTGGTATAAATCCTATAGGAGCCTTCTCGTCTGAATCTACTGTAAATGCGTGAAAAAAACGCGTTTCTACAAACGAAAGGGTTAAAGGTTTTAAACACAGCCGAATAGATACATGTACTTCTTTTAACCCATTCCCTCATATTAAAAGTCACTTTGTGAAACCATTGTGATAAATAGAGCATTTGCTCCTATAAGAGCATATTCTCTATTTATCACAATGGTTTCAAACTACGAAATTCTAAAAGTGTCCATTTCTGTAGTTAATGCTCCTTTTCGGTATATTTATTCAATGAGGTTGTATCTAAAATAGCCTTTGAGTTAATGTGTTAAACCTCTAGATCCTTTATTTCTCCACCAAACCAAATTTTGTGAGCACTCTTTAGAATCGTCTCGAGGAGACTTTGACTTGGTGGACAGTCAGAGCTACAGACAAAGGTGCGCACGTCTCTTTTAAAGTGTGTTCACAGTATAGGAACCATTGAGAAATAACGGAGCTATTCTTATCTGGATCTCTGACATGGATTGGTGGAGAAACGATCATATTAGTACAGTCGAATCTGTCTTAAGCGGTCATCAAAAAGAGGTCAAATTATCGGTTTATAAGGAATGTGGTAGCTTACTGCAGGTCAAAAGTAATTCAGAACACTCTAGGATTTCCCTGCATTAAGCAACCACCTAATTCTAAGACTCCTACACTCCTATGTAAGGCATGTGATACTTAATGCAGGTCAAAAGTAATGCAGAAAGCTCTTGTAGGAGCTTTCAGCTAGTAATGTAGGAGCTTTCAGCTAATAATGTAGGAGCTTTCAGCTAATATTGTAGGAGCTTTCAGCATTACGTTTTCCCTGCATTAAGCAACCACCTACTTTTAAGACTCCTACGTTCCTTTGTAAGGCACGTTGTAGCTTAATGCAGCTCAAAGGTAATGCGGAACTTTCAGAATTACGTTTTCCCTGCGTTTAGCAACCACCTGCTTTTTAAGACTCCTGGGCTCAAAAGGTGAATGGCCGATTAAGACAGGTTCTGTTATATTTTAATACGTATCTCAATCTACAGCTCTGAAAGCGCGAATATACAAGAGCTGAGGGTACGACATGTACTGATCCATCTAATTTTCTCATTAACACTTCAAATCGTGTTTCTTCGGTACTCAATCGACTCACAGTTTAGGCGATTCTAATGAGTAACAGCATAATTGTGTCTAGCGGTAACATACACAAAACCTTCTAGTTTTTCCTAGCTTCCCTTAATCCTTTATTCCATGAATATTCATAAAAGAAATATTGGCATCATGAATATTAATTACAATGTATATTAATTGTTATAATAACACAATGACGCAGGAATGTGTGGCCGCGGCAGAATCTATCGAATCATATCTATATTATAGTAAAAACAAACAGGGCACCTCCTGATCAGACAGCTCCTATAGCAGCCGTCCGATCTGGGTCTTCTCTGTAAGGCGTATAAAGGCGTAGTATTGAGTACAGTGCTCCCTCCCTACAACGGCCCTCTCAATAACGATTCCCTCCTTACAACAACGCCTGCCACTGTTTCCGAAACAACAAGGCTCCAGAAACAACTTTTTTTTCCATTGTATTTTCTTTATGCCTCCATCAAGCCCTATGTTGTGACCACTCTTTAGAATCGTCACTTTGTGACGATTCTAAAGAGTGGTCATAACATAGGGTTTGATTGAGGCATGACGGTTTTAGTTCTCGAAATACACCTTATCTTGGGATCTGCAAACAAGATAATTGTGTTTGATTTTCCCTCCCTATAACAACTCCCTCTGAACAACACATACAAACTTCGTATCCCAAATGGTGTCGTTGTAGAGAGGGAGCACTGTATAGGATTAATAAAGTAAAACTTGTATTAAGCTGTCATCAAACTGAGGTCTACTTATGAGTCTGTAAGAGATATGTTAGTTTAATGCAGATCAAATGTAATGCAGAATGTTCCTAAAGGAGCTCTCTATACTACGTTTGCTCTGCATTAGGCAGCCACCTGTGTTTAACCATTCGCTTGCTATTCACGTCACTATACCTACCTGTAAATAGAAAAGACCCAGATGAGACAGCTCCTGCAGGAGCTGTCTCATCTGGGTCTGCACTATTTACAAGTTAATTGTGCAACCAATGCACTCCACAGCAGAGATTGCGCAGCGATATACTTGTAGGCCTACACAATGAAGATGTATGTAATTATACAACAGGTCATGGGTAAAGAATGAGAAATGTGTTTTAAAATTCAGCAAGCGAAGGGTTAATACGCCTCCGTGAATCACCACTAAAGACAGGTTCTACTGTATACCGGAACACCATTGATAAATGGGCATATTAACATATCTAACACTTCTTATCTCCGCCAAAACATAGCTAAATTAGATGTTCTGCGTACAATTCTTACATACAGCCCTGGTATCTAAACCTCTTGACATATTTACCGATAAGAGACAATCATCAGTTGTTTCCGTTGATTCAAAGCGTTTTGCCAATGTCGCCTGTACTGGTGGAGAATGCAGAACAATCATCAACAGTGGCACGTGTACCCACGCCATCCTCCACGTTGTTTATACGCTTCAAACCAATTCACAGGCTTAAGAAATGGAAACTAAAGCAATAACTCCGTTATCAAACTCATGTATCGCTGCATATTTGATTATAATCGCACTGAAATAAGCATCAACACCCTAGTTGTATCGTTAGTTTCCACCTTAGTTCACACGAGAGACTGAGCTGCCAAATTCCATCGGGTCACGAGATTTCCAAATGCATTAAACATTCTAAACCAGTAAACATAATGAGCTTTGCATACATCACTGTCATTTTCAATGAGCACCTCTTTTTGAATGTTCAAATTGACATAAGGAGGACATTTCCCTTTGTCCAGTTTCTTTCACTGAAGATGTTAAGAACGTATGTAAACAATCCAGCCCAACGAGAAACCGGAAATCCTTTTCAGCTTACAAAAACGTCTGGCCCTTATAACCTTTAATGTGTAAGCTGCATAGAAGTTGTAAGGTTAATATCCGTCTATTTTGATACTCCTCATACTATCAAAAAATGTGTCAACTGAATTAATTCCTTGCAATCAGTTTTAAACGTTATACAGTTGGCTTAGGCTTTTGAGCAACAATAGGCCAAAAGGCAAACTGCTTGAATCTTGAGGAAACGCCGTGTTACTCCACATCTGATTAGGATCCAAACTGTTTACAAATGCCGGTCAAGAAGGGTGTTTAAGGCAAGCCTGAAACTGGAATAATTATTCTATCGACATACCCATGATAATCCAAGCGAAATTTGTATCAAACACGCTTATAAACGAACGATAGGGGTCAACAAGAGAAAGATGATCCAAAACAACATTTGGCAATACAGCCTGGTTCACAGAATACATGCCAGAAACAGCTTCTCTTAACAGCAACCGCGTGCGCTGTCTGAAGACAGTCTAAGAAACGACGTGTTTGCATGTTGAAATTTGGGACAAATATATGAGCCAAACCATCAGATGTGAATACTTTATTTTACAAACTTTTCAAACCATTATCATTGATAAGAACAGTAACATTTGTCTTACGTGAACATTAAAACTAGGTATAATTATGGATCTGTAAGGCAAGTAGGAGCTAAATAGAGGTCAACAATAATGCAGACAGCTCCTATGAGGAACTTTGTGCATACCATTTGCCTTGCCTAACCCTTTCCTTCATATCAACTTGTTTTCACGCATTTACAAACAGAGTAGACCCAGACCAGACAGCTCATATAGGAGCCGTCTGATCAGAGTCTGTTATGTTTGCAAGTGGAATTTGTATGTTATGTTTCCTTATACATGTATGCTAAAATAGCTACAATATCCTACCTTCCATATTTCATTATAACTAGTTTGTCCATGAATATTCATTAGGTATTGAAATTTGGAATGAACAAGGAAGAGGGAAAGGATTAAGCAATAAAGTGCTATTAACATTTTCTTAGTTCAATCAATAAAGTGTCGCTTAAGATAAGGTTTACTGTAAATCTGGTTCTGATATTTGAGGAAGTGAGTTCGAAACCCGGTTGGACGGTTGTGATGTTTCGTTTACCATTACAAACTCATCGATCTAAGCCATGCATACCGTTTCCTTGGATCCAAAGTCATGGAAATAAATTAACTCTTTACCTGCTCTGGACGCTTTTACATACACGCTTTTGGCAAACAGAGTAGACCACGATCAGACGGCTGCTATATAAGCAGTGTGATCAGCGTTTGTTCTGTTTCATTATGAGGTATAACATTTAAATTTCGCAATTTCTGCCATGGCCAAAAATTCGTTGGTTTTGTAATCTTTTAAATATATCCAGGATATTATTCGCTCTAATACAATTATTCAAATGTAGGTTGCAGCTAAATGCAGGGGAAACGTAATGCAGAAAGTTCCTATAGGAGCTTTCTGCATTATGTGTAACCTGCATTAAGCTTCCACCTGCCTTACTTACTCCAGTTAGACGTTTGTGATGAAAGCTTAAGACAGGTTCTGCTACAGTGTTCCGACTGGATAAGTGGTTTGTTTTGGAACGTATTCTATGAACGGTATCTACGAGGCTGATGTGGTAGGTCAGTTCGGTATACACGCATGTATACACCCAACACAAGATGCACCATGATTCATGGACTTTAACCGTTTTTTCTCATGAACATAATGGCATCATGGATATTTATTAGCTGAATATAATCGTTCATGAACAATTTGTTTTTTGTTTTTCATTTTATTTTTACATTGGCAGAAACTGGAATCCTATCTATATAATAACATAAGCTGATAGTGCGGATCCTGATTAGAGCTGAACTATTGTAATGATTCATGAACAAAGGGTTTGTTGTAGTTTAACATTTTTCAAATTGGCAATACCTGTGGAATCATATCTATATAACTATACATAAGCTAACAGAGCAGACCCCGATTAGATGGTTCCTGCAGGGGCCGTCTAGCTAGGGTCTACTCTGTTTGCAAAAGTGCCAAAAAGTCTCCTGTGTAAAAGAATGGGTTTCCGGGTCATACTTCAGAAATTCGTTAACCTCGCTCTCATATTATATTACATATTCTGAATGACCATTAACCGTACTAGCATGACATTGTGTAGCATGCTTCTACTTTCACTTGAAAGTATCGCATGCTTTGAATACATGTACTTATCAGTTTCTTTTTATCTCATTCTCTTGTATTGATGCCTTATAGAAACCATTGTGATAAATTATTTAACTATTTATCACAATGTTTTTAAAAAGTACAAAATTCTAAAAACAATACTTTTTGTAGTAAATGCTCCTTTTCGGTCGATTTATTAAAAGCGGTTGGATCTAAAAAAAAATCGTATGAGGGAATTGGGTTTAAAGTGTGTGCGGGGGGTCAAATACTTTGAATGCGGATGTGATACTCAATCATGCGGCGCCTCAATTGTGACCCAACGCGTTTGTAAGGATTATTACACATGTGCCCGAGATATAATTACCCCGGTTTATCAGAAATGATCTCAATGCATGACATACAGTAAACCCATACCAGTCGCCGCGTATCCGACACGACCATTGGTCTGCACAGTTTCACACTCATCAAAATATGTAATAATGTGTTCTCTATCTTTCCATACAGGGGGTTTGATCAGGGTCTGATCTGCTTATGGAATTTGATAGGTCTTTTTCTTTTGTTTCTAAAATCACTTGGATCTTCCACCTTCCATATTTTATTATAACCATTTTGTTCATGAATATTCAGTAGGTATTGAAATTTGGAATAAACATAGTACGTAGAAAGTGTTAACCTGACCAGGTACCTCGTAATAGACCTGATGACTGACATTGGTCTACACTGTTCTCAGAGAATGTCTCATTCATATTATTCTGCACGTATCTAGGGCACCTGACATAGATCAGATTCACTCATTTATTCAAATATTAATAAAGATAATCCCGTCAAGATCTCATTTCGCAATACCTCTATTTTTTTTTCTTCTTCTAATTATTGTTGTTGTTCTTCTTCTTCTTTTCTTTATATTCTTCTTCTTCTCCTTGAGACTATCTAAGATTGTACGGTTTGCATTTCACTTTGATTGGGAAAAGCAAATAAAACACTTGCTGGTATAGGTCATAGACAATTGCTGGTATATGCCATAGACACTTGCTGTATAGGCCATATATACTTGCTGGTATAGGCCATTGACACTTGCTGGTATAGACCATATACACTTGCTGGTATAGGTCGTAGACACTTGCTGGTATAGACCATAGACACTTGCTGGTATAGGCCGTAGACACTTGCTGGTATAGGCCATAGACACTTACTGGTATAGGCCATTGACATTGATTGTGTCAGCAAACAGCACAGACGCCTGGTCAGAGGGCTCCTGGGTCTACACTATTTTCCGGTGTCTCTTAACTCTTTCGCTGCCAAACTCTGTCGTCTGCTAACTTTGTCGTCTGCTACAAATTTTCATTATTTTGATTTTCTTCATTTTTGTTTCAAAAACATAGTAACAGTAACAAACAGTTTGGATCCAGATGAGACGCCGAGTTACTCGGCGTCTCATCTGGATCCAAACTGTTTGAATCGGTAATCACAGATCCGGCATTGGCAGGGAAAGGGTTAAGGGTAAATAGGCACCAATTGGTTAACCTATTCCCTCATATTGACGCCTTTTGATGTATCTGTAAACGTCATCTTTTGAAACCATTGTGATAAATAGAGCATTTGCTCCAATGGAGCAAATGCTCTATTTATCACAGTGGGTTCAAAACCACATAATTCTAAAAGTTTCTTTTTCTCTAGTAAATACTCTTTTTAGGTAGATTTATTCAAAGAGCTATGGTCTGAAAATAGTATATGAGGGAATTTGTTAAGCAAGCAGCACTTCTCGTCTACTGACGTAGTATTTATTCGACTGGAGCAAACACACACACGTGCATTCATGCTCTCCACACTACCCGCTGTGTATGATTATAGTCTTGCCCCATGCCTATCCATACAATTGGAAACCTCATCAAGGTCCGACAAGGTCCGTAGGTATGTATAATATAGCCGGGATGGCGTAGACCGCAAACCTAGCCTCATAGATATTTGTATGATAATAATCGTTTTTCATGAACATTTTGCAACATGGCTTATGTGGCCGTTAATCCGAACTCAGTGGTTATGTGCTTTCCAATTTAACCCTTTTGCTGCCAATGCCGGATCTGTGATTACCGATGCAAACAGTTTGGATCAAGATGAGACGCCGAGTAACTCGGCGTCTCATCAGGATCCAAACTGTTTGTTACCGTTATTATATTTTGAAACAAAAATGAAGAAAATCAAAAGAATGAAAATTTGTGGCAGACGACAAAGTTTGGCAGCGAAAGAGTTAAGTAGTGTTTACTCATAATTAGGCAGAAGTCGTGTTTGTTAGATTAACAGAGACTGTATACTTTTTAATGCTTGTCTAGATATACATGTAGTGCAATAAGTATGGAATTATAATGTGATATAGGCTTATGTATAAGTAGAACCTGCCTTACGCGATCATTAAAATGAGGTTTAATTGTGGATAACTAAGACATGTGATAGCTTAATCCAGGCCAAGAGTTATACAGATAGGAGCTTTCTGCATCACATTTGCCCTGCATTAAGCAACCACTTGTCATTTGGATACCTGTGTCCAATCAATAGAAGGTCACTTAAAAACAGGTTATACAGTAGTCTCTTGTAATTCAATTTGAATGGCATTCTATATATATAGACACGGCACTTATGATATGATATAGATCTGATTATACAGTTATGGTCCAAGCAAAGAACATGCCTTCATTGCCAGAAAGTCCATCAGAAAACGTACCATAGTGTTACACCAAGAGATAGAACTAAGGCCGTTTTAAGATAACATGTAACCATCCTGTAACTGGCGATTAGCTCATTAACGGCTCCCAAGGGAACCATTCTGTTGCATGGATGAGCATCTGTGTAACCGCCGTTCACTCCGTTGTTCGCAGTTTAAACTAGGGTGTATAACAGAAAAGACATGATGCATTTCACACAGTTTTAGAGTGATCTATAATAATGAGTGACGTTTAAGAAAAGGAATTCTCAAGGAAAACCAGTACCTGTAAAACGTTCAAAGACTAACCATCTTCATGGAAAGCCCGTTTCAGGGATGATTTAAAATCGAGTTGCCCGAAAATGCCAACTTTCAGGTACGACTGCAGAGCATTCAAGATCAGTGGCCATTCCCAACGGTATGCCCAGTGGCCTTCATCAAGAAGTGAAAACCGAGTTATGGATCTTGACGTCACACTTCAGAGGTGGAATAAAGTGATTGAATTACATTCTCGAAAGTCTAAGCCCTGTCAATTACTTACACTTGCAATTACGAATGAGCTAAAGCTTTAACATGGAATCAATCTATAAGTGAAGTGTGAAAACTGCAGTTTTATCTGTGAATACTAATTCGAACTTTCAAGACACCATTGCAGCTGCCGTCAACAAAATCCTAGTCTCGGCAGCTGTTATGAACATGGATATAGGAGTGCAAAAAGTCAACCTGTTTATTAGCTGCATCTAGTCAGATGTTACATGTAAATGCTTGTTAATAAAACAAGCTACAAATCCTAAGGGGGCAGTACACAGAAGATTGTCAATTTCAGCCGAGCTAGACACCCCCATCCACTGTTTCACTGTAATTCTGTCCCTTTCAAACACACCTGGAACAAATAAAGACCCCAGCTCTAGAGACAAGCCCCAGAAGGATGGAAAATGCTACAAGAAATCATAGTAAACATGTATTCAAACTAAATTTTGACTAATTTTTCAGTTTGTACTGGTCGCCAAAATTCATTAAAAAAAAGCCCGAAAACATGTTTTTCCGACAAAAAATTGCATAAGCCATTGGCGCCTCAATGCCTTAGCGCAAACTGTTTCCTGCTTCCCCAGACCCACTACCATCAGCAAATAAAGTTAAAAATATGAGGTAACCATCTCGTTCTTTCACATTTTCCATGTGTTTGACCCTACCCAAAATTTCACTCTTTTTCCCTACTATTTAAGCAGAGTCCTTTAGTTTCGAATTTTCCACCCAACTCAAAACAAATCACTTGTAAAGGTCATGACCTTGGTGCTTATTTTCATTAAAACATGTCCAAAAGTTGGATTTTCATGCATAACATGCTTCAGTATTTTTTATTATAGTCTGAACCACCTTTAAACTTAGCATTTACCTTAGATTAAGGAATTTGACCGGGGCCAATTCGCATATTCGGTACCTTATTGTGTACTGCCTCCTTAAAGAAGCAGAAAATGTTGGAAACTCCATCTAAAAAACATTCTCCTAGTTATTTGGACATATTTCAATAAAAATATCACCAAACATTGTTTGCTGAAGGCCCCTGTAGGCTGTTTCCAGCATTTCCCTAACATGTGTAAAAGTGCATTTTTAACTGAATTTTCACACTATTTCATACTCTATAGTACCCCTAGGAAATGTCTTAAATGTTTCCTGCTGATGCTTAAATCAGACTGTTTTGTCCTATAATCAACTCCTGGATAGCTGTATTACCTGTAAAAACTTTACAACATGTGTTTTTACTTTAAAAAAGACTGAAATTAGATGCAAAATAGCATTTTCGGGGTCGTCCGAGGCAATGTTTTCATGAAATTTCTATCTTTAGAGAACCAAACTCAAGCTTCTTATCATTTTCAAAGCTCTTTTACTGTTTTTTAATTATCTCCCTACACAGTCAAGTAAAAATTCATCACAAAAAGCTGTTTAGGTCTGTTCTAGGCAATGTTTACAAAATTAGCTTCCAGTGTAAGGGAGATAATTCACACAGATTTGCTTGTATACACTTTATAAAAGCTAAAATTTTCCTTCCAACTAAAAAACTGCCCACCACATGTCTGTTGGCCGTGTAATCTGATACTATATAAACAAGATTAGCCTCCAAACAATGACCCAAGCTGATCTGGCATTGACTAATAGCCCATTTAGACACACTGCAGTGTTTAAAAACTCCATTCCTTGTGGATACTTAGAGAAGTGCACACAGTTACTTGAATTTTCACAATAACTGACTGCTACAATGTAAACCAACCCGAAAAAATATAGAATGAGTTGTAATAACAACCAAAAGAAGAAGGGCACCCAGTTCAAAAAAAATTGGAGGAAAAATACACCGTCTTTGAGAGAAGAATTACCTGAACATGTAATATCTGGAGCCGTCTGTTCCGAGACGACACAACGGATCTTGAGGCCAACTCCACAAGAAGCGCTTGATATAGACTATATGGCCAGTAACACACCGAGGGATCACAGTTTAACTGGAACTAGCTTGAATCTGAGGCCAATACCTGAAAGAAAGGAAAAAAATATCAGTGGCGAAGGCGTAAACGAGGAAAATATTATTGTTAATGTAGGAAAAATGGCAGAGCTTGTGCAGGATGTACATAAAACAGTGTGCAGTAACCCACAAATGCATGTTAAAATACAAAAGAGGATGGGACTATGTGTATTTCTAACAGTGCAGTGTCAATTTTGCAAATACAAATCACCTCTTCTTCCAATGACCGAAACAGTTAAACCGCATAAAGGACCATTGGGTGGAGTTTTGAATGAGACTGTAGTCCTATCTGTCATGAAATCCAAAGTTGGACTTGAAGATGTTTCCAATGTTCTAGCATGCTTGAATATTAAGCCTCCAAGCCATACAACCATGCAGAAAAAACTGAACAAACTGAGTAACACTGTAACTGAACTAAATGAAGAGCAAATGCTGAAAAACCAGGAATACGTTGCAAAGGTCTCACAGATGGCAGGAACCGAGACGTCCGCTGACGTCCAGTTTGATGTGGCATATACAAGCCGGCCACAGGGCGGAAGTGAAAAGGCGATGCAGAGCTTTGGGTTTTTAATCGAGCACTCAACAACCCAGAAGCTTCCTATTGCACTGAGTACTGCAAATAAGCACTGCAAAAGACGTGGCTGTTCACATGAGAATTGCACTAAAAACTACAAAAGTGACTCATCGATTGCTTCAAGTGAACGCGCATTACTACATCAGTCACTGCAAAAGGTTGATGATGCCGGACGCCTTACAGTGCGCTCTATAACTACAGATGCCAGTACGCAAGCTGCAAAAGCAATTAGGGACTACTATGATGAAAGAAGGAGACCAAGAGCCACTCACTTTAAATGCTTAGTCCATAGGCTTAGAACGCTCGAGAAGAATATACGTGCCGCAAACCTAAAAAGCATTCCGAAGCTCTATGACAAGTCTATTTACCACCGCAAGCTGGCTTCGGGCATTCGGGCAAGACTACGACTCGAGTTCAACAATCTTAAACGTCGTCGAATGACAGACTCACAGTTCATTCAGACCAGCACCGATGCTGTAGAGAATGTGCTAAAGTGCTTTTCTGGACAACACCAAGATTGTTGCCGTAAATCGACAGTCTGCGTCAGTCCCGAACCGACCTACAGCACCAGTCATTTACCATATGGGGCGCATTTGGAGCTTAACAGTGTTGACCTACAATCTGTACAAAGTAAGATAAACTGTGTATTTGCTGTGACTGGACTGAAAGAAGTGTGCAGAATGTACAACACCAATATGTGCGAAAGCCTTAATTCATTTGTTTTCAATCACGCGCCTAAGTCATCTTGTTATAGCCGCAATTTTACAGGCCTAGTTCATTCCGCAGCCCATTCCAAATCATTGGGTCCAGGCCGTGCTACCATACGCTTAGCCGAAGCGACTGGAACAACAATTAAAACGGACGCCCCAATGTACAGAGCAATGATGCGGAAAGACAGACTCAGGGAGCTGCATTCAAAGAGAAAGTCATCTACCAAATATAAGCAAATGCGATATTACCTAAGGAAGAGGAGGGCCAATGTAACTTTATTTAAGAGCTCCTTATACAGTGCAGATAATGTAGCTTCTCACAGTGCCAGTGACCACAATTATGGCCTATCTGTGTAACAAAATCAAAACAAACAAACAAAAGTAACGCACGCAGAACTAATGTCGAACTTCAAGCAAACTATTACCGCGGACAGTAGACAATGTGCATAACCCCTGTGACCGGTACATTCACCATTCAGGACACATGTTTTTCTTGAATTATTGACACTGGCAGGCTCATAGGAAAGGTGTGTGGGTATTATGCATAGCTTATTGTGACACAAATGAGAGACATGCAAATTTGGATCTAGTGTTTTTGAAGAGGAAATGAAGTATGCCAGTCTGTGTACATGGACTTTTATACGCTTGCTGTGTACAGAAATGCGGTGAACACCATAACCATATCTATCTATCTGACCTGTCCAGAGCTCACAGTGACCAAATATGCGTGATTTTGTGTGCAATGCAGTAGACTGTTGTTCAATGAGCTGCCAGCAAGGAGGTTTGGAGAAAAACTCACTTGCCATGTGCTCGAAGGGCTATTCAGCACCTGAAAATTCATTTTTAAAGGTAAATTTACCTCTATTATCCTCTGTTTGACACTTTAGTATCATTACGGCCAACAGACTGCTTAAAAAATTCAATTTACACCCATTTCGAAGTAAATTTTTAACAATAACAAACCTGAGAAAATCTGCCATTAGTCACAGCCGTAATTACCTCCCCTGTTTAGGTCCCTGTAATTTTTACCTAATTGTAAGAAATACACCATAAATAACATTTTCCGACCAGAAGTTGATTACAAAGTCTGAAAAACAGTAAATCTACTCATTTAGGGTCAACTGAAAATTATTTTTTTTTCCTTAAGGGGGCAGTACACAGAAGATTGTCAATTTCAGCCGAGCTAGACACCCCCATCCACTGTTTCACTGTAATTCTGTCCCTTTCAAACACACCTGGAACAAATAAAGACCCCAGCTCTAGAGACAAGCCCCAGAAGGATGGAAAATGCTACAAGAAATCATAGTAAACATGTATTCAAACTAAATTTTGACTAATTTTTCAGTTTGTACTGGTCGCCAAAATTCATTAAAAAAAGCCCGAAAACATGTTTTTCCGACAAAAAATTGCATAAGCCATTGGCGCCTCAATGCCTTAGCGCAAACTGTTTCCTGCTTCCCCAGACCCACTACCATCAGCAAATAAAGTTAAAAATATGAGGTAACCATCTCGTTCTTTCACATTTTCCATGTGTTTGACCCTACCCAAAATTTCACTCTTTTTCCCTACCATTTAAGCAGAGTCCTTTAGTTTCGAATTTTCCACCTAACTCAAAACAAATCACTTGCAAAGGTCATGACCTTGGTGCTTATTTTCATTAAAACATGTCCAAAAGTTGGATTTTCATGCATAACATGCTTCAGTATTTTTTATTATAGTCTGAACCACCTTTAAACTTAGCATTTACCTTAGATTAAGGAATTTGACCGGGGCCAATTCGCATATTCGGTACCTTATTGTGTACTGCCTCCTTAAAGAAGCAGAAAATGTTGGAAACTCCATCTAAAAAACATTCTCCTAGTTATTTGGACATATTTCAATAAAAATATCACCAAACATTGTTTGCTGAAGGCCCCTGTAGGCTGTTTCCAGCATTTCCCTAACATGTGTAAAAGTGCATTTTTAACTGAATTTTCACACTATTTCATACTCTATAGTACCCCTAGGAAATGTCTTAAATGTTTCCTGCTGATGCTTAAATCAGACTGTTTTGTCCTATAATCAACTCCTGGATAGCTGTATTACCTGTAAAAACTTTACAACATGTGTTTTTACTTTAAAAAAGACTGAAATTAGATGCAAAATAGCATTTTCGGGGTCGTCCGAGGCAATGTTTTCATGAAATTTCTATCTTTAGAGAACCAAACTCAAGCTTCTTATCATTTTCAAAGCTCTTTTACTGTTTTTTAATTATCTCCCTACACAGTCAAGTAAAAATTCATCACAAAAAGCTGTTTAGGTCTGTTCTAGGCAATGTTTACAAAATTAGCTTCCAGTGTAAGGGAGATAATTCACACAGATTTGCTTGTATACACTTTATAAAAGCTAAAATTTTCCTTCCAACTAAAAAACTGCCCACCACATGTCTGTTGGCCGTGTAATCTGATACTATATAAACAAGATTAGCCTCCAAACAATGACCCAAGCTGATCTGGCATTGACTAATAGCCCATTTAGACACACTGCAGTGTTTAAAAACTCCATTCCTTGTGGATACTTAGAGAAGTGCACACAGTTACTTGAATTTTCACAATAACTGACTGCTACAATGTAAACCAACCCGAAAAAATATAGAATGAGTTGTAATAACAACCAAAAGAAGAAGGGCACCCAGTTCAAAAAAAATTGGAGGAAAAATACACCGTCTTTGAGAGAAGAATTACCTGAACATGTAATATCTGGAGCCGTCTGTTCCGAGACGACACAACGGATCTTGAGGCCAACTCCACAAGAAGCGCTTGATATAGACTATATGGCCAGTAACACACCGAGGGATCACAGTTTAACTGGAACTAGCTTGAATCTGAGGCCAATACCTGAAAGAAAGGAAAAAAATATCAGTGGCGAAGGCGTAAACGAGGAAAATATTATTGTTAATGTAGGAAAAATGGCAGAGCTTGTGCAGGATGTACATAAAACAGTGTGCAGTAACCCACAAATGCATGTTAAAATACAAAAGAGGATGGGACTATGTGTATTTCTAACAGTGCAGTGTCAATTTTGCAAATACAAATCACCTCTTCTTCCAATGACCGAAACAGTTAAACCGCATAAAGGACCATTGGGTGGAGTTTTGAATGAGACTGTAGTCCTATCTGTCATGAAATCCAAAGTTGGACTTGAAGATGTTTCCAATGTTCTAGCATGCTTGAATATTAAGCCTCCAAGCCATACAACCATGCAGAAAAAACTGAACAAACTGAGTAACACTGTAACTGAACTAAATGAAGAGCAAATGCTGAAAAACCAGGAATACGTTGCAAAGGTCTCACAGATGGCAGGAACCGAGACGTCCGCTGACGTCCAGTTTGATGTGGCATATACAAGCCGGCCACAGGGCGGAAGTGAAAAGGCGATGCAGAGCTTTGGGTTTTTAATCGAGCACTCAACAACCCAGAAGCTTCCTATTGCACTGAGTACTGCAAATAAGCACTGCAAAAGACGTGGCTGTTCACATGAGAATTGCACTAAAAACTACAAAAGTGACTCATCGATTGCTTCAAGTGAACGCGCATTACTACATCAGTCACTGCAAAAGGTTGATGATGCCGGACGCCTTACAGTGCGCTCTATAACTACAGATGCCAGTACGCAAGCTGCAAAAGCAATTAGGGACTACTATGATGAAAGAAGGAGACCAAGAGCCACTCACTTTAAATGCTTAGTCCATAGGCTTAGAACGCTCGAGAAGAATATACGTGCCGCAAACCTAAAAAGCATTCCGAAGCTCTATGACAAGTCTATTTACCACCGCAAGCTGGCTTCGGGCATTCGGGCAAGACTACGACTCGAGTTCAACAATCTTAAACGTCGTCGAATGACAGACTCACAGTTCATTCAGACCAGCACCGATGCTGTAGAGAATGTGCTAAAGTGCTTTTCTGGACAACACCAAGATTGTTGCCGTAAATCGACAGTCTGCGTCAGTCCCGAACCGACCTACAGCACCAGTCATTTACCATATGGGGCGCATTTGGAGCTTAACAGTGTTGACCTACAATCTGTACAAAGTAAGATAAACTGTGTATTTGCTGTGACTGGACTGAAAGAAGTGTGCAGAATGTACAACACCAATATGTGCGAAAGCCTTAATTCATTTGTTTTCAATCACGCGCCTAAGTCATCTTGTTATAGCCGCAATTTTACAGGCCTAGTTCATTCCGCAGCCCATTCCAAATCATTGGGTCCAGGCCGTGCTACCATACGCTTAGCCGAAGCGACTGGAACAACAATTAAAACGGACGCCCCAATGTACAGAGCAATGATGCGGAAAGACAGACTCAGGGAGCTGCATTCAAAGAGAAAGTCATCTACCAAATATAAGCAAATGCGATATTACCTATGGAAGAGGAGGGCCAATGTAACTTTATTTAAGAGCTCCTTATACAGTGCAGATAATGTAGCTTCTCACAGTGCCAGTGACCACAATTATGGCCTATCTGTGTAACAAAATCAAAACAAACAAACAAAAGTAACGCACGCAGAACTAATGTCGAACTTCAAGCAAACTATTACCGCGGACAGTAGACAATGTGCATAACCCCTGTGACCGGTACATTCACCATTCAGGACACATGTTTTTCTTGAATTATTGACACTGGCAGGCTCATAGGAAAGGTGTGTGGGTATTATGCATAGCTTATTGTGACACAAATGAGAGACATGCAAATTTGGATCTAGTGTTTTTGAAGAGGAAATGAAGTATGCCAGTCTGTGTACATGGACTTTTATACGCTTGCTGTGTACAGAAATGCGGTGAACACCATAACCATATCTATCTATCTGACCTGTCCAGAGCTCACAGTGACCAAATATGCGTGATTTTGTGTGCAATGCAGTAGACTGTTGTTCAATGAGCTGCCAGCTAGGAGGTTTGGAGAAAAACTCACTTGCCATGTGCTCGAAGGGCTATTCAGCACCTGAAAATTCATTTTTAAAGGTAAATTTACCTCTATTATCCTCTGTTTGACACTTTAGTATCATTACGGCCAACAGACTGCTTAAAAAATTCAATTTACACCCATTTCGAAGTAAATTTTTAACAATAACAAACCTGAGAAAATCTGCCATTAGTCACAGCCGTAATTACCTCCCCTGTTTAGGTCCCTGTAATTTTTACCTAATTGTAAGAAATACACCATAAATAACATTTTCCGACCAGAAGTTGATTACAAAGTCTGAAAAACAGTAAATCTACTCATTTAGGGTCAACTGAAAATTATTTTTTTTTCCTTAAGGGGGCAGTACACAGAAGATTGTCAATTTCAGCCGAGCTAGACACCCCCATCCACTGTTTCACTGTAATTCTGTCCCTTTCAAACACACCTGGAACAAATAAAGACCCCAGCTCTAGAGACAAGCCCCAGAAGGATGGAAAATGCTACAAGAAATCATAGTAAACATGTATTCAAACTAAATTTTGACTAATTTTTCAGTTTGTACTGGTCGCCAAAATTCATTAAAAAAAGCCCGAAAACATGTTTTTCCGACAAAAAATTGCATAAGCCATTGGCGCCTCAATGCCTTAGCGCAAACTGTTTCCTGCTTCCCCAGACCCACTACCATCAGCAAATAAAGTTAAAAATATGAGGTAACCATCTCGTTCTTTCACATTTTCCATGTGTTTGACCCTACCCAAAATTTCACTCTTTTTCCCTACCATTTAAGCAGAGTCCTTTAGTTTCGAATTTTCCACCTAACTCAAAACAAATCACTTGCAAAGGTCATGACCTTGGTGCTTATTTTCATTAAAACATGTCCAAAAGTTGGATTTTCATGCATAACATGCTTCAGTATTTTTTATTATAGTCTGAACCACCTTTAAACTTAGCATTTACCTTAGATTAAGGAATTTGACCGGGGCCAATTCGCATATGCGGTACCTTATTGTGTACTGCCTCCTTAAAGAAGCAGAAAATGTTGGAAACTCCATCTAAAAAACATTCTCCTAGTTATTTGGACATATTTCAATAAAAATATCACCAAACATTGTTTGCTGAAGGCCCCTGTAGGCTGTTTCCAGCATTTCCCTAACATGTGTAAAAGTGCATTTTTAACTGAATTTTCACACTATTTCATACTCTATAGTACCCCTAGGAAATGTCTTAAATGTTTCCTGCTGATGCTTAAATCAGACTGTTTTGTCCTATAATCAACTCCTGGATAGCTGTATTACCTGTAAAAACTTTACAACATGTGTTTTTACTTTAAAAAAGACTGAAATTAGATGCAAAATAGCATTTTCGGGGTCGTCCGAGGCAATGTTTTCATGAAATTTCTATCTTTAGAGAACCAAACTCAAGCTTCTTATCATTTTCAAAGCTCTTTTACTGTTTTTTAATTATCTCCCTACACAGTCAAGTAAAAATTCATCACAAAAAGCTGTTTAGGTCTGTTCTAGGCAATGTTTACAAAATTAGCTTCCAGTGTAAGGGAGATAATTCACACAGATTTGCTTGTATACACTTTATAAAAGCTAAAATTTTCCTTCCAACTAAAAAACTGCCCACCACATGTCTGTTGGCCGTGTAATCTGATACTATATAAACAAGATTAGCCTCCAAACAATGACCCAAGCTGATCTGGCATTGACTAATAGCCCATTTAGACACACTGCAGTGTTTAAAAACTCCATTCCTTGTGGATACTTAGAGAAGTGCACACAGTTACTTGAATTTTCACAATAACTGACTGCTACAATGTAAACCAACCCGAAAAAATATAGAATGAGTTGTAATAACAACCAAAAGAAGAAGGGCACCCAGTTCAAAAAAAATTGGAGGAAAAATACACCGTCTTTGAGAGAAGAATTACCTGAACATGTAATATCTGGAGCCGTCTGTTCCGAGACGACACAACGGATCTTGAGGCCAACTCCACAAGAAGCGCTTGATATAGACTATATGGCCAGTAACACACCGAGGGATCACAGTTTAACTGGAACTAGCTTGAATCTGAGGCCAATACCTGAAAGAAAGGAAAAAAATATCAGTGGCGAAGGCGTAAACGAGGAAAATATTATTGTTAATGTAGGAAAAATGGCAGAGCTTGTGCAGGATGTACATAAAACAGTGTGCAGTAACCCACAAATGCATGTTAAAATACAAAAGAGGATGGGACTATGTGTATTTCTAACAGTGCAGTGTCAATTTTGCAAATACAAATCACCTCTTCTTCCAATGACCGAAACAGTTAAACCGCATAAAGGACCATTGGGTGGAGTTTTGAATGAGACTGTAGTCCTATCTGTCATGAAATCCAAAGTTGGACTTGAAGATGTTTCCAATGTTCTAGCATGCTTGAATATTAAGCCTCCAAGCCATACAACCATGCAGAAAAAACTGAACAAACTGAGTAACACTGTAACTGAACTAAATGAAGAGCAAATGCTGAAAAACCAGGAATACGTTGCAAAGGTCTCACAGATGGCAGGAACCGAGACGTCCGCTGACGTCCAGTTTGATGTGGCATATACAAGCCGGCCACAGGGCGGAAGTGAAAAGGCGATGCAGAGCTTTGGGTTTTTAATCGAGCACTCAACAACCCAGAAGCTTCCTATTGCACTGAGTACTGCAAATAAGCACTGCAAAAGACGTGGCTGTTCACATGAGAATTGCACTAAAAACTACAAAAGTGACTCATCGATTGCTTCAAGTGAACGCGCATTACTACATCAGTCACTGCAAAAGGTTGATGATGTCGGACGCCTTACAGTGCGCTCTATAACTACAGATGCCAGTACGCAAGCTGCAAAAGCAATTAGGGACTACTATGATGAAAGAAGGAGACCAAGAGCCACTCACTTTAAATGCTTAGTCCATAGGCTTAGAACGCTCGAGAAGAATATACGTGCCGCAAACCTAAAAAGCATTCCGAAGCTCTATGACAAGTCTATTTAGCACCGCAAGCTGGCTTCGGGCATTCGGGCAAGACTACGACTCGAGTTCAACAATCTTAAACGTCGTCGAATGACAGACTCACAGTTCATTCAGACCAGCACCGATGCTGTAGAGAATGTGCTAAAGTGCTTTTCTGGACAACACCAAGATTGTTGCCGTAAA
Source organism: Azorinus chamasolen (assembly GCA_963576725.1). NCBI lineage: Eukaryota > Metazoa > Mollusca > Bivalvia > Cardiida > Solecurtidae > Azorinus > Azorinus chamasolen. Next base: position 6,340,025 of record OY755253.1, on the reverse strand, counting down.
TCGACAGTCTGCGTCAGTCCCGAACCGACCTACAGCACCAGTCATTTACCATATGGGGCGCATTTGGAGCTTAACAGTGTTGACCTACAATCTGTACAAAGTAAGATAAACTGTGTATTTGCTGTGACTGGACTGAAAGAAGTGTGCAGAATGTACAACACCAATATGTGCGAAAGCCTTAATTCATTTGTTTTCAATCACGCGCCTAAGTCATCTTGTTATAGCCGCAATTTTACAGGCCTAGTTCATTCCGCAGCCCATTCCAAATCATTGGGTCCAGGCCGTGCTACCATACGCTTAGCCGAAGCGACTGGAACAACAATTAAAACGGACGCCCCAATGTACAGAGCAATGATGCGGAAAGACAGACTCAGGGAGCTGCATTCAAAGAGAAAGTCATCTACCAAATATAAGCAAATGCGATATTACCTATGGAAGAGGAGGGCCAATGTAACTTTATTTAAGAGCTCCTTATACAGTGCAGATAATGTAGCTTCTCACAGTGCCAGTGACCACAATTATGGCCTATCTGTGTAACAAAATCAAAACAAACAAACAAAAGTAACGCACGCAGAACTAATGTCGAACTTCAAGCAAACTATTACCGCGGACAGTAGACAATGTGCATAACCCCTGTGACCGGTACATTCACCATTCAGGACACATGTTTTTCTTGAATTATTGACACTGGCAGGCTCATAGGAAAGGTGTGTGGGTATTATGCATAGCTTATTGTGACACAAATGAGAGACATGCAAATTTGGATCTAGTGTTTTTGAAGAGGAAATGAAGTATGCCAGTCTGTGTACATGGACTTTTATACGCTTGCTGTGTACAGAAATGCGGTGAACACCATAACCATATCTATCTATCTGACCTGTCCAGAGCTCACAGTGACCAAATATGCGTGATTTTGTGTGCAATGCAGTAGACTGTTGTTCAATGAGCTGCCAGCAAGGAGGTTTGGAGAAAAACTCACTTGCCATGTGCTCGAAGGGCTATTCAGCACCTGAAAATTCATTTTTAAAGGTAAATTTACCTCTATTATCCTCTGTTTGACACTTTAGTATCATTACGGCCAACAGACTGCTTAAAAAATTCAATTTACACCCATTTCGAAGTAAATTTTTAACAATAACAAACCTGAGAAAATCTGCCATTAGTCACAGCCGTAATTACCTCCCCTGTTTAGGTCCCTGTAATTTTTACCTAATTGTAAGAAATACACCATAAATAACATTTTCCGACCAGAAGTTGATTACAAAGTCTGAAAAACAGTAAATCTACTCATTTAGGGTCAACTGAAAATTTATTTTTTTTCCTTAAGGGGGCAGTACACAGAAGATTGTCAATTTCAGCCGAGCTAGACACCCCCATCCACTGTTTCACTGTAATTCTGTCCCTTTCAAACACACCTGGAACAAATAAAGACCCTAGCTCTAGAGACAAGCCCCAGAAGGATGGAAAATGCTACAAGAAATCATAGTAAACATGTATTCAAACTAAATTTTGACTAATTTTTCAGTTTGTACTGGTCGCCAAAATTCATTAAAAAAAGCCCGAAAACATGTTTTTCCGACAAAAAATTGCATAAGCCATTGGCGCCTCAATGCCTTAGCGCAAACTGTTTCCTGCTTCCCCAGACCCACTACCATCAGCAAATAAAGTTAAAAATATGAGGTAACCATCTCGTTCTTTCACATTTTCCATGTGTTTGACCCTACCCAAAATTTCACTCTTTTTCCCTACCATTTAAGCAGAGTCCTTTAGTTTCGAATTTTCCACCTAACTCAAAACAAATCACTTGCAAAGGTCATGACCTTGGTGCTTATTTTCATTAAAACATGTCCAAAAGTTGGATTTTCATGCATAACATGCTTCAGTATTTTTTATTATAGTCTGAACCACCTTTAAACTTAGCATTTACCTTAGATTAAGGAATTTGACCGGGGCCAATTCGCATATGCGGTACCTTATTGTGTACTGCCTCCTTAAAGAAGCAGAAAATGTTGGAAACTCCATCTAAAAAACATTCTCCTAGTTATTTGGACATATTTCAATAAAAATATCACCAAACATTGTTTGCTGAAGGCCCCTGTAGGCTGTTTCCAGCATTTCCCTAACATGTGTAAAAGTGCATTTTTAACTGAATTTTCACACTATTTCATACTCTATAGTACCCCTAGGAAATGTCTTAAATGTTTCCTGCTGATGCTTAAATCAGACTGTTTTGTCCTATAATCAACTCCTGGATAGCTGTATTACCTGTAAAAACTTTACAACATGTGTTTTTACTTTAAAAAAGACTGAAATTAGATGCAAAATAGCATTTTCGGGGTCGTCCGAGGCAATGTTTTCATGAAATTTCTATCTTTAGAGAACCAAACTCAAGCTTCTTATCATTTTCAAAGCTCTTTTACTGTTTTTTAATTATCTCCCTACACAGTCAAGTAAAAATTCATCACAAAAAGCTGTTTAGGTCTGTTCTAGGCAATGTTTACAAAATTAGCTTCCAGTGTAAGGGAGATAATTCACACAGATTTGCTTGTATACACTTTATAAAAGCTAAAATTTTCCTTCCAACTAAAAAACTGCCCACCACATGTCTGTTGGCCGTGTAATCTGATACTATATAAACAAGATTAGCCTCCAAACAATGACCCAAGCTGATCTGGCATTGACTAATAGCCCATTTAGACACACTGCAGTGTTTAAAAACTCCATTCCTTGTGGATACTTAGAGAAGTGCACACAGTTACTTGAATTTTCACAATAACTGACTGCTACAATGTAAACCAACCCGAAAAAATATAGAATGAGTTGTAATAACAACCAAAAGAAGAAGGGCACCCAGTTCAAAAAAAATTGGAGGAAAAATACACCGTCTTTGAGAGAAGAATTACCTGAACATGTAATATCTGGAGCCGTCTGTTCCGAGACGACACAACGGATCTTGAGGCCAACTCCACAAGAAGCGCTTGATATAGACTATATGGCCAGTAACACACCGAGGGATCACAGTTTAACTGGAACTAGCTTGAATCTGAGGCCAATACCTGAAAGAAAGGAAAAAAATATCAGTGGCGAAGGCGTAAACGAGGAAAATATTATTGTTAATGTAGGAAAAATGGCAGAGCTTGTGCAGGATGTACATAAAACAGTGTGCAGTAACCCACAAATGCATGTTAAAATACAAAAGAGGATGGGACTATGTGTATTTCTAACAGTGCAGTGTCAATTTTGCAAATACAAATCACCTCTTCTTCCAATGACCGAAACAGTTAAACCGCATAAAGGACCATTGGGTGGAGTTTTGAATGAGACTGTAGTCCTATCTGTCATGAAATCCAAAGTTGGACTTGAAGATGTTTCCAATGTTCTAGCATGCTTGAATATTAAGCCTCCAAGCCATACAACCATGCAGAAAAAACTGAACAAACTGAGTAACACTGTAACTGAACTAAATGAAGAGCAAATGCTGAAAAACCAGGAATACGTTGCAAAGGTCTCACAGATGGCAGGAACCGAGACGTCCGCTGACGTCCAGTTTGATGTGGCATATACAAGCCGGCCACAGGGCGGAAGTGAAAAGGCGATGCAGAGCTTTGGGTTTTTAATCGAGCACTCAACAACCCAGAAGCTTCCTATTGCACTGAGTACTGCAAATAAGCACTGCAAAAGACGTGGCTGTTCACATGAGAATTGCACTAAAAACTACAAAAGTGACTCATCGATTGCTTCAAGTGAACGCGCATTACTACATCAGTCACTGCAAAAGGTTGATGATGCCGGACGCCTTACAGTGCGCTCTATAACTACAGATGCCAGTACGCAAGCTGCAAAAGCAATTAGGGACTACTATGATGAAAGAAGGAGACCAAGAGCCACTCACTTTAAATGCTTAGTCCATAGGCTTAGAACGCTCGAGAAGAATATACGTGCCGCAAACCTAAAAAGCATTCCGAAGCTCTATGACAAGTCTATTTACCACCGCAAGCTGGCTTCGGGCATTCGGGCAAGACTACGACTCGAGTTCAACAATCTTAAACGTCGTCGAATGACAGACTCACAGTTCATTCAGACCAGCACCGATGCTGTAGAGAATGTGCTAAAGTGCTTTTCTGGACAACACCAAGATTGTTGCCGTAAATCGACAGTCTGCGTCAGTCCCGAACCGACCTACAGCACCAGTCATTTACCATATGGGGCGCATTTGGAGCTTAACAGTGTTGACCTACAATCTGTACAAAGTAAGATAAACTGTGTATTTGCTGTGACTGGACTGAAAGAAGTGTGCAGAATGTACAACACCAATATGTGCGAAAGCCTTAATTCATTTGTTTTCAATCACGCGCCTAAGTCATCTTGTTATAGCCGCAATTTTACAGGCCTAGTTCATTCCGCAGCCCATTCCAAATCATTGGGTCCAGGCCGTGCTACCATACGCTTAGCCGAAGCGACTGGAACAACAATTAAAACGGACGCCCCAATGTACAGAGCAATGATGCGGAAAGACAGACTCAGGGAGCTGCATTCAAAGAGAAAGTCATCTACCAAATATAAGCAAATGCGATATTACCTATGGAAGAGGAGGGCCAATGTAACTTTATTTAAGAGCTCCTTATACAGTGCAGATAATGTAGCTTCTCACAGTGCCAGTGACCACAATTATGGCCTATCTGTGTAACAAAATCAAAACAAACAAACAAAAGTAACGCACGCAGAACTAATGTCGAACTTCAAGCAAACTATTACCGCGGACAGTAGACAATGTGCATAACCCCTGTGACCGGTACATTCACCATTCAGGACACATGTTTTTCTTGAATTATTGACACTGGCAGGCTCATAGGAAAGGTGTGTGGGTATTATGCATAGCTTATTGTGACACAAATGAGAGACATGCAAATTTGGATCTAGTGTTTTTGAAGAGGAAATGAAGTATGCCAGTCTGTGTACATGGACTTTTATACGCTTGCTGTGTACAGAAATGCGGTGAACACCATAACCATATCTATCTATCTGACCTGTCCAGAGCTCACAGTGACCAAATATGCGTGATTTTGTGTGCAATGCAGTAGACTGTTGTTCAATGAGCTGCCAGCAAGGAGGTTTGGAGAAAAACTCACTTGCCATGTGCTCGAAGGGCTATTCAGCACCTGAAAATTCATTTTTAAAGGTAAATTTACCTCTATTATCCTCTGTTTGACACTTTAGTATCATTACGGCCAACAGACTGCTTAAAAAATTCAATTTACACCCATTTCGAAGTAAATTTTTAACAATAACAAACCTGAGAAAATCTGCCATTAGTCACAGCCGTAATTACCTCCCCTGTTTAGGTCCCTGTAATTTTTACCTAATTGTAAGAAATACACCATAAATAACATTTTCCGACCAGAAGTTGATTACAAAGTCTGAAAAACAGTAAATCTACTCATTTAGGGTCAACTGAAAATTTATTTTTTTTCCTTAAGGGGGCAGTACACAGAAGATTGTCAATTTCAGCCGAGCTAGACACCCCCATCCACTGTTTCACTGTAATTCTGTCCCTTTCAAACACACCTGGAACAAATAAAGACCCTAGCTCTAGAGACAAGCCCCAGAAGGATGGAAAATGCTACAAGAAATCATAGTAAACATGTATTCAAACTAAATTTTGACTAATTTTTCAGTTTGTACTGGTCGCCAAAATTCATTAAAAAAAGCCCGAAAACATGTTTTTCCGACAAAAAATTGCATAAGCCATTGGCGCCTCAATGCCTTAGCGCAAACTGTTTCCTGCTTCCCCAGACCCACTACCATCAGCAAATAAAGTTAAAAATATGAGGTAACCATCTCGTTCTTTCACATTTTCCATGTGTTTGACCCTACCCAAAATTTCACTCTTTTTCCCTACCATTTAAGCAGAGTCCTTTAGTTTCGAATTTTCCACCTAACTCAAAACAAATCACTTGCAAAGGTCATGACCTTGGTGCTTATTTTCATTAAAACATGTCCAAAAGTTGGATTTTCATGCATAACATGCTTCAGTATTTTTTATTATAGTCTGAACCACCTTTAAACTTAGCATTTACCTTAGATTAAGGAATTTGACCGGGGCCAATTCGCATATTCGGTACCTTATTGTGTACTGCCTCCTTAAAGAAGCAGAAAATGTTGGAAACTCCATCTAAAAAACATTCTCCTAGTTATTTGGACATATTTCAATAAAAATATCACCAAACATTGTTTGCTGAAGGCCCCTGTAGGCTGTTTCCAGCATTTCCCTAACATGTGTAAAAGTGCATTTTTAACTGAATTTTCACACTATTTCATACTCTATAGTGCCCCTAGGAAATGTCTTAAATGTTTCCTGCTGATGCTTAAATCAGACTGTTTTGTCCTATAATCAACTCCTGGATAGCTGTATTACCTGTAAAAACTTTACAACATGTGTTTTTACTTTAAAAAAGACTGAAATTAGATGCAAAATAGCATTTTCGGGGTCGTCCGAGGCAATGTTTTCATGAAATTTCTATCTTTAGAGAACCAAACTCAAGCTTCTTATCATTTTCAAAGCTCTTTTACTGTTTTTTAATTATCTCCCTACACAGTCAAGTAAAAATTCATCACAAAAAGCTGTTTAGGTCTGTTCTAGGCAATGTTTACAAAATTAGCTTCCAGTGTAAGGGAGATAATTCACACAGATTTGCTTGTATACACTTTATAAAAGCTAAAATTTTCCTTCCAACTAAAAAACTGCCCACCACATGTCTGTTGGCCGTGTAATCTGATACTATATAAACAAGATTAGCCTCCAAACAATGACCCAAGCTGATCTGGCATTGACTAATAGCCCATTTAGACACACTGCAGTGTTTAAAAACTCCATTCCTTGTGGATACTTAGAGAAGTGCACACAGTTACTTGAATTTTCACAATAACTGACTGCTACAATGTAAACCAACCCGAAAAAATATAGAATGAGTTGTAATAACAACCAAAAGAAGAAGGGCACCCAGTTCAAAAAAAATTGGAGGAAAAATACACCGTCTTTGAGAGAAGAATTACCTGAACATGTAATATCTGGAGCCGTCTGTTCCGAGACGACACAACGGATCTTGAGGCCAACTCCACAAGAAGCGCTTGATATAGACTATATGGCCAGTAACACACCGAGGGATCACAGTTTAACTGGAACTAGCTTGAATCTGAGGCCAATACCTGAAAGAAAGGAAAAAAATATCAGTGGCGAAGGCGTAAACGAGGAAAATATTATTGTTAATGTAGGAAAAATGGCAGAGCTTGTGCAGGATGTACATAAAACAGTGTGCAGTAACCCACAAATGCATGTTAAAATACAAAAGAGGATGGGACTATGTGTATTTCTAACAGTGCAGTGTCAATTTTGCAAATACAAATCACCTCTTCTTCCAATGACCGAAACAGTTAAACCGCATAAAGGACCATTGGGTGGAGTTTTGAATGAGACTGTAGTCCTATCTGTCATGAAATCCAAAGTTGGACTTGAAGATGTTTCCAATGTTCTAGCATGCTTGAATATTAAGCCTCCAAGCCATACAACCATGCAGAAAAAACTGAACAAACTGAGTAACACTGTAACTGAACTAAATGAAGAGCAAATGCTGAAAAACCAGGAATACGTTGCAAAGGTCTCACAGATGGCAGGAACCGAGACGTCCGCTGACGTCCAGTTTGATGTGGCATATACAAGCCGGCCACAGGGCGGAAGTGAAAAGGCGATGCAGAGCTTTGGGTTTTTAATCGAGCACTCAACAACCCAGAAGCTTCCTATTGCACTGAGTACTGCAAATAAGCACTGCAAAAGACGTGGCTGTTCACATGAGAATTGCACTAAAAACTACAAAAGTGACTCATCGATTGCTTCAAGTGAACGCGCATTACTACATCAGTCACTGCAAAAGGTTGATGATGCCGGACGCCTTACAGTGCGCTCTATAACTACAGATGCCAGTACGCAAGCTGCAAAAGCAATTAGGGACTACTATGATGAAAGAAGGAGACCAAGAGCCACTCACTTTAAATGCTTAGTCCATAGGCTTAGAACGCTCGAGAAGAATATACGTGCCGCAAACCTAAAAAGCATTCCGAAGCTCTATGACAAGTCTATTTAGCACCGCAAGCTGGCTTCGGGCATTCGGGCAAGACTACGACTCGAGTTCAACAATCTTAAACGTCGTCGAATGACAGACTCACAGTTCATTCAGACCAGCACCGATGCTGTAGAGAATGTGCTAAAGTGCTTTTCTGGACAACACCAAGATTGTTGCCGTAAATCGACAGTCTGCGTCAGTCCCGAACCGACCTACAGCACCAGTCATTTACCATATGGGGCGCATTTGGAGCTTAACAGTTTTGACCTACAATCTGTACAAAGTAAGATAAACTGTGTATTTGCTGTGACTGGACTGAAAGAAGTGTGCAGAATGTACAACACCAATATGTGCGAAAGCCTTAATTCATTTGTTTTCAATCACGCGCCTAAGTCATCTTGTTATAGCCGCAATTTTACAGGCCTAGTTCATTCCGCAGCCCATTCCAAATCATTGGGTCCAGGCCGTGCTACCATACGCTTAGCCGAAGCGACTGGAACAACAATTAAAACGGACGCCCCAATGTACAGAGCAATGATGCGGAAAGACAGACTCAGGGAGCTGCATTCAAAGAGAAAGTCATCTACCAAATATAAGCAAATGCGATATTACCTATGGAAGAGGAGGGCCAATGTAACTTTATTTAAGAGCTCCTTATACAGTGCAGATAATGTAGCTTCTCACAGTGCCAGTGACCACAATTATGGCCTATCTGTGTAACAAAATCAAAACAAACAAACAAAAGTAACGCACGCAGAACTAATGTCGAACTTCAAGCAAACTATTACCGCGGACAGTAGACAATGTGCATAACCCCTGTGACCGGTACATTCACCATTCAGGACACATGTTTTTCTTGAATTATTGACACTGGCAGGCTCATAGGAAAGGTGTGTGGGTATTATGCATAGCTTATTGTGACACAAATGAGAGACATGCAAATTTGGATCTAGTGTTTTTGAAGAGGAAATGAAGTATGCCAGTCTGTGTACATGGACTTTTATACGCTTGCTGTGTACAGAAATGCGGTGAACACCATAACCATATCTATCTATCTGACCTGTCCAGAGCTCACAGTGACCAAATATGCGTGATTTTGTGTGCAATGCAGTAGACTGTTGTTCAATGAGCTGCCAGCTAGGAGGTTTGGAGAAAAACTCACTTGCCATGTGCTCGAAGGGCTATTCAGCACCTGAAAATTCATTTTTAAAGGTAAATTTACCTCTATTATCCTCTGTTTGACACTTTAGTATCATTACGGCCAACAGACTGCTTAAAAAAATCAATTTACACCCATTTCGAAGTAAATTTTTAACAATAACAAACCTGAGAAAATCTGCCATTAGTCACAGCCGTAATTACCTCCCCTGTTTAGGTCCCTGTAATTTTTACCTAATTGTAAGAAATACACCATAAATAACATTTTCCGACCAGAAGTTGATTACAAAGTCTGAAAAACAGTAAATCTACTCATTTAGGGTCAACTGAAATTTTTTTTTTTTCCTTAAGGGGGCAGTACACAGAAGATTGTCAATTTCAGCCGAGCTAGACACCCCCATCCACTGTTTCACTGTAATTCTGTCCCTTTCAAACACACCTGGAACAAATAAAGACCCCAGCTCTAGAGACAAGCCCCAGAAGGATGGAAAATGCTACAAGAAATCATAGTAAACATGTATTCAAACTAAATTTTGACTAATTTTTCAGTTTGTACTGGTCGCCAAAATTCATTAAAAAAAGCCCGAAAACATGTTTTTCCGACAAAAAATTGCATAAGCCATTGGCGCCTCAATGCCTTAGCGCAAACTGTTTCCTGCTTCCCCAGACCCACTACCATCAGCAAATAAAGTTAAAAATATGAGGTAACCATCTCGTTCTTTCACATTTTCCATGTGTTTGACCCTACCCAAAATTTCACTCTTTTTCCCTACCATTTAAGCAGAGTCCTTTAGTTTCGAATTTTCCACCTAACTCAAAACAAATCACTTGCAAAGGTCATGACCTTGGTGCTTATTTTCATTAAAACATGTCCAAAAGTTGGATTTTCATGCATAACATGCTTCAGTATTTTTTATTATAGTCTGAACCACCTTTAAACTTAGCATTTACCTTAGATTAAGGAATTTGACCGGGGCCAATTCGCATATTCGGTACCTTATTGTGTACTGCCTCCTTAAAGAAGCAGAAAATGTTGGAAACTCCATCTAAAAAACATTCTCCTAGTTATTTGGACATATTTCAATAAAAATATCACCAAACATTGTTTGCTGAAGGCCCCTGTAGGCTGTTTCCAGCATTTCCCTAACATGTGTAAAAGTGCATTTTTAACTGAATTTTCACACTATTTCATACTCTATAGTGCCCCTAGGAAATGTCTTAAATGTTTCCTGCTGATGCTTAAATCAGACTGTTTTGTCCTATAATCAACTCCTGGATAGCTGTATTACCTGTAAAAACTTTACAACATGTGTTTTTACTTTAAAAAAGACTGAAATTAGATGCAAAATAGCATTTTCGGGGTCGTCCGAGGCAATGTTTTCATGAAATTTCTATCTTTAGAGAACCAAACTCAAGCTTCTTATCATTTTCAAAGCTCTTTTACTGTTTTTTAATTATCTCCCTACACAGTCAAGTAAAAATTCATCACAAAAAGCTGTTTAGGTCTGTTCTAGGCAATGTTTACAAAATTAGCTTCCAGTGTAAGGGAGATAATTCACACAGATTTGCTTGTATACACTTTATAAAAGCTAAAATTTTCCTTCCAACTAAAAAACTGCCCACCACATGTCTGTTGGCCGTGTAATCTGATACTATATAAACAAGATTAGCCTCCAAACAATGACCCAAGCTGATCTGGCATTGACTAATAGCCCATTTAGACACACTGCAGTGTTTAAAAACTCCATTCCTTGTGGATACTTAGAGAAGTGCACACAGTTACTTGAATTTTCACAATAACTGACTGCTACAATGTAAACCAACCCGAAAAAATATAGAATGAGTTGTAATAACAACCAAAAGAAGAAGGGCACCCAGTTCAAAAAAAATTGGAGGAAAAATACACCGTCTTTGAGAGAAGAATTACCTGAACATGTAATATCTGGAGCCGTCTGTTCCGAGACGACACAACGGATCTTGAGGCCAACTCCACAAGAAGCGCTTGATATAGACTATATGGCCAGTAACACACCGAGGGATCACAGTTTAACTGGAACTAGCTTGAATCTGAGGCCAATACCTGAAAGAAAGGAAAAAAATATCAGTGGCGAAGGCGTAAACGAGGAAAATATTATTGTTAATGTAGGAAAAATGGCAGAGCTTGTGCAGGATGTACATAAAACAGTGTGCAGTAACCCACAAATGCATGTTAAAATACAAAAGAGGATGGGACTATGTGTATTTCTAACAGTGCAGTGTCAATTTTGCAAATACAAATCACCTCTTCTTCCAATGACCGAAACAGTTAAACCGCATAAAGGACCATTGGGTGGAGTTTTGAATGAGACTGTAGTCCTATCTGTCATGAAATCCAAAGTTGGACTTGAAGATGTTTCCAATGTTCTAGCATGCTTGAATATTAAGCCTCCAAGCCATACAACCATGCAGAAAAAACTGAACAAACTGAGTAACACTGTAACTGAACTAAATGAAGAGCAAATGCTGAAAAACCAGGAATACGTTGCAAAGGTCTCACAGATGGCAGGAACCGAGACGTCCGCTGACGTCCAGTTTGATGTGGCATATACAAGCCGGCCACAGGGCGGAAGTGAAAAGGCGATGCAGAGCTTTGGGTTTTTAATCGAGCACTCAACAACCCAGAAGCTTCCTATTGCACTGAGTACTGCAAATAAGCACTGCAAAAGACGTGGCTGTTCACATGAGAATTGCACTAAAAACTACAAAAGTGACTCATCGATTGCTTCAAGTGAACGCGCATTACTACATCAGTCACTGCAAAAGGTTGATGATGCCGGACGCCTTACAGTGCGCTCTATAACTACAGATGCCAGTACGCAAGCTGCAAAAGCAATTAGGGACTACTATGATGAAAGAAGGAGACCAAGAGCCACTCACTTTAAATGCTTAGTCCATAGGCTTAGAACGCTCGAGAAGAATATACGTGCCGCAAACCTAAAAAGCATTCCGAAGCTCTATGACAAGTCTATTTACCACCGCAAGCTGGCTTCGGGCATTCGGGCAAGACTACGACTCGAGTTCAACAATCTTAAACGTCGTCGAATGACAGACTCACAGTTCATTCAGACCAGCACCGATGCTGTAGAGAATGTGCTAAAGTGCTTTTCTGGACAACACCAAGATTGTTGCCGTAAATCGACAGTCTGCGTCAGTCCCGAACCGACCTACAGCACCAGTCATTTACCATATGGGGCGCATTTGGAGCTTAACAGTTTTGACCTACAATCTGTACAAAGTAAGATAAACTGTGTATTTGCTGTGACTGGACTGAAAGAAGTGTGCAGAATGTACAACACCAATATGTGCGAAAGCCTTAATTCATTTGTTTTCAATCACGCGCCTAAGTCATCTTGTTATAGCCGCAATTTTACAGGCCTAGTTCATTCCGCAGCCCATTCCAAATCATTGGGTCCAGGCCGTGCTACCATACGCTTAGCCGAAGCGACTGGAACAACAATTAAAACGGACGCCCCAATGTACAGAGCAATGATGCGGAAAGACAGACTCAGGGAGCTGCATTCAAAGAGAAAGTCATCTACCAAATATAAGCAAATGCGATATTACCTATGGAAGAGGAGGGCCAATGTAACTTTATTTAAGAGCTCCTTATACAGTGCAGATAATGTAGCTTCTCACAGTGCCAGTGACCACAATTATGGCCTATCTGTGTAACAAAATCAAAACAAACAAACAAAAGTAACGCACGCAGAACTAATGTCGAACTTCAAGCAAACTATTACCGCGGACAGTAGACAATGTGCATAACCCCTGTGACCGGTACATTCACCATTCAGGACACATGTTTTTCTTGAATTATTGACACTGGCAGGCTCATAGGAAAGGTGTGTGGGTATTATGCATAGCTTATTGTGACACAAATGAGAGACATGCAAATTTGGATCTAGTGTTTTTGAAGAGGAAATGAAGTATGCCAGTCTGTGTACATGGACTTTTATACGCTTGCTGTGTACAGAAATGCGGTGAACACCATAACCATATCTATCTATCTGACCTGTCCAGAGCTCACAGTGACCAAATATGCGTGATTTTGTGTGCAATGCAGTAGACTGTTGTTCAATGAGCTGCCAGCTAGGAGGTTTGGAGAAAAACTCACTTGCCATGTGCTCGAAGGGCTATTCAGCACCTGAAAATTCATTTTTAAAGGTAAATTTACCTCTATTATCCTCTGTTTGACACTTTAGTATCATTACGGCCAACAGACTGCTTAAAAAAATCAATTTACACCCATTTCGAAGTAAATTTTTAACAATAACAAACCTGAGAAAATCTGCCATTAGTCACAGCCGTAATTACCTCCCCTGTTTAGGTCCCTGTAATTTTTACCTAATTGTAAGAAATACACCATAAATAACATTTTCCGACCAGAAGTTGATTACAAAGTCTGAAAAACAGTAAATCTACTCATTTAGGGTCAACTGAAATTTTTTTTTTTTCCTTAAGGGGGCAGTACACAGAAGATTGTCAATTTCAGCCGAGCTAGACACCCCCATCCACTGTTTCACTGTAATTCTGTCCCTTTCAAACACACCTGGAACAAATAAAGACCCCAGCTCTAGAGACAAGCCCCAGAAGGATGGAAAATGCTACAAGAAATCATAGTAAACATGTATTCAAACTAAATTTTGACTAATTTTTCAGTTTGTACTGGTCGCCAAAATTCATTAAAAAAAGCCCGAAAACATGTTTTTCCGACAAAAAATTGCATAAGCCATTGGCGCCTCAATGCCTTAGCGCAAACTGTTTCCTGCTTCCCCAGACCCACTACCATCAGCAAATAAAGTTAAAAATATGAGGTAACCATCTCGTTCTTTCACATTTTCCATGTGTTTGACCCTACCCAAAATTTCACTCTTTTTCCCTACCATTTAAGCAGAGTCCTTTAGTTTCGAATTTTCCACCTAACTCAAAACAAATCACTTGCAAAGGTCATGACCTTGGTGCTTATTTTCATTAAAACATGTCCAAAAGTTGGATTTTCATGCATAACATGCTTCAGTATTTTTTATTATAGTCTGAACCACCTTTAAACTTAGCATTTACCTTAGATTAAGGAATTTGACCGGGGCCAATTCGCATATTCGGTACCTTATTGTGTACTGCCTCCTTAAAGAAGCAGAAAATGTTGGAAACTCCATCTAAAAAACATTCTCCTAGTTATTTGGACATATTTCAATAAAAATATCACCAAACATTGTTTGCTGAAGGCCCCTGTAGGCTGTTTCCAGCATTTCCCTAACATGTGTAAAAGTGCATTTTTAACTGAATTTTCACACTATTTCATACTCTATAGTACCCCTAGGAAATGTCTTAAATGTTTCCTGCTGATGCTTAAATCAGACTGTTTTGTCCTATAATCAACTCCTGGATAGCTGTATTACCTGTAAAAACTTTACAACATGTGTTTTTACTTTAAAAAAGACTGAAATTAGATGCAAAATAGCATTTTCGGGGTCGTCCGAGGCAATGTTTTCATGAAATTTCTATCTTTAGAGAACCAAACTCAAGCTTCTTATCATTTTCAAAGCTCTTTTACTGTTTTTTAATTATCTCCCTACACAGTCAAGTAAAAATTCATCACAAAAAGCTGTTTAGGTCTGTTCTAGGCAATGTTTACAAAATTAGCTTCCAGTGTAAGGGAGATAATTCACACAGATTTGCTTGTATACACTTTATAAAAGCTAAAATTTTCCTTCCAACTAAAAAACTGCCCACCACATGTCTGTTGGCCGTGTAATCTGATACTATATAAACAAGATTAGCCTCCAAACAATGACCCAAGCTGATCTGGCATTGACTAATAGCCCATTTAGACACACTGCAGTGTTTAAAAACTCCATTCCTTGTGGATACTTAGAGAAGTGCACACAGTTACTTGAATTTTCACAATAACTGACTGCTACAATGGAAACCAACCCGAAAAAATATAGAATGAGTTGTAATAACAACCAAAAGAAGAAGGGCACCCAGTTCAAAAAAATTGGAGGAAAAATACACCGTCTTTGAGAGAAGAATTACCTGAACATGTAATATCTGGAGCCGTCTGTTCCGAGACGACACAACGGATCTTGAGGCCAACTCCACAAGAAGCGCTTGATATAGACTATATGGCCAGTAACACACCGAGGGATCACAGTTTAACTGGAACTAGCTTGAATCTGAGGCCAATACCTGAAAGAAAGGAAAAAAATATCAGTGGCGAAGGCGTAAACGAGGAAAATATTATTGTTAATGTAGGAAAAATGGCAGAGCTTGTGCAGGATGTACATAAAACAGTGTGCAGTAACCCACAAATGCATGTTAAAATACAAAAGAGGATGGGACTATGTGTATTTCTAACAGTGCAGTGTCAATTGTGCAAATACAAATCACCTCTTCTTCCAATGACCGAAACAGTTAAACCGCATAAAGGACCATTGGGTGGAGTTTTGAATGAGACTGTAGTCCTATCTGTCATGAAATCCAAAGTTGGACTTGAAGATGTTTCCAATGTTCTAGCATGCTTGAATATTAAGCCTCCAAGCCATACAACCATGCAGAAAAAACTGAACAAACTGAGTAACACTGTAACTGAACTAAATGAAGAGCAAATGCTGAAAAACCAGGAATACGTTGCAAAGGTCTCACAGATGGCAGGAACCGAGACGTCCGCTGACGTCCAGTTTGATGTGGCATATACAAGCCGGCCACAGGGCGGAAGTGAAAAGGCGATGCAGAGCTTTGGGTTTTTAATCGAGCACTCAACAACCCAGAAGCTTCCTATTGCACTGAGTACTGCAAATAAGCACTGCAAAAGACGTGGCTGTTCACATGAGAATTGCACTAAAAACTACAAAAGTGACTCATCGATTGCTTCAAGTGAACGCGCATTACTACATCAGTCACTGCAAAAGGTTGATGATGCCGGACGCCTTACAGTGCGCTCTATAACTACAGATGCCAGTACGCAAGCTGCAAAAGCAATTAGGGACTACTATGATGAAAGAAGGAGACCAAGAGCCACTCACTTTAAATGCTTAGTCCATAGGCTTAGAACGCTCGAGAAGAATATACGTGCCGCAAACCTAAAAAGCATTCCGAAGCTCTATGACAAGTCTATTTACCACCGCAAGCTGGCTTCGGGCATTCGGGCAAGACTACGACTCGAGTTCAACAATCTTAAACGTCGTCGAATGACAGACTCACAGTTCATTCAGACCAGCACCGATGCTGTAGAGAATGTGCTAAAGTGCTTTTCTGGACAACATCAAGATTGTTGCCGTAAATCGACAGTCTGCGTCAGTCCCGAACCGACCTACAGCACCAGTCATTTACCATATGGGGCGCATTTGGAGCTTAACAGTGTTGACCTACAATCTGTACAAAGTAAGATAAACTGTGTATTTGCTGTGACTGGACTGAAAGAAGTGTGCAGAATGTACAACACCAATATGTGCGAAAGCCTTAATTCATTTGTTTTCAATCACGCGCCTAAGTCATCTTGTTATAGCCGCAATTTTACAGGCCTAGTTCATTCCGCAGCCCATTCCAAATCATTGGGTCCAGGCCGTGCTACCATACGCTTAGCCGAAGCGACTGGAACAACAATTAAAACGGACGCCCCAATGTACAGAGCAATGATGCGGAAAGACAGACTCAGGGAGCTGCATTCAAAGAGAAAGTCATCTACCAAATATAAGCAAATGCGATATTACCTATGGAAGAGGAGGGCCAATGTAACTTTATTTAAGAGCTCCTTATACAGTGCAGATAATGTAGCTTCTCACAGTGCCAGTGACCACAATTATGGCCTATCTGTGTAACAAAATCAAAACAAACAAACAAAAGTAACGCACGCAGAACTAATGTCGAACTTCAAGCAAACTATTACCGCGGACAGTAGACAATGTGCATAACCCCTGTGACCGGTACATTCACCATTCAGGACACATGTTTTTCTTGAATTATTGACACTGGCAGGCTCATAGGAAAGGTGTGTGGGTATTATGCATAGCTTATTGTGACACAAATGAGAGACATGCAAATTTGGATCTAGTGTTTTTGAAGAGGAAATGAAGTATGCCAGTCTGTGTACATGGACTTTTATACGCTTGCTGTGTACAGAAATGCGGTGAACACCATAACCATATCTATCTATCTGACCTGTCCAGAGCTCACAGTGACCAAATATGCGTGATTTTGTGTGCAATGCAGTAGACTGTTGTTCAATGAGCTGCCAGCTAGGAGGTTTGGAGAAAAACTCACTTGCCATGTGCTCGAAGGGCTATTCAGCACCTGAAAATTCATTTTTAAAGGTAAATTTACCTCTATTATCCTCTGTTTGACACTTTAGTATCATTACGGCCAACAGACTGCTTAAAAAATTCAATTTACACCCATTTCGAAGTAAATTTTTAACAATAACAAACCTGAGAAAATCTGCCATTAGTCACAGCCGTAATTACCTCCCCTGTTTAGGTCCCTGTAATTTTTACCTAATTGTAAGAAATACACCATAAATAACATTTTCCGACCAGAAGTTGATTACAAAGTCTGAAAAACAGTAAATCTACTCATTTAGGGTCAACTGAAAATTTATTTTTTTTCCTTAAGGGGGCAGTACACAGAAGATTGTCAATTTCAGCCGAGCTAGACACCCCATCCACTGTTTCACTGTAATTCTGTCCCTTTCAAACACACCTGGAACAAATAAAGACCCCAGCTCTAGAGACAAGCCCCAGAAGGATGGAAAATGCTACAAGAAATCATAGTAAATATGTATTCAAACTAAATTTTGACTAATTTTTCAGTTTGTACTGGTCGCCAAAATTCATTAAAAAAAGCCCGAAAACATGTTTTTCCGACAAAAAATTGCATAAGCCATTGGCGCCTCAATGCCTTAGCGCAAACTGTTTCCTGCTTCCCCAGACCCACTACCATCAGCAAATAAAGTTAAAAATATGAGGTAACCATCTCGTTCTTTCACATTTTCCATGTGTTTGACCCTACCCAAAATTTCACTCTTTTTCCCTACCATTTAAGCAGAGTCCTTTAGTTTCGAATTTTCCACCTAACTCAAAACAAATCACTTGCAAAGGTCATGACCTTGGTGCTTATTTTCATTAAAACATGTCCAAAAGTTGGATTTTCATGCATAACATGCTTCAGTATTTTTTATTATAGTCTGAACCACCTTTAAACTTAGCATTTACCTTAGATTAAGGAATTTGACCGGGGCCAATTCGCATATTCGGTACCTTATTGTGTACTGCCTCCTTAAAGAAGCAGAAAATGTTGGAAACTCCATCTAAAAAACATTCTCCTAGTTATTTGGACATATTTCAATAAAAATATCACCAAACATTGTTTGCTGAAGGCCCCTGTAGGCTGTTTCCAGCATTTCCCTAACATGTGTAAAAGTGCATTTTTAACTGAATTTTCACACTATTTCATACTCTATAGTACCCCTAGGAAATGTCTTAAATGTTTCCTGCTGATGCTTAAATCAGACTGTTTTGTCCTATAATCAACTCCTGGATAGCTGTATTACCTGTAAAAACTTTACAACATGTGTTTTTACTTTAAAAAAGACTGAAATTAGATGCAAAATAGCATTTTCGGGGTCGTCCGAGGCAATGTTTTCATGAAATTTCTATCTTTAGAGAACCAAACTCAAGCTTCTTATCATTTTCAAAGCTCTTTTACTGTTTTTTAATTATCTCCCTACACAGTCAAGTAAAAATTCATCACAAAAAGCTGTTTAGGTCTGTTCTAGGCAATGTTTACAAAATTAGCTTCCAGTGTAAGGGAGATAATTCACACAGATTTGCTTGTATACACTTTATAAAAGCTAAAATTTTCCTTCCAACTAAAAACCTGCCCACCACATGTCTGTTGGCCGTGTAATCTGATACTATATAAACAAGATTAGCCTCCAAACAATGACCCAAGCTGATCTGGCATTGACTAATAGCCCATTTAGACACACTGCAGTGTTTAAAAACTCCATTCCTTGTGGATACTTAGAGAAGTGCACACAGTTACTTGAATTTTCACAATAACTGACTGCTACAATGGAAACCAACCCGAAAAAATATAGAATGAGTTGTAATAACAACCAAAAGAAGAAGGGCACCCAGTTCAAAAAAAATTGGAGGAAAAATACACCGTCTTTGAGAGAAGAATTACCTGAACATGTAATATCTGGAGCCGTCTGTTCCGAGACGACACAACGGATCTTGAGGCCAACTCCACAAGAAGCGCTTGATATAGACTATATGGCCAGTAACACACCGAGGGATCACAGTTTAACTGGAACTAGCTTGAATCTGAGGCCAATACCTGAAAGAAAGGAAAAAAATATCAGTGGCGAAGGCGTAACGAGGAAAATATTATTGTTAATGTAGGAAAAATGGCAGAGCTTGTGCAGGATGTACATAAAACAGTGTGCAGTAACCCACAAATGCATGTTAAAATACAAAAGAGGATGGGACTATGTGTATTTCTAACAGTGCAGTGTCAATTGTGCAAATACAAATCACCTCTTCTTCCAATGACCGAAACAGTTAAACCGCATAAAGGACCATTGGGTGGAGTTTTGAATGAGACTGTAGTCCTATCTGTCATGAAATCCAAAGTTGGACTTGAAGATGTTTCCAATGTTCTAGCATGCTTGAATATTAAGCCTCCAAGCCATACAACCATGCAGAAAAAACTGAACAAACTGAGTAACACTGTAACTGAACTAAATGAAGAGCAAATGCTGAAAAACCAGGAATACGTTGCAAAGGTCTCACAGATGGCAGGAACCGAGACGTCCGCTGACGTCCAGTTTGATGTGGCATATACAAGCCGGCCACAGGGCGGAAGTGAAAAGGCGATGCAGAGCTTTGGGTTTTTAATCGAGCACTCAACAACCCAGAAGCTTCCTATTGCACTGAGTACTGCAAATAAGCACTGCAAAAGACGTGGCTGTTCACATGAGAATTGCACTAAAAACTACAAAAGTGACTCATCGATTGCTTCAAGTGAACGCGCATTACTACATCAGTCACTGCAAAAGGTTGATGATGCCGGACGCCTTACAGTGCGCTCTATAACTACAGATGCCAGTACGCAAGCTGCAAAAGCAATTAGGGACTACTATGATGAAAGAAGGAGACCAAGAGCCACTCACTTTAAATGCTTAGTCCATAGGCTTAGAACGCTCGAGAAGAATATACGTGCCGCAAACCTAAAAAGCATTCCGAAGCTCTATGACAAGTCTATTTACCACCGCAAGCTGGCTTCGGGCATTCGGGCAAGACTACGACTCGAGTTCAACAATCTTAAACGTCGTCGAATGACAGACTCACAGTTCATTCAGACCAGCACCGATGCTGTAGAGAATGTGCTAAAGTGCTTTTCTGGACAACACCAAGATTGTTGCCGTAAATCGACAGTCTGCGTCAGTCCCGAACCGACCTACAGCACCAGTCATTTACCATATGGGGCGCATTTGGAGCTTAACAGTGTTGACCTACAATCTGTACAAAGTAAGATAAACTGTGTATTTGCTGTGACTGGACTGAAAGAAGTGTGCAGAATGTACAACACCAATATGTGCGAAAGCCTTAATTCATTTGTTTTCAATCACGCGCCTAAGTCATCTTGTTATAGCCGCAATTTTACAGGCCTAGTTCATTCCGCAGCCCATTCCAAATCATTGGGTCCAGGCCGTGCTACCATACGCTTAGCCGAAGCGACTGGAACAACAATTAAAACGGACGCCCCAATGTACAGAGCAATGATGCGGAAAGACAGACTCAGGGAGCTGCATTCAAAGAGAAAGTCATCTACCAAATATAAGCAAATGCGATATTACCTATGGAAGAGGAGGGCCAATGTAACTTTATTTAAGAGCTCCTTATACAGTGCAGATAATGTAGCTTCTCACAGTGCCAGTGACCACAATTATGGCCTATCTGTGTAACAAAATCAAAACAAACAACAAAAGTAACGCACCGCAGAACTAATGTCGAACTTCAAGCAAACTATTACCGCGGACAGTAGACAATGTGCATAACCCCTGTGACCGGTACATTCACCATTCAGGACACATGTTTTTCTTGAATTATTGACACTGGCAGGCTCATAGGAAAGGTGTGTGGGTATTATGCATAGCTTATTGTGACACAAATGAGAGACATGCAAATTTGGATCTAGTGTTTTTGAAGAGGAAATGAAGTATGCCAGTCTGTGTACATGGACTTTTATACGCTTGCTGTGTACAGAAATGCGGTGAACACCATAACCATATCTATCTATCTGACCTGTCCAGAGCTCACAGTGACCAAATATGCGTGATTTTGTGTGCAATGCAGTAGACTGTTGTTCAATGAGCTGCCAGCTAGGAGGTTTGGAGAAAAACTCACTTGCCATGTGCTCGAAGGGCTATTCAGCACCTGAAAATTCATTTTTAAAGGTAAATTTACCTCTATTATCCTCTGTTTGACACTTTAGTATCATTACGGCCAACAGACTGCTTAAAAAATTCAATTTACACCCATTTCGAATTAAATTTTAACAATAACAAACCTGAGAAAATCTGCCATTAGTCACAGCCGTAATTACCCTCCCCTGTTTAGGTCCCTGTAATTTTTACCTAATTGTAAGAAATACACCATAAATAACATTTTCCGACCAGGAAGTTGATTACAAAGTCTGAAAAACAGTAAATCTACTCATTTAGGGTCAACTGAAAATTTATTTTTTTCCTTAAGGGGGCAGTACACAGAAGATTGTCAATTTCAGCCGAGCTAGACACCCCCATCCACTGTTTCACTGTAATTCTGTCCCTTTCAAACACACCTGGAACAAATAAAGACCCCAGCTCTAGAGACAAAGCCCCAGAAGGATGGAAAATGCTACAAGAAATCATAGTAAACATGTATTCAAATCTAAATTTTGACTAATTTTTCAGTTTGTACTGGTCGCCAAAATTCCATTAAAAAAAGCCCGAAAACATGTTTTTCCGACAAAAAATTGCATAAGCCATTGGCGCCTCAATGCCTTAGCGCAAACTGTTTCCTGCTTCCCCAGACCCACTACCATCAGCAAATAAAGTTAAAAATATGAGGTAACCATCTCGTTCTTTCACATTTTCCATGTGTTTGACCCTACCCAAAATTTCACTCTTTTTCCCTACCATTTAAGCAGAGTCCTTTAGTTTCGAATTTCCACCTAACTCAAAACAAATCACTTGCAAAGGTCATGACCTTGGTGCTTATTTTCATTAAACATGTCCAAAAGTTGGATTTTCATGCATAACATGCTTCAGTATTTTTTATTATAGTCTGAACCACCTTTAAACTTAGCATATCCTTAGATTAAGGAATTTGACCGGGGCCAATTCGCATATTCGGTACCTTATTGTGTACTGCCTCCTTAAAGAAGCAGAAAATGTTGGAAACTCCATCTAAAAAACATTCTCCTAGTTATTTGGACATATTTCAATAAAAATATCACCAAACATTGTTTGCTGAAGGCCCCTGTAGGCTGTTTCCAGCATTTCCCTAACATGTGTAAAAGTGCATTTTTAACTGAATTTTCACACTATTTCATACTCTATAGTACCCCTAGGAAATGTCTTAAATGTTTCCTGCTGATGCTTAAATCAGACTGTTTTGTCCTATAATCAACTCCTGGATAGCTGTATTACCTGTAAAAACTTTACAACATGTGTTTTTACTTTAAAAAAGACTGAAATTAGATGCAAAATAGCATTTTCGGGGTCGTCCGAGGCAATGTTTTCATGAAATTTCTATCTTTAGAGAACCAAACTCAAGCTTCTTATCATTTTCAAAGCTCTTTTACTGTTTTTTAATTATCTCCCTACACAGTCAAGTAAAAATTCATCACAAAAAGCTGTTTAGGTCTGTTCTAGGCAATGTTTACAAAATTAGCTTCCAGTGTAAGGGAGATAATTCACACAGATTTGCTTGTATACACTTTATAAAAGCTAAAATTTTCCTTCCAACTAAAAAACTGCCCACCACATGTCTGTTGGCCGTGTAATCTGATACTATATAAACAAGATTAGCCTCCAAACAATGACCCAAGCTGATCTGGCATTGACTAATAGCCCATTTAGACACACTGCAGTGTTTAAAAACTCCATTCCTTGTGGATACTTAGAGAAGTGCACACAGTTACTTGAATTTTCACAATAACTGACTGCTACAATGGAAACCAACCCGAAAAAATATAGAATGAGTTGTAATAACAACCAAAAGAAGAAGGGCACCCAGTTCAAAAAAAATTGGAGGAAAAATACACCGTCTTTGAGAGAAGAATTACCTGAACATGTAATATCTGGAGCCGTCTGTTCCGAGACGACACAACGGATCTTGAGGCCAACTCCACAAGAAGCGCTTGATATAGACTATATGGCCAGTAACACACCGAGGGATCACAGTTTAACTGGAACTAGCTTGAATCTGAGGCCAATACCTGAAAGAAAGGAAAAAAATATCAGTGGCGAAGGCGTAAACGAGGAAAATATTATTGTTAATGTAGGAAAAATGGCAGAGCTTGTGCAGGATGTACATAAAACAGTGTGCAGTAACCCACAAATGCATGTTAAAATACAAAAGAGGATGGGACTATGTGTATTTCTAACAGTGCAGTGTCAATTGTGCAAATACAAATCACCTCTTCTTCCAATGACCGAAACAGTTAAACCGCATAAAGGACCATTGGGTGGAGTTTTGAATGAGACTGTAGTCCTATCTGTCATGAAATCCAAAGTTGGACTTGAAGATGTTTCCAATGTTCTAGCATGCTTGAATATTAAGCCTCCAAGCCATACAACCATGCAGAAAAAACTGAACAAACTGAGTAACACTGTAACTGAACTAAATGAAGAGCAAATGCTGAAAAACCAGGAATACGTTGCAAAGGTCTCACAGATGGCAGGAACCGAGACGTCCGCTGACGTCCAGTTTGATGTGGCATATACAAGCCGGCCACAGGGCGGAAGTGAAAAGGCGATGCAGAGCTTTGGGTTTTTAATCGAGCACTCAACAACCCAGAAGCTTCCTATTGCACTGAGTACTGCAAATAAGCACTGCAAAAGACGTGGCTGTTCACATGAGAATTGCACTAAAAACTACAAAAGTGACTCATCGATTGCTTCAAGTGAACGCGCATTACTACATCAGTCACTGCAAAAGGTTGATGATGCCGGACGCCTTACAGTGCGCTCTATAACTACAGATGCCAGTACGCAAGCTGCAAAAGCAATTAGGGACTACTATGATGAAAGAAGGAGACCAAGAGCCACTCACTTTAAATGCTTAGTCCATAGGCTTAGAACGCTCGAGAAGAATATACGTGCCGCAAACCTAAAAAGCATTCCGAAGCTCTATGACAAGTCTATTTACCACCGCAAGCTGGCTTCGGGCATTCGGGCAAGACTACGACTCGAGTTCAACAATCTTAAACGTCGTCGAATGACAGACTCACAGTTCATTCAGACCAGCACCGATGCTGTAGAGAATGTGCTAAAGTGCTTTTCTGGACAACACCAAGATTGTTGCCGTAAATCGACAGTCTGCGTCAGTCCCGAACCGACCTACAGCACCAGTCATTTACCATATGGGGCGCATTTGGAGCTTAACAGTTTTGACCTACAATCTGTACAAAGTAAGATAAACTGTGTATTTGCTGTGACTGGACTGAAAGAAGTGTGCAGAATGTACAACACCAATATGTGCGAAAGCCTTAATTCATTTGTTTTCAATCACGCGCCTAAGTCATCTTGTTATAGCCGCAATTTTACAGGCCTAGTTCATTCCGCAGCCCATTCCAAATCATTGGGTCCAGGCCGTGCTACCATACGCTTAGCCGAAGCGACTGGAACAACAATTAAAACGGACGCCCCAATGTACAGAGCAATGATGCGGAAAGACAGACTCAGGGAGCTGCATTCAAAGAGAAAGTCATCTACCAAATATAAGCAAATGCGATATTACCTATGGAAGAGGAGGGCCAATGTAACTTTATTTAAGAGCTCCTTATACAGTGCAGATAATGTAGCTTCTCACAGTGCCAGTGACCACAATTATGGCCTATCTGTGTAACAAAATCAAAACAAACAAACA
This sequence comes from Azorinus chamasolen, assembly GCA_963576725.1. Lineage (NCBI taxonomy): Eukaryota > Metazoa > Mollusca > Bivalvia > Cardiida > Solecurtidae > Azorinus > Azorinus chamasolen. The sequence goes on along the minus strand of OY755253.1, from coordinate 6,314,572 downwards.
AAAGTAACGCACGCAGAACTAATGTCGAACTTCAAGCAAACTATTACCGCGGACAGTAGACAATGTGCATAACCCCTGTGACCGGTACATTCACCATTCAGGACACATGTTTTTCTTGAATTATTGACACTGGCAGGCTCATAGGAAAGGTGTGTGGGTATTATGCATAGCTTATTGTGACACAAATGAGAGACATGCAAATTTGGATCTAGTGTTTTTGAAGAGGAAATGAAGTATGCCAGTCTGTGTACATGGACTTTTATACGCTTGCTGTGTACAGAAATGCGGTGAACACCATAACCATATCTATCTATCTGACCTGTCCAGAGCTCACAGTGACCAAATATGCGTGATTTTGTGTGCAATGCAGTAGACTGTTGTTCAATGAGCTGCCAGCTAGGAGGTTTGGAGAAAAACTCACTTGCCATGTGCTCGAAGGGCTATTCAGCACCTGAAAATTCATTTTTAAAGGTAAATTTACCTCTATTATCCTCTGTTTGACACTTTAGTATCATTACGGCCAACAGACTGCTTAAAAAATTCAATTTACACCCATTTCGAAGTAAATTTTTAACAATAACAAACCTGAGAAAATCTGCCATTAGTCACAGCCGTAATTACCTCCCCTGTTTAGGTCCCTGTAATTTTTACCTAATTGTAAGAAATACACCATAAATAACATTTTCCGACCAGAAGTTGATTACAAAGTCTGAAAAACAGTAAATCTACTCATTTAGGGTCAACTGAAAAAAAAAATTTTCCTTAAGGGGGCAGTACACAGAAGATTGTCAATTTCAGCCGAGCTAGACACCCCCATCCACTGTTTCACTGTAATTCTGTCCCTTTCAAACACACCTGGAACAAATAAAGACCCCAGCTCTAGAGACAAGCCCCAGAAGGATGGAAAATGCTACAAGAAATCATAGTAAACATGTATTCAAACTAAATTTTGACTAATTTTTCAGTTTGTACTGGTCGCCAAAATTCATTAAAAAAAGCCCAAAAACATGTTTTTCCGACAAAAAATTGCATAAGCCATTGGCGCCTCAATGCCTTAGCGCAAACTGTTTCCTGCTTCCCCAGACCCACTACCATCAGCAAATAAAGTTAAAAATATGAGGTAACCATCTCGTTCTTTCACATTTTCCATGTGTTTGACCCTACCCAAAATTTCACTCTTTTTCCCTACCATTTAAGCAGAGTCCTTTAGTTTCGAATTTTCCACCTAACTCAAAACAAATCACTTGCAAAGGTCATGACCTTGGTGCTTATTTTCATTAAAACATGTCCAAAAGTTGGATTTTCATGCATAACATGCTTCAGTATTTTTTATTATAGTCTGAACCACCTTTAAACTTAGCATTTACCTTAGATTAAGGAATTTGACCGGGGCCAATTCGCATATTCGGTACCTTATTGTGTACTGCCTCCTAAGAGTGAAATCAGAGTGACATCGCCGAAAAGCGACAGGAAGTAACATAGTACAACCGCCAGAAAGGGACCAATAAGCCACATGTTTTTGATCTGTCCTTCGATGGCCACTACAGCGCAAGATGTATGGTGTCTTCTTAAAAGCCTGACCAGGCTACTTCTGGAATATATATTAAAAATCATACTAGCTATAAGTGTATATGACGTCTGCTGGCTTAGTGCCTACCCAAACATTAGCAACTGTTGTCAGGGTGACCATAAAGGATGCATAGCCACCGTAGACTACAATTCGTAATGCGACATTCTGGACAATGACCCACGGAGAAGACATACTTGTTCACATTCTGAACACTAGCTTATTTCGGAACGGCAAAGTTGCATAACAAGCTCGATAGAACTTGGAAAGTCATGCCATCTAAGAAACTGACAACTCGTTAAGGCCCAAAGTATGATACCGGATATGAAGACAAAAGCTCCTCGACGCATACTTAAAGACATACATGTACAGGCGACGTGTTCTGTCGTACTGGGATTACGATAATTGTACATGGAGATGTTACAACAGACATTAGGCGATTACCATCCATTCGATGTACCACCGTTGACTGTCCACAGGATTTGTTTGTCTCTTTACACAGGATCTTCAAGGTCTACAAAGAAATGTTACGTTTTCAATCGTGCAGCTATTCCATTCATGCCCAAGAAAATCAAATTGTCCAGAATGAATTTTTCCGGAACTCTAGCATCACATACACTACAGATGAGTAATTCCTTACAATTGTCTATTGAGAAAAATGCGTAAAATGTGACTGGCCTAATATTGTCACCGAAAGCTACTAAATATATTTCGCCTACATAGGAACGACTAAGTGCCACGTAAAACAAATATGTTAAGTAGCACGTCAAATGCCAAAAGACATCAAGTTTCAAGAGAAAAGGACAAGGCTTGAGTATAAATGCAATCTCTTGAAATTTATAACAAAAGTAGCCGTTCAGTGACAGGGTAGCGTTTACAGAGACATATCATAGAAGTACTTTTCGCCAAAGTAAAAGGCAAACGTACACAAATAATACTAATTCAAGAAACTTTAAAGAAACAAATCAACTCTGTCACATTCACAGCAGAATGCCTGATGATGTCTGATGCTGACCGAAACGGAGTTTGTTAAACAGCAATAAAGTAAAACATCTCTAAATCGGAATTCTAGAAGAGAAGAATTCACATACTTCTAGGCAGGTGGCTGCTTAATGCAGGGTGAAAGTCATCCTGCTTTAAACTGCCACCTATCCCCAAGACCGATATTGTTACTAAAGTTCACGTTCGGTTTAGTGGGCGTTTACACACTCCCCCACCTTGGTTTTAAAGAGAATGTTTAAGAATTTAAAAAATACAGTTTACCACTTTACCTATTTCATAACACCCGAATACCCAATGGCTATGGTGGATTAGCTGCATAGGGCAATAAAGAAGTCGAATCGAATGGTTCATTACACTTTAACCCTTTCCTTCATCTAAACTTCTTTTTCACGCTTTCGAGCTTTCTGCATTACTTTTGTCCTGCATTAAGCTACCACCTACCCCATACCCAGAATTATACCTCATTTAGGTGGTCGCATTAGAGGGATTTTACTGTAATTTGTTATAAATCTTCCAAAAGCCATTTATACACAACAACCGTTGCCACATTAATCAGAGGCATGCAGTTTTGATGCTAAATGAACGTATTTGACTTTTATACAATTAGTAGCTTATTGAACGCTTTTCGATTCCGGAACAGTGACGGACCATGGTCTCAACCCATTGTGCGGTTCAAGCCCGGTACCCTGAAGGACAAGGGTCACTAGGCTCTCTGTAACGTGTTTGCACAATAACAAAATAACGATTCCATTATTTATCAACAAAAATCAAGCTTAATGTTAAATGTAATTAAATTAGAATTCAAACTGTCAAAAATTAATCAAAATACTTAAAGCGCATAAAATCAACTCAACCCTTGGCCAAAGCAGTCTGGTACAGATCCGCGGAGGATTTTCTAGTGTCATTTGTTTTTATTCGTAAGTAATGATTCAGAATCGTCCGACTGAATAAGTTCGATACTGTCCCCTGTGGTTACTGTATACCTTATCAAAGGTAAGCAATTCAAACAGTATTGTTTACAAACAAAATAGCAGTAGTCTCCCTTGTGTACCATCCTTCACTTGAAGAAAAAAGGTGTGCGCGCGTGAGATAGGAACGCACATAAACATGCATATACAGTCCGAGAAAACCATACAGAAAGAGTAACCCATTCTCTCATAAGCTGTTTGTAGACTCAACCTCTTTAAATATATCTCTTTAAAAGTAGCATTTACTAGAGAAAAGGAATATTTTAGAATTATATAGTTTTGAAACCGTTGTGACGGATATAGCATTTGCTCCATTTATCATTTATGGTTTCAAAAAGTGACGTTAACAGGGGCATTAAAGGGCGTCTATATGAGGAAATGGGTTAAGGTTTCTTTACTTACTAAACTGGCTACAATGTTCCACCTTCCATATTTCATTATAACTATTTTGTCCATGAATATTCAGTAGGTATTGAAATGTGTAAAAACATAAAACATGGAAAGGATTAAAGAAGTCCATTTGTATGCATTCAGAGCTGTAGCAGAGAAGTGTTTATAAACAACACAATTCGAACGCATTCAGAGACTGTAACAGACAAGTGCTTTTAAACAAGACAATCTGAATGCATTCAAATGCTATTGCAGAGTATTTCTCCTGCATTAAGCTGTCATCAGTTTTTTAACCCTTTCCTTCAATAAGTGTGTTTTCACGCATGCACATACACAGTAAATCCAGACCAAACGGTTCCTACAGGAGTGAGTGAGTGAGTGAGTGAGTGAGTGAGTGAGTGAGTGAGCGAGCGAGCGAGCGAGCGAGCGAGCGAGCGAGTGAGTGAGTGAGTGAGTGAGTGAGTGAGTGAGTGAGTGAGTGAGTGAGTGAGTGAGTGAGTGAGTGAGTGAGTGAGTGAGTGAGTGAGTGAGTGAGTGAGTGAGTGAGTGAGTGAGTGAGTGAGTGAGTGAGTGAGTGAGTGAGTGAGTGAGTGAGTGAGTGAGTGAGTGAGTGAGTGAGTGAGTGAGTGAGTGAGTGAGTGAGCGAGTGAGTGAGTGAGTGAGTACAGGAGCTGTCTGGTCAAGGTCAACTCTGTCTTTTAATGGAATTTGAAATATCTGTTTCTTTACTAAAATGGCAACATTACACATTCCATATTTCATTATAACTATTTTGTTCATGAATATTCAGTAGGTATCGAAATTCGAAATAAACATAGAACAGGGTAAAGGTTAAAGAAAAACATTTGCATGCATTCAGAGGCTGTTACATGTCAGTGGTTTATCTACATCAATTTGAATGATCCACACTTTCAAATGTATATAGTAGAATCTATCTTAAGTGGCAATTAAAAAGATGTCTAAATATGAGTTTGTAAGGCAGCCTAATGCAGGTAATAAGTAATGGAGAAAACTCCTACAGGAGCTTTCTGCATTACTTTTGCCCTGCATTAAGCAACCACCTGCGTTGTAAGACCCCTGTTTCAATAATTGAAATGATGCTTAAGACAAGTACTACTGCTGTATCTAACAGTATCGTTTTACTCTTTAAATACCAATCAGTCAACAGTATACTTTATAAGATATACAGAAACATTTCATTACAACTACCACTAAAGTCCAGGAGCTTAAGATAGGGAGTAGCTTAGTGCATTATTTTTATCCTGTTGTGACAGGCATTAGCATTAATTAACCCTTTCCTTCATGTAAACTTTTTTCACGCATTTGCAAACAGAGTAGATCCAGATCAAACGTTTCATTGACCAGAGTCTGCTCTGTTGGCTAATGGGATTTTTGGATCTGCTTGTTTACTTTCTAATATAGCTACAATGTTCCATTTTCCATAGTTGATTATAAGTATTTTGGTTCATGAATATTCAGTAGGTATTGAACATTGGAATAAATACAGATCAGGGAAAGGGTCCAGTGGTCAATACAGAGAGACTTAATTGCATTAAACATACTTCCTATTATATAATAAGAAAAATATAAATTTGTTTATTTTCTTTGTTATTATATCATACAGTGCTCCCTCTCTACAACGACACCCTTTGGGATACGAAGATTGTATGTGTTGTTCAGAAGGAGTTGTTATAGGGAGGGAAAATCAACATAATTAGCTTGTTTGCAGGTCCCCAGATAAGGTTATTTCGAGAACTAAAACCGTTATGCCTCTATCAAATCCTATGTTGTAACCACTCTTTAGAATCGTCATAAAGTGATCACAGCATAGGGTTTGATGGAGGCATAAAGAAAATACGATGGAAAAAAGTTGTTTCTGGGGCCTTGTTGTTTCGGAAACAGTGACATGCGTTGTTGTAAGGAGGGAATCGTTTTTGAGGGAGACGTTGTAGGGAGGGAGCACTGTATAGTTTTTTTTCAAAGACAGTCCATATACAAAACAAATATCGATAAGTTCTTCTACATTTATCAAATATCCATTGTATCAGAACTCATTTATCTTAGTACAGTACAGTAAACCCTCTCTATAACGGCCACTAAATTGTGTTAATTAGTTGGTATTTGGGACAGGTGGCTGCCGTAAGCAAGCTGAAAGTAAGACAGAACGCTCCACCAGGAGAGTTCTGTTTTACTTTCACCCTGCTTTAAGCAGTCACATGTCCCAAATACCAACTAATTAACACAATTTAGTGGCCGTTATAGAGACGTTTTACTGTATTTAGCATTTTTACTTGTAAGCTATTCAAAGAAAATCCGTATCAGTATTAGACTCAATCTCTAGGGATTCTCTTGCAGTAGAAGTATCCATGTGTATATTCAAGTTTTTACATGTACAGTAAAACCCCGATAGCTCGAACTGACGGCGTGGTCGAGTGGTTAATACGCTCGACTACAAAATACCTGGAGTCCTAGGTTCGGTCCCCCGTCGGACGATGTCCTTCGGATGAAACTTTAAAATCCGAGGTCCGATGTATCGGTGCTTTACACTTGGCATCTAAAATAACCAGAGAAACTCTATCGACGATAAGAGTAGGATATCACACCCGGGGTTTCCCCTTTCCCCCATATTGACGACTTTTGACGACTCTGTAAAAGTCACTTTGTGAAACAATTGTGATAAATAGAGCATTTGCTCCTATAGGAGCAAATGCTCTATTTATCACAATGGTTTCAAACTACAAAATTCTATAATTTTCCTTTTCTCTAGTTTATGCTCCTTTTCGGTAGATTTATCCAAAGAGGTTGTGTCTAAAAATAGCCTATGAGGTAATGGGTTAAGACGTCTGACCGCATAATGCAGGGTAAAGTCATGAATAAGGCTCCTCTAGGAGCTTTCTGTAAGACTTTCACCCTGCATTAAGCAGCCATCTGCCTAAAAGGGCATACACTATTCCTTACTAAAAGTTCGGACAGTCGAGTTTTTTACTCTATATGTCTATTGAGGTTATATTACAATATTAGGGTACGGTGGGATATCTAAACATACAGACCCAACATTTCAAAGGTTGCATAATTATAATGATGATTTGTATATTTATTTGAATATAATAATGGCAGGTATATTTTCTTGCATATAATAATGACATTTACATTTACGTGTACATGTATATAATAATGGCGTCTAGTTTTATATGCATATAAAATGACATGAATATCTAATAAGTCTACAGTGTATAACTCGACTGTGTGATAATTTGATTTTCCTGAGTGTTATGTACAGTTAGTTTTCAAGAGTAAATTAAGTGACACTTTGAGCTGGCTTGCAGATTGTTTTTGTTTTCAAAAATATCTAAGACAAATGTTTGCATCCTCAACTTTCCGTATAAAATAAGAAGGTCTAAGATTTCTGATCGCTTGATAAACATGTACATTAAAACCTCGATACCTCGAAATATTAGTTACAAGGAATTGATGCTCTTTTAAGCAGGTGGCTGCTTAATGCAGGTGGCTGCTTAATGCAGGTGGAAAGTCATGCAGAAATCTCCTAGAGGAGCCTTATGCATGACTTTCACCCTGCATTAACCCTTCGCTTGCTATTAGCAGGAGCTGTCTCATCAGGGTCTGCACTATTTACAAGTTGATCGTGCAACCATTGTGCAACAAGTATTTCGCTGTGAAATCACTGCTGTGGAGTGCCCACAGCAGTGATTTCACAGCGAAATACTTGTATACAGTGAAGATACATGTAATTATACAACAGGGCATGGGTAAAGAAGGAGAAATGTTTTTTAAAATTCAACAAAGGAAGGGTTAAGCTGTCACCTGTCTTAAAATCAATAATGGTACGTTTGTAAGTGTTCGAATAACCGATGTTTTACTGTAACGATTCATATGTGTTAATACATACAGTAAAACCTTTCTATAACGGCCACTAAATTACATCAAGTATTTTATGTTCAAGGCGGTGGCTTCTTAAAGCAATGTGAAAGTAAAACAGAACGCTCCTATAGGAGCGTTCTGTTTTACTTTCACCTTGATTTAAGCACCACCTGCTCTAAATACCTACTAATTAACACAATTTAGTGGCCGTTATAGAGAGGTTTTACTGTAATAATTATTTTTATCTTGGCTTATCTCTCGTTATGTTCTCCAACATTATCTCACGCTTCACCCCACTAATTGTACATCCCTTTACTTCATGTAAACGCCTTTATACGCCTATATGCAAACAGAGTAGACCCAGCTCGGACTACGGTAGAGGCGTCTGCCTTGTTTACAGATACAGGTATAATTCTGTAGTTTCTGCTATGGTAAAATATCCCCATGGTCACAATGCCATCATAAAAAAGTCAGCTAATTAATATTCATGAGGTCAATATTTTCATCTGAGGCCCCTCAGTACATACAGACGTACAGTTGAGCCTGCCTTAAGTGGACATAAACGTCTTAGTCTTTTACTCAATGAATATTCATGTTGAAAGCATGACGTCATGAATATTAATCAGACTATTTTTTAATTGCATATAAACAGGAATTGTTGACCACAGTCTACCATGTTTGAAAAGGCTTACATACATAAGCAGACAGAGGCTGAATGCAGAACATATAGGAGCATTGTGCATTACTTTTGACGAGCATTAAGCTACCACATGACTTGAAAGAGTTTAGACTCGTCTTCTTTATTGGTCACTTAAGACAGGATTTACTGTAGCGGACTAGACACATGTATAAACTGTGAAAAATAGTAAACTATAAAATAAACATTTAACAGATTGACAACACTTTCTTAAACGTTTCTTCAGAGATGGACATACCTCCAAATAAAATGAGATTGACTAAACGCATTATACTTCTCTTGTCTACACACAAACAGATGTAATAAATTCCTCGCAGTCTATATCATCATAATCATCGACATTTTAACTCTTTACTCCGTAATTACGCATTTCTGTGCCTTTACAAATAGAGTAGGCCCAGATAGGGCGGCTCCTGCAGAACCATCTCACCAGGGTCTGTTCTGTTTATTTATGGTATGGTATACATGTAGATCTATTTCTACAATTTCTGCCTGGGTCAAAATATCCTGTGCTCATATTTTATTATAAAAATAATCTACAAATGTAATTAATATTCATGATGTAATAATTTCTCACAAGAATATTCATGAATAAGAATTGCGTAGTTGTGTCATTATCTCTCATACACACTCACACACACATACACACTTACCCTCTTACTCTCTAAAATGAGTTTTGCATTGATGCTGTTTAATGAAAGAAAGATATATAATGATAGAAAGATGGTCAAATTATTCTTCCATGCTGTCCGGTCATAACTCTTCTTCAGACAGTAATCCAACATCCTCCTCGATTATTTTTGCAGAGTCAACTGTCGGGATTCTCCGGAACTCGAGCGTTTCTCGTAAGCATCGGTGAGTCTTATTCAGACAGCAGATGGCGATGTATATCAATATTGAAACGGCGATATTAAAACACAAATGAAACCCAAACAGTGTTGCCACAACCTGGTAGTTTTCTTGATTGTCTCTCTTCCACCGGGGGTTCATGTTTTCTCCTATAAGAAACCATATAAAAGGTTCAGTAAAATGCCTTTAATCCGGAACCGGAAAGAGTTTAGATATTTTAAGAAGGTGTATGCTTAATGTAGGATGAAAGTCATGCATAAAGCCCCTTTTCACCATGCATCATACTACCGTCCACAGGGGGGGGGGGGGCATTTCGTGGGTCTAGATGGTCTACACAGTCAAAAAATTGATTGGATCGATTTAGTGTTATATTATATACAAGGGGTCCAACTACCCATTCGCAAATTTCACGACTGATTCGAAATAACGCACGTATTTGGACAGCCTAGATGGAATGTCCATTAACCATAACCTATAGGAGCAAATGCTCTATTTATCACAATGGTTTCACAAAGTAACTTTTACAGAATCGTCAAAAGTCGTCACTATCAGGGAATGGGTTAAGTTAGGGAGGTCTGCTGTATATTAACTAGCTCATCAAAACAACTACATGTATTATCTTACTGTGACTGTGATGAATACTCTGGTTGTCTTACGAGACTAAATACGGCGGATACTCTGGTTTCAATATATCGGTAAAGGGAAAGAACTGCGTACATGTATTGCATGTATGTGAACTGTTTGTAAAAGCTGTTTCTCTTACAAGACAATATCCTATATAATTATGGTGTGCGATGAAATGCAGCAAGAGTATTTATTTTAACATCGATAATAAATACATTTCAAATAGTCAAGCGACAGAGTCGTAGTGTATCCGTTTCATACATAACCATATTTGGGCATACGAGCGAAAGTATATTTCATAAGCATGCCGTTTTATTTCGAATCCGTTTCATTTTATTTATCATATACATGTTCATGTATGTTTGCATATTGCTGTGTATACATGCATTTATTATTGATCTCGACAAAATATGTCTGGTAATTGTGAACAATACGCGGGGTAACCGAACATAGTTTGTTCATGTTTTCATTAACGCATGTCCACTTTATCCCCTGGTATATGAATATGGTTGCTGAACGAACTACACCCATTAGTGCTAGTGCATGCTTGTTGCTGAACGAACTAAATCCATTTGGGCATGTCTACATTGACTACCGGTACCAAACTACAGTTGGTGGACGAACTGCGCTCATAAGCGCATGCTTACATTGACTATCGGTACCAAACAATGGTTGTTGAACGAACTTAACCTGCTTGGTATGGGCTGGTGAATAACTAGCCTTAATTCGTATTACTTGTTTATAACAAATGAAATCTGCAGAATTAAGATTTTACAAAAAACAGAAAAGAAGTAGTAACTAAAGGTATAGAGAAATCATCTGTCAATACATAAAACGACGTTCTGTAATAATAGTTCCAACAGAACTGCAAATAGCCAATGGGTGTTTATGGTGGACACTGAAGACGAGTCATCCGAACAAAACACCGTCAGGTGAAGTATAATTATTTCTGAAATACATGTAGTCATTTTTGTTCGAACCGACCACAAAATAAACTCTATTTCTAGATCTTAAAGTTAGATGGGAGCTTAATTCATTTCAATTAAATTATTTATTGTGTAAAACATACACGTGTATGCTTAGAGCAAGATCACATAAATAAACACACGCAAAAACATGAGCTACGGTAATATGAACGTTAAACGACAATGGTTGGAGAATTAACTTAAAATGTGTTTGATTATAGAGCTTCTACTGCATTTTAACTCATTCCTTTTTTTACATTTATTCCGAATTCCAATGCCTACTGGATATTCATGGACAAAACAGTTATAATGGAATGGAAGGTGGAACAGTGTAGGGCTCCATTTTGGAAAGTAAAGAAACAGATCTATCAAATTTCATTAGCAAACAAAACAGACCCTGATCAGGCGGCTCCTGCAGGAGCCGACTGATCTCGGTCTATTCCGTTTGCAAATGATTTAAAACATGTTTATATGAAGGACAGTGTTAATAGCCATGTAAACACCAGCAGGCTACTGTGAAAACTGCTTACAGCGTCCAATCAGGATCCAGATTACATGTACAGTAAATCCCCGCTAATGCGGCCACATAAAAGAGGTATAATTCTGGGTGCTAGATGCAGATGGTAGCTTAATGCAGGACAAAAGTAATGCAGAAAGCTCTCCTAGGAGCTTTCTGCATTACTTTTGTCCTGCATTAAGCAACCCCTGTTTATAAAGACACCTTTGTTTAACCATTAGGTGGTCGCATTTGAAGGGTTCTACTGTATTTGAAACTTGCCCTGTATGCTTGCAGGGAAAAGACGAAATAGGTTGGGTTTATAAGCAGTGCCGACGATATTAACGTACCAGGAAAACTATCGGTGGAGAACAGCAAAAATGGCGTATGGATGAACCAAGAGCCCAAACTCAGGACCATGAGGGCCTTGCAGTAGCAGGGCAGAAACTTGTCCTCTGTCCGGTACTCCCATAACAAACAGAGTCCAGAGCCCAAACACCAAAGTAGACCCATAGTGTGGACAATGGTCTCTAACATGTCCGAATGGTACTGTGTGTGAAAGAAGAAGATCATACCATACCTGAAACGAGAATAAACCAGTTTAACCCTTTCCCTCATATATAAACGTGTTTTCACGCATTTGCAAACAGAGAAGACCCAGATCAGACGGCTCCTAGACGAGCCGTCTGATCAGGGTCTGCTCTGTTTGCTAATAGAATTTGGTAGATATGTTTCTTTGCTTTCTAAAATGTCTATAATGTAACAACTTCCATATTTTCTTTATAACTATTTTGTTAATGAATATCCAGTAGGTATTGGAATTTGACCTAAACACAGAACAGGGAAAGGGTTAAGCATTCCCTTCTGTACATGTAAACGCTTTTTTCACGTCTTTTCAAGCATAGAAAACCCTGATCAGACAGTTCCTATAGGTGCCGTCTGATCGGTGACTACTCTGCTTGCTTATGACAACACAATAAACCGGGCTATTCAGCTTCTACCAATACCAAAAATAATTCCATTTATATTTATGCTTTTATATAAACATTCATCTAATAATTATTCATGATGTCATCATTTATTACATGAATATTCAACAGGGAAAGGTCGATTTGTTACAAAGCTGTAGATAACTGTGTCCGAGACTGTAAAACTCAAGCTCAAAATCTGGCCAATCTTGGTCCATGCTTACAAAGCTTTTAGTTGAGTCTGAGTTTCGTTCTCAAGCTTTTGATGTGTCAGATTTGAATCTGACCAATCAAAATCTTGAGAACGAACTCAGACTCAGCCAAATGTTTTATAAGCATGGACCCAGATGCTTGAGAATGATCTTAGACTCACGCATAAAGTTTTATAACATCGGAGCCAGGGTCCATGCTTATAAAACTTTTAGTTGAGTCTGAGAACGTTCTCAAGCTTTTGATTGGTCAGATTTGAGCCTTTGGCTCAAATCTGACCAATCAAAAGCTTGAGAACTCAAATCTGACCAATCAAAAGCTTGAGAACGAAACTCAGACTCAACTAAAAGCTTTATAAGCAGGGACCCAGGTGTACTGATCGGTCTAACGTTTAAAATCTATTTTTCAATAAGATCCTATACATGTATTGTGGGAACTCTGAGAGACGGGTCTAATGGGTGCTAGCAAGACAGGTTTTGGCTTAGAGGTAATAAATGAAGTACTCAGAGTTCCAGATAATATACGTAAATTTAAACATTTTCAAGAATATCTCTTTTTTTTCTCCAACAGATCCTATACTGTGACCACTCTTTAGAATCGTCTCTTCGAGACGAGTCTAAAGAGCGGTCACAGTATAGGGTTTGGTGTATTTATGACGATTTTAGTATTCGGGTACGCATCTTTATCTGTAGCTCTCAAGTAGTTATTAATAGTATTTTACGTAAAATTCCTAAATCTCCCTTTATCTAACTTCCCACTAGGTCTAACACCAGCTTCACATTTACATGTACATGTATAACAACTAGTTACAAAAACGTTGTTATCGTTATATGCGTTATATGTACGATGTCCATTCTTTGTACTGCTTGTAAATTTATGTTTTGTATGTAGGCTTGTAAGATGTTGAGGGGGTGGTTCTCCGACCCTCACACACCCAAATGTCATGTGACAGTATGCCATTAAACAACATAATATTATTGATATCCATGGTGCCATTTAAAGAATATATATATATAATTTATTTTGTTTTCATGGAGGTATAAAACAAATTGGTGACACTGTATGAAACAGCTAAAGTGTGACCAGGCTTTGTTTTCATACCTCCATGTACAAAAGGCTATATAGATCTATTACTTATAATTTAATGCCACTACTGAACGCAAGAAATAAATTAAAAACAAGATTTACAAATAATTTGTTTATTTTCAAATACTTAATAAAGATTCATATAACTGTGGACGAATACTCTCAAATAAGAGAAAGTAGTCACGACAAGGCGTGACCTATTTTTTCATGGGGGTATGAAAAAAATACAGCCAACCACAGCTCACCAAAAGGTAATGAAAACAAACAATATTAAAGTATTATCTTATCTATCTATTTTTGTTTACTTACCATATGAATGCCATGGCATAGGTAAAGTAATCCAAACCATCTATGTATAAAATCTTCATGTATCTGAGCAAGTCCAGTATAGAGTGGGTAATGAATAGACAGTATATGGACATGTGCTGTAATTCTCCCACTTTCAGAAAGTTGCCTTCCTCATCGAGCACGTTGATGCCATCATGGAAAAACTCAATCAGGAATCCTGAAAATACATCAGTCTATTAGCTAACGAGTCGACCCGTGTTATGCTAAAGAATGCCGTACTTAGATTAGAGGAGGCACGAGTACCAGGCACTGAGATTAACTCATTCCCACCTAGACTATGTTTAAATTCAGCCTCTTTGAATGAATCTACTGAAAAGGAGCATTTACTAGAGAAAATAAACGTTTTAGTATGTATACTTTTAAATTAAAACCGTTGTGATGAATAGAACATTTGCTCTAATGGAGCAAATGCTCTATTTATCACAATGCGTCATACTATTCAAATTGCAATCATTTACAAAACTTATCCAGTTTGGCTTAATCATTTGGAAAACTAATGGCTGCAGGTCCATCAGCTTGGATCTGGGTGAGAGGCCGTCTCTTATGGGTGCTGAAGGTCCAACAGCTTGGATCTGGGTGAGACGCCGTCTCTTATGGGTACACGCTGTTTGCAGAGGCCAGTATAGACGCGTTAAGCATAAAAAGGGCTACAACAAATAAACCCCAGTGTCTTTTCGTAATAGGTACCACAAAACATGAACAAGAAATGTAGAAGGAATGGCATGGCTGTGTGCCGTTTGTTTGTGTGTGTGTGTGTGTGGGGGGGGGGGTATACTGAACGATAGCGGACAGACAGAGAGAGGGGGGAGATAAACAGAGACGGAGAAAGAAACATAGGGAAAAGTCACAGACAGAGAGAGGGGGGAGATAAACAGAGACGGAGAAAGAAACATAGGGAAAAGTCACAGACAGAGAGAGGGGGGAGATAAACAGAGACGGAGAAAGAAACATAGGGAAAAGTCACAGACAGAGAGAGGGGGGAGATAAACAGAGACGGAGAAAGAAACATAGGGAAAAGTCACAGACAGAGAGAGGGGGAGATAAACAGAGACGGAGAAAGAAACATAGGGAAAAGTCACAGACAGAGAGAGGGGGAGATAAACAGAGACGGAGAAAGAAACATAGGGAAAAGTCACAGACAGAGAGAGGGGGGAGATAAACAGAGACGGAGAAAGAAACATAGGGAAAAGTCACAGACAGAGACACGGAGAGTCACACCGATAGTCACAAAGAGAAGGGAGACATAGACTGACAGACGGACAGACGGACAGACAAAAAGAGACAGAGAGTCGACGGGAGAGACGGAAATTAAATCCGATTTCAGAAGACCACGAGAGACTAGAAATAAATGCTGAAGGAAAGACGGGTGGAGGATACAAGAAAGTGAACTAAAATGGAAAAGAAAAGAAATACGCAGAAAATAGAACCATACAAAGAAATACAGTTGAACTTCGATATCTCGAACTTCAAGGGACTATACAATTGCTTCGATATAACACATATACGACTCATCCGATTAAAGTCTGAACAATTTCTCCAGTTGAGAGCTTAATGAAGGTCAAAAGTAAAGCTCCTGCAGGAGCTTTCAGCATTACTTTCGACATGTACGAGGCTGTCACATGTGTTTCTAGATTGGCGTAGTAATACATTTTCGAACAATTATTTATTGTAAATTTTGGAAGGATCGAACTTTTAACTCACATTATCCCAAAGTTCGAGTTATCCGAGTTCGAGCTATCGAAGTTCAAATGTACACACCATTGACCCGCTGTGCAAAGTAATATAATGTTTGCACTAGTTCTGATCTGGTGCAAGTTTACATGGTGCTGATTCTTTCAAGATTTTGAGAAACTATTGACCGAATGTCAAACTGCTTGGATCCTGATGATATGCCGAGTTTCTGGATCCAAACTATTTATAAAAAATTATGTTACGCCTTCATGTAACAGGATAAGAGTTTTTAGAGGACCAGGCAGATTTACGACGAAACATGACTAGGGTACTTAACCCTTTCCCTGGTGAATATTCATGTAGGAAATAATAACGTCATGAATAATTATAAGATTATTTTTTTATAATGGCATATGAACACAGGACATTTCGGCTCAGGCAGAAGCTGTAGAATCAGATCTATATTACATCATAAGCAAACAGAGCAGACCCTGATCAGACGACTCCTATATAGGAGCCGTCTGATCTGGGTCTACTCTGTTTGCATATGCGTCAAAATGCGCTTACATAAGGGAAAGGGTTAAAATTAAACCGATGTGAGAAATAGCTCTGCTTACCCCTTTACTCCATTGATGTTCATGTAAGAAGTTTTAGGAGAGTAGTTGAGTCCAAATATAATATACGCACCGTGGCTATAAGGGGCCCGGGGGAATGCTTCCTGGGAAAATTAAGAATTGTGCAATTCTAAAACCATTGTGATAAATAGAGCACTTGCTGAGCGGTCATTCGGACTGAAAGTAGACTATAACTACATGTAGGTATTTTACTTTACTTATAAGAACAATGTAATGCTCTATTCATCACAATGGTTTCAAAGGTGACTTTTACAGAGGCGTCAAAATGCATCAATATGAGGGAATGGGTTAAAGCTTATCAAAGTCTACCCCCTTAGCCTTCGATTTTGTTTTCCATTTGGTCAAAATAATGTTTTCACTTTCCATATTGATGTTACCAACGTACATGTACGTATTGTTAGCTAAGACCCAGGCCCCGCTTTCACAATCGATCTCAAACTCGACTCATGCTCAAAAAGTGAGATTTTGCTCAAACTCGGTCTCCTGAGATGAGAATTTTCTCATGTCGGCTTTCACTAACAAATTTGAGCAAAGTCTCATCTCAATAATTGAGATTTTGCTCAAAAATCTTGAGTCAGCATAGTAGTTGTCTCAAATCCAAAATGGCGATGGTCATGAATATCAAATAGATTGTTATAACAGCACAATGAATTGTAGACCGTGACAGAAACTGTACAATTTTAATAATTATATCTCCAGTAGAACTTCGATATCTCGAACATCAATGGACCATACAAATTAGTTCGAGATAAAAGAGGTTCGAGTTATCCGATTTCTGATCTGGACAATTTCTTAAACTCACAGCTTAATGCAGGTCTAAAGTAATTATTTTAGACCTGTATTAAGCTGTCACATGTGTTTCTAGATATGAATGTAGTGATGCACTTTAGAAAAAATCTGTATTGTAAAATTTGGAAGGACTGAACTTTATGTTCGAGTTATCCAGAGTTTCGAGTTATCCTAGTTCGAGATATCGAAGTTCAACTGTATATTATATCATAAGCGAACAGAGAAGACTCTGGTCAGACAGCTCATACTGGGTCTACTCTGTTTGCAAAGGCGTAGAATGGCGAATAAATTTGCGGATGACTAGATAAGGGTAAATATACTAATTTTATAATGTCCAAATATTGAGATAACCAAAGCAACATACCACCGATGGAGACAAAGATCTTTAGGCCGAGTTCGATTGGGACTTCCCTGCCTCGGATGAAAGCTGGGTACGATATTTGAGTGGTAAATCGCGTCTTCCCTCCAACCTGAAAAGTATTGGTACAGTTAAACCCATCTAAACCGGACCTTCAATTTAGTATAAATATCGGTCATGGAAACAGGTGGCCCAGCTTAATGAAGGGTGAAGGTCGTGCAGAAAGCTCCTCTAAGAGCTTTCTGTCTGATTTTCACCCTGCATCAAGCAGCCACCTGCCTAAAATATCTAAACTCTTCTCTGCTAGAATTCTGTACAGAAAGTATTTTTTCCACAGGTACTTGCTGGGCAAGTTTTCCACGTTATAAAATGTCTTCTCAACAAAAGTTCGAAGCACACATACATATACAGTGCTCCCTCCCTACAACGGCCCTCTCAATAACGATTCCCTCCTTACAACAACGCATGTCACTGTTTCCGAAACAACAAGGCTCCAGAAACAACCTTTTTCCATCGTATTTTCTTTATGCCTCCATCAAACCCTATGTTGTGACCACTCTTTAGAATCGTCACAAAGTGACGATTCTAAAGAGTGGTCACAACATAGAGTTTGATAGAGGCATAACGGTTTTAGTTCACGAAATACACCTTATCTGGGGATCTGCAAACAAGCTAATTGTTTGATTTTCCCTCCCTATAACAACTCCTTCCGAACAACACCTACAATATTCGTATCCCAAAGGGTGTCGTTGTAGAGAGGGAGCACTGTACTTTCTTCTTATTTCAGACATAATCGGAACATAAAACACGTTAGATCTGGAAACAAACTGTTTCCATTGACATGACTAATTCGCAAATAATCGTGCAAAATGTTATAATCTCATATATGGCGGTGAAAGAGCAAACTCTTTATAAACCAGTGACTGTCCTCTCCAACATTGTCGTCTGCTACTATTTTCAGAGTTATTTTATTATTCCATTCAAAGAGAACAACAGATAAAGGTGCGTAATCAAATACACATGTACTAAAATCGTCACTTCTCCACCAAACCCTATATTGTGACCACTCTTCGAGACGATTCTAAAAAGTTGTCACAATGATTGGTGGAGAAATAAAGACCTTATTCTTGAAAATGTTTTATTTACGCAACTGAACTAGAACTTTGCTTCAAATATTCAGCCGGTGTGTCAAACAACTTGGATCCTGATGGGACGCTCGGTATATCGTCTGGATCCAAGCTGTTTGAAAATGCAGTCCTGGGCCCATGCTTATAAAGCTTTTTAGTTGAGTCTGAGATCGTTCCCAAACTTTTGATTGGTCAGATTTGAGTTCTCAAGCTTTTGATTGGTCAGATTTGAGCCAAAGGCTCACATCTGACCAATCAAAAACTTGAGAACGATCTCAGACTCAACTAAACGTTTTATAAGCATGGACCCTGATCTCAGCTAGCGGAATGGGGTGTAAGATGCAGTAGCCCTTTCCATGTTCTATATTTAAACTAAATGTCAATACCTAATGATTAGTCATGCACGAAAAAGTCATAATGAAATATGGAAAGCGGAAAATTGTTGCCATTTTAGAAAGCAAAGATCTTTCAAATTCCATTAGCAAACAGAGCAGAGCCTGATCAGACGGCTCCTATTGAAGTCGTCCGATCTGGGTCTACTCTGTTTTCACATCCGTGAAAACATGGTCATATGAAGGAATGGATTAAGTGGTCGTTCTACTGAGACTCTACTGTACACGTACAAACAGTACCGAACATTGCCAGACCACGCGTGTCACCATAGATACTGATCTGGCTCTACACTGAGTGCATAAACAGTAAACCCCTCTAAACCGGAATTCTACTAGATAAGAAGTTAGATACTTTAAGGCAGGTGGCTGCTTAATGCAGGGTGAAAGTCACGCATAAAGCTCTAATATGAGCTTTCTGCATGACTTTCACACTGCATTAAGATGCCAACTATATCCAAAACCGATGTTTATACTACATTTAACTTTCGGTATAGAGGGGTTATAATATTCATAACAACCCCACCCCATCCCCACCCCATCCCCACCCACCCCTTTAAAAAAAGAAGTTTAGGCAAATACATATCTGGTTCCAGTTTGCTTACTTCCAATTCGAAAAATATTTTGTGAAATTGTCCAAGTGTCAAACAGTTCCAGGTGTCAAACATTATGTAACCTAATGAGAATCCAAGTTACTCGACATCCAATCTGTATTAACAATCACGAGTCAGATAACAGTTAGCGGAATGCATATACAGTAAACCCCTGCTAATGCGACCACCTAAAACAGGTAAACTTCCGGGTGCTAGATGCAGATGGTAGCTTAATGCATGACAAAAGTAAAGCAGAAAGCTTTCTGTATTACTTTGCCCTGCATTAAGCAACCACCTACTTATAAAGACATCCATGCTTATTCATTAAGTGGTCGCATTAGAGGGGTTCTACTGTATTGGTAAGCAGGTTTTGTCAGGTGAAATACTGTGCAGTAAAACACCTCTAAACCGGACGTTCAATTTAGTATAAATATCGGTCTCCAAAAACAGGTGGCAGCTTAATGTAGGTTGAAAGTCACGCAGAAAGCTCTTCTATGAGCTTTCTTTATGACATTCACCTTGCATTAAGCAGCCACCTGCATAAAATGATCTAAAAAAAATCTGCTATAATTCCCGTTTAAGGAGATTTTTACTGTTCATATAATACCTGTATATACAGAGTGTTTTAGCTGAATGATTAATAAAGATGGTATATATATTATCTGCGATAATATAGCAAGAGAAATGTAGTGTGCGTACGTCAAGAAAACACTGTAATAGTCTCTCATAATTCACATTTGAATGGCATGGTTCATTGACATTAGTGTAGATGTAACGCATGTGTATATTGGCTGTAAACATGGTGATATTTTAATAAAGATATTAATGATGGTTATTCTTTGATATTGGCCAATATCTCTCGCAAAACTTTCTATAACTACAGTAAAACCTCTCTATAACGGCCACTAAATTACATCAAGTATTTTGTGTTAAAGACAGGGGGCTGCTTAGAGCAAGATGAAAGCAAAACAGAACGCCCATGTGTTCTGTTTTACTTTCAACCTGCTTTAAGCAGCCACCTGCACTAAATACCAATTAATTAACATAATTTAGTGGCCGTTATAGATATGTTTTACTGTAATTGACGGTTAATGGATGAGGTCGCAGACCTTCTGGAGACTTTATTCATTAATTTATTATCAATGCGATACTAAATTAGAACGAAACTTGTTTTCAAGCGATGCGTAAAGATTGTATCAGTTATGCAAACATACACAGTGTTTTAACTCTTTGCGCGCCAGTGGCGAACACATTCAAACAGTTTGGGTCCAGATGAGACGCCGAATAATTCGATTTTTCTCATCCGGGACCAAACACTTGACACCCTGGCTGTATATCTGAAGGGAAATCGAACACAATAGAACTAACCCTTTATTCCATGAATATTCATGTAAGAAATGACGACGTCATGAATGTCAATTATATTCATTTTTATAATGGTATATGGACACAGGGAATGTTGGCTGTGGCAGAATCTGTCGAGTCATATCTATACGTGTATTTTATTTCATAAGCAAACAGAGCAGACCCTGAGCAGACAGCTCATATAGGAGCCGTCTGATCTGTGTTTACTCTGCTTGCAACGGAGTAGAAATGCGTATTTATGGATTAAAGGGTTAAGAAAGTAGCAGACGACAATTAGCAGACGTTAGTTACTAAGTGTACACAAAGGTTCGCCGCCATTTATAATTTCTTGACAACTTTGTAAATACTTTGGAGAGACCAATCTGCTTGACAATCTGATTACAGTAGAACCTGTCTGAAGCGGCAGCAAAAAGAGGTCTAAGTATGGTTATCTAAGGCAGGTAGTAGTTAAATGCAAGTCAAAAGTAATGCAGAAAGCTCCTTTAGAAGTTTTCTGCATTACGTTTGCCCTGCATTAAGCAACCACCTGCTTTTTAACTCTCCTATGTTTGACTAAGGAATGACCAATTAACACAGGTTCTACCAGATGTATTTATAGAGATGCATGTATTGCAAACTTCTACTTTTAAGTTTTAACCAGATGATAATCTCTGCAGAAAACATGGCGGCGAGTGTCAACACTTTCGCTGGCAAGTATTGTCGTCTGAAAGTTTCCATTTGTTAAAGTGCCTCCCTTTTTCTTCTAAACAACGTTACCATAGTTACGAACAGTTAGTATCCTGATGAGATGTCAATATACTCGGCGCATCATCTGAATTCAAACTGCATACAGTAGAACCCCTCTAATGCGACCACTTAATGAATAAACATGGGTGTCTTTATAAGCAGGTGGTTGCTTAATGCAGGATAAAAGTAATGCACAAAGCTCCTCTAGGAGCTTTCTGCATTACCTTTGTCCTGCATTAAGCTACCACCTGCCTCTACCATCCATAATTATACCTTCTTTTAGGTGGCCGCATTAGAGGGGTTTTACTGTAATTATGTAATCACAGAGTATACATTGGCGGTGACGGTCCAGAGGTTTTTAAACTCTTTGCTTGAGTCTGAGAATCTGATTGGCCAGATTCTGAGCTTGCCTTACCTATGCCTAGTTTCCCGTAAAATGGGTCTAGGCAAATTGCGAAGACACGGACCAGAGCCCTCCTAAACATACATTCAAACACACTCAAACACGCATTCAAGTGCAGTAAAAACCATCTAAACCGGGCGTATAAATATGGGTTAAAGAGACACGTGGCAGCTTTCTGCATGACATTCAACCGACAATAAGCAGCCGCCTGCCTAAAGGCATCTAAATTCTTCTGTACTAGAATTCTGTTTTAGATGGGTTTTACAGTACACATTCAAATACACGTTCAAGTATTCATTTAGGTATACATTCAAATAGAACCTCCGTGCCTGAATGGGCATTATCACAGTTGTAGTTCGAATCCAAGCCTGAGCAGTTTGGATTGTTCGTGCGAGGAAGCCTTCAAACTGGCTTGCGATATGTCTGTAAATCTATACATTTGTATCTGGTATTTTGTGCTCGAAACAGTACCACTTGTTCCATGCACAGAAAACTTCTGGGCACTTGTAATAAGCTTGAAGTCGCGAAAATTTCTGAAATAACCCTTAGCCTGCTGTGACAATAAGCTCCGATCTGTTGCCGTTATCACTTACTTCTGATTTTTTGACGATTCTAAAGAGTGGTCACAACATAGGGTTTGATTGAGGCATAGCGGTTTTAGTTCTCGACATACACCTTAGATAGATAGATAGATAGATTTTATTTCTTTCAGTAACTTATACATGTAGTATCTCGTTACATATACAGATATTCAATACATGTGCATCACATGACAATAATAGAAAACACACACACACACACACTTCAATCAACTACAGTCACTTCATAAATGCATATTCCTTTACAATGCAACTTAGTACTAAACTGAAGGGTTCATAGTTGCGGAGAATGAACAAATTGTTAAGTCATTCAATTGAAATAGTGATAATTAATCACACATCAGGTTGATTTCTTGAAATAGATAATAGTAATTCCTGACGTCTACTATTTGCTTCTGTAATAAACAGTGATAATCTGGTCAGCAATTGTCTATTCCTTGATGTTAAAAGTTCTATAAATTTGTACATACTTGGTTTTTCTCTATAGTATATTTTTATATACTTTCGTCTGATATCGTTAAATGTATTGCATTTAATAATAAAGTGAAATTCGTCCTCAATATCTCGTGTCTGACACAATTGACATATTCTTTCATTCCTTTGTATTCGCTCCCTCCCATATCTGCCTGTCTGTATGCGTAGATTATGAGAGGCAATTCGAATACCTGTAATGCATTTCCTTAACCGTTTGCTTCCAATTATGTTTAAGTAGTCTTCTTCTGAAAAATTATTTTTTATATTAACGTAAAGAGTATTTAAAACAGCATTTGACTGTATATCATTATACCACTTCTGATGAAAGCAATCTATTACTCTTTGTTTAAATGATGAAATAAAGAGATTACCATTAATATTCTGTGGATCTATCCAAGCATAAGAAAAACCGTAATCATCTAACACCTTATCTGGGGATCTGCAAACAAGCTAATTATGTTTGATTTTCCCTCCCTATAACAACTCCCTCTGAACAACACATACAATCTTCGTATCCCAAAGGGTGTCGTTGTAGAGAGGGAGCACTGTAGACCCATATCAGACGGCTCCTATAGGAGCCGTCTGATCAGTCTGATCTGTATGCTTTTGACATAATATAGATCTGTCAAAGTAAAATATTTCCTTGAAAAGTTTACATTATAAAACTTCAGCTAATAGATATACATTGTGTCATGATTAAGGGAAGTGGTTAATACTTAAGGGAAGTGGTTTACTCTGCCAATAGTAAAATAGTATTACGTGAACAAAAGAGATCTGACACCGGTATATGTTCCGCTTTATTACCCAATGGTTATCGTATACATAACGTCTGTACCATATCAAATGATAAGGTAGATTAATACACCAGTAAAGTGATTTGGACAACAACTGGAAATAAAGACCGATTATTCGTATAATAACTTTATACAGTAAAAACCCGTCTAAACCGGAATTCTAGTAGAGAAAATTTAGATACTCTTGGGCAGGTGGTTGCTTAATGCAAAGTGGAAGACATGCAGAAAGCTCCTAGCGGAGTGAGTGAGTGAGTGAGTTGGGTTGGGTTGGGGTTTACGTCCGACCAACAGTATTTCAGTTATTTGCAGACGGCACCCGCTTGAGACAAGTTATAGTGCTGCCTTGCTGGAATGCCGCTGCCGCGGGCACATGGCAAGGGCACCTCACCCAGTCACATTATCCTGGCACCGGGCCGACCAGTCCTAGAACTACCATTTTAATGTCGAGCGTAGACAAGGTAGCTACTAGTACCAACTTTTAACTGTTAGCTCCTAGAGGAGCTTTCTGTGTGACTTCCGTCCTGCATTAAGCTGCCACCTGTCTCTAATACCGGTATTGATACTAAATTGAACGTGCGGTTTGAGGGGTTTAACTGTAGCTGTCCATGTTAATGTATAGTTTCATACCCATAATGTTTGATATAGAGTGACATCAATCATGACAGTTCCTATCTAAGTATACATAAAACAGTTATAGTATGTAAATATATAAGTTTCTATAACTTACCTTGATATAGTCTTTAAATATATTCACAAACCACCACAATCCAAGGGCGGCGAAAACAACCCCTTCATCTAGATGGCCCCATAGCGACCCCATAACTTTCGGTTTTCTCCGCCGCTACCGGTCCGGATTTGTGCCGGTGCACTCGCGTTTCTAGCAATACCACATAATACCAGTGGTCTTTTAGCGTGTTTAAACACACGGAAGATTTTGTGTAAACATCAAAGTTCAAACACTAGCTGAAGGCCACGATAAGCTATACTATACCGTTATATCCATTTTACAGCATTGTAATTCAATAGTGGACTAAATCTATTTCTATACCGGACTTTGAAATGGAACGCTTCGATCGATTGTGTAAATCGTCAACCATTGGAATGCGGGAAACGCGTTATCTGGCATATGCAAACAGCGTAGACCCAGATAAGAGGGTTCCTAAAGGAGCCCTCTGATCAGGGTCTGCATTGTTTGTCATTCAGTATCCTCTAACAGATTTACTACTTTCACACTTAATGGAATCTGTTGTTATACACTGATAAATCATTCCTCTGTGACAATTCGCTATTCACAGGGTCGTAATGTAAAACTTGACAAGTTTACTTAACTCTAAATGAATGTTTACATTTACCGCGTGATAATTGAGAAAATCGTGACACTTGACACGTATTAAACTTTCCCTCATAAAAACATTGGGTTTTTTTCACGCCTTTGCAAACAGAGAAGACCTAGATAAGATGGCTAATGTCTGATCCGTCTGACCAGGGTGTACTCTGATTGCTTATGACATTATACAGATCTGATTGTATAGTTTTCTATAAAAGCAAAAACTCCTTCGAAAGTTATACGTTATAAATGTTCAGCTCATGAATATTCATGATGTCACATTTTTTTACTAGAATATTTAACAATGAAATGATTAAACTCTGAGACAACTCTTGCTGGCAGTTTTACAGACCAACACAAAGGTTACGTCCCTTGTGATTTTTCTATACTCCTCCACCTTTGCACAACCCTGATATTCAAGGAAAATGGTCCTTATCCATTTGAGCCTAGGCTCACTGTATTAGGGACAATAATAAATTATTACAAATGATGTAGACCCAGATTAGAGGATTGTCTCCTGAAATAACCCTTTGATCAAGGTCTGCTGTTGTATTCATATATACAGTAAAACCCCGCTAATGCGACCACCTTAAAGAGGTATAATTCTGGGTGCTAGATGCTTGT
Source organism: Azorinus chamasolen (assembly GCA_963576725.1). Taxonomy (NCBI): domain Eukaryota; kingdom Metazoa; phylum Mollusca; class Bivalvia; order Cardiida; family Solecurtidae; genus Azorinus; species Azorinus chamasolen. Next base: position 6,288,649 of record OY755253.1, on the reverse strand, counting down.
GGTAGCTTAATGTAGGACAAAAGTAATGCAGAAAGCTCCTAGAGGAGCTTTCTGCATTACTTTTGCCCTGCATTAAGCAACCACCTGCTTATAAAGATACTCATGCTTATTCATTAAGTGGTCGCATTAGCGGGGTTTTACTGTAGTTATGTTACTCAGAGCAACAGATAAATGTGCATACGCAGATACTAAACTCGTTATTTCTCAACCAAACCCTATACTGTGAAAAGACGATTCTAAAGACTGGTCACAAGATACAAATGTATAGGGGTTTCGTGGAGAAATAAAGAGATAATTACTGAAAATGTTTTAATCCACGCATCTTATCAGGATCTCTGGTATAGACCCCCACCCTACTACAGAAATGTTGATTCGTCCAAAAGATCCACTTTGATTTATGGGTAAAAGTAGAAACTTTGTTAAGCGGCTATCGAAAAGATGTATAACCATTGGTCTGTAAGGCAGGTAGTAGCTTAATGCAGATCAAAAGTAATGCAGAAAGCTCCTATATGGATTTTCTGTATTACGTTTATAAACCTGAATTAAGCAACCGGCTGCTTTTTTAGGATCCCATGTTCAATAAATAAATGGCCGCTAAAGACGGGATCAGCTGTATATGGGTTTTGAATGCCCTGGGTCTGTACGTGTACCTAACCAATGTTAGACAGATATACGTGGGTTATTTTATCTCATACTCTGTCACTTTATCCCTTAACCGCTTCTCTCATATATACGCATTTTCACGCATTTGCAAACAGAGTAGACACATAAAGAGCCGTCCGAACAGGGCCTGCTCTGGTTGCTTTTGGCATGATATATAGTAAAACCTCTCTATAACGGCCACTAAATTGTGTTAATTAGTTGGTATATATGAGCAGGTGGCTGCTTAAAGCAAGGTGAAAGCAAAACAGAACGCTCCTATAGGAGCGTTCTGTTTTACTTTTACCTTGCTTTAAGCAACCACCTGCCTTTAACACAAAACACTTGATGTAATTTAGTGGCCGTTTTAGAGAGGTTTTACTGTAGATCTGACTGTACGGTTTTTGTTAAAGCCTGTGTTCATGATGTCATTGTTTCTTACATGAATGTTTAACAGGGAAAGTGTTCAACTCTTACAACCCGGGAAACACGTGCACTGTCATTTGTAAACAGTGTAGAACCAGATCAGAGGGTTCCTAGAAGAACCGTCTGATCTGGGTCTGCACTGTTTGTAATTTAAAGTCATTTTGTAGTATGTATAAGCCTTTTCTACTCTATAGTTAAACAATGACTGGCTATTTCACTCTGTTAATCTACTGGGTCCAAGTTTATAAAACTTTTGAGTCTGAGATCTTTCTCAAGTATCTGATTGGTCAGATTCTGAGCAGGCTATCTGATTGGTCAGATTCTGAGCCTGCTCAGAATCTGACCAATCAGATGCTTGAGAATTATCTCAGACTCAAGCAAAATGTTTTATAATCCCGAGGCCAGGGTATAATCCCGAGGCCAGGATTGAAAGGGTACATACACCTTCTACGTACATATGCAAACCGAGTAGGCCCGGATTAGACTACTGGGTTAAAAAGCTTTTTGTTTGAATCTGATATTATTCAAAGTTGACACTGGATCTTTCTCAAGTATCTGATTGGTCAGATTCTGAGCAGACTCAGAATCTGACCAATCAGATGCTTGAGAATCATCTCAGAATCAAACCAGTCAGATACAGTTGAACTTCGATATCTCGAACTTCAAAGGACCAAACAAATTAGTTCGAGATAACATAAGTGCGAGTTATCCGATTTCTGATCTATATAATTTCTTAAAATATCAGCTTAATGCAGGTCATTACTTTAGACATGCATTAAGCTGACACATGTGTTTCTAGATATGCGTAGTAATACATTTTAGAGCATTTCTGTGTTGTAAGTTTTAGAAGGACTGAACTTTTAGTTCGAGTTATCCCGAAGTTCGAGTTATCCGAGTTCGAGATATCGAAGTTCAACTGTACTTAAGAACTCGGACTCGGACTCGGACTCGGACTCGGACTCGGACTCGGACTCAGACTCGGAGGCTTCATAACTTCGGACACTGACAACTCCAATCTTACTACATGTACTGTCAAAGATAGCCTGGGATATTTTCAGTTGATTCTTTGATAGATATACTATGTCACAGTTTGTAGGTTTATCATCACTTGTACGGCCTTGCTGTACAAACGCGCTTTTATGGCGACATTGTAGAGTGTATGACTGCGAACCTTGCGATCCGGGATCGATCCCGGGTCTGAGCGGGTATGTTTCTTTATAAGAACACCCGGTTACATTTGGCGCATAACGTGGGGCTGTGGCTGTATGAGCTCCGAGTTCGATTCCAAGTCGTTCTCATACCCATAGAAATTGCTGGGGAAGTATGCAAAAGTGTGTAGGTTTATCATCACGTGTACGGCCCGTGTTCGATCCCCGGTCTGAGCGGGTATGTTTCTTTATAAGATCGCACAATTACAACCAAACATAATTTACAGAGCTACAGTACAAGCCTCGCGGATTTTTTGTTTTCCGTTTTACCAGCGCGGACAAAATTATTTGAGAGCGGGTTTCCAGCACGGACAATTTTTATGGATCACCGCGGACAAATTCTGTGTCCACCGCGGACCGAAATTTACCCTACGGGATATTACCGCCGCCGAGCCATCGCTGTCCGTGCTGATATCAGCGTGGATTGCGGGGCATCACCGCGGACACTACCTTTATGACTGGCAGTCGTTTAATCATGTGTATTTTTTTTTTCAGCTGAAGAAACGTATATTGAATATACTGTCAGATCTAGAATTCAAAATGAAATTAGATAGCATACGTATATAGATAGCCTTCACCCAAAACCCGAGACTGAAACGGTTTCTTTCTGCTAAAACTACAATTTATAGTCAGATTTTAACGATTACCAGACTGTAAATGCTCGAGAAAAAAGAAATAGATACAAAATATCAGCAGCAATTGCTTTCACAATCTGATTTTCAGAAAATGCGTAGCGCAGAGATTATAGATATCAGGAGCACTCGGTCATATTTGTTTCGACCCCACGCGCGTATTAACCCTTTCCCTGTTCTATATGTGTTCCAAATTTAAATACAAATGTACATGTACCTACTGAATATTCATGGACAAAATAGTTATAAAGAATTATGGAAGGTGGAGCATTGTAGACATTTTAGGAAAGCAAATAAACAGATCTATAAAATTCTATTAGCAAAGTGAGTAGACCCTGATCAGACGGTTCCTCTAGGAGCGGTCTGATCTAGGTCTATTCTCTTGACAAATACGTGAAAACAGGTTTATATGAGGGAAAGGGTAAAGGGGTGGAGAGTTGTATCCAACCATTATTTGTTGAAATACCTTTTTTTTTTGAAACCTTAACACTTTACTCCATAGTTTGTGTTCAGTATTGAAGACAGATGTTTGATTAAAACAGGCTGAATGGGACCATTTTGCGTTTTTCTCAGCCTGCTTTAAGCTACCGTCTACTGTGATATAAAAATATTTCTTATGGCGCATATTCATGAATGTATCAAGTGGAAATATTTTTGAGTGGAGGAATGGATTAACGCACTTTAATGAGTACCTATGGAGTAAAGGGTTGAACTGGGTATCATTCGACGAAGAGATGCAAACAGTTGATTAAATAATTATAAAGTTCGAAACGCATCTACACTAATACACTAATACACCGCATCTACACTAATAATCTATACTGTTACAGCTATTCTTGTTTGACCGACCATGTAGTGCAGCTACAAGATTTAAGTTGATATCAGAATTAAGATGAAAACTATTGTAGCTTATTGTATTATAATTTATTTTGAAACGGCGCAAAGCAGTCGCCTGCATAAATCATTACTCTGTATAAAAGAGCCACCTGAAATAACAGATAGCCAAATATTGGTATTTCGTTGTCTTTCAGATGAGTTCAAAGCTGCGATCGTAATGTTATTCATTTAAGTCATATTAACCCTTTTCATGCTAGTAGCATATATTGACGCAATTTAAAAACAGTGCAGGCCCAGATCAGACAGCTCTTAGAAGCTGTATGATCAGGGTGTGCATTGGTTTCTTATAGGATCTGTCAAGCATAAATTGCCATTCGTCCTGGGGAAATTATTACTCCATTACCAATATAAAAGTTGAAATGATAGATAGTCATACGTAATCCATTCATATCTGCGGGAAGAGAGAGAGAGAGAGAGAGAGAGAGAGAGAGAGAGAGAGAGAGAGGGTGGGGGAGAGAGAGACACACAAACAGAGACAGAGACAGAAAGAGAGACACACAGAGAGACAGATAGATAGGGACAGCCACAGATAGACAGACAGAGAGGGAGAGTAAGAGGTGGAAGAGACGGACAGAGAGAGAGGGGAGAGAGAGAGAGAGAGAGAGAGAGAGAGAGAGAGAGAGAGAGAGAGAGAGAGAGAGAGAGAGAGAGAGAGAGAGACGGAGAGAGACGGAGAGACGGAGAGAGAGATTTTGACGTCCCTTCTGACCTTGTGATTGCGTATCATTGTAAATGTTTATTTGGGGGAGAGGACTTCTTAGAAACAACAACAATTGTACACAGAGAGAGAGGGACAGGGACGGTGAGGAAATATACTATGGGCTTATTAATTATGTATCAGACAATAACAAAGTCTAAAACATTAGGCTGGGTCCTAGTAGTGGTTACCGTAGCACCCCCCCCCTAGACTTTTTTTCATGGGTACCAAATTGTTCGATGGGGTCCTTAGAACACATTTTAAGCATGCCCCCAAAAATAAGTTTGTCCCAGCTATGTTTTATTTAACGGTTTCCATGGTAACCCGAGGTAATTTTCGAAACTACCTTGGTTCAGAAAATGCGCCATAACTTTGTTTTTAGAAGCAATAGAAGGACAAAACAAGTACCAAAGTAAAGCAGAGACATATAGCTTGAATATGATATATGATTTTATTAATATTCATAAATGCATTCTTATGAATATTAATGAGGAAGTAAAAAATGTGATTTTTTTAGAAAAAAGGAGTTTGTTGTTTAGTCTGAGAGGCTTATTAATGCACAGAAATTAATGAATTTAGGTTTAGATTGTTCGTTGGAGTCCTCAGAACACATTTTGAGTATTTCCCTAAATAATATTGTCCCATCTATGTTTTATTAAACGGTTTCCATGGTAACCCGAGGTAAATTCCGAAACATCCTTGGTTCAGAAAATGCGTAATAACATTGCTTTTAGAGGTAATAGAAGGACAAAACAAGTACCAAAGTAAAGCAGAGACATATAGCTTGAATATGATATATGATTTAATTAATATTCATAAATGCATTCTTATGAATATTCAAGAGAATGTAAAAAAATGCGTTTTTTAGAAAAAGGAGCTTGTTGTTTAGTCTGAGAGGCTTATTAATGCACACAAATTATTGAATTCAGGTTTGAATTAATTGTTTGGTTCATCAGAACACATTTTGAGCATTCCCCAAAAGTAATTTTGTCCCATCTATGTTTTTTTGAACGGTTTCCATGGTAACGCGAGGAGGTAAATTTCGAAACATCATTGGTTCAGAAAATGCATAATAACTTTGCTTTTAGAGGCAATAGAAGGACAAAATAAAAACCAAAGTAAAGCAGAGACATATATCTTGATTATGATATATAATTTTAATAATATTCATATATGATTGCTTATGAATATTAATGAGGAAGTATAAAATCCGCTTTTTTAGAAAAAAATGAGTTTTTTGTTTAGTCTTAGAGGCCTATTAATGCACAAAAAATATTGAATTCAGGTTTAAACTGTTCGTTGGGGTCTGCAGAACACCACTTGAGCATTCCCCAAAATAATTGTGTCCAAGCTATGTTTTTAACGGTTTCCATGGTAACCCGAGGTAAATTTCGAAACATTATTGGTTAAACAAATGCGTCATAACTTTGCTTTTAGGGGCGAAAGAAGGACAAAACAAGAACCTGAATAAAGCAAAGACATATAACTTGAATATGATATGTAATTTAACTAATATTCATAAATGTATTATTATGAATATTAATGAGGAAGTAAAACAATCCGATTTTTGTTTAGAAAAAAAGAGTTTATTGTTTAATCTGAGATGCCTATTAATAAATTAATAAACAAGAGTTATTGAATTCATGTTTGAATGTTTTAATGTGAAGGAAAATAAACCATCTTTGTTTCAGGTAATATTTCTATAAAGCATGCGTATTTCAGCTTATTTGCATATAATGTACGTATATGAATAAGCAATTTTCTATGAGCATTGTATGTAGTATTATTTTGAGTATACGGTAAAATCTCGATTATTCGAATTTTCTTTATAGAAGCATTAAGACCCTTTTAGGCAGGTGACTACTTAATGCATGGTGAAGGTCATGCAGAAAGCTGCACTAGGAGCTTTCTGCATGACTTTCACCATGCATTAAGCTGTCACCTGTCTTAAATATCGATAATAATACGTATGTGAATGATAATACGTCAATGTTTGAAGCGAATCCCATCTGTTGGATGCAACTGCCGGTGCTAAAGAAGTGAATGAGAGAGAGAAATAGAGAGAGAGAGAGAGAGGGGGGAGATGGGGGGCTAATGCCCGCCCCTGGGGCTGTCGGAATCAAGTGAGGGGATCTGATAAAACATCCCAGGTCGATTTTCATTTGAAATCAGAGGACTAAGAGATACCCAGGGAACCCTTGTCCGTAAGAGTTTAGCGGACGTGATCCACCCAGTTGCCAGGCTGGCACAAAAATCTTCGTCCAGGTCAGGCAAACGGGAAAGAAGTCCCGTGGAAGGAGAAAGAGACTCCCTAGACTTAATTAGGTTAGGGAGGTCCACTTTTTCGACTGACACTAGCACGGAAGAGCATAGAGGACCCCTGTGAATAGGATTCGGGGATCTAGGGCAGACAGAGGGTGGGAGGATTCTAAAACAATCTTCACACGCATTCTCAATAGAAAATATTGATGTTCAGAATCATCTAAAGAAAAAGAGGACTAAGTCCCGTCTAAATCTGAGTGAGAGGCTTCCACAAAGTCTAATTCCCTTAAAAAATAGGACCATCCCTAGGAGCCATAATGGACAAAGTGTCTTCCTGCTCTCCCTCAGAATCCGCCCTGGTGAACGCCATGGATGGCAGCACCCGCGAAGAGTGGGACACGCCACAGACATAGAAGTGTGGACTGTGGGTTCACGTGAGAGCTATTCTTCCTCTAGGTGAAGCTTGCTGGTTCCCAGAATGAGTGTCGGCTATCGAGAGCGACCAGCCGGCGAATCTGAGGAGGCAGAGCGATGTCTTCGCATAGAAGAGTAATGGTAAGACCTCGATCTGCGATGAGAGCGGTGCGAGTGCCGGTTCCCATTAGAAGAATAAGAAGGTTTTTACGCCTCCTACGGGTTGGGTGGGATGGGGGCTGGGGAGTCCGAGGTGTACTCAGAAGATGAAGAGTAATTGCAGGGTCTAGACGACCAAGAACGTCTAGACTTAGCCAGAGCAGCTTCCTGTTGACTTTCACCACTGTAATGCGGTGTAGAGACAGAATGCCCTGTAGAAAAGATTGGACTGGTAGATTTACCGGTCCACTTCGGTATCCTGGTCCAAAGGACTAGACCGGGCCACCGGAGGACCGTTGGAGAGCAAACTTAGGACACCGGGCCAAAGAATACACAGTGACATCTTTGGGCGGGGGCTCGGTAGACCGGTCTGCTGGTGATGTCATGAAACGGAAGCACTAACGCCGGGACACCGGGGACCGGTGACGGATAACTGGGCCTAGATTCAGCGGGGACCGGGAGACCTGGCAACAATAGTACCTGGGAACAGAACAAAGGGTATCATTCAAGTGGTAAACGGGGAACCCGCGCCCGGGACAGCAGTTGTGTGCCGATCTGCAACTAACAACTGGGGAATCGACTGCACCACACGTGATTTTAAAGAAGAAGCAGGCTTCTTCTGAGCTTTAGAGGACAGTGATGTGTCTGTTGCGAGGGAGTCGCTGACCAAAGAGAAGAATACTTCTTCCGTCGGGCAGCAAGCTCCCACCTTTCCCCTGTCCAGAGGGATGAAACTAGACAGGGAGCTGACGCGGAGCATCCGCAACAGACCAGACACACTTAATGAGTTGTCCAGCCTGTCGCGAAATGCTCGCAAGAAGCCTTGCGTTGCTCTGGCATGCTGTGGTAAATAATCAAGCAAATGCATAAGACATCGCGAGTAAGTTAGAAGTCACGCTAATACGGGTAAACATAAGCTGATGATTACAGTCGAGATGCTATATATTTTCTATTGCATTGCAAAACACCCATAACAGTAATATTCTTCATAAAACATGCATGAGGCTCAATTCCTCTGCTGTAATTTCTTACAAGAAATTTGTTGTTCACATACATGTATATTGCAATATAATAGAAAAACTTACTTTCCTACAACAGTTTACATTCTCATTAATATTCATGATTTCGAAATAATATTCATTATCCACATATTTATATACATGAACATCAATATCGCTGTTTCAGTCAGTATCAAGCTCTTTACTGGTTAACTAAAATAATCTCAAATAAAAAGAACAGCTCATTCAAGTGTGTTTATTTTACATCTCATTAATATTCATAAATATGCATTAATATTCAAGAACCCAAAGTAATGACCCTCTGCTCTTGTCAATGTTTGTTGTTCTGGTATTTTACGTAAAATAAATAATAGAAAAGATAGTACACTCGAAACAATGCTAAATATAGGGCTTATGTTAAATTGCTTATTCATTTACGCACGTTATATGCAAATTAGCTTAAATATACATGTTTTAGAAATATAACATGAACCAAAGATGTTTTCCTATATTTGTATGTTGATATTAAAACATTTAAATTTGAATTCAATAACTATTTGTATATTATTAGGCCTCTCAGACTAAAAACAAACTCGTCAAACTAAAAACGCATTTTTTTACTTCCCCATTAATATTCATAAGAATGCATTATAAGAATGCATTATATGTATTAATAGAATTACATATCGTATTCAAGCTATATGTCTCTACTTTGCGTTGATTCTTGTTTTGTCCTTCTATTGTCTCTAAAAGCAAAGTTATGAAGCATTTTCTTAATCAAGATAGTTTCGAAATTTACCTCGGGTTACCACGGAAACCGTTTAATAAAACATAGCTGGGGCACAATTATTTTGGGAGAATGCTAAAAAGGTGTTCTGATGACCCCAATGAACAATTTAAACCTGAATTCAATAATTTTTGTGCATTAATATGCCTCTAAGACTAAACAAAAAACTCATTTTTCTAAAAAAGCGGATTTTTATACTTCCTCATTAATTATCATAAGCAATCATATATGAATATTATTAAAATTATATATCATAATCAAGATATATGTCTCTGCTTTACTTTGGTTTTTGTTTTGTCCTCCTATTGCCTCTAAAAGCAAAGTTATTACGCATTTTCTGAACCAATGATGTTTCGAAATTTACCTCCTCGCGTTACCATGGAAACCGTTCAATAAAACATAGATGGGACAAAATTACCTTGGGGGAATGCTCAAAATGACCCAAACAAACAATTTAAACCTGAATTCAATAATTTGTGTGCATTAATAAGCCCATCAGACTAAACAACAAGCTCCATTTTCTAAAAAACGCATTTTTTTTACATTCTCATGAATATTCATAAGAACGCATTTATGAATATTAATTAAATCATATACCATATTCAAGCTATATGTCTCTGCTTTACTTTGGTACTTGTTTTGTCCTTCTATTACCTCTAAAAGCAAAGTTATTACGCATTTTCTGAACCATGGATGTTTCGGAATTTACCTCGGGTTACCATGGAAACCGTTTAATAAAACATAGATGGGACAAAATTATTTAGGGAAATACTCAAAATGTGTTCTGAGAACTCCAACGAACAATTTAAGCCTAAATTCAATAATTTCTGTGCATTAATAAGCCTCTCAGACTAAACAGCAAACTCCTTTTTTCTAAAAAAAATCACATTTTTTACTTCCTCATTAATATTCATAAGGATGCATTTATGAATATTAATAAAATCATATATCATATTCAAGCTATATGTCTCTGATTTACTTTGGTACTTGTTTTGTCCTTCTATTGCTTCTAAAAACAAAGTTATGGCGCATTTTCTGAACCAAGGTAGTTTCGAAAATTACCTCGGGTTACCATGGAAACCGTTAAATAAAACATAGCTGGGACAAACTTAATTTTGGGGGCATGCTCAAAATGTATTCTGAGGACCCCAACGAACAATTTGGTACCCATGAAAAAAAGTCTAGGGGGGGATGCTACGGTAACCACTACTAGGACCCAGCCTACATGATTAATATTTCATTTTAATACAGTGCCCGTAGCATGCTATGTCTCCACGACAACAACAGACACATTCAATATAACTGGTCTATAAGGCCTTGTCCGATCTGATAGCATGGATGGATATCTTGTATTAACAATTTCTTAAAATAATACTTACATGTAAAATAACATTGACTGGTTTTAAACCTAGCGTCAAACCCTCACCGACATCAATTTCAAGCTTATAGAGATTGTTTTATTTAACATTTCCCTGTTCTATGTTTATTCAAAATTTCAATACTTACTGAATATTCATGGACAAAAATAGTTATAAATGAAATATGGAAGGGGGGACATTGCAGCTATTTAACAAAGCAAAGAAATATATCTATCAAATTCTATTAGCAAACAGAGTAGACCCTGATCAGACGGCTCCTCTAAGAGGTCAGAGAAGACCCTTCTCTGTTTGCAATTGCGTGAAAACACGTTCATATGAGGGAAAGGGTTAAAGTACAATATGAAGAAATTTTGAATACATAATACCCATTCATTCTATATTTAATATTGTGGGAAATATAGATGGCCGCTCATCAATTATGAAGAGCAATATCAATTATTGGTGATTGACACGCCTATAGGTGACAGTTGATTGGATTATGTCTTTTCAATGGGTGGGTCTTAAAGATACTGAACCAATGAGCTGTGAAATCTTGATAGTAGCAAAAGAGCGGAAATATCCGATAGACTTTCTTTAAAGTTGTCGGAACTTTATTGATGACCAAATAATTAACACAATGATGACCATAAATGAATGACCCCCTGCGCTGAAACACCAAGGTAGTTTCCGTACATTGTAGAGCACGCAAAGCGATCATTGTTTTAATGTATGACCAAAACATTTGACCCTCATTATATACTGAATTATCGTCCGCTTAAAAATGTAGTCTGCAAAATAAATGAAATAAGCATTGCTTTAGTTCGTTGAAAACAAACAGAAAAATGAGAGTCAGACATATTTGACCCTAGTAACACTCTGGGGAACTCATCATCTGTTCAGTATACAAACTGTTAGTAAATATTAAGGAAGCCACGCTCGGCGGGCTAAGGGTTGATCTGCATATTTTTTTTTATCTTTTTAAACTTTCAGGGTCATATAGAGAATGTCCAAGTTACCTACATTTATTATGCTGAAAGAATTTGCTTTTAAAAATGTTTTTTGTTTTCTTACCGGGTTTCCTTCTGTCTTCTTTTAAAATAAAAATCGATTAATTTTGTTTCCGCGTAAAAACATCGAATTAGTGTTAGTGTATCATTTTCAAAGGCAAGTGACTGCTTAATGCGGTGTGCGGAAAAATGCCACTGGAAAAAAAATGCCACCGGAAAAAATGCCACTGGAAAAAATGCCACCCTGATTTGGAAAAATGCCATTGGAATATATGCCACTGGAAAAAATGCCACCCTTTTTTCAAAATTATATTTTATCCTTTTGTTAAGGCCCCCAAATAGGGGCAAAGGTCCGGGGGCAAGTGTCCGGGGGGCAAATGTCCGTAAACCGAAATACCGATATCATGAATATTTATTAAATTTATTTTTAAAATAGCTTATGTACTGAGGCTGATTTGGTATTGGAACAAAACTATAGAGTTAGATTCAACATAAATTCATAAGCAAACAGAAAATACCCTGATCAGACGGTTTCTATAAGAGCCTTCGTATCCGTGTCTACTCTGTTTGCAAGCACGTGAAAAGCGTCGATGCTCTCAGAATTTTTACTTCTGTTGCCGGGTCATGTCAGACGTGCGGATCTCTAGCTGAAGCGTAACCTAAAGTTTGGTTGTCGGTGGGTTTCAACCATTTCCCTGTTTAATAATTATGTCGGAAAAGATGACATCATGCTATTTATAAGTTGATTTTTATAATGGTGTAGGTACGCGGTCCATGACTTTTCTTGGTACTTGTAGAAAATTTAGAGACAGATCTTATATAATTTCACAAGTAAACAGAGCTGGTCCCGATCATACGACTCCAATAGGCGCATTCAGATCTTGGTCTACTCTGTTTGCAAAGGCATGGACATTGTTTATATATGGTAAAGGGATAAGCAAACAGAGCAGACTCCTGATCAAACAGCTTTTATTTAAGAAATCTGATCTGAGTCTTATCATTTAAGAGTTTTAAATTAATAAACATAGTTTTATGAATTGTATAACTATGAAAACATTCTTGTAATTCTGTTACTTTTGCTGATTAACCCTTTCCCTGTTCAGTATTCATGTAAGAAATAATGATATCATGAATATTTATAAGCTAATGTTTTGAATGGCATTTGTAGACAAGATTGTTTTGATGTTGGTAGAAATTGTAGAGTCGGGCCTATTACAATTCCATAAATAAACTGAGCAGGCCCAGATCATGCGTATGATCTGGGACTACGCTGTTTGCAAATGCTTGAAAACACGTTTATATTAGAGAAGGTTTGTATTTTAAGGTGGAATGGCCCGTCATTGTTTAACTGTAGATTCCATTCATTATATAAGACATAACTTAGCTATTTGATTTTGAATAATACACAGTGAAGCCACCTTGTCTGGTTCTACAGTGTTCAAATGTCAGTAGTTTTATTTCCCGCATTTAACAATACAAACTGTTTGTTTTAAATACTGAAAATGAATTGTGTTAGGCAATTGGAGACTATATTATTATAGGGGTACGGATAAAACCCCACCATTATTATATTACTTACTTAGCCTAAATACATGTATGCTGTAATTTACTAGCTAGACATAAGAAAATAGTAACGATCAAAGGTGCCAGATGGTCTCAACAGGGGGCAAGGGTCAGTGTCACACAACTGCCATCTATCACACACTGTCAACAAAGTTATGAATTATTACGTAACAGGAATGCGTGTAATGAAACCGAACTACCTAACAATGTGCCAATTGTCTAAAGTTATGATTTGTTAAACAGTTTCCCGAAAAATAGAAGATAACTATTCTTTGACTAATTAGATCTATGGCTAAGCATAATTAAACCATACCGATTAAAACCAGTTAGATTATTGCGAATTCTAGTTCTAAAGACAGTTTAGATTGATATGATCTAGATCTATACTAAAATACTTTTACTAGATCTGATATGGTACTTTACAGTAACCAGAAAGAAGACATTTTACAACACATAAATGAACGCCGTGAGACTGTACATGTATATCTTAATATCTAGATCTTATTAAAACAAAACGAGATTTAAAATTCTAAATACTGTTGATCTAAATTATTCAACGCGTGTATCACAATAGCCCCTCACTACAAAAGCCCCTCTTGCAAAAGTCCCTCACCAAAATGGTCAAGGTTTACAAAAGCCCCTCACAAAAAACAATACTAACATTAATTGAACTTTAAGTGCTTTGTTAAGTGTACTTTTAAAAGGAGTGTTCTAATTACCTTACTTAACGAATCTTTATAAGCTTGTCATTGAGCAAACAGGGTAGATCCAGATCAGATTGCTTAGTATTTTGATTTTGGTCTACTCTGTTTGAAATTTAAGAAAGTTAAGGAATTAGAAAATGGAAAAAGTTTGTGTTTAAGTTAATTGGGGTAATATTATAATAATTTATAAATAATATGGCTAATATTACATCATCCATAGCTATTGGATCTATATTAACTGTCACAAAGCAAACATGGTTGAACTAGATCATATAGCTTTAGATTTGATTTGGGTCTACCCTGTTTGAAATAAATATAAGGAATTTCCTCCTTGTGATCTACAATGTTTACTTTTATAAGTATAGAGTGTGCTAATTACCTTACTTAATGAATCTTTATAAACTGGTCATTCAGCAAACAGGGTAGATTCAGATAGCTGTAATTTTGATTTGGGTCCACTTTGTCCAAATATTTGGAGTATAATGATTAATTAACAAAAATAGTGGGGGGCTTTTGTAAGCCTTGGCCATTTTAGTGAGGGGCTTTTGATCGAGGGGCTTCTGTAGTGAGGGGCTTGTAGATGAGGAGCTTTTGTAGCCAAGGGCTTTTGAGTGTACCCCTATTCGACATATGAGGCATGTCCAACACATAAATAAGAATGTCTTCCATTTCAAAGAAAGGCCAGATCATGGGATCTTTTTTTCAAAAGTTCAGCTGGTAATGTATAGTGCGTTCCTGAAGGCCGATTCATTCCAGTTTCTTGTTGTACATTGTATCTACCCTTCGGTATACGGACATTTTCTCTCTAGGACATTTGTTCTCCTATTTGGGCATGGGAGGATAGGGCTGACATTTGTCCCCTTCAAATTTTATTTTATTTTACTTGCTCTGCTTGCTCGCAAAGGATAAAAAAGAAAATACCTACATTGTTCTAAAAACGGACGGTTGATTACACAGGAAATCGGTAATGCAGAAAGAGTAAGGAGCTGTCTAAATTACTTCAATTCTGCAATTAGCTGTCATCTGTTTTAAACGATCGTTAAATCAACATTTTTAAGAATGGTTGTTTACAATCGCCGCCCCTTAACCGATAATCTTTCTAAACCGATATTGGAGCTACATGTATCCTGTGTTTAGTTACCACCTTTTTTAAATGACAGCCAATTCAACTGTTTTGAATTGTTATTTTACTTCGCTATACCGGTTTGAGAACCTCTCTAATCAGGTCATTTTCTCGGTATGGTCACAGGGTTCGTTTTTATAAGGTTTTGCAGTAATTTTGTTATTATCAGGGGCAGTTACATTTTTAACGCATCGAATATTAGACCACCGGCTTACTTTAAAACTAGAAATTGGCATTTAAATTAAGAAATATGCTTTTAAAAAGAAAGAAAGTTGGCGTACATGTACGAGAGATATATTTTGCTGTACGTATTTATTAATAAATGATAACTACAGTATAACCTCTGCAAAGCAACACTCTGGGGGATATAAACTTCTGTATTGTCGTTGTAGAGAGGTTGTTGTTCATCGGAGTTTCATGGCAAATCTCTCTCAAGAGACAACCCAGTAAGGAATACCTGGGATCTTTTGAATACAAGTGGCCGCTTAATGCAGGACACAAGTACTTTTATCCTGCATTAATCTGCCACCTGTCTTAAAACAGACATTTTATTTGTACATGTATCGATGTAGAGAGGTTCCACTGTAAGTTTTGGGGATTCATTTAAAGTGTTGTTGAAAGGAGGTGTTTGCTGTAATCTGTACTGTATGCTATAAACCCCTTCACTGTCATTATGGCGTAATAATTCACTAAAATAGTCACTGTCAAATCATTGTCTGCTTACATGTTTCATCTACTTTTCTTTATAAAAAAAAATATGATAGTTTTTACTTAACCCTTTCCTCCATAAATACTCCTTTCTACGCCTCTGTAAAAGTCACCTGTTGAAACCAATGTGATAAAAAGAGCATTTGCTCCTACACGTATAGGAGTATATGCTCTATTTAACACAATGGTTTCAAATTACAAAATTCTAAAAACAATAATTTTATCTACTTAATGCTCCTTTTCGGTAGATTTATTCAAAGAGGTTGGATCCAAATTGAGCCTACATGTATGGAGGAATGGGTCTTAAGAAACTTTAATATAAGTGTCAAATGGTTTGGATCCTTATCAGACGCGGCGTCTGATCAGGATCCAAACTGCTTGCAAACATTAGAGTTTTCAAGTTTGACATGGAAGGGTTTAATAGTAAATACAACTTACAATGGGGAAATTGTGATCTATTTCTAAATAAGGAATAGGTCATGGAATTTAAGCAGGCGACACGTTGGTTTAGACATATCCGTTTAACGAAAGAATGTGAGTGTACGAGGTCCGTGGTTTGATAAACCATGTACATACTGTATACGCTTCTTTAATAACATTGATTAATTTAATTCGTATGCCCCTTCACTCCCAGAATTCGGTTGCCATGACATTAACAACACTTTAGATCTAGACCAGACGTCCAATATCTCATTATCAAACCAGAACCAAAAACTGGTTTACATCTATATCTACGTTTTTAGAAAAAAAATGGATTATCTTTTGTAATCCATAGGATGCAGGTACATCATGGCAGTGAATCGATTGAGCAGAATCTAAACATGCAGTACATGTACATCAAGCAGAAAGACAAAACATGTACACAGGTACATTTGTACACAGTAAAATATTAAGCACAAGGGTAATAAAACAACCATACAAGTATTATTCGAATGGCTATTGAAACTGGTTAAAACGTACATTTAAGCTGCCGAACCAAGACTAAATAATGGAGAAAACTTCTAACTTTACAACTCACCTGGCTGAATTGATATTAGATGTATTAGTAAATAAAATCCCTCAATTCTTTCGTCTGCCAGAACAATATTTATATACATGTAGATCTATACAGAAATCATAAGAAGACCAGTCAGGACTATTCTCATAACAGAATCAATAGGTTTTGTTGGTCGTTTCCAGTAGATTTCTGATAATTAAAATTTACACTGATGTGAAACTGAAAACAAAATCGATTGGAAATTAGAATTGGAACCTAAAACATAGAGTCGAAATGAAGATGAATTCACTAACAATGTGCACAAACGTATGCAAACCTGATACAAGTTATACAACCTAGTAACTTATTGTGTGTGTGTGTGTGTTATATTCCAGTACAATCAAACGCGCCAAAAATAATGGATGAATTAATTTGTGTTTGCCGAATGCAGAACAGTTTCGGTTTGGAATTAGTCTAAACGAACCATTTCTCGAGTGTTTTATATCATACATTTCATATCAATTTTGCAAAATGTGGATGTATATAGTTGTATGTACATGTAAAGAGAAAGATAAGCCGTGAAAATGGATATAAAAGGATGAAAAGGATATAAATATCAATCCAGGTAAGGTCCAGCGCGATCCGCAGTGGTACACAGTGGTCCACGATGATACCACCGCGACCTGCGGTGATAACGATCGCGCCCGGCGACGAGTGCCCCTGTGGAGGGACCAGCGCGGACCCATTACAACCCGCGCTCGATTGCGGAAGACCGCATATCATCGCGGACAAAAATACCCGTGTCCGCGTTGGATAAAATTGCGATGGGCCGCGGAAAACAAAAAGTCCGCGGGGCTTGTACTGTACAAATAAAAGTGCGTCCCAAAAACTAAATCGCCATTTCTCCACAAAATCCTATATTGTGACCACTCTCTTCGAGGCGATTCTAAAGAGTGGTCACAGTATAGGGTTTGGTGGAGAAATAGAGGAGCCAATGTTGAAAATGTTTAATAGATTTACGCATCTTCTCTGGACCTCTGAATTGCCAATACATGGATATGTACAGTCATATAACAGTATACAATGAAACCCTCTTAAGCCACGACGAAATAGTCTGGGTCATAGATCTATATCATGTCATAAGCCAACAGAGCAGACCCTGGTCAGTCGGCTACTATAGGAGCTGTCTGATCATGGTCTTCTCTGTTTGCAAAAGTGTGAACATGCGTTTATATGAAGGAAACGGTTAATACATAAACACAGACGTCTGTAACTCATTCTTTGTTACCTATGCAAATAGTTTGGATCAAGATGAGACACGGTGTAACTCGGCGTCACATCAGGATCCAAACTGTATATTACTGTGACTGTTTCATAAATCATATGACAAAAGAGATGATTTTGATTTTAATATTATAAATTTCCCTCATCTTGATGGAGATGTTCCCCGTGCCCCATCTTACGGGGTTTATATATCTCAACTTATTCGTTTTGCTAGAGCTTGTTCATCTGTTGACGATTTTAACAGTCGAAATTTCATTTTAACTGAAAATCTGCTTAACCCTTTCCCTCATACAAACGTGTTTTCATGCATTTGCAAACAGAGTAGACCCAGATCAGATGGCTCCTAGAGGAGCCGTATGATCAGGGTCTGCTCCGTTTGCTAATAAATTTGATAGATCTGTTTCTGTACTTGCTAAAATGGCTACAATGTTCCACCCTCGATGCGTCATTATAACAAATTTGTCAATGAATTTTCAGTAGGTATTGAAATTTGCAATACACATAGAACAGGGAAAGGGTTAAGCAAGGATATAGATACCATAAACTAAGAAATATAACTATTCTCTAAATTTTATTATCGAAATATCTCACTTATTGGCAAATACAAATGTAATCTCAAGGCGCTCCTGCGACACGGTATTTTTCACATCCTGAATTTTATGGTGATGTGATTTACAAACTTTGTAAGATTATTGGACATACCCATTGTCTCACTTTGTTCATCAAATATGTTAAAGATTCAATAAAAATGGACATGATCCTATAGTACTACAACATACTGCATGTCTGGTTGTCAACCCTTTTACAATCACATTGGCCTCTTTGCATGTACGTCGACAAGAAAGGTTTAGTACTCTATGAAGGCGACCTCTCCAATCCGGAAACGGAAGGAGGTCGTCGGATATTTGTACTATCTCGTTTTTGTCGTACCCTTTATTATTAGGGTGGACTATAGGTTTGCTCGATTCCGTCCGTCTGTCCGTCCGTCTGTCCGTCTGTCACGATTCGTGTCCGGGCAATATCTCCTACAAAGTTAGGCCAAATTCATTATAACTTCACACATTGAAGAAGCATAATGAGGGCTAGTGTCATGCACAAGGACCATAACTCTAGCATCAATATTTTTGGAGTTATTCCCCTTTTACATATTTTTTGCCCGGACAATAACTCTTTATCTACTGGTTCAATTGATTTGAAACTTCACATCTGGAACAATCATGATGAGGGGTAGTGTCATACACAAGAGCCATAACTCTAGCATCGATACTTTTGGAGTTCTTCCCCTTTTTCATATTTTCTTGTCAGTCCGTCTGTCACGCTTCGTGTCCGGGCAATATCTCCTACAAAGTTAGGCCAAATTGATTATAACTTCACACATTGAAGAAACATGATCAGGAGTAGCGTCATGCACAAGGGCCATAACTCTAGCGTCAATGTTTTTGGAGTTATTCCCCTTTTACATATTTTTTTGTCCGGACAATAACTCTTTATCTACTGGTTCAATTGATTTGAAACTTCACATATGGAACAAGCATGATGAGGGGTAGTGTCATAGACAAGCGCCATAACTCTAGCATCTATACTTTTGGTGTTATTCCCCTTTTCATATTTTCTTGTCCAGTTAATAACTCTTTATGTACTGGTTCAATTGATTTGAAACTTCTCATATGGAACAAGCATGATGAGGTGTAGTGTCATGCACAAGGGCAATAACTCTAGCATCAATATTTTTGGAGTTACTCTCCTTTTTCATATTTTTGTCGGGACAATAACTTTTTATTTACTGATTCAATGTATGAAAGTAGGTACTAATACCATTCAGGTGGTCATGTATATACCATGGTCAACCATACCATGGGTGGGTGGGGTGGGGAGAGTGGAGTTTTTTTTCAGTCCGGTGGGGGACTCATGTCTTGCATAGCAATACAACATGCCCTTGTTTTTCTACAGTTACTCTGATTGCAGCTCAATCATTGAGTACACTAGCGATAGGTGGATACAGTTTGTTTCATTTAAATGTTTTCGTTTTACATGCAGTTTACCACTGTATTTGTTATCGCGGTTGTTGTAGATAAGTCAGAAAGGGGGTACGTTTATTTACACTGTTTGTCTTTTAGGGTGGGGCTGGAATAAGTGTGAGGTTGGGCTCCCTTAAACCGATTAAACCCCCTAGACCCCCTAAACCCCATAAATGCGGTCTTTTGATCAAGGTACGCGACACATACGTCACTGTGACGTTCTATATTGTAATAGATACTTTCTTGAAGGTGAAAAGCAGTAGTTAAGCAGCTCAGATGTTTCTGGAAGCCGTGCTGCTGATAGGAGGGAAATTGTTCTACAAACCTGAGCCTATGTCCGTTAATTCGGTTTAGTACGGCTTTTTTAAATACTTTACAAAAGCATGGCATTAAAGAGATCGGTCTAAAATTGTTTGGATCGGATTTACACTTTCCCTTTCCTTTGTAAATTGGAATAAGTATGCTTGTCTTCCAGTCGCCTGGTATCTTTTCGAAATGTAAGTTGTATTGAAGCGGAATGTAATTGCTGTGCGGAACGAGTTACCTGCGAATAAGATGTGCTCGTTTAGGATTCCATCGTGGCCAGGGCTTTTACCTTTAGAAAGAGATTTAATAACTTTGCCTATTTCTTCCTCAGTAAATGGTCTGGCCAGAGTGTCATTGATACTAATTTCAGAGTTTCCACGGTAACAGTAACCATTCAATTCTTCGATTAGATCTGCATTATCTACACGGTTAACATTGAACACATTAGAATAATGCTGTTCAATGCCTTTTATGACATTTTCGTTACAAAATGAAGTTCCATTGATGTTTAATTTTGTACAGTTCCCTGGCGGTTTTCCACTCTTCTTACGTAATAGTTTCCAGAACATTCTATAGTCGAGTTCGGCGGCTTCGTTGTGTTCATCGAATACTGAGTTTTCGTAAGATTCGCGATGCTTTCTTTTTGTTTTCCTAAATATTCGTTTCGCTTCTTTATAATTCTTGTACGATTCAAATGCATTGCCACGCGGCCTGCCTTCGTTAATCCACACTCGCCTCTTCAGTCTTGTGTGCGTATGCGTATATTTCACTTCCTGTGACCAGTACGGTTTCGTGCGCGTTTATTAAAGTGGCTGGTCGGAAGTTGATGGGCCGATTCACGGAGGATAGTAATTAGCGCGGAATTTACAACGTTAGGTCTGTGTGTATAACTAGATTGATCCGAGCAGGCAATTTCTAATAGAGTTTCTAGTTGCGTGTAATCTCGTTACTGTAGTTTAGAAGATGCCATTCCGTGCATTTGTGCCAGACCGTTTGTGTCCTACTACTGGTGGCGATATTTGTACTAGCGTCTGTTCAATTTGAACGGTCATTGGTAGATGGTCAGAGGTAAATATATCCGTTTCACCAATGATGTTAAACGATCGAATCGAGGCTGTTGATGAGCTATCAACAAATACATAATCAATGGTGGATCTATCAGGAATGAAGGTAAATCGGTTGTGAATTTATTTGTATTAATTTTCAATGCCAATTTTACTGAAAATCTATGGATATAGTCAAGCTGTGTCTGTAAACTAACTGGGTCAGTCGTAAATAATACTATATCATCCTGATACAGAAGCATATACATAGACCAGTAATTCAGAGCATTCTCAATAAGACTGTTCAAGTCTAGAATATTGCTTACATCATTAATAAAAAGGATAAATAATATCGGCGAGAGTGGTTCCCCTTGCTTCAATCTAAGCGTTACATCGAAAAACTCGGAATAATTGATGTTAGGATACAACTTAACACATGATTTAACATTTTGATACATAGACTTAAGCATCGTTATCAATTTACAACTTACACAGAATTAAAACGTTTCATCCACAATGCGTCCCTATTAACTGTATTGAAAGCTTTCTCGTAATCAAAGAAAGCATAATATAATTGAGAATTAGTTTGTATCACTTTCTGAATAACAGAATGTAAAATAAAAATACAATCAACTGTACTGTGATTTTCCTTAAAGCCAAATTGATTTTCAATAAAACCATTTTCAGACTCACACCATTCTAATTATCAAAGAAAACAGTTTAGCTAACAAGTGTAATCCCTCTGTGGTTACCCGGGTCTCCGCTGTCCACTTACATTACCGTTATAATCGCTACTCTTATTTCTTTTGAGCGTACTTATACCATTTAAAAGGTCTTCTATAGTAAAAGGAAAGTCAAGTTCCTCGATGTGAATAGCTGTGTGATCAGAGTTTATATTATTTTCGTCGTGTCGAATGTCGCCGAATGAGATATTTGGCAGTGATTTGAAATGTTCAGCAAACTCAGTTAAAGTTACGTCAGAATAACAGCTTTTCTTCTTGTTTTTATACTTATCTATATACTTCCAAAATTTGCGAGGCATGTTAATGTTTGTCTTTCTTTAAAATTGTACGATCTTTTTGCTTTACGTTTAGCTTCATTAAACACTCTTCTACTATTCAAAAAGTTTAATCTGTTTTCTTCGGTTGGGTTAGATTTAAAAATCTCTTTTAAGTCTATAAAAACAGTTTTCGCTTGTTTACAGGTATTGTTAAACCAGTGTGATTTTATATTTTTAGTATGAAATACATTAAAAGTCCACCCATGTGCCTGAAAAGAGATGTCATATATTAAATCACTTAACTTGTTAATACAGGAATTAGTATCAGTTTCTTCAGATAAAAACGCTTGTGTTATCTCATTAAACAGATACTGATTTTCATTTAGAGAATGTGTCAATATATCAGTGTCAGTATCGCTCCAAATAATTTTATCATATGTCAATACATCATAGTGATAAAAGAAAGCATTCTCAATTTGTGCTGAGTGTTGTTATATTTCCTGGTCCTTCGGAATCATTAGTTTTGATGGTAGATCTATAAGTTTTGAAACTTTAATACTGCTTAAGCCGGTGTTAGAGTGCGTGAGTAGTGTTGCACTTTTAATTGCTACTCATGAACAGACTCACATAAAGAGACACACAAAGGCAAAACAAACATACAATAGGGGAAGATGGAAGTAAGCTAAAGTTTGAGCTGTTCACATATTGAGTGTCTACCGAATGTAAAGCTCGGTATTCATATAGGGAAGAGTCTTCCATTCATTAGTATAACATATTTACATATAACATAATGGCATGGCAGAGAGCCTAAACAAGAAAGCAAGGAATTACGTTAACGACAGTAGGAAAGAAGTGGGGAATAATCCCTACAAACAAATAGTTCTGTTCTCTGATAGTAAAGGAAATTACATCAAACCAGAGGTAAACTTGAGTAATACTGAAGTAAATATCATTTGGAAGTGTGCAGGTGGACGCAGGATTGGTCAAGGAGTACAGGATCTTGAAAAATTCTTACAAATTTCAAACGGCGATTACTCGGACACACTTTTTCTCTTTTGGCATGCCACTTGTGATGTGACCAAAAAGGTCGGACGCTTTATACAACCAAGATACAATTCCTTTGAAGAACTCTCAGCCGAAATATCTGGTGACCTTCATAAACTCAGTTCTCTAGGCTCCCGCTATAGTGTAAACTTGGGCATTCTTGAATGTCCCCCAATATTTACCAAAGTGTGGAACAGACAACGTGGCCATCCAGAGTGGGACCAAATTGATGATTCTGGTATCCATGAACAGACAAAAGAACTAAATTGCTTGATAAGACAGATAAATAACACCCTGGATTATACTTCTCCCAAATTTTATCAGGATTTTATTGTTTCAAGAAGGGATAGGAGAAAGGGTAAGAAGAGTCAACCTAGGACAAGGTACTCTCTTAACCCAGGGCCGTTAGTTGATGGCGTCCATCCTGATAGCTTAATAGCAAAGAAATGGGCTTCAAAGATTTTCGGTGAAATAAATATTGATCAGCACTGATACTGAGGAATAGTCAATACCATTGATTACAGACAGATTACAAGTTGATGTAGTGGGGACTGCCCTACCGTCGCTAAACTTTTCATACACTTAACTCTATACAGTAGAACTATAACACTTTATATGGTGACTAAATAGAAATTATATACTACAGCCAACATAGTATAAACCAAGTATTGACATAATAATACATAATAATACATAATAATAAATAAACACAATAATACATGAACTGTTACAAATGAACATTTAATATTACAGAGCATACGGTGACGTAGTGGGGACTGCCCTGCCGTCGCAAATTTATTTTTGCATAATATCTGTAACTTAATACATGGTGATGTTGTAGGGATGTTGTTATAATCTATATATTGTAGATTATAGCGAAATGCTTTGTTGTTGTTCCGTTTCGCCATCTTATAGCGCTTCTGCACTTCTCCAAGGCGTTGATTTAGCAGAACTATCTGGTCGCAGGCTTTTCGAAAGCATCGCTCAGCATCAGAAAGGCTGAAACGTTTATCGAGAGATTTAATTCTAGAAGGCATCTTGAACAGTTGTAGCTATTGCAAGACAATGATGCTGTGGAGAGAAGTTACGCATATTTATACATTGCATGTGTATGATAGAGAAGACAAGTCGAAGATGCCAGTGCCATTCTGACACACGAGAATGTAACAGTATGATGACTGAGATGACACTTAGCTGTTTGACACGGGTCGTTAAACAAACAACACCATGCGGTAATCGATAATCAATCACAGTACGCTACCTGATTAGATTAGCGAGTGTTTGCAACGGGTTTATGAGCGATCGCTAAATCACCCATGAAATAAATACGCAATTATTATATTGAGAAAACAATCAAACTCGTTGCATTTAATTTGAAAATGGAACAGAACAGAACAGAACAGAACTTTATTTCACCCAGGTATATAACATACAGCATGGGGTTATGTCAACAGTGAAGTAGATAAACAATTGTATATAGGTTCCGATTGTGGGGGAAAAATCATAGGAAACAATCGATTCGAGGTATACTAAGTCCATAAGAGAAGAGCGTATCTAGGTTACCAGTGTGTTGATTTAACTACACATGTGACCGAGACGCTCGTCAATGACATTCCACTATGTACTACGCGTTGTGTACTATGCACAACAAAAGCGTGCGTTTGATTACGGCAAGGTCATTATAGCTGCGAAAGTGTCAACAGACGGCTTGGACAAATGGCGACTGAAAGGTAAGGTGGTTAATTCTTTGATTTATTTTGTCAATTGCCTAGTTTCGTTTATGCAGTGCAGACAGAGAGTGTGAGGCTACAAAAAGACTCTCGAATCCTGGTCGGCACTGCATTGACGGTATGTGTGTGTGTAAATTCGTGTAAAGACCTGCTTTACGGTAGCAAACAGCATCGAGCTGGATCGAGTGTCCTGTGGAATTCGGTCCAGGACGGGACCGCTTGCTGAACGTGCAATAATTCTAGTTTTAGCCATATCATGACTTATACATATTACAGTGTTGTACAACATTCAGCCGTGGTGTAAGCAATATTACATGCACAATACTGCACTTGTAAATCAATGACTTAAGCATTTTAAATATCATGCAAACCGTGTAGGTTTGGATTTGGAACTTCCTTCTCTCAAGCAATGAATCGTGAGGGTAGCTCCAAGTCTAGGGGAGATAACATTAATAGACTTTGAAAGTAAATAAACAGGTATAAACCGTTTCGGTTTACAGTAGTGCCATTGATCACCAAGGATTTCGCATTCGCATGTTTTCATACATATTCATATAGATCTACATGTTACCAAGTTGTATATAGTTGCGCAGCATTCATAGTAGGTGAACCCCAAATGGGTGACGAGTTTGCCAATCTTTCCAACAAAGGAGATCCAAGTCTGAAACTGTATAACTATGCTCCAAAGTATTAACCCTTTCGCTGGCAAACTCGCTTGTCTGCTAACTTTGTCGTCTACCGCAAATTTCCATTCCCCTGATTTCCTCCCTTTCTGTTAAAACAACAACAACATAGTAACAGTAACAAACACTTTGGACCCTGATGAGACGCAGAGTTACTCTGCGTCTCATCTGGATCCAAACTGTTTGCATAGGTAATCACAGATCCGGCATTGGCAGCGACAGGGTTAAAAAAATAGATTTAAGCTAGCATTATTAGTAACACATATAGGCAATATAATGCTGCACCACTATAATACATGTGTCAGACTATGTGCATAGGTCAATGTTCAACAAAATGATAACAGCTATGATAGAGACCAGCAATTTAACCAGTATAATAGTGGACGTAAACAGTGTACACCCAGGTTCTGTCGCTTTCATCATGAAAACTAAACTTTAGCTGGTGTAGGATCGAATGAGAGCTATGAGCACCAGACCTGACCGCCTTAGTTTGTATGCCTTGCTCTGGGTTCACACGTCTTGCAATGTTCGATATCATCTTGATAGCGACCAACAATAGCTGGTATACAGGCAGTGAGGTAATGGTAAACGGTGTGCATCCAGACCGGATCACTCATAGCGGGCCGTTTGGAATGGGTCCACACCGTTTTTAAAAGCGTTTTTTATATTCGACAACATATATATTTACAGTAATAAAAATATTAGCATTTGGATATGGTGTTTCATAAATAGATAAAGTTGCATCTATGCCCGGAGGTGTGGGACTTATAATCGAGTATACTGATGCTTAGTGCTTATCGCGAAAACTTTTTCATAATGATCTTTACAAATTTGCTCGTGTTTCTAAGCATATATGCGGGAGCGTCTGATAACAGGTGTTTCAATGAGATATGTCGTGATACATTTCGAGTACTCAAATTCAGGAGAGTGTGCCTTTCTTCTTGAAAAAAGTTACATTCAAGTAAGTAATGTTTTTCAGATCCAATATGACCTGTCTCGCAAAGCGGACAGACTCTATCCTGGAAAGGTGTTCCGTCATAACGCCCAGTCTCGACTGGAAGGAGGTGATTTGCGGTACGGAACTTAAAGAGACTCAGGTAATCTTGACTGTCAAGCTGTTTGAAGTAATTTTCGAGATCTAAGTTTTGTTTAAAGCTATTGTAAATTCGGCCTTTGTGTGACTGTTGGAGACTATTGTGCCAATTTTGCTTGAATTGATCGATTAAAGTTTGTTTAATATTTAGGTGTATATTTTTAAGGTTCATTACAAACTGGTTCATCCATATGTCTGGTCGCCCTACAGAGCACAGTATATCTTTAATTTTGTTTAGCCATTTGAAATCATCTCGAGGTTGGTTTATCATATAAGTATACAATTGATATGCTAGTTTTTGTTCTTTTCCCGATATCAATCTTGCCCAGTAAGAGATCATGCGACTCTGGATAATAATTGAGATAGGATATCTGCCTAGTTCTCCGTAAAGGAATGCCAAAGGTGTGGATTTTCTGGCTTTCGTTATTTTTCTGAGGAAATCAGTATGGACCTTTTCTAAAATATCTATATTTTCATAGCCGAATATTTCTGAACCGTATGTGAGTATAGGAGTAATGGTGTGGTCGAATAGTTTAATTGTTAAATCTACTGGCAGGTTTGCATTTTTAGCTCTTGTGTATAAAAGATTCAGGGCTTTTCTGGCTTGTTGTGCGACATGTTTTCGTGCATTTAAAAAAGAGCCGTTGCTTGAGAATGTAACTCCTAAGTAATGATATTGACCGGTGATTTCTAAAGGCTGGTCTCCTAGATTAAAGTTAAATTTTTTCGTTTGCCTTGCTCCAAAAACAACAACTTTTGTTTTGTTTGTGTTTACTTTAAGGTGCCAGGAAATACAGTAGTCGTGGAATATATCCAGACAGTTTTGGAGGTTGTCTGGCGAATCTGAAAGGAGTATGGTGTCGTCCGCATAGAGTAATATGAGT
Source organism: Azorinus chamasolen (assembly GCA_963576725.1). Lineage (NCBI taxonomy): Eukaryota > Metazoa > Mollusca > Bivalvia > Cardiida > Solecurtidae > Azorinus > Azorinus chamasolen. The sequence goes on along the minus strand of OY755253.1, from coordinate 6,261,006 downwards.
AGTTTAAGCCATTGAGATCCGATGATGGGATCATTTAACTCTAGTCCTACGGCACCATTAGCAAAGAGGTAGGATTGGAGATCATTTAAAAAAAGGGTGAACAATATGGGGGATAAATTTTCTCCTTGTCGTACTCCGATTTCGGAGAGAAAGGTTGTCGATAGCGATCCGCCATGGAAAATACGTGATTTTATATTTTTATACATGTTTTGAATCAGTTTGAAAAATTTACCATTTACTGTATTTTGAAGAAGTTTGTACCATAATCCGGTTCTCCATACTTTATCAAACGCTTGGGAGAAATCAATAAATGCACAATATAGTTTCTGTTTACGTTTCTTTAGAATTTCGATCAATGAGTGGAGTGAAAAGATGTGGTCAGAGCAAGAGTAACCTTGTCTGAAGCCTGCTTGGTTTTCTTCAATAATATTGTAGGTTTCGAGAAAAAGCGCCAACCGACGGTTTAAGACAGCGGTGAAGAGTTTTCCTAGGCAACTCAAAATAGTTATTGGGCGGTAGCTATTTGTATCATTGCGATCCCCTTTATTTTTGTAAATGGGAATTATTGCCCCTTCTAACCAGGATTGAGGCATATGACCCGTGTTCAATACTTGGTTAAATAACTGGCAGTAGAATGGCATCGAGATTTCTTTACTAGCTTTTAAGTATTCGTTTAATATGTTATCGTGATGGCTCGGTGACTTTCCATTGTGTAATTTGTTTATACAATACAAAATTTCAGCATCTGTTATAGTGGAATTTAAACACTCGTTTGTCTCGTTGGGGTCTGTGTCTACATTTAGTCTGTCATCATCTATGTTATTTCGGTTTAATTCCTTAAAGTGGTCGTAAAATTCTTCAAGAGAAGGTGAGGGTTCATTTGTGTTCTTGTGTTTTAGATTATTTAGGAATTTCCAATACTGTTTTGGATTTCTATCATTCAAATTTCTCAGTTTTGCTTGATTTGCTGTCTGATACTTTTTTATGAACATGTCCATTGTTCTTTTGTACTGTTTACTTGCATTCTGAAGTCTCAATTTGTTATCTGCATTTGGTGATATTTTGTAGTTTTGTCTTGCATCATGGTAATTTTTTCTGGCCTTTTGGCATTTAGGCCCAAACCAAGGTTTGCGTGCATATTGAGCGTTAGATGGATACGTGTTATATTGTTGGGGAGATGCATTTTGTGCAGCATTATAGAGTAATGATGATAATTTTTCAGTTACATGATCAATAGCTTCAGTGGACTGTGGATTTTCTTTCAAATGATCAGTAAGGTAATTTATGCTGTCCGTCTCTATATGGTTCAAAAATGTGTGTGCTATTTCCGGTTTCCATCTAGGCTTCGCTGGTCTATCAACATGATCATAAATTTTTTGCTTAGTGTTAAATTCTGGCACTTTGATACTAATGTGCACTGCATTATGACCATCAGAGAACAGTGAATCGGTTTGTATAATTTCGAAATCAGAAATATATTTGAAAGAGTCTGCGGTTGCAATTGCATAATCAATAACTGATTTTTCTCTAAAAGTGTGAGCTCCAATGTTTTTATCTTTGTGCAGCCGACCATTAGCGATAAAAAGGTTATTATTTCTACATATTTCGATCAATCTCATACCATTAATATTTGATCTTTTGTCACAGGAACACCTTTCCAGTGGAATGCCTAAGAGCTCGAGGATGGTATATCTGTCTAGATAGGCTTGGGAATCTGTGTCTATGCCAAAGACTGACGACAAGTGCGTATCTGAGGGTATATAATCGGAGAGCTGACCAGTTCTTCCATTTGTATCACCGAGAAGGTATACATATTTATAATTTGAACATTTGTCAAATATCTCGTTCTCGAATTCGTCTAAATATTCGTCATTCAAAAAACGCGAGTTTTCGGGGGGGTAAATAGATGGCACCCAGAATTATGGGTTCGTCTGTATTGCTTAATTCTTTATTTAGTTTTATCCAAAGAATGTATTCAGAATTGTTCGCAATAAGATCAGTATATGGGACTATTTCATCTTTTATATAGATGCCAACACCTCCTGACTTTCGTTTATATATTTGTTTTCTATGGTTTGCATAAAATGTATAGCCAGGTAAATCAACTGTGTCTGTATCATTTGTGTGTGTTTCAGATACACAGAATATGTCATATTTGCATACAAACTCTACAAAATCTGGATAGTCTAAGCGTTTCTTAAGGCCGCACACGTTTAACGAACATATATTAACATCTGCAACCGTTCTTCCAGATATCGGACTTTGCCCCCGGAATGCCTAACTACCGAAGGTATGCGGCTGAGAAACAGGTTCGTCGACATTAGAAGTGTCCCATGGCCGCATCAAGGACGGCTCTACAGTGTTTGAGCGTTGGGTGACCCGCTTTGCTGTGCGCCGTTCCCTACTCGGAGCACGGCCACGTTCTCCATGTTGTCGCACCGGCGACCTTGACCTGCGCCTTGGAAGCCGATTCGTTGGGGAAGTGTGCTGCTTACTGTGTAGTTCACGGTCGGATAATCCGCTACTGACGGTAGCCGATCCATTTTGTGCACGTGCGAGGTGTATCTGTCCACTTTGTGTATTGACACGGTCAGTGTTGTTTACTCTGCCACCACTGTGTAACATAATGTTCCAACGGGGAAACTTATCCGCGACTACCTTTCCGTCCTTAACAATTTTGGCAGGATAGGCCATAATGACTTTGCTCTGTGGATTGTCTTTGCGGAGATCTTTGAACTGAGGCCAGAGATCCTTTCTGGCGACTGCGATTGGCTTGGGATAATCACGATTGATGCTAAAACTAGTTCCCTTTAACAGCTTAGCCTTTGACACAATTAGATCAGTGTCTCTCGTATCGAGAAAATTAGCGATAATAGGTCTGTGTTTGTTCCTTTGGAAGCGACCCAAACGATGGATCCTCGGTATAGGCGGAAACGAAACACACATAGGACAGAAAGCACACTGTCTAAGTTTTATATCTAACTTGATACATTATGCAAATCAAACATCTGTTACATTACTCGCTGAAATTATCCCTCTTCCCTGCACAGACATTTGAACGCCAAACAGGATTTAAATGAAATTAGAAAGCAAGCATTTTGGATCCAAATCAGACAGCAACTAATTTTGACCCAATCTAACTGAACTTTACAATAATATCGATTCCGAACTAACAGCCATTTGTGTGCCAAACAACGGGACTTGGATGAAATTTGAAAGCAAGCAGTTCGGATCCAGATCAGACACTGGCTAAGTCTTGCATATGAGTTAGATTCAATATAATTGAACTTTACATTTGTATCGATATCCAAAAATAGTCATTTATGTGCCAATTATGATCTGAATAAAATTAGAAGGCAAGCAGTTTGGATCCAGATCCGATATTCAGTAAATTTTACATCTGAGTTGGATCCGATCTAACAGAACTTGTATTTATATCGATACTGAAAAGCAACCATCTAAGCGCCATTAAGGACTTTGATGAAATTTGCTGGCAATCAGTTTGGATCCAGATCAGAGACTGGACAAATTTTGAATTTGAGTTGGATCCAATATAGCTGAATTTCACATCTCTATCGATACCGGAAAACAGCCATGTGTGCGCCAATCAAGCATTGTTAAAGTTAGAAGGCAAACATTTTGGATCCAGATCAGACATTGGGCAACATTAATTTTGCATCTGAGTTGGATCCAGTCTAATAACTTGAGATCCGTTCACTCTTTCTTCGTCACAGGTGAAAACGTGTTGAAAATATTTGCAAACAGTTTGGATCCAGATCCGAACTGTGTGACACTTTGGTTTGGTGTTTCAAAATATACTAAAGATTAGTACGCATTGAAACATGATGCAGATGATAACCTTAGAGGACGAAATATATATTGTAGCGAAAGGGTTTATAAAGAAGAGCTTGACGCATAAACTATGCAGACGACATTTGTTAAGCGGGCGATGTAAGAGCATTATAAAGGTAAAGGGGAGGCGAGATGGGTTTGGAAATTGTACTTGAGTTTTGTTCCGTTTGTGTTGTAAAAATATCTCTAAGAGGTATATCTTTCTGGATATATGTGTTGGCTCTGAAAAGGGCCGTTTATGGAAAACGACTTGCGGTTTACATCCATGACTGGCTAGTAGTCAGAATCCGATGAGTATTCCGAATCGGATCCGGAAACGATTTCTACGGACTCGTCAAACATGTCTCTTCGTAGCTGGGCGACTTGGTCTGCTTTAACATAAGCATAGTCGTAGAACATGTTCCTTGCTCCTTCGACAACAGCTAGCTTCAGACGGAGATTATAGCGAAATGCTTTGTTGTTGTTCCGTTTCGCCATCTTGTAGCGCTTCTGCACTTCTCCAAGGCGTTGATTTAGCAGAACTATCTGGTCGCAGGCTTTTCGAAAGCATCGCTCAGCATCAGAAAGGCTGAAACGTTTATCGAGAGATTTAATTCTAGAAGGCATCTTGAACAGTTGTAGCTATTGCAAGACAATGATGCTGTGGAGAGAAGTTACGCATATTTATACATTGCATGTGTATGATAGAGAAGACAAGTCGAAGATGCCAGTGCCATTCTGACACACGAGAATGTAACAGTATGATGACTGAGATGACACTTAGCTGTTTGACACGGGTCGTTAAACAAACAACACCATGCGGTAATCGATAATCAATCACAGTACGCTACCTGATTAGATTAGCGAGTGTTTGCAACGGGTTTATGAGCGATCGCTAAATCACCCATGAAATAAATACGCAATTATTATATTGAGAAAACAATCAAACTCGTTGCATTTAATTTGAAAATGGAAACGAAACACACATAGGACAGAAATCACAATGTCTAAGTTTTATATCTAACTTGATACATTATGCAAATCAAACATCTGTTACATTACTCGCTGAAATTATCCCTCTTCCCTGCACAGACATTTGAACGCCAAACAGGATTTAAATGAAATTAGAAAGCAAGCATTTTGGATCCAAATCAGACAGCAACTAATTTTGACCCAATCTAACTGAACTTTACAATAATATCGATTCAGAACTAACAGCCATTTGTGTGCCAAACAACGGGACTTGGATGAAATTTGAAAGCAAGCAGTTCGGATCCAGATCAGACACTGGCTAAGTCTTGCATATGAGTTGGATTCAATATAATTGAACCTTTCTTTTGGATAACATATTTGTACGTTATGGGAATGCTATATACCGTCAGGTAATTGGTATTCCCATGGGTACGAATTGTGCACCACTTGTCGCAGATTTGTTTTTGTACTGCTATGAGAGAGATTTCATGTTGAGTTTGAATCCTCAATCACAAGAAGATGTTATAAAAGCCTTCAATGATACTTGTCGATATTTGGATGATATTTTTAACTTAGATAACCCTTTCTTTAATGCTCTGATTCCTACAATTTATCCTAAAGAACTCAAATTGAATAAAGCTAACCCGTCCGACAATTATGCAGCGTTTCTTGACCTAGACCTTAAAATTAATAATGGAATGATTTCTTCTAAAATATATGACAAAAGAGATGATTTTGATTTTAATATTGTAAATTTTCCTCATCTTGACGGGGATGTTCCCCGTGCTCCATCTTACGGGGTTTATATATCTCAACTTATTCGTTTTGCTAGAGCTTGTTCATCTGTTGACGATTTTAACAGTCGAAATCTCATTTTAACTGAAAAACTGCTTAAACAAGGATATAGATACCATAAACTAAGAAAAACTTTCTCTAAATTTTACTATCGAAATCTCTCGCTTATTGGCAAGTACAAATGTAATCTCAAGGTACTTTTGCGACACGGTATTTCACATCCTGAATTTTATGGTGATGTGATTTACAAACTTCGTAGAATTATTGGACATACCCATTTTCTCACTTTGTTCATCAAATATATAAAACAATTCATTAAAAAGGGATATGATCCTGTATTATTACAACATACTGCATGTTTGGTTGTGAACCCTTTTACAGTTGGCAATCACGCTGGCCTCTTTGCATGTACGCCGACAAGAAAGGTTTAGTACTCTATGAAGGCGACCTCTTAAATCCAGAAATGGAAGGAGAACGTCGGATATCTGTACTATTTCATTTTTGTCGTACCCTTTATTACTTTTCTACAGTTACTCTGTTTGCAGCTCAATCATTGAGTACACTAGCGATAGGTGGATACAGTATGTTCAATTAAATGTTTTTTTGTTATACATGCACTTTACCACTGTATTTGCTGTCGCGGTTGTTGTAGATTAGTCGGAGAGGGGATACGTTTATTTACACTGTTTGTCTTTTAGGATGGGGATGGAATAAGGGTGAGGTTGGGCGCCCATAAACCGGTTTAAACCCCCGGTGACTTTTGTCACTGACCGTTCCAAGGCGGTACTTCCATCTTCCTCCTATTGTATGTTTGTTTTGTCTTTGTGCGTCTCTTGTTGTTTTTTCTACCCATGTATATTTGCTGTTTCCTTGTGTTGCTGTTCGGGCGAGTGTTTGTTCTGTATGTGGTATTTCCTGCATGACTCATTTTTGTACTTTTACATTTGTATCGATATCCAAAAATAGTCATTTATGTGCCAATTATGATCTGAATAAAATTAGAAGGCAAGCAGTTTGGATCCAGATCCGATATTCAGTAAATTGTACATCTGAGTTGGATCCGATCTAACAGAACTTGTATTTATATCGATACTGAAAAGCAACCATCTAAGCGCCATTAAGGACTTTGATGAAATTTGCTGGCAATCAGTTTGGATCCAGATCAGAGACTGGACAAATTTTGAATTTGAGTTGGATCCAATATAGCTGAATTTCACATCTCTATCGATACCGGAAAACAGCCATGTGTGCGCCAATCAAGCATTGTTAAAGTTAGAAGGCAAACAGTTTGGATCCAGATCAGACATTGGGCAACATTAATTTTGCATCTGAGTTGGATCCAGTCTAATAACTTGAGATCCGTTCACTCTTTCTTCGTCACAGGTGAAAACGTGTTGAAAATATTTGCAAACAGTTTGGATCCAGATCCGAACTGTGTGACACTTTGGTTTGGTGTTTCAAAATATACTAAAGATTAGTACGCATTGAAACATGATGCAGATGATAACCTTAGAGGACGAAATATATATTGTAGCGAAAGGGTTTATAAAGAAGAGCTTGACGCATAAACTATGCAGACGACATTTGTTAAGCGGGCGATGTAAGAGCATTATAAAGGTAAAGGGGAGGCGAGATGGGTTTGGAAATTGTACTTGAGTTTTGTTCCGTTTGTGTTGTAAAAATATCTCTAAGAGGTATATCTTTCTGGATATATGTGTTGGCTCTGAAAAGGGCCGTTTATGGAAAACGACTTGCGGTTTACATCCATGACTGGCTAGTAGTCAGAATCCGATGAGTATTCCGAATCGGACCCGGAAACGATTTCTACGGACTCGTCAAACATGTCTCTTCGTAGCTGGGCGACTTGGTCTGCTTTAACATAAGCATAGTCGTAGAACATGTTCCTTGCTCCTTCGACAACAGCTAGCTTCAGACGGAGATTATAGCGAAATGCTTTGTTGTTGTTCCGTTTCGCCATCTTGTAGCGCTTCTGCACTTCTCCAAGGCGTTGATTTAGCAGAACTATCTGGTCGCAGTCTTTTCGAAAGCATCGCTCAGCATCAGAAAGGCTGAAACGTTTATCGAGAGATTTAATTCTAGAAGGCATCTTGAACAGTTGTAGCTATTGCAAGACAATGATGCTGTGGAGAGAAGTTACGCATATTTATACATTGCATGTGTATGATAGAGAAGACAAGTCGAAGATGCCAGTGCCATTCTGACACACGAGAATGTAACAGTATGATGACTGAGATGACACTTAGCTGTTTGACACGGGTCGTTAAACAAACAACACCATGCGGTAATCGATAATCAATCACAGTACGCTACCTGATTAGATTAGCGAGTGTTTGCAACGGGTTTATGAGCGATCGCTAAATCACCCATGAAATAAATACGCAATTATTATATTGAGAAAACAATCAAACTCGTTGCATTTAATTTGAAAATGGAAACGAAACACACATAGGACAGAAAGCACAATGTCTAAGTTTTATATCTAACTTGATACATTATGCAAATCAAACATCTGTTACATTACTCGCTGAAATAATCCTTCTTCCCTGCACAGACATTTGAACGCCAAACAGGATTTAAATGAAATTAGAAAGCAAGCATTTTGGATCCAAATCAGACAGCAACTAATTTTGACCCAATCTAACTGAACTTTACAATAATATCGATTCCGAACTAACAGCCATTTGTGTGCCAAACAACGGGACTTGGATGAAATTTGAAAGCAAGCAGTTCGGATCCAGATCAGACACTGGCTAAGTCTTGCATATGAGTTGGATTCAATATAATTGAACTTTACATTTGTATCGATATCCAAAAATAGTCATTTATGTGCCAATTATGATCTGAATAAAATTAGAAGGCAAGCAGTTTGGATCCAGATCCGATATTCAGTAAATTGTACATCTGAGTTGGATCCGATCTAACAGAACTTGTATTTATATCGATACTGAAAAGCAACCATCTAAGCGCCATTAAGGACTTTGATGAAATTTGCTGGCAATCAGTTTGGATCCAGATCAGAGACTGGACAAATTTTGAATTTGAGTTGGATCCAATATAGCTGAATTTCACATCTCTATCGATACCGGAAAACAGCCATGTGTGCGCCAATCAAGCATTGTTAAAGTTAGAAGGCAAACAGTTTGGATCCAGATCAGACATTGGGCAACATTAATTTTGCATCTGAGTTGGATCCAGTCTAATAACTTGAGATCCGTTCACTCTTTCTTCGTCACAGGTGAAAACGTGTTGAAAATATTTGCAAACAGTTTGGATCCAGATCCGAACTGTGTGACACTTTGGTTTGGTGTTTCAAAATATACTAAAGATTAGTACGCATTGAAACATGATGCAGATGATAACCTTAGAGGACGAAATATATATTGTAGCGAAAGGGTTTATAAAGAAGAGCTTGACGCATAAACTATGCAGACGACATTTGTTAAGCGGGCGATGTAAGAGCATTATAAAGGTAAAGGGGAGGCGAGATGGGTTTGGAAATTGTACTTGAGTTTTGTTCCGTTTGTGTTGTAAAAATATCTCTAAGAGGTATATCTTTCTGGATATATGTGTTGGCTCTGAAAAGGGCCGTTTATGGAAAACGACTTGCGGTTTACATCCATGACTGGCTAGTAGTCAGAATCCGATGAGTATTCCGAATCGGACCCGGAAACGATTTCTACGGACTCGTCAAACATGTCTCTTCGTAGCTGGGCGACTTGGTCTGCTTTAACATAAGCATAGTCGTAGAACATGTTCCTTGCTCCTTCGACAACAGCTAGCTTCAGACGGAGATTATAGCGAAATGCTTTGTTGTTGTTCCGTTTCGCCATCTTGTAGCGCTTCTGCACTTCTCCAAGGCGTTGATTTAGCAGAACTATCTGGTCGCAGTCTTTTCGAAAGCATCGCTCAGCATCAGAAAGGCTGAAACGTTTATCGAGAGATTTAATTCTAGAAGGCATCTTGAACAGTTGTAGCTATTGCAAGACAATGATGCTGTGGAGAGAAGTTACGCATATTTATACATTGCATGTGTATGATAGAGAAGACAAGTCGAAGATGCCAGTGCCATTCTGACACACGAGAATGTAACAGTATGATGACTGAGATGACACTTAGCTGTTTGACACGGGTCGTTAAACAAACAACACCATGCGGTAATCGATAATCAATCACAGTACGCTACCTGATTAGATTAGCGAGTGTTTGCAACGGGTTTATGAGCGATCGCTAAATCACCCATGAAATAAATACGCAATTATTATATTGAGAAAACAATCAAACTCGTTGCATTTAATTTGAAAATGGAAACGAAACACACATAGGACAGAAAGCACAATGTCTAAGTTTTATATCTAACTTGATACATTATGCAAATCAAACATCTGTTACATTACTCGCTGAAATAATCCTTCTTCCCTGCACAGACATTTGAACGCCAAACAGGATTTAAATGAAATTAGAAAGCAAGCATTTTGGATCCAAATCAGACAGCAACTAATTTTGACCCAATCTAACTGAACTTTACAATAATATCGATTCCGAACTAACAGCCATTTGTGTGCCAAACAACGGGACTTGGATGAAATTTGAAAGCAAGCAGTTCGGATCCAGATCAGACACTGGCTAAGTCTTGCATATGAGTTAGATTCAATATAATTGAACTTTACATTTGTATCGATATCCAAAAATAGTCATTTATGTGCCAATTATGATCTGAATAAAATTAGAAGGCAAGCAGTTTGGATCCAGATCCGATATTCAGTAAATTTTACATCTGAGTTGGATCCGATCTAACAGAACTTGTATTTATATCGATACTGAAAAGCAACCATCTAAGCGCCATTAAGGACTTTGATGAAATTTGCTGGCAATCAGTTTGGATCCAGATCAGAGACTGGACAAATTTTGAATTTGAGTTGGATCCAATATAGCTGAATTTCACATCTCTATCGATACCGGAAAACAGCCATGTGTGCGCCAATCAAGCATTGTTAAAGTAAGAAGGCAAACAGTTTGGATCCAGATCAGACATTGGGCAACATTAATTTTGCATCTGAGTTGGATCCAGTCTAATAACTTGAGATCCGTTCACTCTTTCTTCGTCACAGGTGAAAACGTGTTGAAAATATTTGCAAACAGTTTGGATCCAGATCCGAACTGTGTGACACTTTGGTTTGGTGTTTCAAAATATACTAAAGATTAGTACGCATTGAAACATGATGCAGATGATAACCTTAGAGGACGAAATATATATTGTAGCGAAAGGGTTTATAAAGAAGAGCTTGACGCATAAACTATGCAGACGACATTTGTTAAGCGGGCGATGTAAGAGCATTATAAAGGTAAATGGGAGGCGAGATGGGTTTGGAAATTGTACTTGAGTTTTGTTCCGTTTGTGTTGTAAAAATATCTCTAAGAGGTATATCTTTCTGGATATATGTGTTGGCTCTGAAAAGGGCCGTTTATGGAAAACGACTTGCGGTTTACATCCATGACTGGCTAGTAGTCAGAATCCGATGAGTATTCCGAATCGGATCCGGAAACGATTTCTACGGACTCGTCAAACATGTCTCTTCGTAGCTGGGCGACTTGGTCTGCTTTAACATAAGCATAGTCGTAGAACATGTTCCTTGCTCCTTCGACAACAGCTAGCTTCAGACGGAGATTATAGCGAAATGCTTTGTTGTTGTTCCGTTTCGCCATCTTGTAGCGCTTCTGCACTTCTCCAAGGCGTTGATTTAGCAGAACTATCTGGTCGCAGGCTTTTCGAAAGTATCGCTCAGCATCAGAAAGGCTGAAACGTGTATCGAGAGATTTAATTCTAGAAGGCATCTTGAACAGTTGTAGCTATTGCAAGACAATGATGCTGTGGAGAGAAGTTACGCATATTTATACATTGCATGTGTATGATAGAGAAGACAAGTCGAAGATGCCAGTGCCATTCTGACACACGAGAATGTAACAGTATGATGACTGAGATGACACTTAGCTGTTTGACACGGGTCGTTAAATAAACAACACCATGCGGTAATCGATAATCAATCACAGTACGCTACCTGATTAGATTAGCGAGTGTTTGCAACGGGTTTATGAGCGATCGCTAAATCACCCATGAAATAAATACGCAATTATTATATTGAGAAAACAATCAAACTCGTTGCATTTAATTTGAAAATGGAAACGAAACACACATAGGACAGAAAGCACAATGTCTAAGTTTTATATCTAACTTGATACATTATGCAAATCAAGCATCTGTTACATTACTCGCTGAAATTATCCCTCTTCCCTGCACAGACATTTGAACGCCAAATTTGACCCAATCTAACTGAACTTTACAATAATATCGATTCCGAACTAACAGCCATTTGTGTGCCAAACAACGGGACTTGGATGAAATTTGAAAGCAAGCAGTTCGGATCCAGATCAGACACTGGCTAAGTCTTGCATATAAGTTAGATTCAATATAATTGAACTTTACATTTGTATCGATATCCAAAAATAGTCATTTATGTGCCAGTTATGACCTGAATAAAATTAGAAGGCAAGCAGTTTGGATCCAGATCCGATATTCAGTAAATTTTACATCTGAGTTGGATCGTATCTACCAGAACTTGTATTTATATCGATACTGAAAAGCAACCATCTAAGCGCCATTAAGGACTTTGATGAAATTTGCTGGCAATCAGTTTGGATCCAGATCAGAGACTGGACAAATTTTGAATTTGAGTTGGATCCAATATAGCTGAATTTCACATCTCTATCGATACCGGAAAACAGCCATGTGTGCGCCAATCAAGCATTGTTAAAGTTAGAAGGCAAACAGTTTGGGTCCTGATCAGACATTGGGCAACATTAATTTTGCATCTGAGTTGGATCCAGTCTAATAACTTGAGATCCGTTCACTCTTTCTTCGTCACAGGTGAAAACGTGTTGAAAATATTTGCAAACAGTTTGGATCCAGATCCGAACTGTGTGACACTTTGGTTTGGTGTTTCAAAATATACTAAAGATTAGTACGCATTGAAACATGATGCAGATGATAACCTTAGAGGACGAAATATATATTGTAGCGAAAGGGTTTATAAAGAAGAGCTTGACGCATAAACTATGCAGACGACATTTGTTAAGCGGGCGATGTAAGAGCATTATAAAGGTAAAGGGGAGGCGAGATGGGTTTGGAAATTGTACTTGAGTTTTGTTCCGTTTGTGTTGTAAAAATATCTCTAAGAGGTATATCTTTCTGGATATATGTGTTGGCTCTGAAAAGGGCCGTTTATGGAAAACGACTTGCGGTTTACATCCATGACTGGCTAGTAGTCAGAATCCGATGAGTATTCCGAATCGGATCCGGAAACGATTTCTACGGACTCGTCAAACATGTCTCTTCGTAGCTGGGCGACTTGGTCTGCTTTAACATAAGCATAGTCGTAGAACATGTTCCTTGCTCCTTCGACAACAGCTAGCTTCAGACGGAGATTATAGCGAAATGCTTTGTTGTTGTTCCGTTTCGCCATCTTGTAGCGCTTCTGCACTTCTCCAAGGCGTTGATTTAGCAGAACTATCTGGTCGCAGGCTTTTCGAAAGCATCGCTCAGCATCAGAAAGGCTGAAACGTTTATCGAGAGATTTAATTCTAGAAGGCATCTTGAACAGTTGTAGCTATTGCAAGACAATGATGCTGTGGAGAGAAGTTACGCATATTTATACATTGCATGTGTATGATAGAGAAGACAAGTCGAAGATGCCAGTGCCATTCTGACACACGAGAATGTAACAGTATGATGACTGAGATGACACTTAGCTGTTTGACACGGGTCGTTAAACAAACAACACCATGCGGTAATCGATAATCAATCACAGTACGCTACCTGATTAGATTAGCGAGTGTTTGCAACGGGTTTATGAGCGATCGCTAAATCACCCATGAAATAAATACGCAATTATTATATTGAGAAAACAATCAAACTCGTTGCATTTAATTTGAAAATGGAAACGAAACACACATAGGACAGAAAGCACAATGTCTAAGTTTTATATCTAACTTGATACATTATGCAAATCAAACATCTGTTACATTACTCGCTGAAATTATCCCTCTTCCCTGCACAGACATTTGAACGCCAAACAGGATTTAAATGAAATTAGAAAGCAAGCATTTTGGATCCAAATCAGACAGCAACTAATTTTGACCCAATCTAACTGAACTTTACAATAATATCGATTCAGAACTAACAGCCATTTGTGTGCCAAACAACGGGACTTGGATGAAATTTGAAAGCAAGCAGTTCGGATCCAGATCAGACACTGGCTAAGTCTTGCATATGAGTTAGATTCAATATAATTGAACTTTACATTTGTATCGATATCCAAAAATAGTCATTTATGTGCCAATTATGATCTGAATAAAATTAGAAGGCAAGCAGTTTGGATCCAGATCCGATATTCAGTAAATTTTACATCTGAGTTGGATCCGATCTAACAGAACTTGTATTTATATCGATACTGAAAAGCAACCATCTAAGCGCCATTAAGGACTTTGATGAAATTTGCTGGCAATCAGTTTGGATCCAGATCAGAGACTGGACAAATTTTGAATTTGAGTTGGATCCAATATAGCTGAATTTCACATCTCTATCGATACCGGAAAACAGCCATGTGTGCGCCAATCAAGCATTGTTAAAGTTAGAAGGCAAACAGTTTGGATCCAGATCAGACATTGGGCAACATTAATTTTGCATCTGAGTTGGATCCAGTCTAATAACTTGAGATCCGTTCACTCTTTCTTCGTCACAGGTGAAAACGTGTTGAAAATATTTGCAAACAGTTTGGATCCAGATCCGAACTGTGTGACACTTTGGTTTGGTGTTTCAAAATATACTAAAGATTAGTACGCATTGAAACATGATGCAGATGATAACCTTAGAGGACGAAATATATATTGTAGCGAAAGGGTTTATAAAGAAGAGCTTGACGCATAAACTATGCAGACGACATTTGTTAAGCGGGCGATGTAAGAGCATTATAAAGGTAAAGGGGAGGCGAGATGGGTTTGGAAATTGTACTTGAGTTTTGTTCCGTTTGTGTTGTAAAAATATCTCTAAGAGGTATATCTTTCTGGATATATGTGTTGGCTCTGAAAAGGGCCGTTTATGGAAAACGACTTGCGGTTTACATCCATGACTGGCTAGTAGTCAGAATCCGATGAGTATTCCGAATCGGATCCGGAAACGATTTCTACGGACTCGTCAAACATGTCTCTTCGTAGCTGGGCGACTTGGTCTGCTTTAACATAAGCATAGTCGTAGAACATGTTCCTTGCTCCTTCGACAACAGCTAGCTTCAGACGGAGATTATAGCGAAATGCTTTGTTGTTGTTCCGTTTCGCCATCTTGTAGCGCTTCTGCACTTCTCCAAGGCGTTGATTTAGCAGAACTATCTGGTCGCAGGCTTTTCGAAAGCATCGCTCAGCATCAGAAAGGCTGAAACGTTTATCGAGAGATTTAATTCTAGAAGGCATCTTGAACAGTTGTAGCTATTGCAAGACAATGATGCTGTGGAGAGAAGTTACGCATATTTATACATTGCATGTGTATGATAGAGAAGACAAGTCGAAGATGCCAGTGCCATTCTGACACACGAGAATGTAACAGTATGATGACTGAGATGACACTTAGCTGTTTGACACGGGTCGTTAAACAAACAACACCATGCGGTAATCGATAATCAATCACAGTACGCTACCTGATTAGATTAGCGAGTGTTTGCAACGGGTTTATGAGCGATCGCTAAATCACCCATGAAATAAATACGCAATTATTATATTGAGAAAACAATCAAACTCGTTGCATTTAATTTGAAAATGGAAACGAAACACACATAGGACAGAAAGCACAATGTCTAAGTTTTATATCTAACTTGATACATTATGCAAATCAAACATCTGTTACATTACTCGCTGAAATTATCCCTCTTCCCTGCACAGACATTTGAACGCCAAATTTGACCCAATCTAACTGAACTTTACAATAATATCGATTCCGAACTAACAGCCATTTGTGTGCCAAACAACGGGACTTGGATGAAATTTGAAAGCAAGCAGTTCGGATCCAGATCAGACACTGGCTAAGTCTTGCATATGAGTTAGATTCAATATAATTGAACTTTACATTTGTATCGATATCCAAAAATAGTCATTTATGTGCCAGTTATGACCTGAATAAAATTAGAAGGCAAGCAGTTTGGATCCAGATCCGATATTCAGTAAATTTTACATCTGAGTTGGATCGTATCTAACAGAACTTGTATTTATATCGATACTGAAAAGCAACCATCTAAGCGCCATTAAGGACTTTGATGAAATTTGCTGGCAATCAGTTTGGATCCAGATCAGAGACTGGACAAATTTTGAATTTGAGTTGGATCCAATATAGCTGAATTTCACATCTCTATCGATACCGGTAAAACAGCCATGTGTGCGCCAATCAAGCATTGTTAAAGTTAGAAGGCAAACATTTTGGATCCAGATCAGACATTGGGCAACATTAATTTTGCATCTGAGTTGGATCCAGTCTAATAACTTGAGATCCGTTCACTCTTTCTTCGTCACAGGTGAAAACGTGTTGAAAATATTTGCAAACAGTTTGGATCCAGATCCGAACTGTGTGACACTTTGGTTTGGTGTTTCAAAATATACTAAAGATTAGTACGCATTGAAACATGATGCAGATGATAACCTTAGAGGACGAAATATATATTGTAGCGAAAGGGTTTATAAAGAAGAGCTTGACGCATAAACTATGCAGACGACATTTGTTAAGCGGGCGATGTAAGAGCATTATAAAGGTAAAGGGGAGGCGAGATGGGTTTGGAAATTGTACTTGAGTTTTGTTCCGTTTGTGTTGTAAAAATATCTCTAAGAGGTATATCTTTCTGGATATATGTGTTGGCTCTGAAAAGGGCCGTTTATGGAAAACGACTTGCGGTTTACATCCATGACTGGCTAGTAGTCAGAATCCGATGAGTATTCCGAATCGGATCCGGAAACGATTTCTACGGACTCGTCAAACATGTCTCTTCGTAGCTGGGCGACTTGGTCTGCTTTAACATAAGCATAGTCGTAGAACATGTTCCTTGCTCCTTCGACAACAGCTAGCTTCAGACGGAGATTATAGCGAAATGCTTTGTTGTTGTTCCGTTTCGCCATCTTGTAGCGCTTCTGCACTTCTCCAAGGCGTTGATTTAGCAGAACTATCTGGTCGCAGGCTTTTCGAAAGCATCGCTCAGCATCAGAAAGGCTGAAACGTTTATCGAGAGATTTAATTCTAGAAGGCATCTTGAACAGTTGTAGCTATTGCAAGACAATGATGCTGTGGAGAGAAGTTACGCATATTTATACATTGCATGTGTATGATAGAGAAGACAAGTCGAAGATGCCAGTGCCATTCTGACACACGAGAATGTAACAGTATGATGACTGAGATGACACTTAGCTGTTTGACACGGGTCGTTAAACAAACAACACCATGCGGTAATCGATAATCAATCACAGTACGCTACCTGATTAGATTAGCGAGTGTTTGCAACGGGTTTATGAGCGATCGCTAAATCACCCATGAAATAAATACGCAATTATTATATTGAGAAAACAATCAAACTCGTTGCATTTAATTTGAAAATGGAAACGAAACACACATAGGACAGAAAGCACACTGTCTAAGTTTTATATCTAACTTGATACATTATGCAAATCAAACATCTGTTACATTACTCGCTGAAATTATCCCTCTTCCCTGCACAGACATTTGAACGCCAAACAGGATTTAAATGAAATTAGAAAGCAAGCATTTTGGATCCAAATCAGACAGCAACTAATTTTGACCCAATCTAACTGAACTTTACAATAATATCGATTCCGAACTAACAGCCATTTGTGTGCCAAACAACGGGACTTGGATGAAATTTGAAAGCAAGCAGTTCGGATCCAGATCAGACACTGGCTAAGTCTTGCATATGAGTTAGATTCAATATAATTGAACTTTACATTTGTATCGATATCCAAAAATAGTCATTTATGTGCCAATTATGATCTGAATAAAATTAGAAGGCAAGCAGTTTGGATCCAGATCCGATATTCAGTAAATTTTACATCTGAGTTGGATCCGATCTAACAGAACTTGTATTTATATCGATACTGAAAAGCAACCATCTAAGCGCCATTAAGGACTTTGATGAAATTTGCTGGCAATCAGTTTGGATCCAGATCAGAGACTGAACAAATTTTGAATTTGAGTTGGATCCAATATAGCTGAATTTCACATCTCTATCGATACCGGAAAACAGCCATGTGTGCGCCAATCAAGCATTGTTAAAGTTAGAAGGCAAACAGTTTGGATCCAGATCAGACATTGGGCAACATTAATTTTGCATCTGAGTTGGATCCAGTCTAATAACTTGAGATCCGTTCACTCTTTCTTCGTCACAGGTGAAAACGTGTTGAAAATATTTGCAAACAGTTTGGATCCAGATCCGAACTGTGTGACACTTTGGTTTGGTGTTTCAAAATATACTAAAGATTAGTACGCATTGAAACATGATGCAGATGATAACCTTAGAGGACGAAATATATATTGTAGCGAAAGGGTTTATAAAGAAGAGCTTGACGCATAAACTATGCAGACGACATTTGTTAAGCGGGCGATGTAAGAGCATTATAAAGGTAAAGGGGAGGCGAGATGGGTTTGGAAATTGTACTTGAGTTTTGTTCCGTTTGTGTTGTAAAGATATCTCTAAGAGGTATATCTTTCTGGATATATGTGTTGGCTCTGAAAAGGGCCGTTTATGGAAAACGACTTGCGGTTTACATCCATGACTGGCTAGTAGTCAGAATCCGATGAGTATTCCGAATCGGATCCGGAAACGATTTCTACGGACTCGTCAAACATGTCTCTTCGTAGCTGGGCGACTTGGTCTGCTTTAACATAAGCATAGTCGTAGAACATGTTCCTTGCTCCTTCGACAACAGCTAGCTTCAGACGGAGATTATAGCGAAATGCTTTGTTGTTGTTCCGTTTCGCCATCTTGTAGCGCTTCTGCACTTCTCCAAGGCGTTGATTTAGCAGAACTATCTGGTCGCAGGCTTTTCGAAAGCATCGCTCAGCATCAGAAAGGCTGAAACGTTTATCGAGAGCTTTAATTCTAGAAGGCATCTTGAACAGTTGTAGCTATTGCAAGACAATGATGCTGTGGAGAGAAGTTACGCATATTTATACATTGCATGTGTATGATAGAGAAGACAAGTCGAAGATGCCAGTGCCATTCTGACACACGAGAATGTAACAGTATGATGACTGAGATGACACTTAGCTGTTTGACACGGGTCGTTAAACAAACAACACCATGCGGTAATCGATAATCAATCACAGTACGCTACCTGATTAGATTAGCGAGTGTTTGCAACGGGTTTATGAGCGATCGCTAAATCACCCATGAAATAAATACGCAATTATTATATTGAGAAAACAATCAAACTCGTTGCATTTAATTTGAAAATGGAAACGAAACACACATAGGACAGAAAGCACAATGTCTAAGTTTTATATCTAACTTGATACATTATGCAAATCAAACATCTGTTACATTACTCGCTGAAATTATCCCTCTTCCCTGCACAGACATTTGAACGCCAAACAGGATTTAAATGAAATTAGAAAGCAAGCATTTTGGATCCAAATCAGACAGCAACTAATTTTGACCCAATCTAACTGAACTTTACAATAATATCGATTCAGAACTAACAGCCATTTGTGTGCCAAACAACGGGACTTGGATGAAATTTGAAAGCAAGCAGTTCGGATCCAGATCAGACACTGGCTAAGTCTTGCATATGAGTTAGATTCAATATAATTGAACTTTACATTTGTATCGATATCCAAAAATAGTCATTTATGTGCCAATTATGATCTGAATAAAATTAGAAGGCAAGCAGTTTGGATCCAGATCCGATATTCAGTAAATTTTACATCTGAGTTGGATCCGATCTAACAGAACTTGTATTTATATCGATACTGAAAAGCAACCATCTAAGCGCCATTAAGGACTTTGATGAAATTTGCTGGCAATCAGTTTGGATCCAGATCAGAGACTGGACAAATTTTGAATTTGAGTTGGATCCAATATAGCTGAATTTCACATCTCTATCGATACCGGAAAACAGCCATGTGTGCGCCAATCAAGCATTGTTAAAGTTAGAAGGCAAACAGTTTGGATCCAGATCAGACATTGGGCAACATTAATTTTGCATCTGAGTTGGATCCAGTCTAATAACTTGAGATCCGTTCACTCTTTCTTCGTCACAGGTGAAAACGTGTTGAAAATATTTGCAAACAGTTTGGATCCAGATCCGAACTGTGTGACACTTTGGTTTGGTGTTTCAAAATATACTAAAGATTAGTACGCATTGAAACATGATGCAGATGATAACCTTAGAGGACGAAATATATATTGTAGCGAAAGGGTTTATAAAGAAGAGCTTGACGCATAAACTATGCAGACGACATTTGTTAAGCGGGCGATGTAAGAGCATTATAAAGGTAAAGGGGAGGCGAGATGGGTTTGGAAATTGTACTTGAGTTTTGTTCCGTTTGTGTTGTAAAAATATCTCTAAGAGGTATATCTTTCTGGATATATGTGTTGGCTCTGAAAAGGGCCGTTTATGGAAAACGACTTGCGGTTTACATCCATGACTGGCTAGTAGTCAGAATCCGATGAGTATTCCGAATCGGATCCGGAAACGATTTCTACGGACTCGTCAAACATGTCTCTTCGTAGCTGGGCGACTTGGTCTGCTTTAACATAAGCATAGTCGTAGAACATGTTCCTTGCTCCTTCGACAACAGCTAGCTTCAGACGGAGATTATAGCGAAATGCTTTGTTGTTGTTCCGTTTCGCCATCTTGTAGCGCTTCTGCACTTCTCCAAGGCGTTGATTTAGCAGAACTATCTGGTCGCAGGCTTTTCGAAAGCATCGCTCAGCATCAGAAAGGCTGAAACGTTTATCGAGAGCTTTAATTCTAGAAGGCATCTTGAACAGTTGTAGCTATTGCAAGACAATGATGCTGTGGAGAGAAGTTACGCATATTTATACATTGCATGTGTATGATAGAGAAGACAAGTCGAAGATGCCAGTGCCATTCTGACACACGAGAATGTAACAGTATGATGACTGAGATGACACTTAGCTGTTTGACACGGGTCGTTAAACAAACAACACCATGCGGTAATCGATAATCAATCACAGTACGCTACCTGATTAGATTAGCGAGTGTTTGCAACGGGTTTATGAGCGATCGCTAAATCACCCATGAAATAAATACGCAATTATTATATTGAGAAAACAATCAAACTCGTTGCATTTAATTTGAAAATGGAAACGAAACACACATAGGACAGAAAGCACAATGTCTAAGTTTTATATCTAACTTGATACATTATGCAAATCAAACATCTGTTACATTACTCGCTGAAATTATCCCTCTTCCCTGCACAGACATTTGAACGCCAAACAGGATTTAAATGAAATTAGAAAGCAAGCATTTTGGATCCAAATCAGACAGCAACTAATTTTGACCCAATCTAACTGAACTTTACAATAATATCGATTCAGAACTAACAGCCATTTGTGTGCCAAACAACGGGACTTTGATGAAATTTGAAAGCAAGCAGTCGCGGATCCAGATCAGACACTGGCTAAGTCTTGCATATGAGTTAGATTCAATATAATTGAACTTTACATTTGTATCGATATCCAAAAATAGTCATTTATGTGCCAATTATGATCTGAATAAAATTAGAAGGCAAGCAGTTTGGATCCAGATCCGATATTCAGTAAATTTTACATCTGAGTTGGATCCGATCTAACAGAACTTGTATTTATATCGATACTGAAAAGCAACCATCTAAGCGCCATTAAGGACTTTGATGAAATTTGCTGGCAATCAGTTTGGATCCAGATCAGAGACTGGACAAATTTTGAATTTGAGTTGGATCCAATATAGCTGAATTTCACATCTCTATCGATACCGGAAAACAGCCATGTGTGCGCCAATCAAGCATTGTTAAAGTTAGAAGGCAAACAGTTTGGATCCAGATCAGACATTGGGCAACATTAATTTTGCATCTGAGTTGGATCCAGTCTAATAACTTGAGATCCGTTCACTCTTTCTTCGTCACAGGTGAAAACGTGTTGAAAATATTTGCAAACAGTTTGGATCCAGATCCGAACTGTGTGACACTTTGGTTTGGTGTTTCAAAATATACTAAAGATTAGTACGCATTGAAACATGATGCAGATGATAACCTTAGAGGACGAAATATATATTGTAGCGAAAGGGTTTATAAAGAAGAGCTTGACGCATAAACAATGCAGACGACATTTGTTAAGCGGGCGATGTAAGAGCATTATAAAGGTAAAGGGGAGGCGAGATGGGTTTGGAAATTGTACTTGAGTTTTGTTCCGTTTGTGTTGTAAAAATATCTCTAAGAGGTATATCTTTCTGGATATATGTGTTGGCTCTGAAAAGGGCCGTTTATGGAAAACGACTTGCGGTTTACATCCATGACTGGCTAGTAGTCAGAATCCGATGAGTATTCCGAATCGGACCCGGAAACGATTTCTACGGACTCGTCAAACATGTCTCTTCGTAGCTGGGCGACTTGGTCTGCTTTAACATGAGCATAGTCGTAGAACATGTTCCTTGCTCCTTCGACAACAGCTAGCTTCAGACGGAGATTATAGCGAAATGCTTTGTTGTTGTTCCGTTTCGCCATCTTGTAGCGCTTCTGCACTTCTCCAAGGCGTTGATTTAGCAGAACTATCTGGTCGCAGGCTTTTCGAAAGCATCGCTCAGCATCAGAAAGGCTGAAACGTTTATCGAGAGATTTAATTCTAGAAGGCATCTTGAACAGTTGTAGCTATTGCAAGACAATGATGCTGTGGAGAGAAGTTACGCATATTTATACATTGCATGTGTATGATAGAGAAGACAAGTCGAAGATGCCAGTGCCATTCTGACACACGAGAATGTAACAGTATGATGACTGAGATGACACTTAGCTGTTTGACACGGGTCGTTAAACAAACAACACCATGCGGTAATCGATAATCAATCACAGTACGCTACCTGATTAGATTAGCGAGTGTTTGCAACGGGTTTATGAGCGATCGCTAAATCACCCATGAAATAAATACGCAATTATTATATTGAGAAAACAATCAAACTCGTTGCATTTAATTTGAAAATGGAAACGAAACACACATAGGACAGAAAGCACAATGTCTAAGTTTTATATCTAACTTGATACATTATGCAAATCAAACATCTGTTACATTACTCGCTGAAATTATCCCTCTTCCCTGCACAGACATTTGAACGCCAAACAGGATTTAAATGAAATTAGAAAGCAAGCATTTTGGATCCAAATCAGACAGCAACTAATTTTGACCCAATCTAACTGAACTTTACAATAATATCGATTCAGAACTAACAGCCATTTGTGTGCCAAACAACGGGACTTGGATGAAATTTGAAAGCAAGCAGTTCGGATCCAGATCAGACACTGGCTAAGTCTTGCATATGAGTTAGATTCAATATAATTGAACTTTACATTTGTATCGATATCCAAAAATAGTCATTTATGTGCCAATTATGATCTGAATAAAATTAGAAGGCAAGCAGTTTGGATCCAGATCCGATATTCAGTAAATTTTACATCTGAGTTGGATCCGATCTAACAGAACTTGTATTTATATCGATACTGAAAAGCAACCATCTAAGCGCCATTAAGGACTTTGATGAAATTTGCTGGCAATCAGTTTGGATCCAGATCAGAGACTGGACAAATTTTGAATTTGAGTTGGATCCAATATAGCTGAATTTCACATCTCTATCGATACCGGAAAACAGCCATGTGTGCGCCAATCAAGCATTGTTAAAGTTAGAAGGCAAACAGTTTGGATCCAGATCAGACATTGGGCAACATTAATTTTGCATCTGAGTTGGATCCAGTCTAATAACTTGAGATCCGTTCACTCTTTCTTCGTCACAGGTGAAAACGTGTTGAAAATATTTGCAAACAGTTTGGATCCAGATCCGAACTGTGTGACACTTTGGTTTGGTGTTTCAAAATATACTAAAGATTAGTACGCATTGAAACATGATGCAGATGATAACCTTAGAGGACGAAATATATATTGTAGCGAAAGGGTTTATAAAGAAGAGCTTGACGCATAAACTATGCAGACGACATTTGTTAAGCGGGCGATGTAAGAGCATTATAAAGGTAAAGGGGAGGCGAGATGGGTTTGGAAATTGTACTTGAGTTTTGTTCCGTTTGTGTTGTAAAAATATCTCTAAGAGGTATATCTTTCTGGATATATGTGTTGGCTCTGAAAAGGGCCGTTTATGGAAAACGACTTGCGGTTTACATCCATGACTGGCTAGTAGTCAGAATCCGATGAGTATTCCGAATCGGATCCGGAAACGATTTCTACGGACTCGTCAAACATGTCTCTTCGTAGCTGGGCGACTTGGTCTGCTTTAACATAAGCATAGTCGTAGAACATGTTCCTTGCTCCTTCGACAACAGCTAGCTTCAGACGGAGATTATAGCGAAATGCTTTGTTGTTGTTCCGTTTCGCCATCTTGTAGCGCTTCTGCACTTCTCCAAGGCGTTGATTTAGCAGAACTATCTGGTCGCAGGCTTTTCGAAAGCATCGCTCAGCATCAGAAAGGCTGAAACGTTTATCGAGAGCTTTAATTCTAGAAGGCATCTTGAACAGTTGTAGCTATTGCAAGACAATGATGCTGTGGAGAGAAGTTACGCATATTTATACATTGCATGTGTATGATAGAGAAGACAAGTCGAAGATGCCAGTGCCATTCTGACACACGAGAATGTAACAGTATGATGACTGAGATGACACTTAGCTGTTTGACACGGGTCGTTAAACAAACAACACCATGCGGTAATCGATAATCAATCACAGTACGCTACCTGATTAGATTAGCGAGTGTTTGCAACGGGTTTATGAGCGATCGCTAAATCACCCATGAAATAAATACGCAATTATTATATTGAGAAAACAATCAAACTCGTTGCATTTAATTTGAAAATGGAAACGAAACACACATAGGACAGAAAGCACAATGTCTAAGTTTTATATCTAACTTGATACATTATGCAAATCAAACATCTGTTACATTACTCGCTGAAATTATCCCTCTTCCCTGCACAGACATTTGAACGCCAAACAGGATTTAAATGAAATTAGAAAGCAAGCATTTTGGATCCAAATCAGACAGCAACTAATTTTGACCCAATCTAACTGAACTTTACAATAATATCGATTCAGAACTAACAGCCATTTGTGTGCCAAACAACGGGACTTTGATGAAATTTGAAAGCAAGCAGTCGCGGATCCAGATCAGACACTGGCTAAGTCTTGCATATGAGTTAGATTCAATATAATTGAACTTTACATTTGTATCGATATCCAAAAATAGTCATTTATGTGCCAATTATGATCTGAATAAAATTAGAAGGCAAGCAGTTTGGATCCAGATCCGATATTCAGTAAATTTTACATCTGAGTTGGATCCGATCTAACAGAACTTGTATTTATATCGATACTGAAAAGCAACCATCTAAGCGCCATTAAGGACTTTGATGAAATTTGCTGGCAATCAGTTTGGATCCAGATCAGAGACTGGACAAATTTTGAATTTGAGTTGGATCCAATATAGCTGAATTTCACATCTCTATCGATACCGGAAAACAGCCATGTGTGCGCCAATCAAGCATTGTTAAAGTTAGAAGGCAAACAGTTTGGATCCAGATCAGACATTGGGCAACATTAATTTTGCATCTGAGTTGGATCCAGTCTAATAACTTGAGATCCGTTCACTCTTTCTTCGTCACAGGTGAAAACGTGTTGAAAATATTTGCAAACAGTTTGGATCCAGATCCGAACTGTGTGACACTTTGGTTTGGTGTTTCAAAATATACTAAAGATTAGTACGCATTGAAACATGATGCAGATGATAACCTTAGAGGACGAAATATATATTGTAGCGAAAGGGTTTATAAAGAAGAGCTTGACGCATAAACAATGCAGACGACATTTGTTAAGCGGGCGATGTAAGAGCATTATAAAGGTAAAGGGGAGGCGAGATGGGTTTGGAAATTGTACTTGAGTTTTGTTCCGTTTGTGTTGTAAAAATATCTCTAAGAGGTATATCTTTCTGGATATATGTGTTGGCTCTGAAAAGGGCCGTTTATGGAAAACGACTTGCGGTTTACATCCATGACTGGCTAGTAGTCAGAATCCGATGAGTATTCCGAATCGGACCCGGAAACGATTTCTACGGACTCGTCAAACATGTCTCTTCGTAGCTGGGCGACTTGGTCTGCTTTAACATGAGCATAGTCGTAGAACATGTTCCTTGCTCCTTCGACAACAGCTAGCTTCAGACGGAGATTATAGCGAAATGCTTTGTTGTTGTTCCGTTTCGCCATCTTGTAGCGCTTCTGCACTTCTCCAAGGCGTTGATTTAGCAGAACTATCTGGTCGCAGGCTTTTCGAAAGCATCGCTCAGCATCAGAAAGGCTGAAACGTTTATCGAGAGATTTAATTCTAGAAGGCATCTTGAACAGTTGTAGCTATTGCAAGACAATGATGCTGTGGAGAGAAGTTACGCATATTTATACATTGCATGTGTATGATAGAGAAGACAAGTCGAAGATGCCAGTGCCATTCTGACACACGAGAATGTAACAGTATGATGACTGAGATGACACTTAGCTGTTTGACACGGGTCGTTAAACAAACAACACCATGCGGTAATCGATAATCAATCACAGTACGCTACCTGATTAGATTAGCGAGTGTTTGCAACGGGTTTATGAGCGATCGCTAAATCACCCATGAAATAAATACGCAATTATTATATTGAGAAAACAATCAAACTCGTTGCATTTAATTTGAAAATGGAAACGAAACACACATAGGACAGAAAGCACAATGTCTAAGTTTTATATCTAACTTGATACATTATGCAAATCAAACATCTGTTACATTACTCGCTGAAATTATCCCTCTTCCCTGCACAGACATTTGAACGCCAAACAGGATTTAAATGAAATTAGAAAGCAAGCATTTTGGATCCAAATCAGACAGCAACTAATTTTGACCCAATCTAACTGAACTTTACAATAATATCGATTCAGAACTAACAGCCATTTGTGTGCCAAACAACGGGACTTGGATGAAATTTGAAAGCAAGCAGTTCGGATCCAGATCAGACACTGGCTAAGTCTTGCATATGAGTTAGATTCAATATAATTGAACTTTACATTTGTATCGATATCCAAAAATAGTCATTTATGTGCCAATTATGATCTGAATAAAATTAGAAGGCAAGCAGTTTGGATCCAGATCCGATATTCAGTAAATTTTACATCTGAGTTGGATCCGATCTAACAGAACTTGTATTTATATCGATACTGAAAAGCAACCATCTAAGCGCCATTAAGGACTTTGATGAAATTTGCTGGCAATCAGTTTGGATCCAGATCAGAGACTGGACAAATTTTGAATTTGAGTTGGATCCAATATAGCTGAATTTCACATCTCTATCGATACCGGAAAACAGCCATGTGTGCGCCAATCAAGCATTGTTAAAGTTAGAAGGCAAACAGTTTGGATCCAGATCAGACATTGGGCAACATTAATTTTGCATCTGAGTTGGATCCAGTCTAATAACTTGAGATCCGTTCACTCTTTCTTCGTCACAGGTGAAAACGTGTTGAAAATATTTGCAAACAGTTTGGATCCAGATCCGAACTGTGTGACACTTTGGTTTGGTGTTTCAAAATATACTAAAGATTAGTACGCATTGAAACATGATGCAGATGATAACCTTAGAGGACGAAATATATATTGTAGCGAAAGGGTTTATAAAGAAGAGCTTGACGCATAAACTATGCAGACGACATTTGTTAAGCGGGCGATGTAAGAGCATTATAAAGGTAAAGGGGAGGCGAGATGGGTTTGGAAATTGTACTTGAGTTTTGTTCCGTTTGTGTTGTAAAAATATCTCTAAGAGGTATATCTTTCTGGATATATGTGTTGGCTCTGAAAAGGGCCGTTTATGGAAAACGACTTGCGGTTTACATCCATGACTGGCTAGTAGTCAGAATCCGATGAGTATTCCGAATCGGATCCGGAAACGATTTCTACGGACTCGTCAAACATGTCTCTTCGTAGCTGGGCGACTTGGTCTGCTTTAACATAAGCATAGTCGTAGAACATGTTCCTTGCTCCTTCGACAACAGCTAGCTTCAGACGGAGATTATAGCGAAATGCTTTGTTGTTGTTCCGTTTCGCCATCTTGTAGCGCTTCTGCACTTCTCCAAGGCGTTGATTTAGCAGAACTATCTGGTCGCAGGCTTTTCGAAAGCATCGCTCAGCATCAGAAAGGCTGAAACGTTTATCGAGAGATTTAATTCTAGAAGGCATCTTGAACAGTTGTAGCTATTGCAAGACAATGATGCTGTGGAGAGAAGTTACGCATATTTATACATTGCATGTGTATGATAGAGAAGACAAGTCGAAGATGCCAGTGCCATTCTGACACACGAGAATGTAACAGTATGATGACTGAGATGACACTTAGCTGTTTGACACGGGTCGTTAAACAAACAACACCATGCGGTAATCGATAATCAATCACAGTACGCTACCTGATTAGATTAGCGAGTGTTTGCAACGGGTTTATGAGCGATCGCTAAATCACCCATGAAATAAATACGCAATTATTATATTGAGAAAACAATCAAACTCGTTGCATTTAATTTGAAAATGGAAACGAAACACACATAGGACAGAAAGCACAATGTCTAAGTTTTATATCTAACTTGATACATTATGCAAATCAAACATCTGTTACATTACTCGCTGAAATTATCCCTCTTCCCTGCACAGACATTTGAACGCCAAACAGGATTTAAATGAAATTAGAAAGCAAGCATTTTGGATCCAAATCAGACAGCAACTAATTTTGACCCAATCTAACTGAACTTTACAATAATATCGATTCAGAACTAACAGCCATTTGTGTGCCAAACAACGGGAACTTGGATGAAATTTGAAAGCAAGCAGTTCGGATCCAGATCAGACACTGGCTAAGTCTTGCATATGAGTTAGATTCAATATAATTGAACTTTACATTTGTATCGATATCCAAAAATAGTCATTTATGTGCCAATTATGATCTGAATAAAATTAGAAGGCAAGCAGTTTGGATCCAGATCCGATATTCAGTAAATTTTACATCTGAGTTGGATCCGATCTAACAGAACTTGTATTTATATCGATACTGAAAAGCAACCATCTAAGCGCCATTAAGGACTTTGATGAAATTTGCTGGCAATCAGTTTGGATCCAGATCAGAGACTGGACAAATTTTGAATTTGAGTTGGATCCAATATAGCTGAATTTCACATCTCTATCGATACCGGAAAACAGCCATGTGTGCGCCAATCAAGCATTGTTAAAGTTAGAAGGCAAACAGTTTGGATCCAGATCAGACATTGGGCAACATTAATTTTGCATCTGAGTTGGATCCAGTCTAATAACTTGAGATCCGTTCACTCTTTCTTCGTCACAGGTGAAAACGTGTTGAAAATATTTGCAAACAGTTTGGATCCAGATCCGAACTGTGTGACACTTTGGTTTGGTGTTTCAAAATATACTAAAGATTAGTACGCATTGAAACATGATGCAGATGATAACCTTAGAGGACGAAATATATATTGTAGCGAAAGGGTTTATAAAGAAGAGCTTGACGCATAAACTATGCAGACGACATTTGTTAAGCGGGCGATGTAAGAGCATTATAAAGGTAAAGGGGAGGCGAGATGGGTTTGGAAATTGTACTTGAGTTTTGTTCCGTTTGTGTTGTAAAAATATCTCTAAGAGGTATATCTTTCTGGATATATGTGTTGGCTCTGAAAAGGGCCGTTTATGGAAAACGACTTGCGGTTTACATCCATGACTGGCTAGTAGTCAGAATCCGATGAGTATTCCGAATCGGATCCGGAAACGATTTCTACGGACTCGTCAAACATGTCTCTTCGTAGCTGGGCGACTTGGTCTGCTTTAACATAAGCATAGTCGTAGAACATGTTCCTTGCTCCTTCGACAACAGCTAGCTTCAGACGGAGATTATAGCGAAATGCTTTGTTGTTGTTCCGTTTCGCCATCTTGTAGCGCTTCTGCACTTCTCCAAGGCGTTGATTTAGCAGAACTATCTGGTCGCAGGCTTTTCGAAAGCATCGCTCAGCATCAGAAAGGCTGAAACGTTTATCGAGAGATTTAATTCTAGAAGGCATCTTGAACAGTTGTAGCTATTGCAAGACAATGATGCTGTGGAGAGAAGTTACGCATATTTATACATTGCATGTGTATGATAGAGAAGACAAGTCGAAGATGCCAGTGCCATTCTGACACACGAGAATGTAACAGTATGATGACTGAGATGACACTTAGCTGTTTGACACGGGTCGTTAAACAAACAACACCATGCGGTAATCGATAATCAATCACAGTACGCTACCTGATTAGATTAGCGAGTGTTTGCAACGGGTTTATGAGCGATCGCTAAATCACCCATGAAATAAATACGCAATTATTATATTGAGAAAACAATCAAACTCGTTGCATTTAATTTGAAAATGGAAACGAAACACACATAGGACAGAAAGCACAATGTCTAAGTTTTATATCTAACTTGATACATTATGCAAATCAAACATCTGTTACATTACTCGCTGAAATTATCCCTCTTCCCTGCACAGACATTTGAACGCCAAACAGGATTTAAATGAAATTAGAAAGCAAGCATTTTGGATCCAAATCAGACAGCAACTAATTTTGACCCAATCTAACTGAACTTTACAATAATATCGATTCAGAACTAACAGCCATTTGTGTGCCAAACAACGGGACTTGGATGAAATTTGAAAGCAAGCAGTTCGGATCCAGATCAGACACTGGCTAAGTCTTGCATATGAGTTAGATTCAATATAATTGAACTTTACATTTGTATCGATATCCAAAAATAGTCATTTATGTGCCAATTATGATCTGAATAAAATTAGAAGGCAAGCAGTTTGGATCCAGATCCGATATTCAGTAAATTTTACATCTGAGTTGGATCCGATCTAACAGAACTTGTATTTATATCGATACTGAAAAGCAACCATCTAAGCGCCATTAAGGACTTTGATGAAATTTGCTGGCAATCAGTTTGGATCCAGATCAGAGACTGGACAAATTTTGAATTTGAGTTGGATCCAATATAGCTGAATTTCACATCTCTATCGATACCGGAAAACAGCCATGTGTGCGCCAATCAAGCATTGTTAAAGTTAGAAGGCAAACAGTTTGGATCCAGATCAGACATTGGGCAACATTAATTTTGCATCTGAGTTGGATCCAGTCTAATAACTTGAGATCCGTTCACTCTTTCTTCGTCACAGGTGAAAACGTGTTGAAAATATTTGCAAACAGTTTGGATCCAGATCCGAACTGTGTGACACTTTGGTTTGGTGTTTCAAAATATACTAAAGATTAGTACGCATTGAAACATGATGCAGATGATAACCTTAGAGGACGAAATATATATTGTAGCGAAAGGGTTTATAAAGAAGAGCTTGACGCATAAACAATGCAGACGACATTTGTTAAGCGGGCGATGTAAGAGCATTATAAAGGTAAAGGGGAGGCGAGATGGGTTTGGAAATTGTACTTGAGTTTTGTTCCGTTTGTGTTGTAAAAATATCTCTAAGAGGTATATCTTTCTGGATATATGTGTTGGCTCTGAAAAGGGCCGTTTATGGAAAACGACTTGCGGTTTACATCCATGACTGGCTAGTAGTCAGAATCCGATGAGTATTCCGAATCGGACCCGGAAACGATTTCTACGGACTCGTCAAACATGTCTCTTCGTAGCTGGGCGACTTGGTCTGCTTTAACATGAGCATAGTCGTAGAACATGTTCCTTGCTCCTTCGACAACAGCTAGCTTCAGACGGAGATTATAGCGAAATGCTTTGTTGTTGTTCCGTTTCGCCATCTTGTAGCGCTTCTGCACTTCTCCAAGGCGTTGATTTAGCAGAACTATCTGGTCGCAGGCTTTTCGAAAGCATCGCTCAGCATCAGAAAGGCTGAAACGTTTATCGAGAGATTTAATTCTAGAAGGCATCTTGAACAGTTGTAGCTATTGCAAGACAATGATGCTGTGGAGAGAAGTTACGCATATTTATACATTGCATGTGTATGATAGAGAAGACAAGTCGAAGATGCCAGTGCCATTCTGACACACGAGAATGTAACAGTATGATGACTGAGATGACACTTAGCTGTTTGACACGGGTCGTTAAACAAACAACACCATGCGGTAATCGATAATCAATCACAGTACGCTACCTGATTAGATTAGCGAGTGTTTGCAACGGGTTTATGAGCGATCGCTAAATCACCCATGAAATAAATACGCAATTATTATATTGAGAAAACAATCAAACTCGTTGCATTTAATTTGAAAATGGAAACGAAACACACATAGGACAGAAAGCACAATGTCTAAGTTTTATATCTAACTTGATACATTATGCAAATCAAACATCTGTTACATTACTCGCTGAAATTATCCCTCTTCCCTGCACAGACATTTGAACGCCAAACAGGATTTAAATGAAATTAGAAAGCAAGCATTTTGGATCCAAATCAGACAGCAACTAATTTTGACCCAATCTAACTGAACTTTACAATAATATCGATTCAGAACTAACAGCCATTTGTGTGCCAAACAACGGGACTTGGATGAAATTTGAAAGCAAGCAGTTCGGATCCAGATCAGACACTGGCTAAGTCTTGCATATGAGTTAGATTCAATATAATTGAACTTTACATTTGTATCGATATCCAAAAATAGTCATTTATGTGCCAATTATGATCTGAATAAAATTAGAAGGCAAGCAGTTTGGATCCAGATCCGATATTCAGTAAATTTTACATCTGAGTTGGATCCGATCTAACAGAACTTGTATTTATATCGATACTGAAAAGCAACCATCTAAGCGCCATTAAGGACTTTGATGAAATTTGCTGGCAATCAGTTTGGATCCAGATCAGAGACTGGACAAATTTTGAATTTGAGTTGGATCCAATATAGCTGAATTTCACATCTCTATCGATACCGGAAAACAGCCATGTGTGCGCCAATCAAGCATTGTTAAAGTTAGAAGGCAAACAGTTTGGATCCAGATCAGACATTGGGCAACATTAATTTTGCATCTGAGTTGGATCCAGTCTAATAACTTGAGATCCGTTCACTCTTTCTTCGTCACAGGTGAAAACGTGTTGAAAATATTTGCAAACAGTTTGGATCCAGATCCGAACTGTGTGACACTTTGGTTTGGTGTTTCAAAATATACTAAAGATTAGTACGCATTGAAACATGATGCAGATGATAACCTTAGAGGACGAAATATATATTGTAGCGAAAGGGTTTATAAAGAAGAGCTTGACGCATAAACAATGCAGACGACATTTGTTAAGCGGGCGATGTAAGAGCATTATAAAGGTAAAGGGGAGGCGAGATGGGTTTGGAAATTGTACTTGAGTTTTGTTCCGTTTGTGTTGTAAAAATATCTCTAAGAGGTATATCTTTCTGGATATATGTGTTGGCTCTGAAAAGGGCCGTTTATGGAAAACGACTTGCGGTTTACATCCATGACTGGCTAGTAGTCAGAATCCGATGAGTATTCCGAATCGGACCCGGAAACGATTTCTACGGACTCGTCAAACATGTCTCTTCGTAGCTGGGCGACTTGGTCTGCTTTAACATGAGCATAGTCGTAGAACATGTTCCTTGCTCCTTCGACAACAGCTAGCTTCAGACGGAGATTATAGCGAAATGCTTTGTTGTTGTTCCGTTTCGCCATCTTGTAGCGCTTCTGCACTTCTCCAAGGCGTTGATTTAGCAGAACTATCTGGTCGCAGGCTTTTCGAAAGCATCGCTCAGCATCAGAAAGGCTGAAACGTTTATCGAGAGATTTAATTCTAGAAGGCATCTTGAACAGTTGTAGCTATTGCAAGACAATGATGCTGTGGAGAGAAGTTACGCATATTTATACATTGCATGTGTATGATAGAGAAGACAAGTCGAAGATGCCAGTGCCATTCTGACACACGAGAATGTAACAGTATGATGACTGAGATGACACTTAGCTGTTTGACACGGGTCGTTAAACAAACAACACCATGCGGTAATCGATAATCAATCACAGTACGCTACCTGATTAGATTAGCGAGTGTTTGCAACGGGTTTATGAGCGATCGCTAAATCACCCATGAAATAAATACGCAATTATTATATTGAGAAAACAATCAAACTCGTTGCATTTAATTTGAAAATGGAAACGAAACACACATAGGACAGAAAGCACAATGTCTAAGTTTTATATCTAACTTGATACATTATGCAAATCAAACATCTGTTACATTACTCGCTGAAATTATCCCTCTTCCCTGCACAGACATTTGAACGCCAAACAGGATTTAAATGAAATTAGAAAGCAAGCATTTTGGATCCAAATCAGACAGCAACTAATTTTGACCCAATCTAACTGAACTTTACAATAATATCGATTCAGAACTAACAGCCATTTGTGTGCCAAACAACGGGACTTGGATGAAATTTGAAAGCAAGCAGTTCGGATCCAGATCAGACACTGGCTAAGTCTTGCATATGAGTTAGATTCAATATAATTGAACTTTACATTTGTATCGATATCCAAAAATAGTCATTTATGTGCCAATTATGATCTGAATAAAATTAGAAGGCAAGCAGTTTGGATCCAGATCCGATATTCAGTAAATTTTACATCTGAGTTGGATCCGATCTAACAGAACTTGTATTTATATCGATACTGAAAAGCAACCATCTAAGCGCCATTAAGGACTTTGATGAAATTTGCTGGCAATCAGTTTGGATCCAGATCAGAGACTGGACAAATTTTGAATTTGAGTTGGATCCAATATAGCTGAATTTCACATCTCTATCGATACCGGAAAACAGCCATGTGTGCGCCAATCAAGCATTGTTAAAGTTAGAAGGCAAACAGTTTGGATCCAGATCAGACATTGGGCAACATTAATTTTGCATCTGAGTTGGATCCAGTCTAATAACTTGAGATCCGTTCACTCTTTCTTCGTCACAGGTGAAAACGTGTTGAAAATATTTGCAAACAGTTTGGATCCAGATCCGAACTGTGTGACACTTTGGTTTGGTGTTTCAAAATATACTAAAGATTAGTACGCATTGAAACATGATGCAGATGATAACCTTAGAGGACGAAATATATATTGTAGCGAAAGGGTTTATAAAGAAGAGCTTGACGCATAAACTATGCAGACGACATTTGTTAAGCGGGCGATGTAAGAGCATTATAAAGGTAAAGGGGAGGCGAGATGGGTTTGGAAATTGTACTTGAGTTTTGTTCCGTTTGTGTTGTAAAAATATCTCTAAGAGGTATATCTTTCTGGATATATGTGTTGGCTCTGAAAAGGGCCGTTTATGGAAAACGACTTGCGGTTTACATCCATGACTGGCTAGTAGTCAGAATCCGATGAGTATTCCGAATCGGATCCGGAAACGATTTCTACGGACTCGTCAAACATGTCTCTTCGTAGCTGGGCGACTTGGTCTGCTTTAACATAAGCATAGTCGTAGAACATGTTCCTTGCTCCTTCGACAACAGCTAGCTTCAGACGGAGATTATAGCGAAATGCTTTGTTGTTGTTCCGTTTCGCCATCTTGTAGCGCTTCTGCACTTCTCCAAGGCGTTGATTTAGCAGAACTATCTGGTCGCAGGCTTTTCGAAAGCATCGCTCAGCATCAGAAAGGCTGAAACGTTTATCGAGAGATTTAATTCTAGAAGGCATCTTGAACAGTTGTAGCTATTGCAAGACAATGATGCTGTGGAGAGAAGTTACGCATATTTATACATTGCATGTGTATGATAGAGAAGACAAGTCGAAGATGCCAGTGCCATTCTGACACACGAGAATGTAACAGTATGATGACTGAGATGACACTTAGCTGTTTGACACGGGTCGTTAAACAAACAACACCATGCGGTAATCGATAATCAATCACAGTACGCTACCTGATTAGATTAGCGAGTGTTTGCAACGGGTTTATGAGCGATCGCTAAATCACCCATGAAATAAATACGCAATTATTATATTGAGAAAACAATCAAACTCGTTGCATTTAATTTGAAAATGGAAACGAAACACACATAGGACAGAAAGCACAATGTCTAAGTTTTATATCTAACTTGATACATTATGCAAATCAAACATCTGTTACATTACTCGCTGAAATTATCCCTCTTCCCTGCACAGACATTTGAACGCCAAACAGGATTTAAATGAAATTAGAAAGCAAGCATTTTGGATCCAAATCAGACAGCAACTAATTTTGACCCAATCTAACTGAACTTTACAATAATATCGATTCAGAACTAACAGCCATTTGTGTGCCAAACAACGGGACTTGGATGAAATTTGAAAGCAAGCAGTTCGGATCCAGATCAGACACTGGCTAAGTCTTGCATATGAGTTAGATTCAATATAATTGAACTTTACATTTGTATCGATATCCAAAAATAGTCATTTATGTGCCAATTATGATCTGAATAAAATTAGAAGGCAAGCAGTTTGGATCCAGATCCGATATTCAGTAAATTTTACATCTGAGTTGGATCCGATCTAACAGAACTTGTATTTATATCGATACTGAAAAGCAACCATCTAAGCGCCATTAAGGACTTTGATGAAATTTGCTGGCAATCAGTTTGGATCCAGATCAGAGACTGGACAAATTTTGAATTTGAGTTGGATCCAATATAGCTGAATTTCACATCTCTATCGATACCGGAAAACAGCCATGTGTGCGCCAATCAAGCATTGTTAAAGTTAGAAGGCAAACAGTTTGGATCCAGATCAGACATTGGGCAACATTAATTTTGCATCTGAGTTGGATCCAGTCTAATAACTTGAGATCCGTTCACTCTTTCTTCGTCACAGGTGAAAACGTGTTGAAAATATTTGCAAACAGTTTGGATCCAGATCCGAACTGTGTGACACTTTGGTTTGGTGTTTCAAAATATACTAAAGATTAGTACGCATTGAAACATGATGCAGATGATAACCTTAGAGGACGAAATATATATTGTAGCGAAAGGGTTTATAAAGAAGAGCTTGACGCATAAACTATGCAGACGACATTTGTTAAGCGGGCGATGTAAGAGCATTATAAAGGTAAAGGGGAGGCGAGATGGGTTTGGAAATTGTACTTGAGTTTTGTTCCGTTTGTGTTGTAAAAATATCTCTAAGAGGTATATCTTTCTGGATATATGTGTTGGCTCTGAAAAGGGCCGTTTATGGAAAACGACTTGCGGTTTACATCCATGACTGGCTAGTAGTCAGAATCCGATGAGTATTCCGAATCGGATCCGGAAACGATTTCTACGGACTCGTCAAACATGTCTCTTCGTAGCTGGGCGACTTGGTCTGCTTTAACATAAGCATAGTCGTAGAACATGTTCCTTGCTCCTTCGACAACAGCTAGCTTCAGACGGAGATTATAGCGAAATGCTTTGTTGTTGTTCCGTTTCGCCATCTTGTAGCGCTTCTGCACTTCTCCAAGGCGTTGATTTAGCAGAACTATCTGGTCGCAGGCTTTTCGAAAGCATCGCTCAGCATCAGAAAGGCTGAAACGTTTATCGAGAGATTTAATTCTAGAAGGCATCTTGAACAGTTGTAGCTATTGCAAGACAATGATGCTGTGGAGAGAAGTTACGCATATTTATACATTGCATGTGTATGATAGAGAAGACAAGTCGAAGATGCCAGTGCCATTCTGATGTATTGCATTTAATTTGAAAATGGAAACGAAACACACATAGGACAGAAAGCACAATGTCTAAGTTTTATATCTAACTTGATACATTATGCAAATCAAACATCTGTTACATTACTCGCTGAAATTATCCCTCTTCCCTGCACAGACATTTGAACGCCAAACAGGATTTAAATGAAATTAGAAAGCAAGCATTTTGGATCCAAATCAGACAGCAACTAATTTTGACCCAATCTAACTGAACTTTACAATAATATCGATTCAGAACTAACAGCCATTTGTGTGCCAAACAACGGGACTTGGATGAAATTTGAAAGCAAGCAGTTCGGATCCAGATCAGACACTGGCTAAGTCTTGCATATGAGTTAGATTCAATATAATTGAACTTTACATTTGTATCGATATCCAAAAATAGTCATTTATGTGCCAATTATGATCTGAATAAAATTAGAAGGCAAGCAGTTTGGATCCAGATCCGATATTCAGTAAATTTTACATCTGAGTTGGATCCGATCTAACAGAACTTGTATTTATATCGATACTGAAAAGCAACCATCTAAGCGCCATTAAGGACTTTGATGAAATTTGCTGGCAATCAGTTTGGATCCAGATCAGAGACTGGACAAATTTTGAATTTGAGTTGGATCCAATATAGCTGAATTTCACATCTCTATCGATACCGGAAAACAGCCATGTGTGCGCCAATCAAGCATTGTTAAAGTTAGAAGGCAAACAGTTTGGATCCAGATCAGACATTGGGCAACATTAATTTTGCATCTGAGTTGGATCCAGTCTAATAACTTGAGATCCGTTCACTCTTTCTTCGTCACAGGTGAAAACGTGTTGAAAATATTTGCAAACAGTTTGGATCCAGATCCGAACTGTGTGACACTTTGGTTTGGTGTTTCAAAATATACTAAAGATTAGTACGCATTGAAACATGATGCAGATGATAACCTTAGAGGACGAAATATATATTGTAGCGAAAGGGTTTATAAAGAAGAGCTTGACGCATAAACTATGCAGACGACATTTGTTAAGCGGGCGATGTAAGAGCATTATAAAGGTAAAGGGGAGGCGAGATGGGTTTGGAAATTGTACTTGAGTTTTGTTCCGTTTGTGTTGTAAAAATATCTCTAAGAGGTATATCTTTCTGGATATATGTGTTGGCTCTGAAAAGGGCCGTTTATGGAAAACGACTTGCGGTTTACATCCATGACTGGCTAGTAGTCAGAATCCGATGAGTATTCCGAATCGGATCCGGAAACGATTTCTACGGACTCGTCAAACATGTCTCTTCGTAGCTGGGCGACTTGGTCTGCTTTAACATAAGCATAGTCGTAGAACATGTTCCTTGCTCCTTCGACAACAGCTAGCTTCAGACGGAGATTATAGCGAAATGCTTTGTTGTTGTTCCGTTTCGCCATCTTGTAGCGCTTCTGCACTTCTCCAAGGCGTTGATTTAGCAGAACTATCTGGTCGCAGGCTTTTCGAAAGCATCGCTCAGCATCAGAAAGGCTGAAACGTTTATCGAGAGATTTAATTCTAGAAGGCATCTTGAACAGTTGTAGCTATTGCAAGACAATGATGCTGTGGAGAGAAGTTACGCATATTTATACATTGCATGTGTATGATAGAGAAGACAAGTCGAAGATGCCAGTGCCATTCTGACACACGAGAATGTAACAGTATGATGACTGAGATGACACTTAGCTGTTTGACACGGGTCGTTAAACAAACAACACCATGCGGTAATCGATAATCAATCACAGTACGCTACCTGATTAGATTAGCGAGTGTTTGCAACGGGTTTATGAGCGATCGCTAAATCACTCATGAAATAAATACGCAATTATTATATTGAGAAAACAATCAAACTCGTTGCATTTAATTTGAAAATGGAAACGAAACACACATAGGACAGAAAGCACAATGTCTAAGTTTTATATCTAACTTGATACATTATGCAAATCAAACATCTGTTACATTACTCGCTGAAATTATCCCTCTTCCCTGCACAGACATTTGAACGCCAAACAGGATTTAAATGAAATTAGAAAGCAAGCATTTTGGATCCAAATCAGACAGCAACTAATTTTGACCCAATCTAACTGAACTTTACAATAATATCGATTCAGAACTAACAGCCATTTGTGTGCCAAACAACGGGACTTGGATGAAATTTGAAAGCAAGCAGTTCGGATCCAGATCAGACACTGGCTAAGTCTTGCATATGAGTTAGATTCGATATAATTGAACTTTACATTTGTATCGATATCCAAAATTAGTCATTTATGTGCCAATTATGATCTGAATAAAATTAGAAGGCAAGCAGTTTGGATCCAGATCCGATATTCAGTAAATTTTACATCTGAGTTGGATCCGATCTAACAGAACTTGTATTTATATCGATACTGAAAAGCAACCATCTAAGCGCCATTAGGGACTTTGATGAAATTTGCTGGCAATCAGTTTGGATCCAGATCAGAGACTGGACAAATTTTGAATTTGAGTTTGATCCAATATAGCTGAATTTCACATCTCTATCGATACCGGAAAACAGCCATGTGTGCGCCAATCAAGCATTGTTAAAGTTAGAAGGCAAACAGTTTGGATCCAGATCAGACATTGGGCAACATTAATTTTGCATCTGAGTTGGATCCAGTCTAATAACTTGAGATCCGTTCACTCTTTCTTCGTCACAGGTGAAAACGTGTTGAAAATATTTGCAAACAGTTTGGATCCAGATCCGAACTGTGTGACACTTTGGTTTGGTGTTTCAAAATATACTAAAGATTAGTACGCATTGAAACATGATGCAGATGATAACCTTAGAGGACGAAATATATATTGTAGCGAAAGGGTTTATAAAGAAGAGCTTGACGCATAAACTATGCAGACGACATTTGTTAAGCGGGCGATGTAAGAGCATTATAAAGGTAAAGGGGAGGCGAGATGGGTTTGGAAATTGTACTTGAGTTTTGTTCCGTTTGTGTTGTAAAAATATCTCTAAGAGGTATATCTTTCTGGATATATGTGTTGGCTCTGAAAAGGGCCGTTTATGGAAAACGACTTGCGGTTTACATCCATGACTGGCTAGTAGTCAGAATCCGATGAGTATTCCGAATCGGATCCGGAAACGATTTCTACGGACTCGTCAAACATGTCTCTTCGTAGCTGGGCGACTTGGTCTGCTTTAACATAAGCATAGTCGTAGAACATGTTCCTTGCTCCTTCGACAACAGCTAGCTTCAGACGGAGATTATAGCGAAATGCTTTGTTGTTGTTCCGTTTCGCCATCTTGTAGCGCTTCTGCACTTCTCCAAGGCGTTGATTTAGCAGAACTATCTGGTCGCAGGCTTTTCGAAAGCATCGCTCAGCATCAGAAAGGCTGAAACGTTTATCGAGAGATTTAATTCTAGAAGGCATCTTGAACAGTTGTAGCTATTGCAAGACAATGATGCTGTGGAGAGAAGTTACGCATATTTATACATTGCATGTGTATGATAGAGAAGACAAGTCGAAGATGCCAGTGCCATTCTGACACACGAGAATGTAACAGTATGATGACTGAGATGACACTTAGCTGTTTGACACGGGTCGTTAAACAAACAACACCATGCGGTAATCGATAATCAATCACAGTACGCTACCTGATTAGATTAGCGAGTGTTTGCAACGGGTTTATGAGCGATCGCTAAATCACCCATGAAATAAATACGCAATTATTATATTGAGAAAACAATCAAACTCGTTGCATTTAATTTGAAAATGGAAACGAAACACACATAGGACAGAAAGCACAATGTCTAAGTTTTATATCTAACTTGATACATTATGCAAATCAAACATCTGTTACATTACTCGCTGAAATTATCCCTCTTCCCTGCACAGACATTTGAACGCCAAACAGGATTTAAATGAAATTAGAAAGCAAGCATTTTGGATCCAAATCAGACAGCAACTAATTTTGACCCAATCTAACTGAACTTTACAATAATATCGATTCAGAACTAACAGCCATTTGTGTGCCAAACAACGGGACTTGGATGAAATTTGAAAGCAAGCAGTTCGGATCCAGATCAGACACTGGCTAAGTCTTGCATATGAGTTAGATTCGATATAATTGAACTTTACATTTGTATCGATATCCAAAAATAGTCATTTATGTGCCAATTATGATCTGAATAAAATTAGAAGGCAAGCAGTTTGGATCCAGATCCGATATTCAGTAAATTTTACATCTGAGTTGGATCCGATCTAACAGAACTTGTATTTATATCGATACTGAAAAGCAACCATCTAAGCGCCATTAAGGACTTTGATGAAATTTGCTGGCAATCAGTTTGGATCCAGATCAGAGACTGGACAAATTTTGAATTTGAGTTGGATCCAATATAGCTGAATTTCACATCTCTATCGATACCGGAAAACAGCCATGTGTGCGCCAATCAAGCATTGTTAAAGTTAGAAGGCAAACAGTTTGGATCCAGATCAGACATTGGGCAACATTAATTTTGCATCTGAGTTGGATCCAGTCTAATAACTTGAGATCCGTTCACTCTTTCTTCGTCACAGGTGAAAACGTGTTGAAAATATTTGCAAACAGTTTGGATCCAGATCCGAACTGTGTGACACTTTGGTTTGGTGTTTCAAAATATACTAAAGATTAGTACGCATTGAAACATGATGCAGATGATAACCTTAGAGGACGAAATATATATTGTAGTGAAAGGGTTTATAAAGAAGAGCTTGACGCATAAACTATGCAGACGACATTTGTTAAGCGGGCGATGTAAGAGCATTATAA
Organism: Azorinus chamasolen; assembly: GCA_963576725.1. Lineage (NCBI taxonomy): Eukaryota > Metazoa > Mollusca > Bivalvia > Cardiida > Solecurtidae > Azorinus > Azorinus chamasolen. The sequence goes on along the minus strand of OY755253.1, from coordinate 6,218,526 downwards.
AGGTAAAGGGGAGGCGAGATGGGTTTGGAAATTGTACTTGAGTTTTGTTCCGTTTGTGTTGTAAAAATATCTCTAAAAGGTATATCTTTCTGGATATATGTGTTGGCTCTGAAAAGGGCCGTTTATGGAAAACGACTTGCGGTTTACATCCATGACTGGCTAGTAGTCAGAATCCGATGAGTATTCCGAATCGGATCCGGAAACGATTTCTACGGACTCGTCAAACATGTCTCTTCGTAGCTGGGCGACTTGGTCTGCTTTAACATAAGCATAGTCGTAGAACATGTTCCTTGCTCCTTCGACAACAGCTAGCTTCAGACGGAGATTATAGCGAAATGCTTTGTTGTTGTTCCGTTTCGCCATCTTGTAGCGCTTCTGCACTTCTCCAAGGCGTTGATTTAGCAGAACTATCTGGTCGCAGGCTTTTCGAAAGCATCGCTCAGCATCAGAAAGGCTGAAACGTTTATCGAGAGATTTAATTCTAGAAGGCATCTTGAACAGTTGTAGCTATTGCAAGACAATGATGCTGTGGAGAGAAGTTACGCATATTTATACATTGCATGTGTATGATAGAGAAGACAAGTCGAAGATGCCAGTGCCATTCTGACACACGAGAATGTAACAGTATGATGACTGAGATGACACTTAGCTGTTTGACACGGGTCGTTAAACAAACAACACCATGCGGTAATCGATAATCAATCACAGTACGCTACCTGATTAGATTAGCGAGTGTTTGCAACGGGTTTATGAGCGATCGCTAAATCACCCATGAAATAAATACGCAATTATTATATTGAGAAAACAATCAAACTCGTTGCATTTAATTTGAAAATGGAAACGAAACACACATAGGACAGAAAGCACAATGTCTAAGTTTTATATCTAACTTGATACATGATGCAAATCAAACATCTGTTACATTACTCGCTGAAATTATCCCTCTTCCCTGCACAGACATTTGAACGCCAAACAGGATTTAAATGAAATTAGAATGCAGGCATTTTGGATCCAAATCAGACAGCAACTAATTTTGACCCAATCTAACTGAACTTTACAATAATATCGATTCAGAACTAACAGCCATTTGTGTGCCAAACAACGGGACTTGGATGAAATTTGAAAGCAAGCAGTTCGGATCCAGATCAGACACTGGCTAAGTCTTGCATATGAGTTAGATTCGATATAATTGAACTTTACATTTGTATCGATATCCAAAAATAGTCATTTATGTGCCAATTATGATCTGAATAAAATTAGAAGGCAAGCAGTTTGGATCCAGTAAATTTTACATCTGAGTTGGATCCGATCTAACAGAACTTGTATTTATATCGATACTGAAAAGCAACCATCTAAGCGCCATTAAGGACTTTGATGAAATTTGCTGGCAATCAGTTTGGATCCAGATCAGAGACTGGACAAATTTTGAATTTGAGTTGGATCCAATATAGCTGAATTTCACATCTCTATCGATACCGGAAAACAGCCATGTGTGCGCCAATCAAGCATTGTTAAAGTTAGAAGGCAAACAGTTTGGATCCAGATCAGACATTGGGCAACATTAATTTTGCATCTGAGTTGGATCCAGTCTAATAACTTGAGATCCGTTCACTCTTTCTTCGTCACAGGTGAAAACGTGTTGAAAATATTTGCAAACAGTTTGGATCCAGATCCGAACTGTGTGACACTTTGGTTTGGTGTTTCAAAATATACTAAAGATTAGTACGCATTGAAACATGATGCAGATGATAACCTTAGAGGACGAAATATATATTGTAGCGAAAGGGTTTATAAAGAAGAGCTTGACGCATAAACTATGCAGACGACATTTGTTAAGCGGGCGATGTAAGAGCATTATAAAGGTAAAGGGGAGGCGAGATGGGTTTGGAAATTGTACTTGAGTTTTGTTCCGTTTGTGTTGTAAAAATATCTCTAAGAGGTATATCTTTCTGGATATATGTGTTGGCTCTGAAAAGGGCCGTTTATGGAAAACGACTTGCGGTTTACATCCATGACTGGCTAGTAGTCAGAATCCGATGAGTATTCCGAATCGGATCCGGAAACGATTTCTACGGACTCGTCAAACATGTCTCTTCGTAGCTGGGCGACTTGGTCTGCTTTAACATAAGCATAGTCGTAGAACATGTTCCTTGCTCCTTCGACAACAGCTAGCTTCAGACGGAGATTATAGCGAAATGCTTTGTTGTTGTTCCGTTTCGCCATCTTGTAGCGCTTCTGCACTTCTCCAAGGCGTTGATTTAGCAGAACTATCTGGTCGCAGGCTTTTCGAAAGCATCGCTCAGCATCAGAAAGGCTGAAACGTTTATCGAGAGATTTAATTCTAGAAGGCATCTTGAACAGTTGTAGCTATTGCAAGACAATGATGCTGTGGAGAGAAGTTACGCATATTTATACATTGCATGTGTATGATAGAGAAGACAAGTCGAAGATGCCAGTGCCATTCTGACACACGAGAATGTAACAGTATGATGACTGAGATGACACTTAGCTGTTTGACACGGGTCGTTAAACAAACAACACCATGCGGTAATCGATAATCAATCACAGTACGCTACCTGATTAGATTAGCGAGTGTTTGCAACGGGTTTATGAGCGATCGCTAAATCACCCATGAAATAAATACGCAATTATTATATTGAGAAAACAATCAAACTCGTTGCATTTAATTTGAAAATGGAAACGAAACACACATAGGACAGAAAGCACAATGTCTAAGTTTTATATCTAACTTGATACATTATGCAAATCAAACATCTGTTACATTACTCGCTGAAATTATCCCTCTTCCCTGCACAGACATTTGAACGCCAAACAGGATTTAAATGAAATTAGAAAGCAAGCAGTTTGGATCCAAATCAGACAGCAACTAATTTTGACCCAATCTAACTGAACTTTACAATAATATCGATTCCGAACTAACAGCCATTTGTGTGCCAAACAACGGGACTTGGATGAAATTTGAAAGCAAGCAGTTCGGATCCAGATCAGACACTGGCTAAGTCTTGCATATGAGTTAGATTCAATATAATTGAACTTTACATTTGTATCGATATCCAAAAATAGTCATTTATGTGCCAATTATGATCTGAATAAAATTAGAAGGCAAGCAGTTTGGATCCAGATCCGATATTCAGTAAATTTTACATCTGAGTTGGATCCGATCTAACAGAACTTGTATTTATATCGATACTGAAAAGCAACCATCTAAGCGCCATTAAGGACTTTGATGAAATTTGCTGGCAATCAGTTTGGATCCAGATCAGAGACTGGACAAATTTTGAATTTGAGTTGGATCCAATATAGCTGAATTTCACATCTCTATCGATACCGGAAAACAGCCATGTGTGCGCCAATCAAGCATTGTTAAAGTTAGAAGGCAAACAGTTTGGATCCAGATCAGACATTGGGCAACATTAATTTTGCATCTGAGTTGGATCCAGTCTAATAACTTGAGATCCGTTCACTCTTTCTTCGTCACAGGTGAAAACGTGTTGAAAATATTTGCAAACAGTTTGGATCCAGATCCGAACTGTGTGACACTTTGGTTTGGTGTTTCAAAATATACTAAAGATTAGTACGCATTGAAACATGATGCAGATGATAACCTTAGAGGACGAAATATATATTGTAGCGAAAGGGTTTATAAAGAAGAGCTTGACGCATAAACTATGCAGACGACATTTGTTAAGCGGGCGATGTAAGAGCATTATAAAGGTAAATTGAGTTTTGTTCCGTTTGTGTTGTAAAAATATTTCTAAGAGGTATATCTTTCTGGATATATGTGTTGGCTCTGAAAAGGGCCGTTTATGGAAAACGACTTGCGGTTTACATCCATGACTGGCTAGTAGTCAGAATCCGATGAGTATTCCGAATCGGATTCGGAAACGATTTCTACGGACTCGTCAAACATGTCTCTTCGTAGCTGGGCGACTTGGTCTGCTTTAACATAAGCATAGTCGTAGAACATGTTCCTTGCTCCTTCGACAACAGCTAGCTTCAGACGGAGATTATAGCGAAATGCTTTGTTGTTGTTCCGTTTCGCCATCTTGTAGCGCTTCTGCACTTCTCCAAGGCGTTGATTTAGCAGAACTATCTGGTCGCAGGCTTTTCGAAAGCATCGCTCAGCATCAGAAAGGCTGAAACGTTTATCGAGAGATTTAATTCTAGAAGGCATCTTGAACAGTTGTAGCTATTGCAAGACAATGATGCTGTGGAGAGAAGTTACGCATATTTATACATTGCATGTGTATGATAGAGAAGACAAGTCGAAGATGCCAGTGCCATTCTGACACACGAGAATGTAACAGTATGATGACTGAGATGACACTTAGCTGTTTGACACGGGTCGTTAAACAAACAACACCATGCGGTAATCGATAATCAATCACAGTACGCTACCTGATTAGATTAGCGAGTGTTTGCAACGGGTTTATGAGCGATCGCTAAATCACTCATGAAATAAATACGCAATTATTATATTGAGAAAACAATCAAACTCGTTGCATTTAATTTGAAAATGGAAACGAAACACACATAGGACAGAAAGCACAATGTCTAAGTTTTATATCTAACTTGATACATTATGCAAATCAAACATCTGTTACATTACTCGCTGAAATTATCCCTCTTCCCTGCACAGACATTTGAACGCCAAACAGGATTTAAATGAAATTAGAAAGCAAGCATTTTGGATCCAAATCAGACAGCAACTAATTTTGACCCAATCTAACTGAACTTTACAATAATATCGATTCAGAACTAACAGCCATTTGTGTGCCAAACAACGGGACTTGGATGAAATTTGAAAGCAAGCAGTTCGGATCCAGATCAGACACTGGCTAAGTCTTGCATATGAGTTAGATTCGATATAATTGAACTTTACATTTGTATCGATATCCAAAATTAGTCATTTATGTGCCAATTATGATCTGAATAAAATTAGAAGGCAAGCAGTTTGGATCCAGATCCGATATTCAGTAAATTTTACATCTGAGTTGGATCCGATCTAACAGAACTTGTATTTATATCGATACTGAAAAGCAACCATCTAAGCGCCATTAAGGACTTTGATGAAATTTGCTGGCAATCAGTTTGGATCCAGATCAGAGACTGGACAAATTTTGAATTTGAGTTTGATCCAATATAGCTGAATTTCACATCTCTATCGATACCGGAAAACAGCCATGTGTGCGCCAATCAAGCATTGTTAAAGTTAGAAGGCAAACAGTTTGGATCCAGATCAGACATTGGGCAACATTAATTTTGCATCTGAGTTGGATCCAGTCTAATAACTTGAGATCCGTTCACTCTTTCTTCGTCACAGGTGAAAACGTGTTGAAAATATTTGCAAACAGTTTGGATCCAGATCCGAACTGTGTGACACTTTGGTTTGGTGTTTCAAAATATACTAAAGATTAGTACGCATTGAAACATGATGCAGATGATAACCTTAGAGGACGAAATATATATTGTAGCGAAAGGGTTTATAAAGAAGAGCTTGACGCATAAACTATGCAGACGACATTTGTTAAGCGGGCGATGTAAGAGCATTATAAAGGTAAAGGGGAGGCGAGATGGGTTTGGAAATTGTACTTGAGTTTTGTTCCGTTTGTGTTGTAAAAATATCTCTAAGAGGTATATCTTTCTGGATATATGTGTTGGCTCTGAAAAGGGCCGTTTATGGAAAACGACTTGCGGTTTACATCCATGACTGGCTAGTAGTCAGAATCCGATGAGTATTCCGAATCGGATCCGGAAACGATTTCTACGGACTCGTCAAACATGTCTCTTCGTAGCTGGGCGACTTGGTCTGCTTTAACATAAGCATAGTCGTAGAACATGTTCCTTGCTCCTTCGACAACAGCTAGCTTCAGACGGAGATTATAGCGAAATGCTTTGTTGTTGTTCCGTTTCGCCATCTTGTAGCGCTTCTGCACTTCTCCAAGGCGTTGATTTAGCAGAACTATCTGGTCGCAGGCTTTTCGAAAGCATCGCTCAGCATCAGAAAGGCTGAAACGTTTATCGAGAGATTTAATTCTAGAAGGCATCTTGAACAGTTGTAGCTATTGCAAGACAATGATGCTGTGGAGAGAAGTTACGCATATTTATACATTGCATGTGTATGATAGAGAAGACAAGTCGAAGATGCCAGTGCCATTCTGACACACGAGAATGTAACAGTATGATGACTGAGATGACACTTAGCTGTTTGACACGGGTCGTTAAACAAACAACACCATGCGGTAATCGATAATCAATCACAGTACGCTACCTGATTAGATTAGCGAGTGTTTGCAACGGGTTTATGAGCGATCGCTAAATCACCCATGAAATAAATACGCAATTATTATATTGAGAAAACAATCAAACTCGTTGCATTTAATTTGAAAATGGAAACGAAACACACATAGGACAGAAAGCACAATGTCTAAGTTTTATATCTAACTTGATACATTATGCAAATCAAACATCTGTTACATTACTCGCTGAAATTATCCCTCTTCCCTGCACAGACATTTGAACGCCAAACAGGATTTAAATGAAATTAGAAAGCAAGCATTTTGGATCCAAATCAGACAGCAACTAATTTTGACCCAATCTAACTGAACTTTACAATAATATCGATTCAGAACTAACAGCCATTTGTGTGCCAAACAACGGGACTTGGATGAAATTTGAAAGCAAGCAGTTCGGATCCAGATCAGACACTGGCTAAGTCTTGCATATGAGTTAGATTCGATATAATTGAACTTTACATTTGTATCGATATCCAAAAATAGTCATTTATGTGCCAATTATGATCTGAATAAAATTAGAAGGCAAGCAGTTTGGATCCAGATCCGATATTCAGTAAATTTTACATCTGAGTTGGATCCGATCTAACAGAACTTGTATTTATATCGATACTGAAAAGCAACCATCTAAGCGCCATTAAGGACTTTGATGAAATTTGCTGGCAATCAGTTTGGATCCAGATCAGAGACTGGACAAATTTTGAATTTGAGTTGGATCCAATATAGCTGAATTTCACATCTCTATCGATACCGGAAAACAGCCATGTGTGCGCCAATCAAGCATTGTTAAAGTTAGAAGGCAAACAGTTTGGATCCAGATCAGACATTGGGCAACATTAATTTTGCATCTGAGTTGGATCCAGTCTAATAACTTGAGATCCGTTCACTCTTTCTTCGTCACAGGTGAAAACGTGTTGAAAATATTTGCAAACAGTTTGGATCCAGATCCGAACTGTGTGACACTTTGGTTTGGTGTTTCAAAATATACTAAAGATTAGTACGCATTGAAACATGATGCAGATGATAACCTTAGAGGACGAAATATATATTGTAGTGAAAGGGTTTATAAAGAAGAGCTTGACGCATAAACTATGCAGACGACATTTGTTAAGCGGGCGATGTAAGAGCATTATAAAGGTAAAGGGGAGGCGAGATGGGTTTGGAAATTGTACTTGAGTTTTGTTCCGTTTGTGTTGTAAAAATATCTCTAAAAGGTATATCTTTCTGGATATATGTGTTGGCTCTGAAAAGGGCCGTTTATGGAAAACGACTTGCGGTTTACATCCATGACTGGCTAGTAGTCAGAATCCGATGAGTATTCCGAATCGGATCCGGAAACGATTTCTACGGACTCGTCAAACATGTCTCTTCGTAGCTGGGCGACTTGGTCTGCTTTAACATAAGCATAGTCGTAGAACATGTTCCTTGCTCCTTCGACAACAGCTAGCTTCAGACGGAGATTATAGCGAAATGCTTTGTTGTTGTTCCGTTTCGCCATCTTGTAGCGCTTCTGCACTTCTCCAAGGCGTTGATTTAGCAGAACTATCTGGTCGCAGGCTTTTCGAAAGCATCGCTCAGCATCAGAAAGGCTGAAACGTTTATCGAGAGATTTAATTCTAGAAGGCATCTTGAACAGTTGTAGCTATTGCAAGACAATGATGCTGTGGAGAGAAGTTACGCATATTTATACATTGCATGTGTATGATAGAGAAGACAAGTCGAAGATGCCAGTGCCATTCTGACACACGAGAATGTAACAGTATGATGACTGAGATGACACTTAGCTGTTTGACACGGGTCGTTAAACAAACAACACCATGCGGTAATCGATAATCAATCACAGTACGCTACCTGATTAGATTAGCGAGTGTTTGCAACGGGTTTATGAGCGATCGCTAAATCACCCATGAAATAAATACGCAATTATTATATTGAGAAAACAATCAAACTCGTTGCATTTAATTTGAAAATGGAAACGAAACACACATAGGACAGAAAGCACAATGTCTAAGTTTTATATCTAACTTGATACATTATGCAAATCAAACATCTGTTACATTACTCGCTGAAATTATCCCTCTTCCCTGCACAGACATTTGAACGCCAAACAGGATTTAAATGAAATTAGAAAGCAGGCATTTTGGATCCAAATCAGACAGCAACTAATTTTGACCCAATCTAACTGAACTTTACAATAATATCGATTCAGAACTAACAGCCATTTGTGTGCCAAACAACGGGACTTGGATGAAATTTGAAAGCAAGCAGTTCGGATCCAGATCAGACACTGGCTAAGTCTTGCATATGAGTTAGATTCGATATAATTGAACTTTACATTTGTATCGATATCCAAAAATAGTCATTTATGTGCCAATTATGATCTGAATAAAATTAGAAGGCAAGCAGTTTGGATCCAGTAAATTTTACATCTGAGTTGGATCCGATCTAACAGAACTTGTATTTATATCGATACTGAAAAGCAACCATCTAAGCGCCATTAAGGACTTTGATGAAATTTGCTGGCAATCAGTTTGGATCCAGATCAGAGACTGGACAAATTTTGAATTTGAGTTGGATCCAATATAGCTGAATTTCACATCTTTATCGATACCGGAAAACAGCCATGTGTGCGCCAATCAAGCATTGTTAAAGTTAGAAGGCAAACAGTTTGGATCCAGATCAGACATTGGGCAACATTAATTTTGCATCTGAGTTGGATCCAGTCTAATAACTTGAGATCCGTTCACTCTTTCTTCGTCACAGGTGAAAACGTGTTGAAAATATTTGCAAACAGTTTGGATCCAGATCCGAACTGTGTGACACTTTGGTTTGGTGTTTCAAAATATACTAAAGATTAGTACGCATTGAAACATGATGCAGATGATAACCTTAGAGGACGAAATATATATTGTAGCGAAAGGGTTTATAAAGAAGAGCTTGACGCATAAACTATGCAGACGACATTTGTTAAGCGGGCGATGTAAGAGCATTATAAAGGTAAAGGGGAGGCGAGATGGGTTTGGAAATTGTACTTGAGTTTTGTTCCGTTTGTGTTGTAAAAATATCTCTAAGAGGTATATCTTTCTGGATATATGTGTTGGCTCTGAAAAGGGCCGTTTATGGAAAACGACTTGCGGTTTACATCCATGACTGGCTAGTAGTCAGAATCCGATGAGTATTCCGAATCGGATCCGGAAACGATTTCTACGGACTCGTCAAACATGTCTCTTCGTAGCTGGGCGACTTGGTCTGCTTTAACATAAGCATAGTCGTAGAACATGTTCCTTGCTCCTTCGACAACAGCTAGCTTCAGACGGAGATTATAGCGAAATGCTTTGTTGTTGTTCCGTTTCGCCATCTTGTAGCGCTTCTGCACTTCTCCAAGGCGTTGATTTAGCAGAACTATCTGGTCGCAGGCTTTTCGAAAGCATCGCTCAGCATCAGAAAGGCTGAAACGTTTATCGAGAGATTTAATTCTAGAAGGCATCTTGAACAGTTGTAGCTATTGCAAGACAATGATGCTGTGGAGAGAAGTTACGCATATTTATACATTGCATGTGTATGATAGAGAAGACAAGTCGAAGATGCCAGTGCCATTCTGACACACGAGAATGTAACAGTATGATGACTGAGATGACACTTAGCTGTTTGACACGGGTCGTTAAACAAACAACACCATGCGGTAATCGATAATCAATCACAGTACGCTACCTGATTAGATTAGCGAGTGTTTGCAACGGGTTTATGAGCGATCGCTAAATCACCCATGAAATAAATACGCAATTATTATATTGAGAAAACAATCAAACTCGTTGCATTTAATTTGAAAATGGAAACGAAACACACATAGGACAGAAAGCACAATGTCTAAGTTTTATATCTAACTTGATACATTATGCAAATCAAACATCTGTTACATTACTCGCTGAAATTATCCCTCTTCCCTGCACAGACATTTGAACGCCAAACAGGATTTAAATGAAATTAGAAAGCAAGCATTTTGGATCCAAATCAGACAGCAACTAATTTTGACCCAATCTAACTGAACTTTACAATAATATCGATTCAGAACTAACAGCCATTTGTGTGCCAAACAACGGGACTTGGATGAAATTTGAAAGCAAGCAGTTCGGATCCAGATCAGACACTGGCTAAGTCTTGCATATGAGTTAGATTCGATATAATTGAACTTTACATTTGTATCGATATCCAAAAATAGTCATTTATGTGCCAATTATGATCTGAATAAAATTAGAAGGCAAGCAGTTTGGATCCAGATCCGATATTCAGTAAATTTTACATCTGAGTTGGATCCGATCTAACAGAACTTGTATTTATATCGATACTGAAAAGCAACCATCTAAGCGCCATTAAGGACTTTGATGAAATTTGCTGGCAATCAGTTTGGATCCAGATCAGAGACTGGACAAATTTTGAATTTGAGTTTGATCCAATATAGCTGAATTTCACATCTCTATCGATACCGGAAAACAGCCATGTGTGCGCCAATCAAGCATTGTTAAAGTTAGAAGGCAAACAGTTTGGATCCAGATCAGACATTGGGCAACATTAATTTTGCATCTGAGTTGGATCCAGTCTAATAACTTGAGATCCGTTCACTCTTTCTTCGTCACAGGTGAAAACGTGTTGAAAATATTTGCAAACAGTTTGGATCCAGATCCGAACTGTGTGACACTTTGGTTTGGTGTTTCAAAATATACTAAAGATTAGTACGCATTGAAACATGATGCAGATGATAACCTTAGAGGACGAAATATATATTGTAGCGAAAGGGTTTATAAAGAAGAGCTTGACGCATAAACTATGCAGACGACATTTGTTAAGCGGGCGATGTAAGAGCATTATAAAGGTAAAGGGGAGGCGAGATGGGTTTGGAAATTGTACTTGAGTTTTGTTCCGTTTGTGTTGTAAAAATATCTCTAAGAGGTATATCTTTCTGGATATATGTGTTGGCTCTGAAAAGGGCCGTTTATGGAAAACGACTTGCGGTTTACATCCATGACTGGCTAGTAGTCAGAATCCGATGAGTATTCCGAAACGATTTCTACGGACTCGTCAAACATGTCTCTTCGTAGCTGGGCGACTTGGTCTGCTTTAACATAAGCATAGTCGTAGAACATGTTCCTTGCTCCTTCGACAACAGCTAGCTTCAGACGGAGATTATAGCGAAATGCTTTGTTGTTGTTCCGTTTCGCCATCTTGTAGCGCTTCTGCACTTCTCCAAGGCGTTGATTTAGCAGAACTATCTGGTCGCAGGCTTTTCGAAAGCATCGCTCAGCATCAGAAAGGCTGAAACGTTTATCGAGAGATTTAATTCTAGAAGGCATCTTGAACAGTTGTAGCTATTGCAAGACAATGATGCTGTGGAGAGAAGTTACGCATATTTATACATTGCATGTGTATGATAGAGAAGACAAGTCGAAGATGCCAGTGCCATTCTGACACACGAGAATGTAACAGTATGATGACTGAGATGACACTTAGCTGTTTGACACGGGTCGTTAAACAAACAACACCATGCGGTAATCGATAATCAATCACAGTACGCTACCTGATTAGATTAGCGAGTGTTTGCAACGGGTTTATGAGCGATCGCTAAATCACCCATGAAATAAATACGCAATTATTATATTGAGAAAACAATCAAACTCGTTGCATTTAATTTGAAAATGGAAACGAAACACACATAGGACAGAAAGCACAATGTCTAAGTTTTATATCTAACTTGATACATTATGCAAATCAAACATCTGTTACATTACTCGCTGAAATTATCCCTCTTCCCTGCACAGACATTTGAACGCCAAACAGGATTTAAATGAAATTAGAAAGCAAGCATTTTGGATCCAAATCAGACAGCAACTAATTTTGACCCAATCTAACTGAACTTTACAATAATATCGATTCCGAACTAACAGCCATTTGTGTGCCAAACAACGGGACTTTGATGAAATTTGAAAGCAAGCAGCTCGTATCCAGATCAGACACTGGCTAAGTCTTGCATATGAGTTAGATTCGATATAATTGAACTTTACATTTGTATCGATATCCAAAATTAGTCATTTATGTGCCAATTATGATCTGAATAAAATTAGAAGGCAAGCAGTTTGGATCCAGATCCGATATTCAGTAAATTTTACATCTGAGTTGGATCCGATCTAACAGAACTTGTATTTATATCGATACTGAAAAGCAACCATCTAAGCGCCATTAAGGACTTTGATGAAATTTGCTGGCAATCAGTTTGGATCCAGATCAGAGACTGGACAAATTTTGAATTTGAGTTTGATCCAATATAGCTGAATTTCACATCTCTATCGATACCGGAAAACAGCCATGTGTGCGCCAATCAAGCATTGTTAAAGTTAGAAGGCAAACAGTTTGGATCCAGATCAGACATTGGGCAACATTAATTTTGCATCTGAGTTGGATCCAGTCTAATAACTTGAGATCCGTTCACTCTTTCTTCGTCACAGGTGAAAACGTGTTGAAAATATTTGCAAACAGTTTGGATCCAGATCCGAACTGTGTGACACTTTGGTTTGGTGTTTCAAAATATACTAAAGATTAGTACGCATTGAAACATGATGCAGATGATAACCTTAGAGGACGAAATATATATTGTAGCGAAAGGGTTTATAAAGAAGAGCTTGACGCATAAACTATGCAGACGACATTTGTTAAGCGGGCGATGTAAGAGCATTATAAAGGTAAAGGGGAGGCGAGATGGGTTTGGAAATTGTACTTGAGTTTTGTTCCGTTTGTGTTGTAAAAATATCTCTAAGAGGTATATCTTTCTGGATATATGTGTTGGCTCTGAAAAGGGCCGTTTATGGAAAACGACTTGCGGTTTACATCCATGACTGGCTAGTAGTCAGAATCCGATGAGTATTCCGAAACGATTTCTACGGACTCGTCAAACATGTCTCTTCGTAGCTGGGCGACTTGGTCTGCTTTAACATAAGCATAGTCGTAGAACATGTTCCTTGCTCCTTCGACAACAGCTAGCTTCAGACGGAGATTATAGCGAAATGCTTTGTTGTTGTTCCGTTTCGCCATCTTGTAGCGCTTCTGCACTTCTCCAAGGCGTTGATTTAGCAGAACTATCTGGTCGCAGGCTTTTCGAAAGCATCGCTCAGCATCAGAAAGGCTGAAACGTTTATCGAGAGATTTAATTCTAGAAGGCATCTTGAACAGTTGTAGCTATTGCAAGACAATGATGCTGTGGAGAGAAGTTACGCATATTTATACATTGCATGTGTATGATAGAGAAGACAAGTCGAAGATGCCAGTGCCATTCTGACACACGAGAATGTAACAGTATGATGACTGAGATGACACTTAGCTGTTTGACACGGGTCGTTAAACAAACAACACCATGCGGTAATCGATAATCAATCACAGTACGCTACCTGATTAGATTAGCGAGTGTTTGCAACGGGTTTATGAGCGATCGCTAAATCACCCATGAAATAAATACGCAATTATTATATTGAGAAAACAATCAAACTCGTTGCATTTAATTTGAAAATGGAAACGAAACACACATAGGACAGAAAGCACAATGTCTAAGTTTTATATCTAACTTGATACATTATGCAAATCAAACATCTGTTACATTACTCGCTGAAATTATCCCTCTTCCCTGCACAGACATTTGAACGCCAAACAGGATTTAAATGAAATTAGAAAGCAAGCAGTTTGGATCCAAATCAGACAGCAACTAATTTTGACCCAATCTAACTGAACTTTACAATAATATCGATTCCGAACTAACAGCCATTTGTGTGCCAAACAACGGGACTTGGATGAAATTTGAAAGCAAGCAGTTCGGATCCAGATCAGACACTGGCTAAGTCTTGCATATGAGTTAGATTCAATATAATTGAACTTTACATTTGTATCGATATCCAAAAATAGTCATTTATGTGCCAATTATGATCTGAATAAAATTAGAAGGCAAGCAGTTTGGATCCAGATCCGATATTCAGTAAATTTTACATCTGAGTTGGATCCGATCTAACAGAACTTGTATTTATATCGATACTGAAAAGCAACCATCTAAGCGCCATTAAGGACTTTGATGAAATTTGCTGGCAATCAGTTTGGATCCAGATCAGAGACTGGACAAATTTTGAATTTGAGTTTGATCCAATATAGCTGAATTTCACATCTCTATCGATACCGGAAAACAGCCATGTGTGCGCCAATCAAGCATTGTTAAAGTTAGAAGGCAAACAGTTTGGATCCAGATCAGACATTGGGCAACATTAATTTTGCATCTGAGTTGGATCCAGTCTAATAACTTGAGATCCGTTCACTCTTTCTTCGTCACAGGTGAAAACGTGTTGAAAATATTTGCAAACAGTTTGGATCCAGATCCGAACTGTGTGACACTTTGGTTTGGTGTTTCAAAATATACTAAAGATTAGTACGCATTGAAACATGATGCAGATGATAACCTTAGAGGACGAAATATATATTGTAGCGAAAGGGTTTATAAAGAAGAGCTTGACGCATAAACTATGCAGACGACATTTGTTAAGCGGGCGATGTAAGAGCATTATAAAGGTAAAGGGGAGGCGAGATGGGTTTGGAAATTGTACTTGAGTTTTGTTCCGTTTGTGTTGTAAAAATATTTCTAAGAGGTATATCTTTCTGGATATATGTGTTGGCTCTGAAAAGGGCCGTTTATGGAAAACGACTTGCGGTTTACATCCATGACTGGCTAGTAGTCAGAATCCGATGAGTATTCCGAATCGGATTCGGAAACGATTTCTACGGACTCGTCAAACATGTCTCTTCGTAGCTGGGCGACTTGGTCTGCTTTAACATAAGCATAGTCGTAGAACATGTTCCTTGCTCCTTCGACAACAGCTAGCTTCAGACGGAGATTATAGCGAAATGCTTTGTTGTTGTTCCGTTTCGCCATCTTGTAGCGCTTCTGCACTTCTCCAAGGCGTTGATTTAGCAGAACTATCTGGTCGCAGGCTTTTCGAAAGCATCGCTCAGCATCAGAAAGGCTGAAACGTTTATCGAGAGATTTAATTCTAGAAGGCATCTTGAACAGTTGTAGCTATTGCAAGACAATGATGCTGTGGAGAGAAGTTACGCATATTTATACATTGCATGTGTATGATAGAGAAGACAAGTCGAAGATGCCAGTGCCATTCTGACACACGAGAATGTAACAGTATGATGACTGAGATGACACTTAGCTGTTTGACACGGGTCGTTAAACAAACAACACCTTGCGGTAATCGATAATCAATCACAGTACGCTACCTGATTAGATTAGCGAGTGTTTGCAACGGGTTTATGAGCGATCGCTAAATCACCCATGAAATAAATACGCAATTATTATATTGAGAAAACAATCAAACTCGTTGCATTTAATTTGAAAATGGAAACGAAACACACATAGGACAGAAAGCACAATGTCTAAGTTTTATATCTAACTTGATACATTATGCAAATCAAACATCTGTTACATTACTCGCTGAAATTATCCCTCTTCCCTGCACAGACATTTGAACGCCAAACAGGATTTAAATGAAATTAGAAAGCAAGCATTTTGGATCCAAATCAGACAGCAACTAATTTTAACCCAATCTAACTGAACTTTACAATAATATCGATTCCGAACTAACAGCCATTTGTGTGCCAAACAACGGGACTTGGATGAACTTTGAAAGCAAGCAGTTCGGATCCAGATCAGACACTGGCTAAGTCTTGCATATGAGTTAGATTCGATATAATTGAACTTTACATTTGTATCGATATCCAAAAATAGTCATTTATGTGCCAATTATGATCTGAATAAAATTAGAAGGCAAGCAGTTTGGATCCAGATCCGATATTCAGTAAATTTTACATCTGAGTTGGATCCGATCTAACAGAACTTGTATTTATATCGATACTGAAAAGCAACCATCTAAGCGCCATTAAGGACTTTGATGAAATTTGCTGGCAATCAGTTTGGATCCAGATCAGAGACTGGACAAATTTTGAATTTGAGTTGGATCCAATGTAGCTGAATTTCACATCTCTATCGATACCGGAAAACAGCCATGTGTGCGCCAATCAAGCATTGTTAAAGTTAGAAGGCAAACAGTTTGGATCCAGATCAGACATTGGGCAACATTAATTTTGCATCTGAGTTGGATCCAGTCTAATAACTTGAGATCCGTTCACTCTTTCTTCGTCACAGGTGAAAACGTGTTGAAAATATTTGCAAACAGTTTGGATCCAGATCCGAACTGTGTGACACTTTGGTTTGGTGTTTCAAAATATACTAAAGATTAGTACGCATTGAAACATGATGCAGATGATAACCTTAGAGGACGAAATATATATTGTAGCGAAAGGGTTTATAAAGAAGAGCTTGACGCATAAACTATGCAGACGACATTTGTTAAGCGGGCGATGTAAGAGCATTATAAAGGTAAAGGGGAGGCGAGATGGGTTTGGAAATTGTACTTGAGTTTTGTTCCGTTTGTGTTGTAAAAATATCTCTAAGAGGTATATCTTTCTGGATATATGTGTTGGCTCTGAAAAGGGCCGTTTATGGAAAACGACTTGCGGTTTACATCCATGACTGGCTAGTAGTCAGAATCCGATGAGTATTCGGAAACGATTTCTACGGACTCGTCAAACATGTCTCTTCGTAGCTGGGCGACTTGGTCTGCTTTAACATAAGCATAGTCGTAGAACATGTTCCTTGCTCCTTCGACAACAGCTAGCTTCAGACGGAGATTATAGCGAAATGCTTTGTTGTTGTTCCGTTTCGCCATCTTGTAGCGCTTCTGCACTTCTCCAAGGCGTTGATTTAGCAGAACTATCTGGTCGCAGGCTTTTCGAAAGCATCGCTCAGCATCAGAAAGGCTGAAACGTTTATCGAGAGATTTAATTCTAGAAGGCATCTTGAACAGTTGTAGCTATTGCAAGACAATGATGCTGTGGAGAGAAGTTACGCATATTTATACATTGCATGTGTATGATAGAGAAGACAAGTCGAAGATGCCAGTGCCATTCTGACACACGAGAATGTAACAGTATGATGACTGAGATGACACTTAGCTGTTTGACACGGGTCGTTAAACAAACAACACCATGCGGTAATCGATAATCAATCACAGTACGCTACCTGATTAGATTAGCGAGTGTTTGCAACGGGTTTATGAGCGATCGCTAAATCACCCATGAAATAAATACGCAATTATTATATTGAGAAAACAATCAAACTCGTTGCATTTAATTTGAAAATGGAAACGAAACACACATAGGACAGAAAGCACAATGTCTAAGTTTTATATCTAACTTGATACATTATGCAAATCAAACATCTGTTACATTACTCGCTGAAATTATCCCTCTTCCCTGCACAGACATTTGAACGCCAAACAGGATTTAAATGAAATTAGAAAGCAAGCATTTTGGATCCAAATCAGACAGCAACTAATTTTGACCCAATCTAACTGAACTTTACAATAATATCGATTCCGAACTAACAGCCATTTGTGTGCCAAACAACGGGACTTTGATGAAATTTGAAAGCAAGCAGCTCGTATCCAGATCAGACACTGGCTAAGTCTTGCATATGAGTTAGATTCGATATAATTGAACTTTACATTTGTATCGATATCCAAAATTAGTCATTTATGTGCCAATTATGATCTGAATAAAATTAGAAGGCAAGCAGTTTGGATCCAGATCCGATATTCAGTAAATTTTACATCTGAGTTGGATCCGATCTAACAGAACTTGTATTTATATCGATACTGAAAAGCAACCATCTAAGCGCCATTAAGGACTTTGATGAAATTTGCTGGCAATCAGTTTGGATCCAGATCAGAGACTGGACAAATTTTGAATTTGAGTTTGATCCAATATAGCTGAATTTCACATCTCTATCGATACCGGAAAACAGCCATGTGTGCGCCAATCAAGCATTGTTAAAGTTAGAAGGCAAACAGTTTGGATCCAGATCAGACATTGGGCAACATTAATTTTGCATCTGAGTTGGATCCAGTCTAATAACTTGAGATCCGTTCACTCTTTCTTCGTCACAGGTGAAAACGTGTTGAAAATATTTGCAAACAGTTTGGATCCAGATCCGAACTGTGTGACACTTTGGTTTGGTGTTTCAAAATATACTAAAGATTAGTACGCATTGAAACATGATGCAGATGATAACCTTAGAGGACGAAATATATATTGTAGCGAAAGGGTTTATAAAGAAGAGCTTGACGCATAAACTATGCAGACGACATTTGTTAAGCGGGCGATGTAAGAGCATTATAAAGGTAAAGGGGAGGCGAGATGGGTTTGGAAATTGTACTTGAGTTTTGTTCCGTTTGTGTTGTAAAAATATCTCTAAGAGGTATATCTTTCTGGATATATGTGTTGGCTCTGAAAAGGGCCGTTTATGGAAAACGACTTGCGGTTTACATCCATGACTGGCTAGTAGTCAGAATCCGATGAGTATTCCGAAACGATTTCTACGGACTCGTCAAACATGTCTCTTCGTAGCTGGGCGACTTGGTCTGCTTTAACATAAGCATAGTCGTAGAACATGTTCCTTGCTCCTTCGACAACAGCTAGCTTCAGACGGAGATTATAGCGAAATGCTTTGTTGTTGTTCCGTTTCGCCATCTTGTAGCGCTTCTGCACTTCTCCAAGGCGTTGATTTAGCAGAACTATCTGGTCGCAGGCTTTTCGAAAGCATCGCTCAGCATCAGAAAGGCTGAAACGTTTATCGAGAGATTTAATTCTAGAAGGCATCTTGAACAGTTGTAGCTATTGCAAGACAATGATGCTGTGGAGAGAAGTTACGCATATTTATACATTGCATGTGTATGATAGAGAAGACAAGTCGAAGATGCCAGTGCCATTCTGACACACGAGAATGTAACAGTATGATGACTGAGATGACACTTAGCTGTTTGACACGGGTCGTTAAACAAACAACACCATGCGGTAATCGATAATCAATCACAGTACGCTACCTGATTAGATTAGCGAGTGTTTGCAACGGGTTTATGAGCGATCGCTAAATCACCCATGAAATAAATACGCAATTATTATATTGAGAAAACAATCAAACTCGTTGCATTTAATTTGAAAATGGAAACGAAACACACATAGGACAGAAAGCACAATGTCTAAGTTTTATATCTAACTTGATACATTATGCAAATCAAACATCTGTTACATTACTCGCTGAAATTATCCCTCTTCCCTGCACAGACATTTGAACGCCAAACAGGATTTAAATGAAATTAGAAAGCAAGCAGTTTGGATCCAAATCAGACAGCAACTAATTTTGACCCAATCTAACTGAACTTTACAATAATATCGATTCCGAACTAACAGCCATTTGTGTGCCAAACAACGGGACTTGGATGAAATTTGAAAGCAAGCAGTTCGGATCCAGATCAGACACTGGCTAAGTCTTGCATATGAGTTAGATTCAATATAATTGAACTTTACATTTGTATCGATATCCAAAAATAGTCATTTATGTGCCAATTATGATCTGAATAAAATTAGAAGGCAAGCAGTTTGGATCCAGATCCGATATTCAGTAAATTTTACATCTGAGTTGGATCCGATCTAACAGAACTTGTATTTATATCGATACTGAAAAGCAACCATCTAAGCGCCATTAAGGACTTTGATGAAATTTGCTGGCAATCAGTTTGGATCCAGATCAGAGACTGGACAAATTTTGAATTTGAGTTTGATCCAATATAGCTGAATTTCACATCTCTATCGATACCGGAAAACAGCCATGTGTGCGCCAATCAAGCATTGTTAAAGTTAGAAGGCAAACAGTTTGGATCCAGATCAGACATTGGGCAACATTAATTTTGCATCTGAGTTGGATCCAGTCTAATAACTTGAGATCCGTTCACTCTTTCTTCGTCACAGGTGAAAACGTGTTGAAAATATTTGCAAACAGTTTGGATCCAGATCCGAACTGTGTGACACTTTGGTTTGGTGTTTCAAAATATACTAAAGATTAGTACGCATTGAAACATGATGCAGATGATAACCTTAGAGGACGAAATATATATTGTAGCGAAAGGGTTTATAAAGAAGAGCTTGACGCATAAACTATGCAGACGACATTTGTTAAGCGGGCGATGTAAGAGCATTATAAAGGTAAAGGGGAGGCGAGATGGGTTTGGAAATTGTACTTGAGTTTTGTTCCGTTTGTGTTGTAAAAATATTTCTAAGAGGTATATCTTTCTGGATATATGTGTTGGCTCTGAAAAGGGCCGTTTATGGAAAACGACTTGCGGTTTACATCCATGACTGGCTAGTAGTCAGAATCCGATGAGTATTCCGAATCGGATTCGGAAACGATTTCTACGGACTCGTCAAACATGTCTCTTCGTAGCTGGGCGACTTGGTCTGCTTTAACATAAGCATAGTCGTAGAACATGTTCCTTGCTCCTTCGACAACAGCTAGCTTCAGACGGAGATTATAGCGAAATGCTTTGTTGTTGTTCCGTTTCGCCATCTTGTAGCGCTTCTGCACTTCTCCAAGGCGTTGATTTAGCAGAACTATCTGGTCGCAGGCTTTTCGAAAGCATCGCTCAGCATCAGAAAGGCTGAAACGTTTATCGAGAGATTTAATTCTAGAAGGCATCTTGAACAGTTGTAGCTATTGCAAGACAATGATGCTGTGGAGAGAAGTTACGCATATTTATACATTGCATGTGTATGATAGAGAAGACAAGTCGAAGATGCCAGTGCCATTCTGACACACGAGAATGTAACAGTATGATGACTGAGATGACACTTAGCTGTTTGACACGGGTCGTTAAACAAACAACACCTTGCGGTAATCGATAATCAATCACAGTACGCTACCTGATTAGATTAGCGAGTGTTTGCAACGGGTTTATGAGCGATCGCTAAATCACCCATGAAATAAATACGCAATTATTATATTGAGAAAACAATCAAACTCGTTGCATTTAATTTGAAAATGGAAACGAAACACACATAGGACAGAAAGCACAATGTCTAAGTTTTATATCTAACTTGATACATTATGCAAATCAAACATCTGTTACATTACTCGATGAAATTATCCCTCTTCCCTGCACAGACATTTGAACGCCAAACAGGATTTAAATGAAATTAGAAAGCAAGCATTTTGGATCCAAATCAGACAGCAACTAATTTTGACCCAATCTAACTGAACTTTACAATAATATCGATTCCGAACTAACAGCCATTTGTGTGCCAAACAACGGGACTTGGATGAACTTTGAAAGCAAGCAGTTCGGATCCAGATCAGACACTGGCTAAGTCTTGCATATGAGTTAGATTCGATATAATTGAACTTTACATTTGTATCGATATCCAAAAATAGTCATTTATGTGCCAATTATGATCTGAATAAAATTAGAAGGCAAGCAGTTTGGATCCAGATCCGATATTCAGTAAATTTTACATCTGAGTTGGATCCGATCTAACAGAACTTGTATTTATATCGATACTGAAAAGCAACCATCTAAGCGCCATTAAGGACTTTGATGAAATTTGCTGGCAATCAGTTTGGATCCAGATCAGAGACTGGACAAATTTTGAATTTGAGTTGGATCCAATATAGCTGAATTTCACATCTCTATCGATACCGGAAAACAGCCATGTGTGCGCCAATCAAGCATTGTTAAAGTTAGAAGGCAAACAGTTTGGATCCAGATCAGACATTGGGCAACATTAATTTTGCATCTGAGTTGGATCCAGTCTAATAACTTGAGATCCGTTCACTCTTTCTTCGTCACAGGTGAAAACGTGTTGAAAATATTTGCAAACAGTTTGGATCCAGATCCGAACTGTGTGACACTTTGGTTTGGTGTTTCAAAATATACTAAAGATTAGTACGCATTGAAACATGATGCAGATGATAACCTTAGAGGACGAAATATATATTGTAGCGAAAGGGTTTATAAAGAAGAGCTTGACGCATAAACTATGCAGACGACATTTGTTAAGCGGGCGATGTAAGAGCATTATAAAGGTAAAGGGGAGGCGAGATGGGTTTGGAAATTGTACTTGAGTTTTGTTCCGTTTGTGTTGTAAAAATATCTCTAAGAGGTATATCTTTCTGGATATATGTGTTGGCTCTGAAAAGGGCCGTTTATGGAAAACGACTTGCGGTTTACATCCATGACTGGCTAGTAGTCAGAATCCGATGAGTATTCCGAAACGATTTCTACGGACTCGTCAAACATGTCTCTTCGTAGCTGGGCGACTTGGTCTGCTTTAACATAAGCATAGTCGTAGAACATGTTCCTTGCTCCTTCGACAACAGCTAGCTTCAGACGGAGATTATAGCGAAATGCTTTGTTGTTGTTCCGTTTCGCCATCTTGTAGCGCTTCTGCACTTCTCCAAGGCGTTGATTTAGCAGAACTATCTGGTCGCAGGCTTTTCGAAAGCATCGCTCAGCATCAGAAAGGCTGAAACGTTTATCGAGAGATTTAATTCTAGAAGGCATCTTGAACAGTTGTAGCTATTGCAAGACAATGATGCTGTGGAGAGAAGTTACGCATATTTATACATTGCATGTGTATGATAGAGAAGACAAGTCGAAGATGCCAGTGCCATTCTGACACACGAGAATGTAACAGTATGATGACTGAGATGACACTTAGCTGTTTGACACGGGTCGTTAAACAAACAACACCATGCGGTAATCGATAATCAATCACAGTACGCTACCTGATTAGATTAGCGAGTGTTTGCAACGGGTTTATGAGCGATCGCTAAATCACCCATGAAATAAATACGCAATTATTATATTGAGAAAACAATCAAACTCGTTGCATTTAATTTGAAAATGGAAACGAAACACACATAGGACAGAAAGCACAATGTCTAAGTTTTATATCTAACTTGATACATTATGCAAATCAAACATCTGTTACATTACTCGCTGAAATTATCCCTCTTCCCTGCACAGACATTTGAACGCCAAACAGGATTTAAATGAAATTAGAAAGCAAGCAGTTTGGATCCAAATCAGACAGCAACTAATTTTGACCCAATCTAACTGAACTTTACAATAATATCGATTCCGAACTAACAGCCATTTGTGTGCCAAACAACGGGACTTGGATGAAATTTGAAAGCAAGCAGTTCGGATCCAGATCAGACACTGGCTAAGTCTTGCATATGAGTTAGATTCAATATAATTGAACTTTACATTTGTATCGATATCCAAAAATAGTCATTTATGTGCCAATTATGATCTGAATAAAATTAGAAGGCAAGCAGTTTGGATCCAGATCCGATATTCAGTAAATTTTACATCTGAGTTGGATCCGATCTAACAGAACTTGTATTTATATCGATACTGAAAAGCAACCATCTAAGCGCCATTAAGGACTTTGATGAAATTTGCTGGCAATCAGTTTGGATCCAGATCAGAGACTGGACAAATTTTGAATTTGAGTTTGATCCAATATAGCTGAATTTCACATCTCTATCGATACCGGAAAACAGCCATGTGTGCGCCAATCAAGCATTGTTAAAGTTAGAAGGCAAACAGTTTGGATCCAGATCAGACATTGGGCAACATTAATTTTGCATCTGAGTTGGATCCAGTCTAATAACTTGAGATCCGTTCACTCTTTCTTCGTCACAGGTGAAAACGTGTTGAAAATATTTGCAAACAGTTTGGATCCAGATCCGAACTGTGTGACACTTTGGTTTGGTGTTTCAAAATATACTAAAGATTAGTACGCATTGAAACATGATGCAGATGATAACCTTAGAGGACGAAATATATATTGTAGCGAAAGGGTTTATAAAGAAGAGCTTGACGCATAAACTATGCAGACGACATTTGTTAAGCGGGCGATGTAAGAGCATTATAAAGGTAAAGGGGAGGCGAGATGGGTTTGGAAATTGTACTTGAGTTTTGTTCCGTTTGTGTTGTAAAAATATCTCTAAGAGGTATATCTTTCTGGATATATGTGTTGGCTCTGAAAAGGACCGTTTATGGAAAACGACTTGCGGTTTACATCCATGACTGGCTAGTAGTCAGAATCCGATGAGTATTCCGAATCGGATCCGGAAACGATTTCTACGGACTCGTCAAACATGTCTCTTCGTAGCTGGGCGACTTGGTCTGCTTTAACATAAGCATAGTCGTAGAACATGTTCCTTGCTCCTTCGACAACAGCTAGCTTCAGACGGAGATTATAGCGAAATGCTTTGTTGTTGTTCCGTTTCGCCATCTTGTAGCGCTTCTGCACTTCTCCAAGGCGTTGATTTAGCAGAACTATCTGGTCGCAGGCTTTTCGAAAGCATCGCTCAGCATCAGAAAGGCTGAAACGTTTATCGAGAGATTTAATTCTAGAAGGCATCTTGAACAGTTGTAGCTATTGCAAGACAATGATGCTGTGGAGAGAAGTTACGCATATTTATACATTGCATGTGTATGATAGAGAAGACAAGTCGAAGATGCCAGTGCCATTCTGACACACGAGAATGTAACAGTATGATGACTGAGATGACACTTAGCTGTTTGACACGGGTCGTTAAACAAACAACACCATGCGGTAATCGATAATCAATCACAGTACGCTACCTGATTAGATTAGCGAGTGTTTGCAACGGGTTTATGAGCGATCGCTAAATCACCCATGAAATAAATACGCAATTATTATATTGAGAAAACAATCAAACTCGTTGCATTTAATTTGAAAATGGAAACGAAACACACATAGGACAGAAAGCACAATGTCTAAGTTTTATATCTAACTTGATACATTATGCGAATCAAACATCTGTTACATTACTCGCTGAAATTATCCCTCTTCCCTGCACAGACATTTGAACGCCAAACAGGATTTAAATGAAATTAGAAAGCAAGCATTTTGGATCCAAATCAGACAGCAACTAATTTTGACCCAATCTAACTGAACTTTACAATAATATCGATTCCGAACTAACAGCCATTTGTGTGCCAAACAACGGGACTTGGATGAAATTTGAAAGCAAGCAGTTCGGATCCAGATCAGACACTGGCTAAGTCTTGCATATGAGTTAGATTCAATATAATTGAACTTTACATTTGTATCGATATCCAAAAATAGTCATTTATGTGCCAATTATGATCTGAATAAAATTAGAAGGCAAGCAGTTTGGATCCAGATCCGATATTCAGTAAATTTTACATCTGAGTTGGATCCGATCTAACAGAACTTGTATTTATATCGATACTGAAAAGCAACCATCTAAGCGCCATTAAGGACTTTGATGAAATTTGCTGGCAATCAGTTTGGATCCAGATCAGAGACTGGACAAATTTTGAATTTGAGTTTGATCCAATATAGCTGAATTTCACATCTCTATCGATACCGGAAAACAGCCATGTGTGCGCCAATCAAGCATTGTTAAAGTTAGAAGGCAAACAGTTTGGATCCAGATCAGACATTGGGCAACATTAATTTTGCATCTGAGTTGGATCCAGTCTAATAACTTGAGATCCGTTCACTCTTTCTTCGTCACAGGTGAAAACGTGTTGAAAATATTTGCAAACAGTTTGGATCCAGATCCGAACTGTGTGACACTTTGGTTTGGTGTTTCAAAATATACTAAAGATTAGTACGCATTGAAACATGATGCAGATGATAACCTTAGAGGACGAAATATATATTGTAGCGAAAGGGTTTATAAAGAAGAGCTTGACGCATAAACTATGCAGACGACATTTGTTAAGCGGGCGATGTAAGAGCATTATAAAGGTAAAGGGGAGGCGAGATGGGTTTGGAAATTGTACTTGAGTTTTGTTCCGTTTGTGTTGTAAAAATATCTCTAAGAGGTATATCTTTCTGGATATATGTGTTGGCTCTGAAAAGGGCCGTTTATGGAAAACGACTTGCGGTTTACATCCATGACTGGCTAGTAGTCAGAATCCGATGAGTATTCCGAAACGATTTCTACGGACTCGTCAAACATGTCTCTTCGTAGCTGGGCGACTTGGTCTGCTTTAACATAAGCATAGTCGTAGAACATGTTCCTTGCTCCTTCGACAACAGCTAGCTTCAGACGGAGATTATAGCGAAATGCTTTGTTGTTGTTCCGTTTCGCCATCTTGTAGCGCTTCTGCACTTCTCCAAGGCGTTGATTTAGCAGAACTATCTGGTCGCAGGCTTTTCGAAAGCATCGCTCAGCATCAGAAAGGCTGAAACGTTTATCGAGAGATTTAATTCTAGAAGGCATCTTGAACAGTTGTAGCTATTGCAAGACAATGATGCTGTGGAGAGAAGTTACGCATATTTATACATTGCATGTGTATGATAGAGAAGACAAGTCGAAGATGCCAGTGCCATTCTGACACACGAGAATGTAACAGTATGATGACTGAGATGACACTTAGCTGTTTGACACGGGTCGTTAAACAAACAACACCATGCGGTAATCGATAATCAATCACAGTACGCTACCTGATTAGATTAGCGAGTGTTTGCAACGGGTTTATGAGCGATCGCTAAATCACCCATGAAATAAATACGCAATTATTATATTGAGAAAACAATCAAACTCGTTGCATTTAATTTGAAAATGGAAACGAAACACACATAGGACAGAAAGCACAATGTCTAAGTTTTATATCTAACTTGATACATTATGCAAATCAAACATCTGTTACATTACTCGCTGAAATTATCCCTCTTCCCTGCACAGACATTTGAACGCCAAACAGGATTTAAATGAAATTAGAAAGCAAGCAGTTTGGATCCAAATCAGACAGCAACTAATTTTGACCCAATCTAACTGAACTTTACAATAATATCGATTCCGAACTAACAGCCATTTGTGTGCCAAACAACGGGACTTGGATGAAATTTGAAAGCAAGCAGTTCGGATCCAGATCAGACACTGGCTAAGTCTTGCATATGAGTTAGATTCAATATAATTGAACTTTACATTTGTATCGATATCCAAAAATAGTCATTTATGTGCCAATTATGATCTGAATAAAATTAGAAGGCAAGCAGTTTGGATCCAGATCCGATATTCAGTAAATTTTACATCTGAGTTGGATCCGATCTAACAGAACTTGTATTTATATCGATACTGAAAAGCAACCATCTAAGCGCCATTAAGGACTTTGATGAAATTTGCTGGCAATCAGTTTGGATCCAGATCAGAGACTGGACAAATTTTGAATTTGAGTTGGATCCAATATAGCTGAATTTCACATCTCTATCGATACCGGAAAACAGCCATGTGTGCGCCAATCAAGCATTGTTAAAGTTAGAAGGCAAACAGTTTGGATCCAGATCAGACATTGGGCAACATTAATTTTGCATCTGAGTTGGATCCAGTCTAATAACTTGAGATCCGTTCACTCTTTCTTCGTCACAGGTGAAAACGTGTTGAAAATATTTGCAAACAGTTTGGATCCAGATCCGAACTGTGTGACACTTTGGTTTGGTGTTTCAAAATATACTAAAGATTAGTACGCATTGAAACATGATGCAGATGATAACCTTAGAGGACGAAATATATATTGTAGCGAAAGGGTTTATAAAGAAGAGCTTGACGCATAAACTATGCAGACGACATTTGTTAAGCGGGCGATGTAAGAGCATTATAAAGGTAAAGGGGAGGCGAGATGGGTTTGGAAATTGTACTTGAGTTTTGTTCCGTTTGTGTTGTAAAAATATTTCTAAGAGGTATATCTTTCTGGATATATGTGTTGGCTCTGAAAAGGGCCGTTTATGGAAAACGACTTGCGGTTTACATCCATGACTGGCTAGTAGTCAGAATCCGATGAGTATTCCGAATCGGATCCGGAAACGATTTCTACGGACTCGTCAAACATGTCTCTTCGTAGCTGGGCGACTTGGTCTGCTTTAACATAAGCATAGTCGTAGAACATGTTCCTTGCTCCTTCGACAACAGCTAGCTTCAGACGGAGATTATAGCGAAATGCTTTGTTGTTGTTCCGTTTCGCCATCTTGTAGCGCTTCTGCACTTCTCCAAGGCGTTGATTTAGCAGAACTATCTGGTCGCAGGCTTTTCGAAAGCATCGCTCAGCATCAGAAAGGCTGAAACGTTTATCGAGAGATTTAATTCTAGAAGGCATCTTGAACAGTTGTAGCTATTGCAAGACAATGATGCTGTGGAGAGAAGTTACGCATATTTATACATTGCATGTGTATGATAGAGAAGACAAGTCGAAGATGCCAGTGCCATTCTGACACACGAGAATGTAACAGTATGATGACTGAGATGACACTTAGCTGTTTGACACGGGTCGTTAAACAAACAACACCATGCGGTAATCGATAATCAATCACAGTACGCTACCTGATTAAATTAGCGAGTGTTTGCAACGGGTTTATGAGCGATCGCTAAATCACCCATGAAATAAATACGCAATTATTATATTGAGAAAACAATCAAACTCGTTGCATTTAATTTTAAAATGGAAACGAAACACACATAGGACAGAAAGCACAATGTCTAAGTTTTATATCTAACTTGATACATTATGCAAATCAAACATCTGTTACATTACTCGCTGAAATTATCCCTCTTCCCTGCACAGACATTTGAACGCCAAACAGGATTTAAATGAAATTAGAAAGCAAGCATTTTGGATCCAAATCAGACAGCAACTAATTTTGACCCAATCTAACTGAACTTTACAATAATATCGATTCCGAACTAACAGCCATTTGTGTGCCAAACAACGGGACTTGGATGAAATTTGAAAGCAAGCAGTTCGGATCCAGATCAGACACTGGCTAAGTCTTGCATATGAGTTGGATTCAATATAATTGAACTTTACATTTGTATCGATATCCAAAAATAGTCATTTATGTGCCAATTATGATCTGAATAAAATTAGAAGGCAAGCAGTTTGGATCCAGATCCGATATTCAGTAAATTTTACATCTGAGTTGGATCCGATCTAACAGAACTTGTATTTATATCGATACTGAAAAGCAACCATCTAAGCGCCATTAAGGACTTTGATGAAATTTGCTGGCAATCAGTTTGGATCCAGATCAGAGACTGGACAAATTTTGAATTTGAGTTGGATCCAATATAGCTGAATTTCACATCTCTATCGATACCGGAAAACAGCCATGTGTGCGCCAATCAAGCATTGTTAAAGTTAGAAGGCAAACAGTTTGGATCCAGATCAGACATTGGGCAACATTAATTTTGCATCTGAGTTGGATCCAGTCTAATAACTTGAGATCCGTTCACTCTTTCTTCGTCACAGGTGAAAACGTGTTGAAAATATTTGCAAACAGTTTGGATCCAGATCCGAACTGTGTGACACTTTGGTTTGGTGTTTCAAAATATACTAAAGATTAGTACGCATTGAAACATGATGCAGATGATAACCTTAGAGGACGAAATATATATTGTAGCGAAAGGGTTTATAAAGAAGAGCTTGACGCATAAACTATGCAGACGACATTTGTTAAGCGGGCGATGTAAGAGCATTATAAAGGTAAAGGGGAGGCGAGATGGGTTTGGAAATTGTACTTGAGTTTTGTTCCGTTTGTGTTGTAAAAATATCTCTAAGAGGTATATCTTTCTGGATATATGTGTTGGCTCTGAAAAGGGCCGTTTATGGAAAACGACTTGCGGTTTACATCCATGACTGGCTAGTAGTCAGAATCCGATGAGTATTCCGAATCGGATCCGGAAACGATTTCTACGGACTCGTCAAACATGTCTCTTCGTAGCTGGGCGACTTGGTCTGCTTTAACATAAGCATAGTCGTAGAACATGTTCCTTGCTCCTTCGACAACAGCTAGCTTCAGACGGAGATTATAGCGAAATGCTTTGTTGTTGTTCCGTTTCGCCATCTTGTAGCGCTTCTGCACTTCTCCAAGGCGTTGATTTAGCAGAACTATCTGGTCGCAGGCTTTTCGAAAGCATCGCTCAGCATCAGAAAGGCTGAAACGTTTATCGAGAGATTTAATTCTAGAAGGCATCTTGAACAGTTGTAGCTATTGCAAGACAATGATGCTGTGGAGAGAAGTTACGCATATTTATACATTGCATGTGTATGATAGAGAAGACAAGTCGAAGATGCCAGTGCCATTCTGACACACGAGAATGTAACAGTATGATGACTGAGATGACACTTAGCTGTTTGACACGGGTCGTTAAACAAACAACACCATGCGGTAATCGATAATCAATCACAGTACGCTACCTGATTAGATTAGCGAGTGTTTGCAACGGGTTTATGAGCGATCGCTAAATCACCCATGAAATAAATACGCAATTATTATATTGAGAAAACAATCAAACTCGTTGCATTTAATTTGAAAATGGAAACGAAACACGCATAGGACAGAAAGCACAATGTCTAAGTTTTATATCTAACTTGATACATTATGCAAATCAAACATCAGTTACATTACTCGCTGAAATTATCCCTCTTCCCTGCACAGACATTTGAACGCCAAACAGGATTTAAATGAAATTAGAAAGCAAGCATTTTGGATCCAAATCAGACAGCAACTAATTTTGACCCAATCTAACTGAACTTTACAATAATATCGATTCCGAACTAACAGCCATTTGTGTGCCAAACAACGGGACTTGGATGAAATTTGAAAGCAAGCAGTTCGGATCCAGATCAGACACTGGCTAAGTCTTGCATATGAGTTAGATTCAATATAATTGAACTTTACATTTGTATCGATATCCAAAAATAGTCATTTATGTGCCAATTATGATCTGAATAAAATTAGAAGGCAAGCAGTTTGGATCCAGATCCGATATTCAGTAAATTTTACATCTGAGTTGGATCCGATCTAACAGAACTTGTATTTATATCGATACTGAAAAGCAACCATCTAAGCGCCATTAAGGACTTTGATGAAATTTGCTGGCAATCAGTTTGGATCCAGATCAGAGACTGGACAAATTTTGAATTTGAGTTTGATCCAATATAGCTGAATTTCACATCTCTATCGATACCGGAAAACAGCCATGTGTGCGCCAATCAAGCATTGTTAAAGTTAGAAGGCAAACAGTTTGGATCCAGATCAGACATTGGGCAACATTAATTTTGCATCTGAGTTGGATCCAGTCTAATAACTTGAGATCCGTTCACTCTTTCTTCGTCACAGGTGAAAACGTGTTGAAAATATTTGCAAACAGTTTGGATCCAGATCCGAACTGTGTGACACTTTGGTTTGGTGTTTCAAAATATACTAAAGATTAGTACGCATTGAAACATGATGCAGATGATAACCTTAGAGGACGAAATATATATTGTAGCGAAAGGGTTTATAAAGAAGAGCTTGACGCATAAACTATGCAGACGACATTTGTTAAGCGGGCGATGTAAGAGCATTATAAAGGTAAAGGGGAGGCGAGATGGGTTTGGAAATTGTACTTGAGTTTTGTTCCGTTTGTGTTGTAAAAATATCTCTAAGAGGTATATCTTTCTGGATATATGTGTTGGCTCTGAAAAGGGCCGTTTATGGAAAACGACTTGCGGTTTACATCCATGACTGGCTAGTAGTCAGAATCCGATGAGTATTCCGAATCGGATCCGGAAACGATTTCTACGGACTCGTCAAACATGTCTCTTCGTAGCTGGGCGACTTGGTCTGCTTTAACATAAGCATAGTCGTAGAACATGTTCCTTGCTCCTTCGACAACAGCTAGCTTCAGACGGAGATTATAGCGAAATGCTTTGTTGTTGTTCCGTTTCGCCATCTTGTAGCGCTTCTGCACTTCTCCAAGGCGTTGATTTAGCAGAACTATCTGGTCGCAGGCTTTTCGAAAGCATCGCTCAGCATCAGAAAGGCTGAAACGTTTATCGAGAGATTTAATTCTAGAAGGCATCTTGAACAGTTGTAGCTATTGCAAGACAATGATGCTGTGGAGAGAAGTTACGCATATTTATACATTGCATGTGTATGATAGAGAAGACAAGTCGAAGATGCCAGTGCCATTCTGACACACGAGAATGTAACAGTATGATGACTGAGATGACACTTAGCTGTTTGACACGGGTCGTTAAACAAACAACACCATGCGGTAATCGATAATCAATCACAGTACGCTACCTGATTAGATTAGCGAGTGTTTGCAACGGGTTTATGAGCGATCGCTAAATCACCCATGAAATAAATACGCAATTATTATATTGAGAAAACAATCAAACTCGTTGCATTTAATTTTAAAATGGAAACGAAACACACATAGGACAGAAAGCACAATGTCTAAGTTTTATATCTAACTTGATACATTATGCAAATCAAACATCTGTTACATTACTCGCTGAAATTATCCCTCTTCCCTGCACAGACATTTGAACGCCAAACAGGATTTAAATGAAATTAGAAAGCAAGCATTTTGGATCCAAATCAGACAGCAACTAATTTTGACCCAATCTAACTGAACTTTACAATAATATCGATTCCGAACTAACAGCCATTTGTGTGCCAAACAACGGGACTTGGATGAAATTTGAAAGCAAGCAGTTCGGATCCAGATCAGACACTGGCTAAGTCTTGCATATGAGTTGGATTCAATATAATTGAACTTTACATTTGTATCGATATCCAAAAATAGTCATTTATGTGCCAATTATGATCTGAATAAAATTAGAAGGCAAGCAGTTTGGATCCAGATCCGATATTCAGTAAATTTTACATCTGAGTTGGATCCGATCTAACAGAACTTGTATTTATATCGATACTGAAAAGCAACCATCTAAGCGCCATTAAGGACTTTGATGAAATTTGCTGGCAATCAGTTTGGATCCAGATCAGAGACTGGACAAATTTTGAATTTGAGTTGGATCCAATATAGCTGAATTTCACATCTCTATCGATACCGGAAAACAGCCATGTGTGCGCCAATCAAGCATTGTTAAAGTTAGAAGGCAAACAGTTTGGATCCAGATCAGACATTGGGCAACATTAATTTTGCATCTGAGTTGGATCCAGTCTAATAACTTGAGATCCGTTCACTCTTTCTTCGTCACAGGTGAAAACGTGTTGAAAATATTTGCAAACAGTTTGGATCCAGATCCGAACTGTGTGACACTTTGGTTTGGTGTTTCAAAATATACTAAAGATTAGTACGCATTGAAACATGATGCAGATGATAACCTTAGAGGACGAAATATATATTGTAGCGAAAGGGTTTATAAAGAAGAGCTTGACGCATAAACTATGCAGACGACATTTGTTAAGCGGGCGATGTAAGAGCATTATAAAGGTAAAGGGGAGGCGAGATGGGTTTGGAAATTGTACTTGAGTTTTGTTCCGTTTGTGTTGTAAAAATATCTCTAAGAGGTATATCTTTCTGGATATATGTGTTGGCTCTGAAAAGGGCCGTTTATGGAAAACGACTTGCGGTTTACATCCATGACTGGCTAGTAGTCAGAATCCGATGAGTATTCCGAAACGATTTCTACGGACTCGTCAAACATGTCTCTTCGTAGCTGGGCGACTTGGTCTGCTTTAACATAAGCATAGTCGTAGAACATGTTCCTTGCTCCTTCGACAACAGCTAGCTTCAGACGGAGATTATAGCGAAATGCTTTGTTGTTGTTCCGTTTCGCCATCTTGTAGCGCTTCTGCACTTCTCCAAGGCGTTGATTTAGCAGAACTATCTGGTCGCAGGCTTTTCGAAAGCATCGCTCAGCATCAGAAAGGCTGAAACGTTTATCGAGAGATTTAATTCTAGAAGGCATCTTGAACAGTTGTAGCTATTGCAAGACAATGATGCTGTGGAGAGAAGTTACGCATATTTATACATTGCATGTGTATGATAGAGAAGACAAGTCGAAGATGCCAGTGCCATTCTGACACACGAGAATGTAACAGTATGATGACTGAGATGACACTTAGCTGTTTGACACGGGTCGTTAAACAAACAACACCATGCGGTAATCGATAATCAATCACAGTACGCTACCTGATTAGATTAGCGAGTGTTTGCAACGGGTTTATGAGCGATCGCTAAATCACCCATGAAATAAATACGCAATTATTATATTGAGAAAACAATCAAACTCGTTGCATTTAATTTTAAAATGGAAACGAAACACACATAGGACAGAAAGCACAATGTCTAAGTTTTATATCTAACTTGATACATTATGCAAATCAAACATCTGTTACATTACTCGCTGAAATTATCCCTCTTCCCTGCACAGACATTTGAACGCCAAACAGGATTTAAATGAAATTAGAAAGCAAGCATTTTGGATCCAAATCAGACAGCAACTAATTTTGACCCAATCTAACTGAACTTTACAATAATATCGATTCCGAACTAACAGCCATTTGTGTGCCAAACAACGGGACTTGGATGAAATTTGAAAGCAAGCAGTTCGGATCCAGATCAGACACTGGCTAAGTCTTGCATATGAGTTAGATTCAATATAATTGAACTTTACATTTGTATCGATATCCAAAAATAGTCATTTATGTGCCAATTATGATCTGAATAAAATTAGAAGGCAAGCAGTTTGGATCCAGATCCGATATTCAGTAAATTTTACATCTGAGTTGGATCCGATCTAACAGAACTTGTATTTATATCGATACTGAAAAGCAACCATCTAAGCGCCATTAAGGACTTTGATGAAATTTGCTGGCAATCAGTTTGGATCCAGATCAGAGACTGGACAAATTTTGAATTTGAGTTTGATCCAATATAGCTGAATTTCACATCTCTATCGATACCGGAAAACAGCCATGTGTGCGCCAATCAAGCATTGTTAAAGTTAGAAGGCAAACAGTTTGGATCCAGATCAGACATTGGGCAACATTAATTTTGCATCTGAGTTGGATCCAGTCTAATAACTTGAGATCCGTTCACTCTTTCTTCGTCACAGGTGAAAACGTGTTGAAAATATTTGCAAACAGTTTGGATCCAGATCCGAACTGTGTGACACTTTGGTTTGGTGTTTCAAAATATACTAAAGATTAGTACGCATTGAAACATGATGCAGATGATAACCTTAGAGGACGAAATATATATTGTAGCGAAAGGGTTTATAAAGAAGAGCTTGACGCATAAACTATGCAGACGACATTTGTTAAGCGGGCGATGTAAGAGCATTATAAAGGTAAAGGGGAGGCGAGATGGGTTTGGAAATTGTACTTGAGTTTTGTTCCGTTTGTGTTGTAGAAATATCTCTAAGAGGTATATCTTTCTGGTTATATGTGTTGGCTCTGAAAAGGGCCGTTTATGGAAAACGACTTGCGGTTTACATCCATGACTGGCTAGTAGTCAGAATCCGATGAGTATTCCGAATCGGATCCGGAAACGATTTCTACGGACTCGTCAAACATGTCTCTTCGTAGCTGGGCGACTTGGTCTGCTTTAACATAAGCATAGTCGTAGAACATGTTCCTTGCTCCTTCGACAACAGCTAGCTTCAGACGGAGATTATAGCGAAATGCTTTGTTGTTGTTCCGTTTCGCCATCTTGTAGCGCTTCTGCACTTCTCCAAGGCGTTGATTTAGCAGAACTATCTGGTCGCAGGCTTTTCGAAAGCATCGCTCAGCATCAGAAAGGCTGAAACGTTTATCGAGAGATTTAATTCTAGAAGGCATCTTGAACAGTTGTAGCTATTGCAAGACAATGATGCTGTGGAGAGAAGTTACGCATATTTATACATTGCATGTGTATGATAGAGAAGACAAGTCGAAGATGCCAGTGCCATTCTGACACACGACAATGTAACAGTATGATGACTGAGATGACACTTAGCTGTTTGACACGGGTCGTTAAACAAACAACACCATGCGGTAATCGATAATCAATCACAGTACGCTACCTGATTAGATTAGCGAGTGTTTGCAACGGGTTTATGAGCGATCGCTAAATCACCCATGAAATAAATACGCAATTATTATATTGAGAAAACAATCAAACTCGTTGCATTTAATTTGAAAATGGAAACGAAACACACATAGGACAGAAAGCACAATGTCTAAGTTTTATATCTAACTTGATACATTATGCAAATCAAACATCTGTTACATTACTCGCTGAAATTATCCCTCTTCCCTGCACAGACATTTGAACGCCAAACAGGATTTAAATGAAATTAGAAAGCAAGCATTTTGGATCCAAATCAGACAGCAACTAATTTTGACCCAATCTAACTGAACTTTACAATAATATCGATTCCGAACTAACAGCCATTTGTGTGCCAAACAACGGGACTTGGATGAAATTTGAAAGCAAGCAGTTCGGATCCAGATCAGACACTGGCTAAGTCTTGCATATGAGTTAGATTCAATATAATTGAACTTTACATTTGTATCGATATCCAAAAATAGTCATTTATGTGCCAATTATGATCTGAATAAAATTAGAAGGCAAGCAGTTTGGATCCAGATCCGATATTCAGTAAATTTTACATCTGAGTTGGATCCGATCTAACAGAACTTGTATTTATATCGATACTGAAAAGCAACCATCTAAGCGCCATTAAGGACTTTGATGAAATTTGCTGGCAATCAGTTTGGATCCAGATCAGAGACTGGACAAATTTTGAATTTGAGTTTGATCCAATATAGCTGAATTTCACAGCTCTATCGATACCGGAAAACAGCCATGTGTGCGCCAATCAAGCATTGTTAAAGTTAGAAGGCAAACAGTTTGGATCCAGATCAGACATTGGGCAACATTAATTTTGCATCTGAGTTGGATCCAGTCTAATAACTTGAGATCCGTTCACTCTTTCTTCGTCACAGGTGAAAACGTGTTGAAAATATTTGCAAACAGTTTGGATCCAGATCCGAACTGTGTGACACTTTGGTTTGGTGTTTCAAAATATACTAAAGATTAGTACGCATTGAAACATGATGCAGATGATAACCTTAGAGGACGAAATATATATTGTAGCGAAAGGGTTTATAAAGAAGAGCTTGACGCATAAACTATGCAGACGACATTTGTTAAGCGGGCGATGTAAGAGCATTATAAAGGTAAAGGGGAGGCGAGATGGGTTTGGAAATTGTACTTGAGTTTTGTTCCGTTTGTGTTGTAGAAATATCTCTAAGAGGTATATCTTTCTGGTTATATGTGTTGGCTCTGAAAAGGGCCGTTTATGGAAAACGACTTGCGGTTTACATCCATGACTGGCTAGTAGTCAGAATCCGATGAGTATTCCGAATCGGATCCGGAAACGATTTCTACGGACTCGTCAAACATGTCTCTTCGTAGCTGGGCGACTTGGTCTGCTTTAACATAAGCATAGTCGTAGAACATGTTCCTTGCTCCTTCGACAACAGCTAGCTTCAGACGGAGATTATAGCGAAATGCTTTGTTGTTGTTCCGTTTCGCCATCTTGTAGCGCTTCTGCACTTCTCCAAGGCGTTGATTTAGCAGAACTATCTGGTCGCAGGCTTTTCGAAAGCATCGCTCAGCATCAGAAAGGCTGAAACGTTTATCGAGAGATTTAATTCTAGAAGGCATCTTGAACAGTTGTAGCTATTGCAAGACAATGATGCTGTGGAGAGAAGTTACGCATATTTATACATTGCATGTGTATGATAGAGAAGACAAGTCGAAGATGCCAGTGCCATTCTGACACACGAGAATGTAACAGTATGATGACTGAGATGACACTTAGCTGTTTGACACGGGTCGTTAAACAAACAACACCATGCGGTAATCGATAATCAATCACAGTACGCTACCTGATTAGATTAGCGAGTGTTTGCAACGGGTTTATGAGCGATCGCTAAATCACCCATGAAATAAATACGCAATTATTATATTGAGAAAACAATCAAACTCGTTGCATTTAATTTGAAAATGGAAACGAAACACACATAGGACAGAAAGCACAATGTCTAAGTTTTATATCTAACTTGATACATTATGCAAATCAAACATCTGTTACATTACTCGCTGAAATTATCCCTCTTCCCTGCACAGACATTTGAACGCCAAACAGGATTTAAATGAAATTAGAAAGCAAGCATTTTGGATCCAAATCAGACAGCAACTAATTTTGACCCAATCTAACTGAACTTTACAATAATATCGATTCCGAACTAACAGCCATTTGTGTGCCAAACAACGGGACTTGGATGAAATTTGAAAGCAAGCAGTTCGGATCCAGATCAGACACTGGCTAAGTCTTGCATATGAGTTAGATTCAATATAATTGAACTTTACATTTGTATCGATATCCAAAAATAGTCATTTAT
This sequence comes from Azorinus chamasolen, assembly GCA_963576725.1. Taxonomy (NCBI): domain Eukaryota; kingdom Metazoa; phylum Mollusca; class Bivalvia; order Cardiida; family Solecurtidae; genus Azorinus; species Azorinus chamasolen. The sequence continues at coordinate 6,179,974 of OY755253.1, read as the reverse complement.
GTGCCAATTATGATCTGAATAAAATTAGAAGGCAAGCAGTTTGGATCCAGATCCGATATTCAGTAAATTTTACATCTGAGTTGGATCCGATCTAACAGAACTTGTATTTATATCGATACTGAAAAGCAACCATCTAAGCGCCATTAAGGACTTTGATGAAATTTGCTGGCAATCAGTTTGGATCCAGATCAGAGACTGGACAAATTTTGAATTTGAGTTTGATCCAATATAGCTGAATTTCACAGCTCTATCGATACCGGAAAACAGCCATGTGTGCGCCAATCAAGCATTGTTAAAGTTAGAAGGCAAACAGTTTGGATCCAGATCAGACATTGGGCAACATTAATTTTGCATCTGAGTTGGATCCAGTCTAATAACTTGAGATCCGTTCACTCTTTCTTCGTCACAGGTGAAAACGTGTTGAAAATATTTGCAAACAGTTTGGATCCAGATCCGAACTGTGTGACACTTTGGTTTGGTGTTTCAAAATATACTAAAGATTAGTACGCATTGAAACATGATGCAGATGATAACCTTAGAGGACGAAATATATATTGTAGCGAAAGGGTTTATAAAGAAGAGCTTGACGCATAAACTATGCAGACGACATTTGTTAAGCGGGCGATGTAAGAGCATTATAAAGGTAAAGGGGAGGCGAGATGGGTTTGGAAATTGTACTTGAGTTTTGTTCCGTTTGTGTTGTAAAAATATCTCTAAGAGGTATATCTTTCTGGATATATGTGTTGGCTCTGAAAAGGACCGTTTATGGAAAACGACTTGCGGTTTACATCCATGACTGGCTAGTAGTCAGAATCCGATGAGTATTCCGAATCGGATCCGGAAACGATTTCTACGGACTCGTCAAACATGTCTCTTCGTAGCTGGGCGACTTGGTCTGCTTTAACATAAGCATAGTCGTAGAACATGTTCCTTGCTCCTTCGACAACAGCTAGCTTCAGACGGAGATTATAGCGAAATGCTTTGTTGTTGTTCCGTTTCGCCATCTTGTAGCGCTTCTGCACTTCTCCAAGGCGTTGATTTAGCAGAACTATCTGGTCGCAGGCTTTTCGAAAGCATCGCTCAGCATCAGAAAGGCTGAAACGTTTATCGAGAGATTTAATTCTAGAAGGCATCTTGAACAGTTGTAGCTATTGCAAGACAATGATGCTGTGGAGAGAAGTTACGCATATTTATACATTGCATGTGTATGATAGAGAAGACAAGTCGAAGATGCCAGTGCCATTCTGACACACGAGAATGTAACAGTATGATGACTGAGATGACACTTAGCTGTTTGACACGGGTCGTTAAACAAACAACACCATGCGGTAATCGATAATCAATCACAGTACGCTACCTGATTAGATTAGCGAGTGTTTGCAACGGGTTTATGAGCGATCGCTAAATCACCCATGAAATAAATACGCAATTATTATATTGAGAAAACAATCAAACTCGTTGCATTTAATTTGAAAATGGAAACGAAACACACATAGGACAGAAAGCACAATGTCTAAGTTTTATATCTAACTTGATACATTATGCGAATCAAACATCTGTTACATTACTCGCTGAAATTATCCCTCTTCCCTGCACAGACATTTGAACGCCAAACAGGATTTAAATGAAATTAGAAAGCAAGCATTTTGGATCCAAATCAGACAGCAACTAATTTTGACCCAATCTAACTGAACTTTACAATAATATCGATTCCGAACTAACAGCCATTTGTGTGCCAAACAACGGGACTTGGATGAAATTTGAAAGCAAGCAGTTCGGATCCAGATCAGACACTGGCTAAGTCTTGCATATGAGTTAGATTCAATATAATTGAACTTTACATTTGTATCGATATCCAAAAATAGTCATTTATGTGCCAATTATGATCTGAATAAAATTAGAAGGCAAGCAGTTTGGATCCAGATCCGATATTCAGTAAATTTTACATCTGAGTTGGATCCGATCTAACAGAACTTGTATTTATATCGATACTGAAAAGCAACCATCTAAGCGCCATTAAGGACTTTGATGAAATTTGCTGGCAATCAGTTTGGATCCAGATCAGAGACTGGACAAATTTTGAATTTGAGTTGGATCCAATATAGCTGAATTTCACATCTCTATCGATACCGGAAAACAGCCATGTGTGCGCCAATCAAGCATTGTTAAAGTTAGAAGGCAAACAGTTTGGATCCAGATCAGACATTGGGCAACATTAATTTTGCATCTGAGTTGGATCCAGTCTAATAACTTGAGATCCGTTCACTCTTTCTTCGTCACAGGTGAAAACGTGTTGAAAATATTTGCAAACAGTTTGGATCCAGATCCGAACTGTGTGACACTTTGGTTTGGTGTTTCAAAATATACTAAAGATTAGTACGCATTGAAACATGATGCAGATGATAACCTTAGAGGACGAAATATATATTGTAGCGAAAGGGTTTATAAAGAAGAGCTTGACGCATAAACTATGCAGACGACATTTGTTAAGCGGGCGATGTAAGAGCATTATAAAGGTAAAGGGGAGGCGAGATGGGTTTGGAAATTGTACTTGAGTTTTGTTCCGTTTGTGTTGTAGAAATATCTCTAAGAGGTATATCTTTCTGGTTATATGTGTTGGCTCTGAAAAGGGCCGTTTATGGAAAACGACTTGCGGTTTACATCCATGACTGGCTAGTAGTCAGAATCCGATGAGTATTCCGAATCGGATCCGGAAACGATTTCTACGGACTCGTCAAACATGTCTCTTCGTAGCTGGGCGACTTGGTCTGCTTTAACATAAGCATAGTCGTAGAACATGTTCCTTGCTCCTTCGACAACAGCTAGCTTCAGACGGAGATTATAGCGAAATGCTTTGTTGTTGTTCCGTTTCGCCATCTTGTAGCGCTTCTGCACTTCTCCAAGGCGTTGATTTAGCAGAACTATCTGGTCGCAGGCTTTTCGAAAGCATCGCTCAGCATCAGAAAGGCTGAAACGTTTATCGAGAGATTTAATTCTAGAAGGCATCTTGAACAGTTGTAGCTATTGCAAGACAATGATGCTGTGGAGAGAAGTTACGCATATTTATACATTGCATGTGTATGATAGAGAAGACAAGTCGAAGATGCCAGTGCCATTCTGACACACGAGAATGTAACAGTATGATGACTGAGATGACACTTAGCTGTTTGACACGGGTCGTTAAACAAACAACACCATGCGGTAATCGATAATCAATCACAGTACGCTACCTGATTAGATTAGCGAGTGTTTGCAACGGGTTTATGAGCGATCGCTAAATCACCCATGAAATAAATACGCAATTATTATATTGAGAAAACAATCAAACTCGTTGCATTTAATTTGAAAATGGAAACGAAACACACATAGGACAGAAAGCACAATGTCTAAGTTTTATATCTAACTTGATACATTTTGCAAATCAAACATCTGTTACATTACTCGCTGAAATTATCCCTCTTCCCTGCACAGACATTTGAACGCCAAACAGGATTTAAATGAAATTAGAAAGCAAGCATTTTGGATCCAAATCAGACAGCAACTAATTTTGACCCAATCTAACTGAACTTTACAATAATATCGATTCCGAACTAACAGCCATTTGTGTGCCAAACAACGGGACTTGGATGAAATTTGAAAGCAAGCAGTTCGGATCCAGATCAGACACTGGCTAAGTCTTGCATATGAGTTAGATTCAATATAATTGAACTTTACATTTGTATCGATATCCAAAAATAGTCATTTATGTGCCAATTATGATCTGAATAAAATTAGAAGGCAAGCAGTTTGGATCCAGATCCGATATTCAGTAAATTTTACATCTGAGTTGGATCCGATCTAACAGAACTTGTATTTATATCGATACTGAAAAGCAACCATCTAAGCGCCATTAAGGACTTTGATGAAATTTGCTGGCAATCAGTTTGGATCCAGATCAGAGACTGGACAAATTTTGAATTTGAGTTGGATCCAATATAGCTGAATTTCACATCTCTATCGATACCGGAAAACAGCCATGTGTGCGCCAATCAAGCATTGTTAAAGTTAGAAGGCAAACAGTTTGGATCCAGATCAGACATTGGGCAACATTAATTTTGCATCTGAGTTGGATCCAGTCTAATAACTTGAGATCCGTTCACTCTTTCTTCGTCACAGGTGAAAACGTGTTGAAAATATTTGCAAACAGTTTGGATCCAGATCCGAACTGTGTGACACTTTGGTTTGGTGTTTCAAAATATACTAAAGATTAGTACGCATTGAAACATGATGCAGATGATAACCTTAGAGGACGAAATATATATTGTAACGAAAGGGTTTATAAAGAAGAGCTTGACGCATAAACTATGCAGACGACATTTGTTAAGCGGGCGATGTAAGAGCATTATAAAGGTAAAGGGGAGGCGAGATGGGTTTGGAAATTGTACTTGAGTTTTGTTCCGTTTGTGTTGTAAAAATATCTCTAAGAGGTATATCTTTCTGGATATATGTGTTGGCTCTGAAAAGGGCCGTTTATGGAAAACGACTTGCGGTTTACATCCATGACTGGCTAGTAGTCAGAATCCGATGAGTATTCCGAATCGGATTCGGAAACGATTTCTACGGACTCGTCAAACATGTCTCTTCGTAGCTGGGCGACTTGGTCTGCTTTAACATAAGCATAGTCGTAGAACATGTTCCTTGCTCCTTCGACAACAGCTAGCTTCAGACGGAGATTATAGCGAAATGCTTTGTTGTTGTTCCGTTTCGCCATCTTGTAGCGCTTCTGCACTTCTCCAAGGCGTTGATTTAGCAGAACTATCTGGTCGCAGGCTTTTCGAAAGCATCGCTCAGCATCAGAAAGGCTGAAACGTTTATCGAGAGATTTAATTCTAGAAGGCATCTTGAACAGTTGTAGCTATTGCAAGACAATGATGCTGTGGAGAGAAGTTACGCATATTTATACATTGCATGTGTATGATAGAGAAGACAAGTCGAAGATGCCAGTGCCATTCTGACACACGAGAATGTAACAGTATGATGACTGAGATGACACTTAGCTGTTTGACACGGGTCGTTAAACAAACAACACCATGCGGTAATCGATAATCAATCACAGTACGCTACCTGATTAGATTAGCGAGTGTTTGCAACGGGTTTATGAGCGATCGCTAAATCACCCATGAAATAAATACGCAATTATTATATTGAGAAAACAATCAAACTCGTTGCATTTAATTTTAAAATGGAAACGAAACACACATAGGACAGAAAGCACAATGTCTAAGTTTTATATCTAACTTGATACATTATGCGAATCAAACATCTGTTACATTACTCGCTGAAATAATCCCTCTTCCCTGCACAGACATTTGAACGCCAAACAGGATTTAAATGAAATTAGAAAGCAAGCATTTTGGATCCAAATCAGACAGCAACTAATTTTGACCCAATCTAACTGAACTTTACAATAATATCGATTCCGAACTAACAGCCATTTGTGTGCCAAACAACGGGACTTGGATGAAATTTGAAAGCAAGCAGTTCGGATCCAAATCAGACACTGGCTAAGTCTTGCATATGAGTTAGATTCAATGTAATTGAACTTTACATTTGTATCGATATCCAAAAATAGTCATTTATGTGCCCAATTATGATCTGAATAAAATTAGAAGGCAAGCAGTTTGGATCCAGATCCGATATTCAGTAAATTTTACATCTGAGTTGGATCCGATCTAACAGAACTTGTATTTATATCGATACTGAAAAGCAACCATCTAAGCGCCATTAAGGACTTTGATGAAATTTGCTGGCAATCAGTTTGGATCCAGATCAGAGACTGGACAAATTTTGAATTTGAGTTGGATCCAATATAGCTGAATTTCACATCTCTATCGATACCGGAAAACAGCCATGTGTGCGCCAATCAAGCATTGTTAAAGTTAGAAGGCAAACAGTTTGGATCCAGATCAGACATTGGGCAACATTAATTTTGCATCTGAGTTGGATCCAGTCTAATAACTTGAGATCCGTTCACTCTTTCTTCGTCACAGGTGAAAACGTGTTGAAAATATTTGCAAACAGTTTGGATCCAGATCCGAACTGTGTGACACTTTGGTTTGGTGTTTCAAAATATACTAAAGATTAGTACGCATTGAAACATGATGCAGATGATAACCTTAGAGGACGAAATATATATTGTAGCGAAAGGGTTTATAAAGAAGAGCTTGACGCATAAACTATGCAGACGACATTTGTTAAGCGGGCGATGTAAGAGCATTATAAAGGTAAAGGGGAGGCGAGATGGGTTTGGAAATTGTACTTGAGTTTTGTTCCGTTTGTGTTGTAAAAATATTTCTAAGAGGTATATCTTTCTGGATATATGTGTTGGCTCTGAAAAGGGCCGTTTATGGAAAACGACTTGCGGTTTACATCCATGACTGGCTAGTAGTCAGAATCCGATGAGTATTCCGAATCGGATTCGGAAACGATTTCTACGGACTCGTCAAACATGTCTCTTCGTAGCTGGGCGACTTGGTCTGCTTTAACATAAGCATAGTCGTAGAACATGTTCCTTGCTCCTTCGACAACAGCTAGCTTCAGACGGAGATTATAGCGAAATGCTTTGTTGTTGTTCCGTTTCGCCATCTTGTAGCGCTTCTGCACTTCTCCAAGGCGTTGATTTAGCAGAACTATCTGGTCGCAGGCTTTTCGAAAGCATCGCTCAGCATCAGAAAGGCTGAAACGTTTATCGAGAGATTTAATCCTAGAAGGCATCTTGAACAGTTGTAGCTATTGCAAGACAATGATGCTGTGGAGAGAAGTTACGCATATTTATACATTGCATGTGTATGATAGAGAAGACAAGTCGAAGATGCCAGTGCCATTCTGACACACGAGAATGTAACAGTATGATGACTGAGATGACACTTAGCTGTTTGACACGGGTCGTTAAACAAACAACACCATGCGGTAATCGATAATCAATCACAGTACGCTACCTGATTAGATTAGCGAGTGTTTGCAACGGGTTTATGAGCGATCGCTAAATCACCCATGAAATAAATACGCAATTATTATATTGAGAAAACAATCAAACTCGTTGCATTTAATTTTAAAATGGAAACGAAACACACATAGGACAGAAAGCACAATGTCTAAGTTTTATATATAACTTTTTACATTATGCAAATCAAACATCTGTTACATTACTCGCTGAAATTATCCCTCTTCCCTGCACAGACATTTGAACGCCAAACAGGATTTAAATGAAATATGAAAGCAAGCATTTTGGATCCAAATCAGACAGCAACTAATTTTGACCCAATCTAACTGAACTTTACAATAATATCGATTCCGAACTAACAGCCATTTGTGTGCCAAACAACGGGACTTGGATGAAATTTGAAAGCAAGCAGTTCGGATCCAGATCAGACACTGGCTAAGTCTTGCATATGAGTTAGATTCAATATAATTGAACTTTACATTTGTATCGATATCCAAAAATAGTCATTTATGTGCCAATTATGATCTGAACAAAATTAGAAGGCAAGCAGTTTGGATCCAGATCCGATATTCAGTAAATTTTACATCTGAGTTGGATCCGATCTAACAGAACTTGTATTTATATCGATACTGAAAAGCAACCATCTAAGCGCCATTAAGGACTTTGATGAAATTTGCTGGCAATCAGTTTGGATCCAGATCAGAGACTGGACAAATTTTGAATTTGAGTTGGATCCAATATAGCTGAATTTCACAGCTCTATCGATACCGGAAAACAGCCATGTGTGCGCCAATCAAGCATTGTTAAAGTTAGAAGGCAAACAGTTTGGATCCAGATCAGACATTGGGCAACATTAATTTTGCATCTGAGTTGGATCCAGTCTAATAACTTGAGATCCGTTCACTCTTTCTTCGTCACAGGTGAAAACGTGTTGAAAATATTTTCAAACAGTTTGGATCCAGATCCGAACTGTGTGACACTTTGGTTTGGTGTTTCAAAATATACTAAAGATTAGTACGCATTGAAACATGATGCAGATGATAACCTTAGAGGACGAAATATATATTGTAGCGAAAGGGTTTATAAAGAAGAGCTTGACGCATAAACTATGCAGACGACATTTGTTAAGCGGGCGATGTAAGAGCATTATAAAGGTAAAGGGGAGGCGAGATGGGTTTGGAAATTGTACTTGAGTTTTGTTCCGTTTGTGTTGTAAAAATATCTCTAAGAGGTATATCTTTCTGGATATATGTGTTGGCTCTGAAAAGGGCCGTTTATGGAAAACGACTTGCGGTTTACATCCATGACTGGCTAGTAGTCAGAATCCGATGAGTATTCCGAATCGGATCCGGAAACGATTTCCACGGACTCGTCAAACATGTCTCTTCGTAGCTGGGCGACTTGGTCTGCTTTAACATAAGCATAGTCGTAGAACATGTTCCTTGCTCCTTCGACAACAGCTAGCTTCAGACGGAGATTATAGCGAAATGCTTTGTTGTTGTTCCGTTTCGCCATCTTGTAGCGCTTCTGCACTTCTCCAAGGCGTTGATTTAGCAGAACTATCTGGTCGCAGGCTTTTCGAAAGCATCGCTCAGCATCAGAAAGGCTGAAACGTTTATCGAGAGATTTAATTCTAGAAGGCATCTTGAACAGTTGTAGCTATTGCAAGACAATGATGCTGTGGAGAGAAGTTACGCATATTTATACATTGCATGTGTATGATAGAGAAGACAAGTCGAAGATGCCAGTGCCATTCTGACACACGAGAATGTAACAGTATGATGACTGAGATGACACTTAGCTGTTTGACACGGGTCGTTAAACAAACAACACCATGCGGTAATCGATAATCAATCACAGTACGCTACCTGATTAGATTAGCGAGTGTTTGCAACGGGTTTATGAGCGATCGCTAAATCACCCAAGAAATAAATACGCAATTATTATATTGAGAAAACAATCAAACTCGTTGCATTTAATTTTAAAATGGAAACGAAACACACATAGGACAGAAAGCACAATGTCTAAGTTTTATATCTAACTTGATACATTATGCAAATCAAACATCTGTTACATTACTCGCTGAAATTATCCCTCTTCCCTGCACAGACATTTGAACGCCAAACAGGATTTAAATGAAATTAGAAAGCAAGCATTTTGGATCCAAATCAGACAGCAACTAATTTTGACCCAATCTAACTGAACTTTACAATAATATCGATTCCGAACTAACAGCCATTTGTGTGCCAAACAACGGGACTTGGATGAAATTTGAAAGCAAGCAGTTCGGATCCAAATCAGACACTGGCTAAGTCTTGCATATGAGTTAGATTCAATGTAATTGAACTTTACATTTGTATCGATATCCAAAAATAGTCATTTATGTGCCAATTATGATCTGAATAAAATTAGAAGGCAAGCAGTTTGGATCCAGATCCGACATTCAGTAAATTTTACATCTGAGTTGGATCCGATCTAACAGAACTTGTATTTATATCGATACTGAAAAGCAACCATCTAAGCGCCATTAAGGACTTTGATGAAATTTGCTGGCAATCAGTTTGGATCCAGATCAGAGACTGGACAAATTTTGAATTTGAGTTGGATCCAATATAGCTGAATTTCACATCTCTATCGATACCGGAAAACAGCCATGTGTGCGCCAATCAAGCATTGTTAAAGTTAGAAGGCAAACAGTTTGGATCCAGATCAGACATTGGGCAACATTAATTTTGCATCTGAGTTGGATACAGTCTAATAACTTGAGATCCGTTCACTCTTTCTTCGTCACAGGTGAAAACGTGTTGAAAATATTTGCAAACAGTTTGGATCCAGATCCGAACTGTGTGACACTTTGGTTTGGTGTTTCAAAATATACTAAAGATTAGTACGCATTGAAACATGATGCAGATGATAACCTTAGAGGACGAAATATATATTGTAACGAAAGGGTTTATAAAGCAGAGCTTGACGCATAAACTATGCAGACGACATTTGTTAAGCGGGCGATGTAAGAGCATTATAAAGGTAAAGGGGAGGCGAGATGGGTTTGGAAATTGTACTTGAGTTTTGTTCCGTTTGTGTTGTAAAAATATTTCTAAGAGGTATATCTTTCTGGATATATGTGTTGGCTCTGAAAAGGGCCGTTTATGGAAAACGACTTGCGGTTTACATCCATGACTGGCTAGTAGTCAGAATCCGATGAGTATTCCGAATCGGATCCGGAAACGATTTCTACGGACTCGTCAAACATGTCTCTTCGTAGCTGGGCGACTTGGTCTGCTTTAACATAAGCATAGTCGTAGAACATGTTCCTTGCTCCTTCGACAACAGCTAGCTTCAGACGGAGATTATAGCGAAATGCTTTGTTGTTGTTCCGTTTCGCCATCTTGTAGCGCTTCTGCACTTCTCCAAGGCGTTGATTTGGAGGCAGTACACAATAAGGTACCGAATATGCGAATTGGCCCCGGTCAAATTCCTTAATCTAAGGTAAATGCTAAGTTTAAAGGTGGTTCAGACTATAATAGAAAATACTGAAGCATGTTATGCATGAAAATCCAACTTTTGGACATGTTTTAATGAAAATAAGCACCAAGGTCATGACCTTTGCAAGTGATTTGTTTTGAGTTAGGTGGAAAATTCGAAACTAAAGGACTCTGCTTAAATGGTAGGGAAAAAGAGTGAAATTTTGGGTAGGGTCAAACACATGGAAAATGTGAAAGAACGAGATGGTTACCTCATATTTTTAACTTTATTTGCTGATAGTAGTGGGTCTGGGGAAGCAGGAAACAGGAAACAGTTTGCGCTAAGGCATTGAGGCGCCAATGGCTTATGCAATTTTTTGTCGGAAAAACATGTTTTCGGGCTTTTTTTAATGAATTTTGGCGACCAGTACAAATTGAAAAATTAGTCAAAATTTTGTTTGAATACATGTTTACTATGATTTCTTGTAGCATTTTCCATCCTTCTGGGGCTTGTTTCTGGAGCTGGGGTCTTTATTTGTTCCAGGTGTGTTTGAAAGGGACAGAATTACAGTGAAACAGTGGATGGGGGTGTCTAGCTCGGCTGAAATTGACAATCTTCTGTGTACTGCCCCCTTAAAAAATTAAAAGGAAAAATTATTTTTTTTCAGTTGACCCTAAATGAGTAGATTTACTGTTTTTCAGACTTTGTAATCAACTTCTGGTCGGAAAATGTTATTTTTGGTGTATTTCTTACAATTAGGTAAAAATTACAGGGACCTAAACAGGGGAGGTAATTACGGCTGTGACTAATGGCAGATTTTCTCAGGTTTGTTATTGTTAAAAATTTACTTCGAAATGGGTGTAAATTGAATTTTTTAAGCAGTCTGTTGGCCGTAATGATACTAAAGTGTCAAACAGAGGATAATAGAGGTAAATTTACCTTTAAAAATGAATTTTCAGGTGCTGAATAGCCCTTCGAGCACATGGCAAGTGAGTTTTTCTCCAAACCTCCTAGCTGGCAGCTTATTGAACAACAGTCTACTGCATTGCACACAAAATCACGCATATTTGGTCACTGTGAGCTTTGGACAGGTCAGATAGACAGATATGGTTATGGTGTTCACCGCATTTCTGTACACAGCAAGCGTATAAAAGTCCACGTACACAGACTGGCATACTTCATTTCCTCTTCAAAAACACTAGATCCAAATTTGCATGTCTCTCATTTGTGTCACAATAAGCTATGCATAATACCCACACACCTTTCCTATGAGCCTGCCAGTGTCAATAATTCAAGAAAAACATGTGTCCTGAATGGTGAATGTACCGGTCACAGGGGTTATGCACATTGTCTGCTGTCCGCGGTAATAGTTTGCTTGAAGTTCGACATTAGTTCTGTGTGCGTTACTTTTGTTTGTTTGTTTTGATTTTGTTACACAGATAGGCCATAATTGTGGTCACTGGCACTGTGAGAAGCTACATTATCTGCACTGTATAAGGAGCTTTTAAATAAAGTTACATTGGCCCTCCTCTTCCTTAGGTAATATCGCACTTGCTTATATTTGGTAGATGACTTTCTCTTTGAATGCAGCTCCCTGAGTCTGTCTTTCCGCATCATTGCTCTGTACATTGGGGCGTCGGTTTTAATTTTTGTTCCAGCCGCTTCGGCTAAGCGTATGGTAGCACGGCCTGGACCCAATGATTTCGAATGGGCTGCGGAATGAACCAGGCCTGTAAAATTGCGGCTATAACAAGATGACTTAGGCGCGTGATTGAAAACAAATGAATTAAGGCTTTCGCACATATTGGTGTTGTACATTCTGCACACTTCTTTCAGTCCAGTCACAGCAAATACACAGTTTATCTTATTTTGTACAGATTGTAGGTCAGCACTGTTAAGCTCCAAATGCGCCCCATATGGTAAATGACTGGTGCTGTATGTCGGTTCGGGACTGACGCAGACTGTCGATTTACGGCAACAATCTTGGTGTTGTCCAGAAAAGCACTTTAGCACATTCTCTACAGCATCGGTGCTGGTCTGAATGAACTGTGAGTCTGTCATTCGGCGACGTTTAAGATTGTTGAACTCGAGTCGTAGTCTTGCCCGAATGCCCGAAGCCAGCTTGCGGTGGTAAATAGACTTGTCATAGAGCTTCGGAATGCTTTTTAGGTTTGCGGCACGTATATTCTTCTCGAGCGTTCTAAGCCTATGGACTAAGCATTTAAAGTGAGTGGCTCTTGGTCTCCTTCTTTCATCATAGTAGTCCCTAATTGCTTTTGCAGCTTGCGTACTGGCATCTGTAGTTATAGAGCGCACTGTAAGGCGTCCGGCATCATCAACCTTTTGTAGTGACTGATGTAGTAATGCGCGTTCACTTGAAGCAATCGATGAGTCACTTTTGTAGTTTTTAGTGCAATTCTCATGTGAACAGCCATGTCTTTTGCAGTGCTTATTTGCAGTACTCAGTGCAATAGGAAGCTTCTGGGTCGTTGAGTGCTCGATTAAAAACCCAAAGCTCTGCATTGCCTTTTCACTTCCGCCCTGTGGCCGGCTTGTGTATGCCACATCAAACTGGACGTCAGCGGACGTCTCGGTTCCTGCCATCTGTGAGACCTTTGCAACGTATTCCTGGTTTTTCAGCATTTGCTCTTCATTTAGTTCAGTTACAGTGTTACTCAGTTTGTTCAATTTTTTCTGCATGGTTGTATGGCTTGGAGGCTTAATATTCAAGCATGCTAGAACATTGGAAACATCTTCAAGTCCAACTTTGGATTTCATGACAGATAGGACTACAGTCTCATTCAAAACTCCACCCAATGGTCCTTTATGCTGTTTAACTGTTTCTGTCATTGGAAGAAGAGGTGATTTGTATTTGCAAAATTGACACTGCACTGTTAGAAATACACATAGTCCCATCCTCTTTTGTATTTTAACATGCATTTGTGGGTTACTGCACACTGTTTTATGTACATCCTGCACAAGCTCTGCCATTTTTCCTACATTAACAATAATATTTTCCTCGTTTACGCCTTCGCCACTGATATTTTTTTCCTTTCTTTCAGGTATTGGCCTCAGATTCAAGCTAGTTCCAGTTAAACTGTGATCCCTAGGTGTGTTACTGGCCATATAGTCTATATCAAGCGCTTCTTGTGGAGTTGGCCTCAAGATCCGTTGTGTCGTCTCGGAACAGACGGCTCCAGATATTTCATGTTCAGGTAATTCTTCTCTCAAAGACGGTGTATTTTTCCTCCAATTTTTTTTGAACTGGGTGCCCTTCTTCTTTTGGTTGTTATTACAACTCATTCTATATTTTTTCGGGTTGGTTTCCATTGTAGCAGTCAGTTATTGTGAAAATTCAAGTAACTGTGTGCACTTCTCTAAGTATCCACAAGGAATGGAGTTTTTAAACACTGCAGTGTGTCTAAATGGGCTATTAGTCAATGCCAGATCAGCTTGGGTCATTGTTTGGAGGCTAATCTTGTTTATATAGTATCAGATTACACGGCCAACAGACATGTGGTGGGCAGTTTTTTAGTTGGAAGGAAAATTTTAGCTTTTATAAAGTGTATACAAGCAAATCTGTGTGAATTATCTCCCTTACACTGGAAGCTAATTTTGTAAACATTGCCTAGAATAGACCTAAACAGCTTTTTGTGATGAATTTTTACTTGACTGTGTAGGGAGATAATTAAAAAACAGTAAAAGAGCTTTGAAAATGATAAGAAGCTTGAGTTTGGTTCTCTAAAGATAGAAATTTCATGAAAACATTGCCTCGGACGACCCCGAAAATGCTATTTTGCATCTAATTTCAGTCTTTTTTAAAGTAAAAACACATGTTGTAAAGTTTTTACAGGTAATACAGCTATCCAGGAGTTGATTATAGGACAAAACAGTCTGATTTAAGCATCAGCAGGAAAAATTTAAGACATCTCCTAGGGGTACTATGGAGTATGAAATAGTGTGAAAATTCAGTTAAAAATGCACTTTTACACATGTTAGGGAAATGCTGGAAACAGCCTACAGGGGCCTTCAGCAAACAATGTTTGGTGATATTTTTATTGAAATATGTCCAAATAACTAGGAGAATGTTTTTTAGATGGAGTTTCCAACATTTTCTGCTTCTTTAAGGAGGCAGTACACAATAAGGTACCGAATATGCGAATTGGCCCCGGTCAAATTCCTTAATCTAAGGTAAATGCTAAGTTTAAAGGTGGTTCAGACTATAATAGAAAATACTGAAGCATGTTATGCATGAAAATCCAACTTTTGGACATGTTTTAATGAAAATAAGCACCAAGGTCATGACCTTTGCAAGTGATTTGTTTTGAGTTAGGTGGAAAATTCGAAACTAAAGGACTCTGCTTAAATGGTAGGGAAAAAGAGTGAAATTTTGGGTAGGGTCAAACACATGGAAAATGTGAAAGAACGAGATGGTTACCTCATATTTTTAACTTTATTTGCTGATAGTAGTGGGTCTGGGGAAGCAGGAAACAGGAAACAGTTTGCGCTAAGGCATTGAGGCGCCAATGGCTTATGCAATTTTTTGTCGGAAAAACATGTTTTCGGGCTTTTTTTAATGAATTTTGGCGACCAGTACAAATTGAAAAATTAGTCAAAATTTTGTTTGAATACATGTTTACTATGATTTCTTGTAGCATTTTCCATCCTTCTGGGGCTTGTTTCTGGAGCTGGGGTCTTTATTTGTTCCAGGTGTGTTTGAAAGGGACAGAATTACAGTGAAACAGTGGATGGGGGTGTCTAGCTCGGCTGAAATTGACAATCTTCTGTGTACTGCCCCCTTAAAAAATTAAAAGGAAAAATTATTTTTTTTCAGTTGACCCTAAATGAGTAGATTTACTGTTTTTCAGACTTTGTAATCAACTTCTGGTCGGAAAATGTTATTTTTGGTGTATTTCTTACAATTAGGTAAAAATTACAGGGACCTAAACAGGGGAGGTAATTACGGCTGTGACTAATGGCAGATTTTCTCAGGTTTGTTATTGTTAAAAATTTACTTCGAAATGGGTGTAAATTGAATTTTTTAAGCAGTCTGTTGGCCGTAATGATACTAAAGTGTCAAACAGAGGATAATAGAGGTAAATTTACCTTTAAAAATGAATTTTCAGGTGCTGAATAGCCCTTCGAGCACATGGCAAGTGAGTTTTTCTCCAAACCTCCTAGCTGGCAGCTTATTGAACAACAGTCTACTGCATTGCACACAAAATCACGCATATTTGGTCACTGTGAGCTTTGGACAGGTCAGATAGACAGATATGGTTATGGTGTTCACCGCATTTCTGTACACAGCAAGCGTATAAAAGTCCACGTACACAGACTGGCATACTTCATTTCCTCTTCAAAAACACTAGATCCAAATTTGCATGTCTCTCATTTGTGTCACAATAAGCTATGCATAATACCCACACACCTTTCCTATGAGCCTGCCAGTGTCAATAATTCAAGAAAAACATGTGTCCTGAATGGTGAATGTACCGGTCACAGGGGTTATGCACATTGTCTGCTGTCCGCGGTAATAGTTTGCTTGAAGTTCGACATTAGTTCTGTGTGCGTTACTTTTGTTTGTTTGTTTTGATTTTGTTACACAGATAGGCCATAATTGTGGTCACTGGCACTGTGAGAAGCTACATTATCTGCACTGTATAAGGAGCTTTTAAATAAAGTTACATTGGCCCTCCTCTTCCTTAGGTAATATCGCACTTGCTTATATTTGGTAGATGACTTTCTCTTTGAATGCAGCTCCCTGAGTCTGTCTTTCCGCATCATTGCTCTGTACATTGGGGCGTCGGTTTTAATTTTTGTTCCAGCCGCTTCGGCTAAGCGTATGGTAGCACGGCCTGGACCCAATGATTTCGAATGGGCTGCGGAATGAACCAGGCCTGTAAAATTGCGGCTATAACAAGATGACTTAGGCGCGTGATTGAAAACAAATGAATTAAGGCTTTCGCACATATTGGTGTTGTACATTCTGCACACTTCTTTCAGTCCAGTCACAGCAAATACACAGTTTATCTTATTTTGTACAGATTGTAGGTCAGCACTGTTAAGCTCCAAATGCGCCCCATATGGTAAATGACTGGTGCTGTATGTCGGTTCGGGACTGACGCAGACTGTCGATTTACGGCAACAATCTTGGTGTTGTCCAGAAAAGCACTTTAGCACATTCTCTACAGCATCGGTGCTGGTCTGAATGAACTGTGAGTCTGTCATTCGGCGACGTTTAAGATTGTTGAACTCGAGTCGTAGTCTTGCCCGAATGCCCGAAGCCAGCTTGCGGTGGTAAATAGACTTGTCATAGAGCTTCGGAATGCTTTTTAGGTTTGCGGCACGTATATTCTTCTCGAGCGTTCTAAGCCTATGGACTAAGCATTTAAAGTGAGTGGCTCTTGGTCTCCTTCTTTCATCATAGTAGTCCCTAATTGCTTTTGCAGCTTGCGTACTGGCATCTGTAGTTATAGAGCGCACTGTAAGGCGTCCGGCATCATCAACCTTTTGTAGTGACTGATGTAGTAATGCGCGTTCACTTGAAGCAATCGATGAGTCACTTTTGTAGTTTTTAGTGCAATTCTCATGTGAACAGCCATGTCTTTTGCAGTGCTTATTTGCAGTACTCAGTGCAATAGGAAGCTTCTGGGTCGTTGAGTGCTCGATTAAAAACCCAAAGCTCTGCATTGCCTTTTCACTTCCGCCCTGTGGCCGGCTTGTGTATGCCACATCAAACTGGACGTCAGCGGACGTCTCGGTTCCTGCCATCTGTGAGACCTTTGCAACGTATTCCTGGTTTTTCAGCATTTGCTCTTCATTTAGTTCAGTTACAGTGTTACTCAGTTTGTTCAATTTTTTCTGCATGGTTGTATGGCTTGGAGGCTTAATATTCAAGCATGCTAGAACATTGGAAACATCTTCAAGTCCAACTTTGGATTTCATGACAGATAGGACTACAGTCTCATTCAAAACTCCACCCAATGGTCCTTTATGCTGTTTAACTGTTTCTGTCATTGGAAGAAGAGGTGATTTGTATTTGCAAAATTGACACTGCACTGTTAGAAATACACATAGTCCCATCCTCTTTTGTATTTTAACATGCATTTGTGGGTTACTGCACACTGTTTTATGTACATCCTGCACAAGCTCTGCCATTTTTCCTACATTAACAATAATATTTTCCTCGTTTACGCCTTCGCCACTGATATTTTTTTCCTTTCTTTCAGGTATTGGCCTCAGATTCAAGCTAGTTCCAGTTAAACTGTGATCCCTAGGTGTGTTACTGGCCATATAGTCTATATCAAGCGCTTCTTGTGGAGTTGGCCTCAAGATCCGTTGTGTCGTCTCGGAACAGACGGCTCCAGATATTTCATGTTCAGGTAATTCTTCTCTCAAAGACGGTGTATTTTTCCTCCAATTTTTTTTGAACTGGGTGCCCTTCTTCTTTTGGTTGTTATTACAACTCATTCTATATTTTTTCGGGTTGGTTTCCATTGTAGCAGTCAGTTATTGTGAAAATTCAAGTAACTGTGTGCACTTCTCTAAGTATCCACAAGGAATGGAGTTTTTAAACACTGCAGTGTGTCTAAATGGGCTATTAGTCAATGCCAGATCAGCTTGGGTCATTGTTTGGAGGCTAATCTTGTTTATATAGTATCAGATTACACGGCCAACAGACATGTGGTGGGCAGTTTTTTAGTTGGAAGGAAAATTTTAGCTTTTATAAAGTGTATACAAGCAAATCTGTGTGAATTATCTCCCTTACACTGGAAGCTAATTTTGTAAACATTGCCTAGAATAGACCTAAACAGCTTTTTGTGATGAATTTTTACTTGACTGTGTAGGGAGATAATTAAAAAACAGTAAAAGAGCTTTGAAAATGATAAGAAGCTTGAGTTTGGTTCTCTAAAGATAGAAATTTCATGAAAACATTGCCTCGGACGACCCCGAAAATGCTATTTTGCATCTAATTTCAGTCTTTTTTAAAGTAAAAACACATGTTGTAAAGTTTTTACAGGTAATACAGCTATCCAGGAGTTGATTATAGGACAAAACAGTCTGATTTAAGCATCAGCAGGAAAAATTTAAGACATCTCCTAGGGGTACTATGGAGTATGAAATAGTGTGAAAATTCAGTTAAAAATGCACTTTTACACATGTTAGGGAAATGCTGGAAACAGCCTACAGGGGCCTTCAGCAAACAATGTTTGGTGATATTTTTATTGAAATATGTCCAAATAACTAGGAGAATGTTTTTTAGATGGAGTTTCCAACATTTTCTGCTTCTTTAAGGAGGCAGTACACAATAAGGTACCGAATATGCGAATTGGCCCCGGTCAAATTCCTTAATCTAAGGTAAATGCTAAGTTTAAAGGTGGTTCAGACTATAATAGAAAATACTGAAGCATGTTATGCATGAAAATCCAACTTTTGGACATGTTTTAATGAAAATAAGCACCAAGGTCATGACCTTTGCAAGTGATTTGTTTTGAGTTAGGTGGAAAATTCGAAACTAAAGGACTCTGCTTAAATGGTAGGGAAAAAGAGTGAAATTTTGGGTAGGGTCAAACACATGGAAAATGTGAAAGAACGAGATGGTTACCTCATATTTTTAACTTTATTTGCTGATAGTAGTGGGTCTGGGGAAGCAGGAAACAGGAAACAGTTTGCGCTAAGGCATTGAGGCGCCAATGGCTTATGCAATTTTTTGTCGGAAAAACATGTTTTCGGGCTTTTTTTAATGAATTTTGGCGACCAGTACAAATTGAAAAATTAGTCAAAATTTTGTTTGAATACATGTTTACTATGATTTCTTGTAGCATTTTCCATCCTTCTGGGGCTTGTTTCTGGAGCTGGGGTCTTTATTTGTTCCAGGTGTGTTTGAAAGGGACAGAATTACAGTGAAACAGTGGATGGGGGTGTCTAGCTCGGCTGAAATTGACAATCTTCTGTGTACTGCCCCCTTAAAAAATTAAAAGGAAAAATTATTTTTTTTCAGTTGACCCTAAATGAGTAGATTTACTGTTTTTCAGACTTTGTAATCAACTTCTGGTCGGAAAATGTTATTTTTGGTGTATTTCTTACAATTAGGTAAAAATTACAGGGACCTAAACAGGGGAGGTAATTACGGCTGTGACTAATGGCAGATTTTCTCAGGTTTGTTATTGTTAAAAATTTACTTCGAAATGGGTGTAAATTGAATTTTTTAAGCAGTCTGTTGGCCGTAATGATACTAAAGTGTCAAACAGAGGATAATAGAGGTAAATTTACCTTTAAAAATGAATTTTCAGGTGCTGAATAGCCCTTCGAGCACATGGCAAGTGAGTTTTTCTCCAAACCTCCTAGCTGGCAGCTTATTGAACAACAGTCTACTGCATTGCACACAAAATCACGCATATTTGGTCACTGTGAGCTTTGGACAGGTCAGATAGACAGATATGGTTATGGTGTTCACCGCATTTCTGTACACAGCAAGCGTATAAAAGTCCACGTACACAGACTGGCATACTTCATTTCCTCTTCAAAAACACTAGATCCAAATTTGCATGTCTCTCATTTGTGTCACAATAAGCTATGCATAATACCCACACACCTTTCCTATGAGCCTGCCAGTGTCAATAATTCAAGAAAAACATGTGTCCTGAATGGTGAATGTACCGGTCACAGGGGTTATGCACATTGTCTGCTGTCCGCGGTAATAGTTTGCTTGAAGTTCGACATTAGTTCTGTGTGCGTTACTTTTGTTTGTTTGTTTTGATTTTGTTACACAGATAGGCCATAATTGTGGTCACTGGCACTGTGAGAAGCTACATTATCTGCACTGTATAAGGAGCTTTTAAATAAAGTTACATTGGCCCTCCTCTTCCTTAGGTAATATCGCACTTGCTTATATTTGGTAGATGACTTTCTCTTTGAATGCAGCTCCCTGAGTCTGTCTTTCCGCATCATTGCTCTGTACATTGGGGCGTCGGTTTTAATTTTTGTTCCAGCCGCTTCGGCTAAGCGTATGGTAGCACGGCCTGGACCCAATGATTTCGAATGGGCTGCGGAATGAACCAGGCCTGTAAAATTGCGGCTATAACAAGATGACTTAGGCGCGTGATTGAAAACAAATGAATTAAGGCTTTCGCACATATTGGTGTTGTACATTCTGCACACTTCTTTCAGTCCAGTCACAGCAAATACACAGTTTATCTTATTTTGTACAGATTGTAGGTCAGCACTGTTAAGCTCCAAATGCGCCCCATATGGTAAATGACTGGTGCTGTATGTCGGTTCGGGACTGACGCAGACTGTCGATTTACGGCAACAATCTTGGTGTTGTCCAGAAAAGCACTTTAGCACATTCTCTACAGCATCGGTGCTGGTCTGAATGAACTGTGAGTCTGTCATTCGGCGACGTTTAAGATTGTTGAACTCGAGTCGTAGTCTTGCCCGAATGCCCGAAGCCAGCTTGCGGTGGTAAATAGACTTGTCATAGAGCTTCGGAATGCTTTTTAGGTTTGCGGCACGTATATTCTTCTCGAGCGTTCTAAGCCTATGGACTAAGCATTTAAAGTGAGTGGCTCTTGGTCTCCTTCTTTCATCATAGTAGTCCCTAATTGCTTTTGCAGCTTGCGTACTGGCATCTGTAGTTATAGAGCGCACTGTAAGGCGTCCGGCATCATCAACCTTTTGTAGTGACTGATGTAGTAATGCGCGTTCACTTGAAGCAATCGATGAGTCACTTTTGTAGTTTTTAGTGCAATTCTCATGTGAACAGCCATGTCTTTTGCAGTGCTTATTTGCAGTACTCAGTGCAATAGGAAGCTTCTGGGTCGTTGAGTGCTCGATTAAAAACCCAAAGCTCTGCATTGCCTTTTCACTTCCGCCCTGTGGCCGGCTTGTGTATGCCACATCAAACTGGACGTCAGCGGACGTCTCGGTTCCTGCCATCTGTGAGACCTTTGCAACGTATTCCTGGTTTTTCAGCATTTGCTCTTCATTTAGTTCAGTTACAGTGTTACTCAGTTTGTTCAATTTTTTCTGCATGGTTGTATGGCTTGGAGGCTTAATATTCAAGCATGCTAGAACATTGGAAACATCTTCAAGTCCAACTTTGGATTTCATGACAGATAGGACTACAGTCTCATTCAAAACTCCACCCAATGGTCCTTTATGCTGTTTAACTGTTTCTGTCATTGGAAGAAGAGGTGATTTGTATTTGCAAAATTGACACTGCACTGTTAGAAATACACATAGTCCCATCCTCTTTTGTATTTTAACATGCATTTGTGGGTTACTGCACACTGTTTTATGTACATCCTGCACAAGCTCTGCCATTTTTCCTACATTAACAATAATATTTTCCTCGTTTACGCCTTCGCCACTGATATTTTTTTCCTTTCTTTCAGGTATTGGCCTCAGATTCAAGCTAGTTCCAGTTAAACTGTGATCCCTAGGTGTGTTACTGGCCATATAGTCTATATCAAGCGCTTCTTGTGGAGTTGGCCTCAAGATCCGTTGTGTCGTCTCGGAACAGACGGCTCCAGATATTTCATGTTCAGGTAATTCTTCTCTCAAAGACGGTGTATTTTTCCTCCAATTTTTTTTGAACTGGGTGCCCTTCTTCTTTTGGTTGTTATTACAACTCATTCTATATTTTTTCGGGTTGGTTTCCATTGTAGCAGTCAGTTATTGTGAAAATTCAAGTAACTGTGTGCACTTCTCTAAGTATCCACAAGGAATGGAGTTTTTAAACACTGCAGTGTGTCTAAATGGGCTATTAGTCAATGCCAGATCAGCTTGGGTCATTGTTTGGAGGCTAATCTTGTTTATATAGTATCAGATTACACGGCCAACAGACATGTGGTGGGCAGTTTTTTAGTTGGAAGGAAAATTTTAGCTTTTATAAAGTGTATACAAGCAAATCTGTGTGAATTATCTCCCTTACACTGGAAGCTAATTTTGTAAACATTGCCTAGAATAGACCTAAACAGCTTTTTGTGATGAATTTTTACTTGACTGTGTAGGGAGATAATTAAAAAACAGTAAAAGAGCTTTGAAAATGATAAGAAGCTTGAGTTTGGTTCTCTAAAGATAGAAATTTCATGAAAACATTGCCTCGGACGACCCCGAAAATGCTATTTTGCATCTAATTTCAGTCTTTTTTAAAGTAAAAACACATGTTGTAAAGTTTTTACAGGTAATACAGCTATCCAGGAGTTGATTATAGGACAAAACAGTCTGATTTAAGCATCAGCAGGAAAAATTTAAGACATCTCCTAGGGGTACTATGGAGTATGAAATAGTGTGAAAATTCAGTTAAAAATGCACTTTTACACATGTTAGGGAAATGCTGGAAACAGCCTACAGGGGCCTTCAGCAAACAATGTTTGGTGATATTTTTATTGAAATATGTCCAAATAACTAGGAGAATGTTTTTTAGATGGAGTTTCCAACATTTTCTGCTTCTTTAAGGAGGCAGTACACAATAAGGTACCGAATATGCGAATTGGCCCCGGTCAAATTCCTTAATCTAAGGTAAATGCTAAGTTTAAAGGTGGTTCAGACTATAATAGAAAATACTGAAGCATGTTATGCATGAAAATCCAACTTTTGGACATGTTTTAATGAAAATAAGCACCAAGGTCATGACCTTTGCAAGTGATTTGTTTTGAGTTAGGTGGAAAATTCGAAACTAAAGGACTCTGCTTAAATGGTAGGGAAAAAGAGTGAAATTTTGGGTAGGGTCAAACACATGGAAAATGTGAAAGAACGAGATGGTTACCTCATATTTTTAACTTTATTTGCTGATAGTAGTGGGTCTGGGGAAGCAGGAAACAGTTTGCGCTAAGGCATTGAGGCGCCAATGGCTTATGCAATTTTTTGTCGGAAAAACATGTTTTCGGGCTTTTTTTAATGAATTTTGGCGACCAGTACAAATTGAAAAATTAGTCAAAATTTTGTTTGAATACATGTTTACTATGATTTCTTGTAGCATTTTCCATCCTTCTGGGGCTTGTTTCTGGAGCTGGGGTCTTTATTTGTTCCAGGTGTGTTTGAAAGGGACAGAATTACAGTGAAACAGTGGATGGGGGTGTCTAGCTCGGCTGAAATTGACAATCTTCTGTGTACTGCCCCCTTTAGCAGAACTATCTGGTCGCAGGCTTTTCGAAAGCATCGCTCAGCATCAGAAAGGCTGAAACGTTTATCGAGAGATTTAATTCTAGAAGGCATCTTGAACAGTTGTAGCTATTGCAAGACAATGATGCTGTGGAGAGAAGTTACGCATATTTATACATTGCATGTGTATGATAGAGAAGACAAGTCGAAGATGCCAGTGCCATTCTGACACACGAGAATGTAACAGTATGATGACTGAGATGACACTTAGCTGTTTGACACGGGTCGTTAAACAAACAACACCATGCGGTAATCGATAATCAATCACAGTACGCTACCTGATTAGATTAGCGAGTGTTTGCAACGGGTTTATGAGCGATCGCTAAATCACCCATGAAATAAATACGCAATTATTATATTGAGAAAACAATCAAACTCGTTGCATTTAATTTTAAAATGGAAACGAAACACACATAGGACAGAAAGCACAATGTCTAAGTTTTATATATAACTTGATACATTATGCGAATCAAACATCTGTTACATTACTCGATGAAATAATCCCTCTTCCCTGCACAGACATTTGAACGCCAAACAGGATTTAAATGAAATTAGAAAGCAAGCATTTTGGATCCAAATCAGACAGCAACTAATTTTGACCCAATCTAACTGAACTTTACAATAATATCGATTCCGAACTAACAGCCATTTGTGTGCCAAACAACGGGACTTGGATGAAATTTGAAAGCAAGCAGTTCGGATCCAGATCAGACACTGGCTAAGTCTTGCATATGAGTTAGATTCAATATAATTGAACTTTACATTTGTATCGATATCCAAAAATAGTCATTTATGTGCCAATTATGATCTGAATAAAATTAGAAGGCAAGCAGTTTGGATCCAGATCCGATATTCAGTAAATTTTACATCTGAGTTGGATCCGATCTAACAGAACTTGTATTTATATCGATACTGAAAAGCAACCATCTAAGCGCCATTAAGGACTTTGATGAAATTTGCTGGCAATCAGTTTGGATCCAGATCAGAGACTGGACAAATTTTGAATTTGAGTTTGATCCAATATAGCTGAATTTCACATCTCTATCGATACCGGAAAACAGCCATGTGTGCGCCAATCAAGCATTGTTAAAGTTAGAAGGCAAACAGTTTGGATCCAGATCAGACATTGGGCAACATTAATTTTGCATCTGAGTTGGATACAGTCTAATAACTTGAGATCCGTTCACTCTTTCTTCGTCACAGGTGAAAACGTGTTGAAAATATTTGCAAACAGTTTGGATCCAGATCCGAACTGTGTGACACTTTGGTTTGGTGTTTCAAAATATACTAAAGATTAGTACGCATTGAAACATGATGCAGATGATAACCTTAGAGGACGAAATATATATTGTAACGAAAGGGTTTATAAAGAAGAGCTTGACGCATAAACTATGCAGACGACATTTGTTAAGCGGGCGATGTAAGAGCATTATAAAGGTAAAGGGGAGGCGAGATGGGTTTGGAAATTGTACTTGAGTTTTGTTCCGTTTGTGTTGTAAAAATATCTCTAAGAGGTATATCTTTCTGGATATATGTGTTGGCTCTGAAAAGGGCCGTTTATGGAAAACGACTTGCGGTTTACATCCATGACTGGCTAGTAGTCAGAATCCGATGAGTATTCCGAATCGGATCCGGAAACGATTTCTACGGACTCGTCAAACATGTCTCTTCGTAGCTGGGCGACTTGGTCTGCTTTAACATAAGCATAGTCGTAGAACATGTTCCTTGCTCCTTCGACAACAGCTAGCTTCAGACGGAGATTATAGCGAAATGCTTTGTTGTTGTTCCGTTTCGCCATCTTGTAGCGCTTCTGCACTTCTCCAAGGCGTTGATTTAGCAGAACTATCTGGTCGCAGGCTTTTCGAAAGCATCGCTCAGCATCAGAAAGGCTGAAACGTTTATCGAGAGATTTAATTCTAGAAGGCATCTTGAACAGTTGTAGCTATTGCAAGACAATGATGCTGTGGAGAGAAGTTACGCATATTTATACATTGCATGTGTATGATAGAGAAGACAAGTCGAAGATGCCAGTGCCATTCTGACACACGAGAATGTAACAGTATGATGACTGAGATGACACTTAGCTGTTTGACACGGGTCGTTAAACAAACAACACCATGCGGTAATCGATAATCAATCACAGTACGCTACCTGATTAGATTAGCGAGTGTTTGCAACGGGTTTATGAGCGATCGCTAAATCACCCATGAAATAAATACGCAATTATTATATTGAGAAAACAATCAAACTCGTTGCATTTAATTTGAAAATGGAAACGAAACACACATAGGACAGAAAGCACAATGTCTAAGTTTTATATCTAACTTGATACATTATGCGAATCAAACATCTGTTACATTACTCGATGAAATAATCCCTCTTCCCTGCACAGACATTTGAACGCCAAACAGGATTTAAATGAAATTAGAAAGCAAGCATTTTGGATCCAAATCAGACAGCAACTAATTTTGACCCAATCTAACTGAACTTTACAATAATATCGATTCCGAACTAACAGCCATTTGTGTGCCAAACAACGGGACTTGGATGAAATTTGAAAGCAAGCAGTTCGGATCCAGATCAGACACTGGCTAAGTCTTGCATATGAGTTAGATTCAATATAATTGAACTTTACATTTGTATCGATATCCAAAAATAGTCATTTATGTGCCAATTATGATCTGAATAAAATTAGAAGGCAAGCAGTTTGGATCCAGATCCGATATTCAGTAAATTTTACATCTGAGTTGGATCCGATCTAACAGAACTTGTATTTATATCGATACTGAAAAGCAACCATCTAAGCGCCATTAAGGACTTTGATGAAATTTGCTGGCAATCAGTTTGGATCCAGATCAGAGACTGGACAAATTTTGAATTTGAGTTGGATCCAATATAGCTGAATTTCACATCTCTATCGATACCGGAAAACAGCCATGTGTGCGCCAATCAAGCATTGTTAAAGTTAGAAGGCAAACAGTTTGGATCCAGATCAGACATTGGGCAACATTAATTTTGCATCTGAGTTGGACCCAGTCTAATAACTTGAGATCCGTTCACTCTTTCTTCGTCACAGGTGAAAACGTGTTGAAAATATTTGCAAACAGTTTGGATCCAGATCCGAACTGTGTGACACTTTGGTTTGGTGTTTCAAAATATACTAAAGATTAGTACGCATTGAAACATGATGCAGATGATAACCTTAGAGGACGAAATATATATTGTAGCGAAAGGGTTTATAAAGAAGAGCTTGACGCATAAACTATGCAGACGACATTTGTTAAGCGGGCGATGTAAGAGCATTATAAAGGTAAAGGGGAGGCGAGATAGGTTTGGAAATTGTACTTGAGTTTTGTTCCGTTTGTGTTGTAAAAATATCTCTAAGAGGTATATCTTTCTGGATATATGTGTTGGCTCTGAAAAGGGCCGTTTATGGAAAACGACTTGCGGTTTACATCCATGACTGGCTAGTAGTCAGAATCCGATGAGTATTCCGAATCGGATCCGGAAACGATTTCTACGGACTCGTCAAACATGTCTCTTCGTAGCTGGGCGACTTGGTCTGCTTTAACATAAGCATAGTCGTAGAACATGTTCCTTGCTCCTTCGACAACAGCTAGCTTCAGACGGAGATTATAGCGAAATGCTTTGTTGTTGTTCCGTTTCGCCATCTTGTAGCGCTTCTGCACTTCTCCAAGGCGTTGATTTAGCAGAACTATCTGGTCGCAGGCTTTTCGAAAGCATCGCTCAGCATCAGAAAGGCTGAAACGTTTATCGAGAGATTTAATCCTAGAAGGCATCTTGAACAGTTGTAGCTATTGCAAGACAATGATGCTGTGGAGAGAAGTTACGCATATTTATACATTGCATGTGTATGATAGAGAAGACAAGTCGAAGATGCCAGTGCCATTCTGACACACGAGAATGTAACAGTATGATGACTGAGATGACACTTAGCTGTTTGACACGGGTCGTTAAACAAACAACACCATGCGGTAATCGATAATCAATCACAGTACGCTACCTGATTAGATTAGCGAGTGTTTGCAACGGGTTTATGAGCGATCGCTAAATCACCCATGAAATAAATACGCAATTATTATATTGAGAAAACAATCAAACTCGTTGCATTTAATTTTAAAATGGAAACGAAACACACATAGGACAGAAAGCACAATGTCTAAGTTTTATATATAACTTTTTACATTATGCAAATCAAACATCTGTTACATTACTCGCTGAAATTATCCCTCTTCCCTGCACAGACATTTGAACGCCAAACAGGATTTAAATGAAATATGAAAGCAAGCATTTTGGATCCAAATCAGACAGCAACTAATTTTGACCCAATCTAACTGAACTTTACAATAATATCGATTCCGAACTAACAGCCATTTGTGTGCCAAACAACGGGACTTGGATGAAATTTGAAAGCAAGCAGTTCGGATCCAGATCAGACACTGGCTAAGTCTTGCATATGAGTTAGATTCAATATAATTGAACTTTACATTTGTATCGATATCCAAAAATAGTCATTTATGTGCCAATTATGATCTGAATAAAATTAGAAGGCAAGCAGTTTGGATCCAGATCCGATATTCAGTAAATTTTACATCTGAGTTGGATCCGATCTAACAGAACTTGTATTTATATCGATACTGAAAAGCAACCATCTAAGCGCCATTAAGGACTTTGATGAAATTTGCTGGCAATCAGTTTGGATCCAGATCAGAGACTGGACAAATTTTGAATTTGAGTTGGATCCAATATAGCTGAATTTCACAGCTCTATCGATACCGGAAAACAGCCATGTGTGCGCCAATCAAGCATTGTTAAAGTTAGAAGGCAAACAGTTTGGATCCAGATCAGACATTGGGCAACATTAATTTTGCATCTGAGTTGGATCCAGTCTAATAACTTGAGATCCGTTCACTCTTTCTTCGTCACAGGTGAAAACGTGTTGAAAATATTTGCAAACAGTTTGGATCCAGATCCGAACTGTGTGACACTTTGGTTTGGTGTTTCAAAATATACTAAAGATTAGTACGCATTGAAACATGATGCAGATGATAACCTTAGAGGACGAAATATATATTGTAGCGAAAGGGTTTATAAAGAAGAGCTTGACGCATAAACTATGCAGACGACATTTGTTAAGCGGGCGATGTAAGAGCATTATAAAGGTAAAGGGGAGGCGAGATGGGTTTGGAAATTGTACTTGAGTTTTGTTCCGTTTGTGTTGTAAAAATATCTCTAAGAGGTATATCTTTCTGGATATATGTGTTGGCTCTGAAAAGGGCCGTTTATGGAAAACGACTTGCGGTTTACATCCATGACTGGCTAGTAGTCAGAATCCGATGAGTATTCCGAATCGGATCCGGAAACGATTTCCACGGACTCGTCAAACATGTCTCTTCGTAGCTGGGCGACTTGGTCTGCTTTAACATAAGCATAGTCGTAGAACATGTTCCTTGCTCCTTCGACAACAGCTAGCTTCAGACGGAGATTATAGCGAAATGCTTTGTTGTTGTTCCGTTTCGCCATCTTGTAGCGCTTCTGCACTTCTCCAAGGCGTTGATTTAGCAGAACTATCTGGTCGCAGGCTTTTCGAAAGCATCGCTCAGCATCAGAAAGGCTGAAACGTTTATCGAGAGATTTAATTCTAGAAGGCATCTTGAACAGTTGTAGCTATTGCAAGACAATGATGCTGTGGAGAGAAGTTACGCATATTTATACATTGCATGTGTATGATAGAGAAGACAAGTCGAAGATGCCAGTGCCATTCTGACACACGAGAATGTAACAGTATGATGACTGAGATGACACTTAGCTGTTTGACACGGGTCGTTAAACAAACAACACCATGCGGTAATCGATAATCAATCACAGTACGCTACCTGATTAGATTAGCGAGTGTTTGCAACGGGTTTATGAGCGATCGCTAAATCACCCAAGAAATAAATACGCAATTATTATATTGAGAAAACAATCAAACTCGTTGCATTTAATTTTAAAATGGAAACGAAACACACATAGGACAGAAAGCACAATGTCTAAGTTTTATATCTAACTTGATACATTATGCAAATCAAACATCTGTTACATTACTCGCTGAAATTATCCCTCTTCCCTGCACAGACATTTGAACGCCAAACAGGATTTAAATGAAATTAGAAAGCAAGCATTTTGGATCCAAATCAGACAGCAACTAATTTTGACCCAATCTAACTGAACTTTACAATAATATCGATTCCGAACTAACAGCCATTTGTGTGCCAAACAACGGGACTTGGATGAAATTTGAAAGCAAGCAGTTCGGATCCAAATCAGACACTGGCTAAGTCTTGCATATGAGTTAGATTCAATGTAATTGAACTTTACATTTGTATCGATATCCAAAAATAGTCATTTATGTGCCAATTATGATCTGAATAAAATTAGAAGGCAAGCAGTTTGGATCCAGATCCGATATTCAGTAAATTTTACATCTGAGTTGGATCCGATCTAACAGAACTTGTATTTATATCGATACTGAAAAGCAACCATCTAAGCGCCATTAAGGACTTTGATGAAATTTGCTGGCAATCAGTTTGGATCCAGATCAGAGACTGGACAAATTTTGAATTTGAGTTGGATCCAATATAGCTGAATTTCACATCTCTATCGATACCGGAAAACAGCCATGTGTGCGCCAATCAAGCATTGTTAAAGTTAGAAGGCAAACAGTTTGGATCCAGATCAGACATTGGGCAACATTAATTTTGCATCTGAGTTGGATCCAGTCTAATAACTTGAGATCCGTTCACTCTTTCTTCGTCACAGGTGAAAACGTGTTGAAAATATTTGCAAACAGTTTGGATCCAGATCCGAACTGTGTGACACTTTGGTTTGGTGTTTCAAAATATACTAAAGATTAGTACGCATTGAAACATGATGCAGATGATAACCTTAGAGGACGAAATATATATTGTAGCGAAAGGGTTTATAAAGAAGAGCTTGACGCATAAACTATGCAGACGACATTTGTTAAGCGGGCGATGTAAGAGCATTATAAAGGTAAAGGGGAGGCGAGATGGGTTTGGAAATTGTACTTGAGTTTTGTTCCGTTTGTGTTGTAAAAATATCTCTAAGAGGTATATCTTTCTGGATATATGTGTTGGCTCTGAAAAGGGCCGTTTATGGAAAACGACTTGCGGTTTACATCCATGACTGGCTAGTAGTCAGAATCCGATGAGTATTCCGAATCGGATCCGGAAACGATTTCCACGGACTCGTCAAACATGTCTCTTCGTAGCTGGGCGACTTGGTCTGCTTTAACATAAGCATAGTCGTAGAACATGTTCCTTGCTCCTTCGACAACAGCTAGCTTCAGACGGAGATTATAGCGAAATGCTTTGTTGTTGTTCCGTTTCGCCATCTTGTAGCGCTTCTGCACTTCTCCAAGGCGTTGATTTAGCAGAACTATCTGGTCGCAGGCTTTTCGAAAGCATCGCTCAGCATCAGAAAGGCTGAAACGTTTATCGAGAGATTTAATTCTAGAAGGCATCTTGAACAGTTGTAGCTATTGCAAGACAATGATGCTGTGGAGAGAAGTTACGCATATTTATACATTGCATGTGTATGATAGAGAAGACAAGTCGAAGATGCCAGTGCCATTCTGACACACGAGAATGTAACAGTATGATGACTGAGATGACACTTAGCTGTTTGACACGGGTCGTTAAACAAACAACACCATGCGGTAATCGATAATCAATCACAGTACGCTACCTGATTAGATTAGCGAGTGTTTGCAACGGGTTTATGAGCGATCGCTAAATCACCCAAGAAATAAATACGCAATTATTATATTGAGAAAACAATCAAACTCGTTGCATTTAATTTTAAAATGGAAACGAAACACACATAGGACAGAAAGCACAATGTCTAAGTTTTATATCTAACTTGATACATTATGCAAATCAAACATCTGTTACATTACTCGCTGAAATTATCCCTCTTCCCTGCACAGACATTTGAACGCCAAACAGGATTTAAATGAAATTAGAAAGCAAGCATTTTGGATCCAAATCAGACAGCAACTAATTTTGACCCAATCTAACTGAACTTTACAATAATATCGATTCCGAACTAACAGCCATTTGTGTGCCAAACAACGGGACTTGGATGAAATTTGAAAGCAAGCAGTTCGGATCCAAATCAGACACTGGCTAAGTCTTGCATATGAGTTAGATTCAATGTAATTGAACTTTACATTTGTATCGATATCCAAAAATAGTCATTTATGTGCCAATTATGATCTGAATAAAATTAGAAGGCAAGCAGTTTGGATCCAGATCCGATATTCAGTAAATTTTACATCTGAGTTGGATCCGATCTAACAGAACTTGTATTTATATCGATACTGAAAAGCAACCATCTAAGCGCCATTAAGGACTTTGATGAAATTTGCTGGCAATCAGTTTGGATCCAGATCAGAGACTGGACAAATTTTGAATTTGAGTTGGATCCAATATAGCTGAATTTCACATCTCTATCGATACCGGAAAACAGCCATGTGTGCGCCAATCAAGCATTGTTAAAGTTAGAAGGCAAACAGTTTGGATCCAGATCAGACATTGGGCAACATTAATTTTGCATCTGAGTTGGATCCAGTCTAATAACTTGAGATCCGTTCACTCTTTCTTCGTCACAGGTGAAAACGTGTTGAAAATATTTTCAAACAGTTTGGATCCAGATCCGAACTGTGTGACACTTTGGTTTGGTGTTTCAAAATATACTAAAGATTAGTACGCATTGAAACATGATGCAGATGATAACCTTAGAGGACGAAATATATATTGTAGCGAAAGGGTTTATAAAGAAGAGCTTGACGCATAAACTATGCAGACGACATTTGTTAAGCGGGCGATGTAAGAGCATTATAAAGGTAAAGGGGAGGCGAGATGGGTTTGGAAATTGTACTTGAGTTTTGTTCCGTTTGTGTTGTAAAAATATCTCTAAGAGGTATATCTTTCTGGATATATGTGTTGGCTCTGAAAAGGGCCGTTTATGGAAAACGACTTGCGGTTTACATCCATGACTGGCTAGTAGTCAGAATCCGATGAGTATTCCGAATCGGATCCGGAAACGATTTCCACGGACTCGTCAAACATGTCTCTTCGTAGCTGGGCGACTTGGTCTGCTTTAACATAAGCATAGTCGTAGAACATGTTCCTTGCTCCTTCGACAACAGCTAGCTTCAGACGGAGATTATAGCGAAATGCTTTGTTGTTGTTCCGTTTCGCCATCTTGTAGCGCTTCTGCACTTCTCCAAGGCGTTGATTTAGCAGAACTATCTGGTCGCAGGCTTTTCGAAAGCATCGCTCAGCATCAGAAAGGCTGAAACGTTTATCGAGAGATTTAATTCTAGAAGGCATCTTGAACAGTTGTAGCTATTGCAAGACAATGATGCTGTGGAGAGAAGTTACGCATATTTATACATTGCATGTGTATGATAGAGAAGACAAGTCGAAGATGCCAGTGCCATTCTGACACACGAGAATGTAACAGTATGATGACTGAGATGACACTTAGCTGTTTGACACGGGTCGTTAAACAAACAACACCATGCGGTAATCGATAATCAATCACAGTACGCTACCTGATTAGATTAGCGAGTGTTTGCAACGGGTTTATGAGCGATCGCTAAATCACCCAAGAAATAAATACGCAATTATTATATTGAGAAAACAATCAAACTCGTTGCATTTAATTTTAAAATGGAAACGAAACACACATAGGACAGAAAGCACAATGTCTAAGTTTTATATCTAACTTGATACATTATGCAAATCAAACATCTGTTACATTACTCGCTGAAATTATCCCTCTTCCCTGCACAGACATTTGAACGCCAAACAGGATTTAAATGAAATTAGAAAGCAAGCATTTTGGATCCAAATCAGACAGCAACTAATTTTGACCCAATCTAACTGAACTTTACAATAATATCGATTCCGAACTAACAGCCATTTGTGTGCCAAACAACGGGACTTGGATGAAATTTGAAAGCAAGCAGTTCGGATCCAAATCAGACACTGGCTAAGTCTTGCATATGAGTTAGATTCAATGTAATTGAACTTTACATTTGTATCGATATCCAAAAATAGTCATTTATGTGCCAATTATGATCTGAATAAAATTAGAAGGCAAGCAGTTTGGATCCAGATCCGATATTCAGTAAATTTTACATCTGAGTTGGATCCGATCTAACAGAACTTGTATTTATATCGATACTGAAAAGCAACCATCTAAGCGCCATTAAGGACTTTGATGAAATTTGCTGGCAATCAGTTTGGATCCAGATCAGAGACTGGACAAATTTTGAATTTGAGTTGGATCCAATATAGCTGAATTTCACATCTCTATCGATACCGGAAAACAGCCATGTGTGCGCCAATCAAGCATTGTTAAAGTTAGAAGGCAAACAGTTTGGATCCAGATCAGACATTGGGCAACATTAATTTTGCATCTGAGTTGGATACAGTCTAATAACTTGAGATCCGTTCACTCTTTCTTCGTCACAGGTGAAAACGTGTTGAAAATATTTGCAAACAGTTTGGATCCAGATCCGAACTGTGTGACACTTTGGTTTGGTGTTTCAAAATATACTAAAGATTAGTACGCATTGAAACATGATGCAGATGATAACCTTAGAGGACGAAATATATATTGTAACGAAAGGGTTTATAAAGAAGAGCTTGACGCATAAACTATGCAGACGACATTTGTTAAGCGGGCGATGTAAGAGCATTATAAAGGTAAAGGGGAGGCGAGATGGGTTTGGAAATTGTACTTGAGTTTTGTTCCGTTTGTGTTGTAAAAATATCTCTAAGAGGTATATCTTTCTGGATATATGTGTTGGCTCTGAAAAGGGCCGTTTATGGAAAACGACTTGCGGTTTACATCCATGACTGGCTAGTAGTCAGAATCCGATGAGTATTCCGAATCGGATCCGGAAACGATTTCTACGGACTCGTCAAACATGTCTCTTCGTAGCTGGGCGACTTGGTCTGCTTTAACATAAGCATAGTCGTAGAACATGTTCCTTGCTCCTTCGACAACAGCTAGCTTCAGACGGAGATTATAGCGAAATGCTTTGTTGTTGTTCCGTTTCGCCATCTTGTAGCGCTTCTGCACTTCTCCAAGGCGTTGATTTAGCAGAACTATCTGGTCGCAGGCTTTTCGAAAGCATCGCTCAGCATCAGAAAGGCTGAAACGTTTATCGAGAGATTTAATTCTAGAAGGCATCTTGAACAGTTGTAGCTATTGCAAGACAATGATGCTGTGGAGAGAAGTTACGCATATTTATACATTGCATGTGTATGATAGAGAAGACAAGTCGAAGATGCCAGTGCCATTCTGACACACGAGAATGTAACAGTATGATGACTGAGATGACACTTAGCTGTTTGACACGGGTCGTTAAACAAACAACACCATGCGGTAATCGATAATCAATCACAGTACGCTACCTGATTAGATTAGCGAGTGTTTGCAACGGGTTTATGAGCGATCGCTAAATCACCCATGAAATAAATACGCAATTATTATATTGAGAAAACAATCAAACTCGTTGCATTTAATTTGAAAATGGAAACGAAACACACATA
Source organism: Azorinus chamasolen (assembly GCA_963576725.1). Taxonomy (NCBI): domain Eukaryota; kingdom Metazoa; phylum Mollusca; class Bivalvia; order Cardiida; family Solecurtidae; genus Azorinus; species Azorinus chamasolen. Next base: position 6,144,706 of record OY755253.1, on the reverse strand, counting down.
GGACAGAAAGCACAATGTCTAAGTTTTATATCTAACTTGATACATTATGCGAATCAAACATCTGTTACATTACTCGATGAAATAATCCCTCTTCCCTGCACAGACATTTGAACGCCAAACAGGATTTAAATGAAATTAGAAAGCAAGCATTTTGGATCCAAATCAGACAGCAACTAATTTTGACCCAATCTAACTGAACTTTACAATAATATCGATTCCGAACTAACAGCCATTTGTGTGCCAAACAACGGGACTTGGATGAAATTTGAAAGCAAGCAGTTCGGATCCAGATCAGACACTGGCTAAGTCTTGCATATGAGTTAGATTCAATATAATTGAACTTTACATTTGTATCGATATCCAAAAATAGTCATTTATGTGCCAATTATGATCTGAATAAAATTAGAAGGCAAGCAGTTTGGATCCAGATCCGATATTCAGTAAATTTTACATCTGAGTTGGATCCGATCTAACAGAACTTGTATTTATATCGATACTGAAAAGCAACCATCTAAGCGCCATTAAGGACTTTGATGAAATTTGCTGGCAATCAGTTTGGATCCAGATCAGAGACTGGACAAATTTTGAATTTGAGTTGGATCCAATATAGCTGAATTTCACATCTCTATCGATACCGGAAAACAGCCATGTGTGCGCCAATCAAGCATTGTTAAAGTTAGAAGGCAAACAGTTTGGATCCAGATCAGACATTGGGCAACATTAATTTTGCATCTGAGTTGGACCCAGTCTAATAACTTGAGATCCGTTCACTCTTTCTTCGTCACAGGTGAAAACGTGTTGAAAATATTTGCAAACAGTTTGGATCCAGATCCGAACTGTGTGACACTTTGGTTTGGTGTTTCAAAATATACTAAAGATTAGTACGCATTGAAACATGATGCAGATGATAACCTTAGAGGACGAAATATATATTGTAGCGAAAGGGTTTATAAAGAAGAGCTTGACGCATAAACTATGCAGACGACATTTGTTAAGCGGGCGATGTAAGAGCATTATAAAGGTAAAGGGGAGGCGAGATAGGTTTGGAAATTGTACTTGAGTTTTGTTCCGTTTGTGTTGTAAAAATATCTCTAAGAGGTATATCTTTCTGGATATATGTGTTGGCTCTGAAAAGGGCCGTTTATGGAAAACGACTTGCGGTTTACATCCATGACTGGCTAGTAGTCAGAATCCGATGAGTATTCCGAATCGGATCCGGAAACGATTTCTACGGACTCGTCAAACATGTCTCTTCGTAGCTGGGCGACTTGGTCTGCTTTAACATAAGCATAGTCGTAGAACATGTTCCTTGCTCCTTCGACAACAGCTAGCTTCAGACGGAGATTATAGCGAAATGCTTTGTTGTTGTTCCGTTTCGCCATCTTGTAGCGCTTCTGCACTTCTCCAAGGCGTTGATTTAGCAGAACTATCTGGTCGCAGGCTTTTCGAAAGCATCGCTCAGCATCAGAAAGGCTGAAACGTTTATCGAGAGATTTAATCCTAGAAGGCATCTTGAACAGTTGTAGCTATTGCAAGACAATGATGCTGTGGAGAGAAGTTACGCATATTTATACATTGCATGTGTATGATAGAGAAGACAAGTCGAAGATGCCAGTGCCATTCTGACACACGAGAATGTAACAGTATGATGACTGAGATGACACTTAGCTGTTTGACACGGGTCGTTAAACAAACAACACCATGCGGTAATCGATAATCAATCACAGTACGCTACCTGATTAGATTAGCGAGTGTTTGCAACGGGTTTATGAGCGATCGCTAAATCACCCATGAAATAAATACGCAATTATTATATTGAGAAAACAATCAAACTCGTTGCATTTAATTTTAAAATGGAAACGAAACACACATAGGACAGAAAGCACAATGTCTAAGTTTTATATATAACTTTTTACATTATGCAAATCAAACATCTGTTACATTACTCGCTGAAATTATCCCTCTTCCCTGCACAGACATTTGAACGCCAAACAGGATTTAAATGAAATATGAAAGCAAGCATTTTGGATCCAAATCAGACAGCAACTAATTTTGACCCAATCTAACTGAACTTTACAATAATATCGATTCCGAACTAACAGCCATTTGTGTGCCAAACAACGGGACTTGGATGAAATTTGAAAGCAAGCAGTTCGGATCCAGATCAGACACTGGCTAAGTCTTGCATATGAGTTAGATTCAATATAATTGAACTTTACATTTGTATCGATATCCAAAAATAGTCATTTATGTGCCAATTATGATCTGAATAAAATTAGAAGGCAAGCAGTTTGGATCCAGATCCGATATTCAGTAAATTTTACATCTGAGTTGGATCCGATCTAACAGAACTTGTATTTATATCGATACTGAAAAGCAACCATCTAAGCGCCATTAAGGACTTTGATGAAATTTGCTGGCAATCAGTTTGGATCCAGATCAGAGACTGGACAAATTTTGAATTTGAGTTGGATCCAATATAGCTGAATTTCACAGCTCTATCGATACCGGAAAACAGCCATGTGTGCGCCAATCAAGCATTGTTAAAGTTAGAAGGCAAACAGTTTGGATCCAGATCAGACATTGGGCAACATTAATTTTGCATCTGAGTTGGATCCAGTCTAATAACTTGAGATCCGTTCACTCTTTCTTCGTCACAGGTGAAAACGTGTTGAAAATATTTTCAAACAGTTTGGATCCAGATCCGAACTGTGTGACACTTTGGTTTGGTGTTTCAAAATATACTAAAGATTAGTACGCATTGAAACATGATGCAGATGATAACCTTAGAGGACGAAATATATATTGTAGCGAAAGGGTTTATAAAGAAGAGCTTGACGCATAAACTATGCAGACGACATTTGTTAAGCGGGCGATGTAAGAGCATTATAAAGGTAAAGGGGAGGCGAGATGGGTTTGGAAATTGTACTTGAGTTTTGTTCCGTTTGTGTTGTAAAAATATCTCTAAGAGGTATATCTTTCTGGATATATGTGTTGGCTCTGAAAAGGGCCGTTTATGGAAAACGACTTGCGGTTTACATCCATGACTGGCTAGTAGTCAGAATCCGATGAGTATTCCGAATCGGATCCGGAAACGATTTCCACGGACTCGTCAAACATGTCTCTTCGTAGCTGGGCGACTTGGTCTGCTTTAACATAAGCATAGTCGTAGAACATGTTCCTTGCTCCTTCGACAACAGCTAGCTTCAGACGGAGATTATAGCGAAATGCTTTGTTGTTGTTCCGTTTCGCCATCTTGTAGCGCTTCTGCACTTCTCCAAGGCGTTGATTTAGCAGAACTATCTGGTCGCAGGCTTTTCGAAAGCATCGCTCAGCATCAGAAAGGCTGAAACGTTTATCGAGAGATTTAATTCTAGAAGGCATCTTGAACAGTTGTAGCTATTGCAAGACAATGATGCTGTGGAGAGAAGTTACGCATATTTATACATTGCATGTGTATGATAGAGAAGACAAGTCGAAGATGCCAGTGCCATTCTGACACACGAGAATGTAACAGTATGATGACTGAGATGACACTTAGCTGTTTGACACGGGTCGTTAAACAAACAACACCATGCGGTAATCGATAATCAATCACAGTACGCTACCTGATTAGATTAGCGAGTGTTTGCAACGGGTTTATGAGCGATCGCTAAATCACCCAAGAAATAAATACGCAATTATTATATTGAGAAAACAATCAAACTCGTTGCATTTAATTTTAAAATGGAAACGAAACACACATAGGACAGAAAGCACAATGTCTAAGTTTTATATCTAACTTGATACATTATGCAAATCAAACATCTGTTACATTACTCGCTGAAATTATCCCTCTTCCCTGCACAGACATTTGAACGCCAAACAGGATTTAAATGAAATTAGAAAGCAAGCATTTTGGATCCAAATCAGACAGCAACTAATTTTGACCCAATCTAACTGAACTTTACAATAATATCGATTCCGAACTAACAGCCATTTGTGTGCCAAACAACGGGACTTGGATGAAATTTGAAAGCAAGCAGTTCGGATCCAAATCAGACACTGGCTAAGTCTTGCATATGAGTTAGATTCAATGTAATTGAACTTTACATTTGTATCGATATCCAAAAATAGTCATTTATGTGCCAATTATGATCTGAATAAAATTAGAAGGCAAGCAGTTTGGATCCAGATCCGATATTCAGTAAATTTTACATCTGAGTTGGATCCGATCTAACAGAACTTGTATTTATATCGATACTGAAAAGCAACCATCTAAGCGCCATTAAGGACTTTGATGAAATTTGCTGGCAATCAGTTTGGATCCAGATCAGAGACTGGACAAATTTTGAATTTGAGTTGGATCCAATATAGCTGAATTTCACATCTCTATCGATACCGGAAAACAGCCATGTGTGCGCCAATCAAGCATTGTTAAAGTTAGAAGGCAAACAGTTTGGATCCAGATCAGACATTGGGCAACATTAATTTTGCATCTGAGTTGGATACAGTCTAATAACTTGAGATCCGTTCACTCTTTCTTCGTCACAGGTGAAAACGTGTTGAAAATATTTGCAAACAGTTTGGATCCAGATCCGAACTGTGTGACACTTTGGTTTGGTGTTTCAAAATATACTAAAGATTAGTACGCATTGAAACATGATGCAGATGATAACCTTAGAGGACGAAATATATATTGTAACGAAAGGGTTTATAAAGAAGAGCTTGACGCATAAACTATGCAGACGACATTTGTTAAGCGGGCGATGTAAGAGCATTATAAAGGTAAAGGGGAGGCGAGATGGGTTTGGAAATTGTACTTGAGTTTTGTTCCGTTTGTGTTGTAAAAATATCTCTAAGAGGTATATCTTTCTGGATATATGTGTTGGCTCTGAAAAGGGCCGTTTATGGAAAACGACTTGCGGTTTACATCCATGACTGGCTAGTAGTCAGAATCCGATGAGTATTCCGAATCGGATCCGGAAACGATTTCTACGGACTCGTCAAACATGTCTCTTCGTAGCTGGGCGACTTGGTCTGCTTTAACATAAGCATAGTCGTAGAACATGTTCCTTGCTCCTTCGACAACAGCTAGCTTCAGACGGAGATTATAGCGAAATGCTTTGTTGTTGTTCCGTTTCGCCATCTTGTAGCGCTTCTGCACTTCTCCAAGGCGTTGATTTAGCAGAACTATCTGGTCGCAGGCTTTTCGAAAGCATCGCTCAGCATCAGAAAGGCTGAAACGTTTATCGAGAGATTTAATTCTAGAAGGCATCTTGAACAGTTGTAGCTATTGCAAGACAATGATGCTGTGGAGAGAAGTTACGCATATTTTTACATTGCATGTGTATGATAGAGAAGACAAGTCGAAGATGCCAGTGCCATTCTGACACACGAGAATGTAACAGTATGATGACTGAGATGACACTTAGCTGTTTGACACGGGTCGTTAAACAAACAACACCATGCGGTAATCGATAATCAATCACAGTACGCTACCTGATTAGATTAGCGAGTGTTTGCAACGGGTTTATGAGCGATCGCTAAATCACCCATGAAATAAATACGCAATTATTATATTGAGAAAACAATCAAACTCGTTGCATTTAATTTGAAAATGGAAACGAAACACACATAGGACAGAAAGCACAATGTCTAAGTTTTATATCTAACTTGATACATTATGCAAATCAAACATCTGTTACACTACTCGCTGAAATTATCCCTCTTCCCTGCACAGACATTTGAAAGCCAAACAGGATTTAAATGAAATTAGAAAGCAAGCATTTTGGATCCAAATCAGACAGCAACTAATTTTGACCCAATCTAACTGAACTTTACAATAATATCGATTCAGAACTAACAGCCATTTGTGTGCCAAACAACGGGACTTGGATGAAATTTGAAAGCAAGCAGTTCGGATCCAGATCAGACACTGGCTAAGTCTTGCATATGAGTTAGATTCAATATAATTGAACTTTACATTTGTATCGATATCCAAAAATAGTCATTTATGTGCCAATTATGATCTGAATAAAATTAGAAGGCAAGCAGTTTGGATCCAGATCCGATATTCAGTAAATTTTACATCTGAGTTGGATCCGATCTAACAGAACTTGTATTTATATCGATACTGAAAGGCAACCATCTAAGCGCCATTAAGGACTTTGATGAAATTTGCTGGCAATCAGTTTGGATCCAGATCAGAGACTGGACAAATTTTGAATTTGAGTTGGATCCAATATAGCTGAATTTCACAGCTCTATCGATAGATAGAGAAAACAGCCATGTGTGCGCCAATCAAGCATTGTTAAAGTTAGAAGGCAAACAGTTTGGATCCAGATCAGACATTGGGCAACATTAATTTTGCATCTGAGTTGGATCCAGTCTAATAACTTGAGATCCGTTCACTCTTTCTTCGTCACAGGTGAAAACGTGTTGAAAATATTTGCAAACAGTTTGGATCCAGATCCGAACTGTGTGACACTTTGGTTTGGTGTTTCAAAATATACTAAAGATTAGTACGCATTGAAACATGATGCAGATGATAACCTTAGAGGACGAAATATATATTGTAGCGAAAGGGTTTATAAAGAAGAGCTTGACGCATAAACTATGCAGACGACATTTGTTAAGCGGGCGATGTAAGAGCATTATAAAGGTAAAGGGGAGGCGAGATGGGTTTGGAAATTGTACTTGAGTTTTGTTCCGTTTGTGTTGTAAACATATCTCTAAGAGGTATATCTTTCTGGATATATGTGTTGGCTCTGAAAAGGGCCGTTTATGGAAAACGACTTGCGGTTTACATCCATGACTGGCTAGTAGTCAGAATCCGATGAGTATTCCGAATCGGATCCGGAAACGATTTCTACGGACTCGTCAAACGTGTCTCTTCGTAGCTGGGCGACTTGGTCTGCTTTAACATAAGCATAGTCGTAGAACATGTTCCTTGCTCCTTCGACAACAGCTAGCTTCAGACGGAGATTATAGCGAAATGCTTTGTTGTTGTTCCGTTTCGCCATCTTGTAGCGCTTCTGCACTTCTCCAAGGCGTTGATTTAGCAGAACTATCTGGTCGCAGGCTTTTCGAAAGCATCGCTCAGCATCAGAAAGGCTGAAACGTTTATCGAGAGATTTAATTCTAGAAGGCATCTTGAACAGTTGTAGCTATTGCAAGACAATGATGCTGTGGAGAGAAGTTACGCATATTTATACATTGCATGTGTATGATAGAGAAGACAAGTCGAAGATGCCAGTGCCATTCTGACACACGAGAATGTAACAGTATGATGACTGAGATGACACTTAGCTGTTTGACACGGGTCGTTAAACAACCAACACCATGCGGTAATCGATAATCAATCACAGTACGCTACCTGATTAGATTAGCGAGTGTTTGCAACGAGTTTATGAGCGATCGCTAAATCACCCATGAAATAAATACGCAATTATTATATTGAGAAAACAATCAAACTCGTTGCATTTAATTTGAAAATGGAAACGAAACACACATAGGACAGAAAGCACAATGTCTAAGTTTTATATCTAACTTGATACATTATGCAAATCAAACATCTGTTACATTACTCGCTGAAATTATCCCTCTTCCCTGCACAGACATTTGAACGCCAAACAGGATTTAAATGAAATTAGAAAGCAAGCATTTTGGATCCAAATCAGACAGCAACTAATTTTGACCCAATCTAACTGAACTTTACAATAATATCGATTCCGAACTAACAGCCATTTGTGTGCCAAACAACGGGACTTGGATGAAATTTGAAAGCAAGCAGTTCGGATCCAGATCAGACACTGGCTAAGTCTTGCATATGAGCTAGATTCAATATAATTGAACTTTACATTTGTATCGATATCCAAAAATAGTCATTTATGTGCCAATTATGATCTGAATAAAATTAGAAGGCAAGCAGTTTGGATCCAGATCCGATATTCAGTAAATTTTACATCTGAGTTGGATCCGATCTAACAGAACTTGTATTTATATCGATACTGAAAAGCAACCATCTAAGCGCCATTAAGGACTTTGATGGAATTTGCTGGCAATCAGTTTGGATCCAGATCAGAGACTGGACAAATTTTGAATTTGAGTTGGATCCAATATAGCTGAATTTCACAGCTCTATCGATACCGGAAAACAGCCATGTGTGCGCCAATCAAGCATTGTTAAAGTTAGAAGGCAAACAGTTTGGATCCAGATCAGACATTGGGCAACATTAATTTTGCATCTGAGTTGGATCCAGTCTAATAACTTGAGATCCGTTCACTCTTTCTTCGTCACAGGTGAAAACGTGTTGAAAATATTTGCAAACAGTTTGGATCCAGATCCGAACTGTGTGACACTTTGGTTTGGTGTTTCAAAATATACTAAAGATTAGTACGCATTGAAACATGATGCAGATGATAACCTTAGAGGACGAAATATATATTGTAGCGAAAGGGTTTATAAAGAAGAGCTTGACGCATAAACTATGCAGACGACATTTGTTAAGCGGGCGATGTAAGAGCATTATAAAGGTAAAGGGGAGGCGAGATGGGTTTGGAAATTGTACTTGAGTTTTGTTCCGTTTGTGTTGTAAAAATATCTCTAAGAGGTATATCTTTCTGGATATATGTGTTGGCTCTGAAAAGGGCCGTTTATGGAAAACGACTTGCGGTTTACATCCATGACTGGCTAGTAGTCAGAATCCGATGAGTATTCCGAATCGGATCCGGAAACGATTTCTACGGACTCGTCGAACATGTCTCTTCGTAGCTGGGCGACTTGGTCTGCTTTAACATAAGCATAGTCGTAGAACATGTTCCTTGCTCCTTCGACAACAGCTAGCTTCAGACGGAGATTATAGCGAAATGCTTTGTTGTTGTTCCGTTTCGCCATCTTGTAGCGCTTCTGCACTTCTCCAAGGCGTTGATTTAGCAGAACTATCTGGTCGCAGGCTTTTCGAAAGCATCGCTCAGCATCAGAAAGGCTGAAACGTTTATCGAGAGATTTAATTCTAGAAGGCATCTTGAACAGTTGTAGCTATTGCAAGACAATGATGCTGTGGAGAGAAGTTACGCATATTTATACATTGCATGTGTATGATAGAGAAGACAAGTCGAAGATGCCAGTGCCATTCTGACACACGAGAATGTAACAGTATGATGACTGAGATGACACTTAGCTGTTTGACACGGGTCGTTAAACAAACAACACCATGCGGTAATCGATAATCAATCACAGTACGCTACCTGATTAGATTAGCGAGTGTTTGCAACGGGTTTATGAGCGATCGCTAAATCACCCATGAAATAAATACGCAATTATTATATTGAGAAAACAATCAAACTCGTTGCATTTAATTTGAAAATGGAAACGAAACACACATAGGACAGAAAGCACAATGTCTAAGTTTTATATCTAACTTGATACATTATGCAAATCAAACATCTGTTACACTACTCGCTGAAATTATCCCTCTTCCCTGCACAGACATTTGAAAGCCAAACAGGATTTAAATGAAATTAGAAAGCAAGCATTTTGGATCCAAATCAGACAGCAACTAATTTTGACCCAATCTAACTGAACTTTACAATAATATCGATTCAGAACTAACAGCCATTTGTGTGCCAAACAACGGGACTTGGATGAAATTTGAAAGCAAGCAGTTCGGATCCAGATCAGACACTGGCTAAGTCTTGCATATGAGTTAGATTCAATATAATTGAACTTTACATTTGTATCGATATCCAAAAATAGTCATTTATGTGCCAATTATGATCTGAATAAAATTAGAAGGCAAGCAGTTTGGATCCAGATCCGATATTCAGTAAATTTTACATCTGAGTTGGATCCGATCTAACAGAACTTGTATTTATATCGATACTGAAAGGCAACCATCTAAGCGCCATTAAGGACTTTGATGAAATTTGCTGGCAATCAGTTTGGATCCAGATCAGAGACTGGACAAATTTTGAATTTGAGTTGGATCCAATATAGCTGAATTTCACAGCTCTATCGATACCGGAAAACAGCCATGTGTGCGCCAATCAAGCATTGTTAAAGTTAGAAGGCAAACAGTTTGGATCCAGATCAGACATTGGGCAACATTAATTTTGCATCTGAGTTGGATCCAGTCTAATAACTTGAGATCCGTTCACTCTTTCTTCGTCACAGGTGAAAACGTGTTGAAAATATTTGCAAACAGTTTGGATCCAGATCCGAACTGTGTGACACTTTGGTTTGGTGTTTCAAAATATACTAAAGATTAGTACGCATTGAAACATGATGCAGATGATAACCTTAGAGGACGAAATATATATTGTAGCGAAAGGGTTTATAAAGAAGAGCTTGACGCATAAACTATGCAGACGACATTTGTTAAGCGGGCGATGTAAGAGCATTATAAAGGTAAAGGGGAGGCGAGATGGGTTTGGAAATTGTACTTGAGTTTTGTTCCGTTTGTGTTGTAAAAATATCTCTAAGAGGTATATCTTTCTGGATATATGTGTTGGCTCTGAAAAGGGCCGTTTATGGAAAACGACTTGCGGTTTACATCCATGACTGGCTAGTAGTCAGAATCCGATGAGTATTCCGAATCGGATCCGGAAACGATTTCTACGGACTCGTCAAACGTGTCTCTTCGTAGCTGGGCGACTTGGTCTGCTTTAACATAAGCATAGTCGTAGAACATGTTCCTTGCTCCTTCGACAACAGCTAGCTTCAGACGGAGATTATAGCGAAATGCTTTGTTGTTGTTCCGTTTCGCCATCTTGTAGCGCTTCTGCACTTCTCCAAGGCGTTGATTTAGCAGAACTATCTGGTCGCAGGCTTTTCGAAAGCATCGCTCAGCATCAGAAAGGCTGAAACGTTTATCGAGAGATTTAATTCTAGAAGGCATCTTGAACAGTTGTAGCTATTGCAAGACAATGATGCTGTGGAGAGAAGTTACGCATATTTATACATTGCATGTGTATGATAGAGAAGACAAGTCGAAGATGCCAGTGCCATTCTGACACACGAGAATGTAACAGTATGATGACTGAGATGACACTTAGCTGTTTGACACGGGTCGTTAAACAACCAACACCATGCGGTAATCGATAATCAATCACAGTACGCTACCTGATTAGATTAGCGAGTGTTTGCAACGAGTTTATGAGCGATCGCTAAATCACCCATGAAATAAATACGCAATTATTATATTGAGAAAACAATCAAACTCGTTGCATTTAATTTGAAAATGGAAACGAAACACACATAGGACAGAAAGCACAATGTCTAAGTTTTATATCTAACTTGATACATTATGCAAATCAAACATCTGTTACATTACTCGCTGAAATTATCCCTCTTCCCTGCACAGACATTTGAACGCCAAACAGGATTTAAATGAAATTAGAAAGCAAGCATTTTGGATCCAAATTAGACAGCAACTAATTTTGACCCAATCTAACTGAACTTTACAATAATATCGATTCCGAACTAACAGCCATTTGTGTGCCAAACAACGGGACTTGGATGAAATTTGAAAGCAAGCAGTTCGGATCCAGATCAGACACTGGCTAAGTCTTGCATATGAGTTAGATTCAATATAATTGAACTTTACATTTGTATCGATATCCAAAAATAGTCATTTATGTGCCAATTATTATCTGAATAAAATTAGAAGGCAAGCAGTTTGGATCCAGATCCGATATTCAGTAAATTTTACATCTGAGTTGGATCCGATCTAACAGAACTTGTATTTATATCGATACTGAAAAGCAACCATCTAAGCGCCATTAAGGACTTTGATGGAATTTGCTGGCAATCAGTTTGGATCCAGATCAGAGACTGGACAAATTTTGAATTTGAGTTGGATCCAATATAGCTGAATTTCACAGCTCTATCGATACCGGAAAACAGCCATGTGTGCGCCAATCAAGCATTGTTAAAGTTAGAAGGCAAACAGTTTGGATCCCGATCAGACATTGGACAACATTATTTTTGCATCTGAGTTGGATCCAGTCTAATAACTTGAGATCCGTTCACTCTTTCTTCGTCACAGGTGAAAACGTGTTGAAAATATTTGCAAACAGTTTGGATCCAGATCCGAACTGTGTGACACTTTGGTTTGGTGTTTCAAAATATACTAAAGATTAGTACGCATTGAAACATGATGCAGATGATAACCTTAGAGGACGAAATATATATTGTAGCGAAAGGGTTTATAAAGAAGAGCTTGACGCATAAACTATGCAGACGACATTTGTTAAGCGGGCGATGTAAGAGCATTATAAAGGTAAAGGGGAGGCGAGATGGGTTTGGAAATTGTACTTGAGTTTTGTTCCGTTTGTGTTGTAAAAATATCTCTAAGAGGTATATCTTTCTGGATATATGTGTTGGCTCTGAAAAGGGCCGTTTATGGAAAACGACTTGCGGTTTACATCCATGACTGGCTAGTAGTCAGAATCCGATGAGTATTCCGAATCGGATCCGGCAACGATTTCTACGGACTCGTCAAACATGTCTCTTCGTAGCTGGGCGACTTGGTCTGCTTTAACATAAGCATAGTCGTAGAACATGTTCCTTGCTCCTTCGACAACAGCTAGCTTCAGACGGAGATTATAGCGAAATGCTTTGTTGTTGTTCCGTTTCGCCATCTTGTAGCGCTTCTGCACTTCTCCAAGGCGTTGATTTAGCAGAACTATCTGGTCGCAGGCTTTTCGAAAGCATCGCTCAGCATCAGAAAGGCTGAAACGTTTATCGAGAGATTTAATTCTAGAAGGCATTTTGAACAGTTGTAGCTATTGCAAGACAATGATGCTGTGGAGAGAAGTTACGCATATTTATACATTGCATGTGTATGATAGAGAAGACAAGTCGAAGATGCCAGTGCCATTCTGACACACGAGAATGTAACAGTATGATGACTGAGATGACACTTAGCTGTTTGACACGGGTCGTTAAACAAACAACACCATGCGGTAATCGATAATCAATCACAGTACGCTACCTGATTAGATTAGCGAGTGTTTGCAACGAGTTTATGAGCGATCGCTAAATCACCCATGAAATAAATACGCAATTATTATATTGAGAAAACAATCAAACTCGTTGCATTTAATTTGAAAATGGAAACGAAACACACATAGGACAGAAAGCACAATGTCTAAGTTTTATATCTAACTTGATACATTATGCAAATCAAACATCTGTTACATTACTCGCTGAAATTATCCCTCTTCCCTGCACAGACATTTGAACGCCAAACAGGATTTAAATGAAATTAGAAAGCAAGCATTTTGGATCCAAATCAGACAGCAACTAATTTTGACCCAATCTAACTGAACTTTACAATAATATCGATTCCGAACTAACAGCCATTTGTGTGCCAAACAACGGGACTTGGATGAAATTTGAAAGCAAGCAGTTCGGATCCAGATCAGACACTGGCTAAGTCTTGCATATGAGTTAGATTCAATATAATTGAACTTTACATTTGTATCGATATCCAAAAATAGTCATTTATGTGCCAATTATGATCTGAATAAAATTAGAAGGCAAGCAGTTTGGATCCAGATCCGATATTCAGTAAATTTTACATCTGAGTTGGATCCGATCTAACAGAACTTGTATTTATATCGATACTGAAAAGCAACCATCTAAGCGCCATTAAGGACTTTGATGAAATTTGCTGGCAATCAGTTTGGATCCAGATCAGAGACTGGACAAATTTTGAATTTGAGTTGGATCCAATATAGCTGAATTTCACAGCTCTATCGATACCGGAAAACAGCCATGTGTGCGCCAATCAAGCATTGTTAAAGTTAGAAGGCAAACAGTTTGGATCCAGATCAGACATTGGGCAACATTAATTTTGCATCTGAGTTGGATCCAGTCTAATAACTTGAGATCCGTTCACTCTTTCTTCGTCACAGGTGAAAACGTGTTGAAAATATTTGCAAACAGTTTGGATCCAGATCCGAACTGTGTGACACTTTGGTTTGGTGTTTCAAAATATACTAAAGATTAGTACGCATTGAAACATGATGCAGATGATAACCTTAGAGGACGAAATATATATTGTAGCGAAAGGGTTTATAAAGAAGAGCTTGACGCATAAACTATGCAGACGACATTTGTTAAGCGGGCGATGTAAGAGCATTATAAAGGTAAAGGGGAGGCGAGATGGGTTTGGAAATTGTACTTGAGTTTTGTTCCGTTTGTGTTGTAAAAATATCTCTAAGAGGTATATCTTTCTGGATATATGTGTTGGCTCTGAAAAGGGCCGTTTATGGAAAACGACTTGCGGTTTACATCCATGACTGGCTAGTAGTCAGAATCCGATGAGTATTCCGAATCGGATCCGGCAACGATTTCTACGGACTCGTCAAACATGTCTCTTCGTAGCTGGGCGACTTGGTCTGCTTTAACATAAGCATAGTCGTAGAACATGTTCCTTGCTCCTTCGACAACAGCTAGCTTCAGACGGAGATTATAGCGAAATGCTTTGTTGTTGTTCCGTTTCGCCATCTTGTAGCGCTTCTGCACTTCTCCAAGGCGTTGATTTAGCAGAACTATCTGGTCGCAGGCTTTTCGAAAGCATCGCTCAGCATCAGAAAGGCTGAAACGTTTATCGAGAGATTTAATTCTAGAAGGCATCTTGAACAGTTGTAGCTATTGCAAGACAATGATGCTGTGGAGAGAAGTTACGCATATTTATACATTGCATGTGTATGATAGAGAAGACAAGTCGAAGATGCCAGTGCCATTCTGACACACGAGAATGTAACAGTATGATGACTGAGATGACACTTAGCTGTTTGACACGGGTCGTTAAACAAACAACACCATGCGGTAATCGATAATCAATCACAGTACGCTACCTGATTAGATTAGCGAGTGTTTGCAACGAGTTTATGAGCGATCGCTAAATCACCCATGAAATAAATACGCAATTATTATATTGAGAAAACAATCAAACTCGTTGCATTTAATTTGAAAATGGAAACGAAACACACATAGGACAGAAAGCACAATGTCTAAGTTTTATATCTAACTTGATACATTATGCAAATCAAACATCTGTTACATTACTCGCTGAAATTATCCCTCTTCCCTGCACAGACATTTGAACGCCAAACAGGATTTAAATGAAATTAGAAAGCAAGCATTTTGGATCCAAATCAGACAGCAACTAATTTTGACCCAATCTAACTGAACTTTACAATAATATCGATTCCGAACTAACAGCCATTTGTGTGCCAAACAACGGGACTTGGATGAAATTTGAAAGCAAGCAGTTCGGATCCAGATCAGACACTGGCTAAGTCTTGCATATGAGTTAGATTCAATATAATTGAACTTTACATTTGTATCGATATCCAAAAATAGTCATTTATGTGCCAATTATGATCTGAATAAAATTAGAAGGCAAGCAGTTTGGATCCAGATCCGATATTCAGTAAATTTTACATCTGAGTTGGATCCGATCTAACAGAACTTGTATTTATATCGATACTGAAAAGCAACCATCTAAGCGCCATTAAGGACTTTGATGAAATTTGCTGGCAATCAGTTTGGATCCAGATCAGAGACTGGACAAATTTTGAATTTGAGTTGGATCCAATATAGCTGAATTTCACAGCTCTATCGATACCGGAAAACAGCCATGTGTGCGCCAATCAAGCATTGTTAAAGTTAGAATGCAAACAGTTTGCATCCAGATCAGACATTGGGCAACATTAATTTTGCATCTGAGTTGGATCCAGTCTAATAACTTGAGATCCGTTCACTCTTTCTTCGTCACAGGTGAAAACGTGTTGAAAATATTTGCAAACAGTTTGGATCCAGATCCGAACTGTGTGACACTTTGGTTTGGTGTTTCAAAATATACTAAAGATTAGTACGCATTGAAACATGATGCAGATGATAACCTTAGAGGACGAAATATATATTGTAGCGAAAGGGTTTATAAAGAAGAGCTTGACGCATAAACTATGCAGACGACATTTGTTAAGCGGGCGATGTAAGAGCATTATAAAGGTAAAGGGGAGGCGAGATGGGTTTGGAAATTGTACTTGAGTTTTGTTCCGTTTGTGTTGTAAAAATATCTCTAAGAGGTATATCTTTCTGGATATATGTGTTGGCTCTGAAAAGGGCCGTTTATGGAAAACGACTTGCGGTTTACATCCATGACTGGCTAGTAGTCAGAATCCGATGAGTATTCCGAATCGGATCCGGAAACGATTTCTACGGACTCGTCAAACATGTCTCTTCGTAGCTGGGCGACTTGGTCTGCTTTAACATAAGCATAGTCGTAGAACATGTTCCTTGCTCCTTCGACAACAGCTAGCTTCAGACGGAGATTATAGCGAAATGCTTTGTTGTTGTTCCGTTTCGCTATCTTGTAGCGCTTCTGCACTTCTCCAAGGCGTTGATTTAGCAGAACTATCTGGTCGCAGGCTTTTCGAAAGCATCGCTCAGCATCAGAAAGGCTGAAACGTTTATCGAGAGATTTAATTCTAGAAGGCATCTTGAACAGTTGTAGCTATTGCAAGACAATGATGCTGTGGAGAGAAGTTACGCATATTTATACATTGCATGTGTATGATAGAGAAGACAAGTCGAAGATGCCAGTGCCATTCTGACACACGAGAATGTAACAGTATGATGACTGAGATGACACTTAGCTGTTTGCAACGGGTTTATGGGCGATCGCTAAATCACCCATGAAATAAATACGCAATTATTATATTGAGAAAACAATCAAACTCGTTGCATTTAATTTTAAAATGGAAACGAAACACACATAGGACAGAAAGCACAATGTCTAAGTTTTATATCTAACTTGATACGTATGCAAATCAAACATCTGTTACATTACTCGCTGAAATTATCCCTCTTCCCTGCACAGACATTTGAACGCCAAACAGGATTTAAATGAAATTAGAAAGCAAGCATTTTGGATCCAAATCCGACAGCAACTAATTTTGACCCAATCTAACTGAACTTTACAATAATATCGATTCCGAACTAACAGCCATTTGTGTGCCAAACAACGGGACTTGGATGAAATTTGAAAGCAAGCAGTTCGGATCCAGATCAGACACTGGCTAAGTCTTGCATATGAGTTAGATTCAATATAATTGAACTTTACATTTGTATCGATATCCAAAAATAGTCATTTATGTGCCAATTATGATCTGAATAAAATTAGAAGGCAAGCAGTTTGGATCCAGATCCGATATTCAGTAAATTTTACATCTGAGTTGGATCCGATCTAACAGAACTTGTATTTATATCGATACTGAAAAGCAACCATCTAAGCGCCATTAAGGACTTTGATGAAATTTGCTGGCAATCAGTTTGGATCCAGATCAGAGACTGGACAAATTTTGAATTTGAGTTGGATCCAATATAGCTGAATTTCACAGCTCTATCGATACCGGAAAACAGCCATGTGTGCGCCAATCAAGCATTGTTAAAGTTAGAAGGCAAACAGTTTGCATCCAGATCGGACATTGGGCAACATTAATTTTGCATCTGAGTTGGATCCAGTCTAATAACTTGAGATCCGTTCACTCTTTCTTCGTCACAGGTGAAAACGTGTTGAAAATATTTGCAAACAGTTTGGATCCAGATCCGAACTGTGTGACACTTTGGTTTGGTGTTTCAAAATATACTAAAGATTAGTACGCATTGAAACATGATGCAGATGATAACCTTAGAGGACGAAATATATATTGTAGCGAAAGGGTTTATAAAGATTAGCTTGACGCATAAACTATGCAGACGACATTTGTTAAGCGGGCGATGTAAGAGCATTATAAAGGTAAAGGGGAGGCGAGATGGGTTTGGAAATTGTACTTGAGTTTTGTTCCGTTTGTGTTGTAAAAATATCTCTAAGAGGTATATCTTTCTGGATATATGTGTTGGCTCTGAAAAGGGCCGTTTATGGAAAACGACCTGCGGTTTACATCCATGACTGGCTAGTAGTCAGAATCCGATGAGTATTCCGAATCGGATCCGGAAACGATTTCTACGGACTCGTCAAACATGTCTCTTCGTAGCTGGGCGACTTGGTCTGCTTTAACATAAGCATAGTCGTAGAACATGTTCCTTGCTCCTTCGACAACAGCTAGCTTCAGACGGAGATTATAGCGAAATGCTTTGTTGTTGTTCCGTTTCGCCATCTTGTAGCGCTTCTGCACTTCTCCAAGGCGTTGATTTAGCAGAACTATCTGGTCGCAGGCTTTTCGAAAGCATCGCTCAGCATCAGAAAGGCTGAAACGTTTATCGAGAGATTTAATTCTAGAAGGCATCTTGAACAGTTGTAGCTATTGCAAGACAATGATGCTGTGGAGAGAAGTTACGCATATTTATACATTGCATGTGTATGATAGAGAAGACAAGTCGAAGATGCCAGTGCCATTCTGACACACGAGTATGTAACAGTATGATGACTGAGATGACACTTAGCTGTTTGACACGGGTCGTTAAACAAACAACACCATGCCGTAATCGATAATCAATCACAGTACGCTACCTGATTAGATTAGCGAGTGTTTGCAACGGGTTTATGAGCGATCGCTAAATAACCCATGAAATAAATACGCAATTATTATATTGAGAAAACAATCAAACTCGTTGCATTTAATTTGAAAATGGAAACGAAACACACATAGGACAGAAAGCACAATGTCTAAGTTTTATATCTAACTTGATACTTATGCAAATCAAACATCTGTTACATTACTCGCTGAAATTATCCCACTTCCCTGCACAGACATTTGAACGCCAAACAGGATTTAAATGAAATTAGAAAGCAAGCATTTTGGATCCAAATCAGACAGCAACTAATTTTGACCCAATCTAACTGAACTTTACAATAATATCGATTCAGAACTAACAGCCATTTGTGTGCCAAACAACGGGACTTGGATGAAATTTGAAAGCAAGCAGTTCTGATCCAGATCAGACACTGGCTAAGTCTTGCATATGAATGGAAAAGTAGTAAAGTCAAGCAGGCAAAGCCACATACAAGACGCAACCACCACCAAAACACCGATAGACAGCATGACACACACACACACACACACACAAACACACACAAACGCGCACACACACACACACACACACACACACACACACACACACACACACACACACACACACACACACACACACACACACACACACACACACACACACACACACACACACACACACACACACACACACACACACACACACACACACACACACACACACACACACACACACACACACACACACACACACACACACACACACACACACATATTGAGTTAGATTCAATATAATTGAACTTTACATTTGTATCGATATCCAAAAATAGTCATTTATGTGCCAATTATGATCTGAATAAAATTAGAAGGCAAGCAGTTTAGATCCAGACCCGATATTCAGTAAATTTTACATCTGAGTTTGATCCGATCTAACAGAACTTGTATTTATATCGATACTGAAAAGCAACCATCTAAGCGCCATTAAGGATTTTGATGAAGTTTGCTGGCAATCAGTTTGGATCCAGATCAGAGACTGGACAAATTTTGAAGTTGAGTTGGATCCAATATAGCTGAATTTCACATCTCTATCGATACCGGAAAACAGCCATGTGTGCGCCAATCAAACATTGTATACGGTTTGACTGTATATATCAGAAGTGATTTACCTTACCTTATAAATATTCATATAAGAAATAATGATAACATGAATATCTATTACCTGAATATTTGTAATGGCTTATGAATATAGGAATGGTTGCAGAAACCTTACAGGAAGCGTTTATTTGGGTCTACTCCGTTTGCGATTTAGACGTTTGAATGCCTATGAACTTTTCCGTTGAATATTCATGTAAGGGATAATAACGTCATGAATATTTATTAGCTGATTTTTATTAAAATATTGACATATGTACATGTAATGTTCACACACTGTAGAGTCCATGTAGAGTCACATCTATTATAACAGAGCCGACCCTGATCAGAAATGTTTACACAAGCAGAAACTATAGAATCGCATCTATATTATTCTATAAGTAAACAAAGCAGATCCTGATCAGACGGCTCCTACGTGAGCCGTCTGATCTGGGTCTACTCTGTTTGCAAAGAGTGAAAAGACATTAAGTTTTGAATTAGGCAAAGGGTTAAACAAATCACGAGTAAGATTTGAGATAAAGTTACTGCAGTACGAACATGTAGTGTGAGTGTTCATTCACGTTGCATCGAGAATAACTCATTACGTCATAGGCTATTTTTAGATACAACCTCTTTGAATAAATATACCGAAAAGGAGCATTAACTAGAGAAAAGGAAAAATTTAGAATTTTGTAGTTTGAAACCATTGTGATAAATAGAGCATTTGCTCCTCTAGGAGCAAATGCTCTATTTATCACAATGGTTTCACAAAGTGATTTTTACAGAGTCGTCAAAAGTCGTCAATATGAGGGAATGGGTTAAGCAAATATCGTGCATGAACTACATGTTCATTTTAGCTTATTGACAACAATAAAATGCGCCCACATCAAACATGTTACTACATGTATTTGATAAAGAGGGGCACCTATTTTACAGATACATCAGTTATAAAAGCCAAAACATGACCTTATTTGGAATGTTTGAATGACGTCACATGGCCTAACGTCCTATAATGTTTTACAACCCGAGAAGACAGAGATCAGGGCTCCTACGGGAAACATTTATATAGGGTCTGCTCTGTTTGTCAGTGGAATTATATAGATCTATTTACAGTTTCTTTTATGGACAAAACTCACTATGTGCATAATTTATACCATTGTCAAATTCAGCTTATAAATATTCATTAAACAAGTGAACTTCGATAACTTGAACTCGGATAACCCGAACTTCGGGATAACTCGAACTAAACGTTATGTCCTTCCAAAACTTACAATACAGAATTGCTCTAAAATGTATCACTACGCATAGCTAGAAACATCCGTGGCAGCTTAACCCTTTCCCTCATATAAACGTGTTTTCACGCATTTGCAAACAGAGTAGACCCAGATCAGACGGCTCCTATAGGAGCCGTCTGATCAGGGTCTACTCTGTTTGCTTATAGAATTCGATAGATCTATTTCTTCGCTTTCTAAAATGTCTACAGTGTAGTAACTTCCATATTTCTTTATAACTATTTTGTGAATGAATATTCAGTAGGTATTGACATTTGGAATAAATATAGAACAGGGAACCAGGGTTAACCCGCGTTAAGCAGTAAACTTGAGAAATTGTCCAGATCAGAAATCGGATAACTCGAACCGTCTGTCGAGATATCGAAGTTCAACTGTATTATTATTCAGCTTATAAATATTCATGATATCATTATTTCTTACATGAATATTTATCAGGCAAGTGATTAATTACAGGTTTGTTTGGCAGGCTTCTCTGTATAAAAGCTATACAATAGATCTTCGCTAAAGCGGCCACGAACGTTCATTTAACCCTGGTTCCCTGTTCTGTTTTTAGGCCAAATTTCAATACCTGCTGAATACTAATTAACAAAATAGTTATAAAGAAACATGGAAGGTGGAACATTGTAGACATTTTAGAAAGCGTGGAAACAGATCTAGCAAATTCTTTTAGCGAACAGAGCAGACCCTGATCAGACGGCTCCTCTAGGAACTGTCTGATCTGGGTATACTCTGTTTGCCAATGCGTGAAAACACGCTTATATGAGGGAAAGGGTTAAGATATAATGACATCATGAATATTAATTAACCCTATATTTTATGAATATTCATGCAATAGATAATGGTATCATGGATATTAATTAGATTAATTGTTATAATAGCACATTGACACATCAATATTAGGACATTGCCATATCTACATTATATCATAAGCCAACAGAGAGGAACTGACCAGACGGCTCCATTTGTCCCGGCCATGTGCATGTCGTTGTGACTAGGATGACAATTTTACAGCGTCCTTGACCATATAACGAAATATTCGGGAAGAATTGAATTGATTCAACTTCTCAAACAGCTTGCTGCAAGCAAATTGTTAATACCATTTGCAAAGTTATGGTTCAGACGAGACTGTGAGATACTCTGTGTCCCATCACCATCCAAACTGACATTCTATAGTCTTCTTTGTCATTGAAACAAAGACAAGGGAGACATACAAAACTTCAATCTGTAACTCTTTTCACTTACACATCCACTTACGGTACTGATACAGTAAAACCCTCGTATAAATATCGGTCTTGGAGACAGGTTGCAGCTTAATGCAGTGTGAAAGTCATACAGAAAGCTTCTTTAGGAGCTATTTGCACGACTTCACCCTGCATTAAGCAGCCACATGCATAAAAAGTATATAACTTCTTCTCTGTTAGAATTCCGGTTTAGGGGGATTTACTGTTATTGTGAGTCGCGCAAGCCTTTGAGAAACTATTGACCGAGATCAAATTGATGGACTGCTGATAAAACGCCGGGTTACCAGTCCAATCTTGATCCAGTCTGTTCACAGTTGTAAAATGTGTTGCACGTGACAGGATAGGATAATAAACACCCAACCGGGTGTAACATTTTGTAGAAGGGATGTCTTGCATTCTGTACAGTTGGTTGCTTAATGCAGAATGAAAGCAATGCATTTCTTCGTCGATATCTATTCTCCGGCACCATTGTCATTTCATGGTTTGATGATGTGTTGAACAAATCATCACTATTTGTTTATTATAATCACAGACAGCATAGCAGTATCGAAATGGTGTCTACAGTATATATAACCTGTCTTAAGCGGTCATCAAATAGAGGTGTAATTATAGGTTTGTAAGGCAGGTGGTATCTTAATGCAGGTTAAAAGTAATGCAGAAATTTCCTATAGAAGTTTTTTTTGCATTGCTTTTCCCCTGCATTAAGCAACCACCTGCTTTTTAAGTATCCTACGTCCACTAAATGAATGACCGCTTAGGACATGTTCTACTGTATAGATATGGAAAGTCATACTGGAACATGCTGAACTGAAAAACAAACTGATATAGCCCTTTTCCTGTTCTTTGTTTATTCCAAATTTCAATACCTACTGCATATTCATGGAAAAATTAGTTATAATGAAATATGGACGGTGGAACATTGTAGCCATTTTAGAAAGTAAAGACGCAGATCTCTGAAATTCAATTTTCAAACAGAGTAGACCCAGAACAATTCATTAGAATAATTGTTACAGTAGCACATAGACACAGGAACTTTTGGAAATGGCAGAAACTGTAGCATCATAATTATTATCTATATTATATCATAAGCAAACAGAGCAGACCCTGACCAGACCTACAGGAGCCGATGGGTTTGGGTCTACTCTGTTTGCAAAGGCGTAAGAGGCGTATGTATGGAGTGAAGGGTTCAGGTAAAAGCATTGGTCCAAATGGTGTTATGTGAGTACGTCTTGTCATTTATTGACAGAAGGTCTGGTTCTGAGTTCCAGTTTGGATTTCATTTTGTACTGATGTAATTGTATTTGTTAGCAAAGTTATTGCCGATAAAACTATTTTGAAAAATATAATAAATAAAACATTGATAAACGACCACCTAAAAGAAGAATATTATGGGTGTTCTAAACACGTGACTGCTTAGTGCAGGTTAAAATCTCCACGGGTGCACAAGTAGTCCAGTAATAGTGAAATTATCAAACTAATAATTTCACTCTTCAAAACAGTGAATTTATCGAGTGATAATCCACTGTTATATCCTGGTAAACCACAGGTAAGCATGAAATAAAACATATTGACCTTTTCCATATTTACAACTCATGCAGGATGTCTACTCTGTTTACAAATGCAAGAAATGACGTTTATATGAAGGGAAAAGGTTAGTGGACATGGGCATAAGTGCGCTCTTATCTTTTCACCCAGTGTAGACCCAGATATAGGGCTGCATAGTAATACGTTATCAGAGCAGGACATAATGCTTATCACTCGTTAGAAACGAAGGCATTTCTCGGCTGTTATCGGAAAAGTACTCGTCGGACGTCTGGGTTTAATTAACTTGGGCCTAACTGTGTGTGCACAATTGCACCTTTATCTTACAGAGAAATCATTTTGTCCAAATTTTCAAAGAATTCAAGACATGTTCATTTTTACTACAGCATAACCTCTCTTAACCGGAATTCTAGTAGATAATAATTTAGATCCTTTTAGGCAGGTGGCTGCTTAATGAAGGGTGAAAGTCATGCAGAAAACTCCTCTAGGAGCTTTCTGCATGACTTTCACTCTGCATACAGCCGCCACCTGTCTCCAAGACCGATATTCATACTAAATTTAACTGCCGGTTAAGAGAGGTTTTACTGTACATCACTATAACGAGAGAGTCGAACAGTTTAGATCCTGATGAAGATGTGTGTTACTCAAAGTCTCGTCTGGGTCCAGACTGTTTGCAATCGTTATCACATATTCACTAGTACATGTGATCTTGACCTTTAGCCTGCTGAGCAAATTATTCTTACATAATTTTGCACATACTACATTTTCAAATTTCAAGCTATAATCAATTTGTCTACCAAAATGCATGCAGGACGTCAAACAGTTTGGATCCAGATGAGACGCCGAGTTACTGTTTGCATAGGTTTCACTCATCCGCCCATAGCAAGCTAAAGGTTAATTGTCTGATTGTTCTTGACCATTGTTGTACATGTATACAGTAAACCCCCTCTGAACCTGACGTTCAGTTTAGTATATATATATCGGTCTTGGAGACAGGTGACAGCTTAATGCAGGATTAAAGTCATGCAGAAAGCTCATCTAAGATTTTCACCCCACATTAAGCAGCCAATTGTCTAAATGTATCTTAATTCTTCTCTATTAGAATTCCGGTTGAGAGAGGTTTTGCTGTAGTTTAGTGTCCGTCCATCTAACCTGCATACTCTCCGTTCAAGTCATGTAGCGCATTAAATTATCATACATTGGAAGTTTTCATCCAAATCTATGAATGGGAACGGGAGATTTGCGAGTATTCGAGTCATTAACTCAGCTCAAGGTCACAATTTGTCCTTGAGGTTTTTTTGCATTATAGATAACCTCATTGGTAGTTTACACGCGCATTTTTGTCAATAGAACATGCCAAGATTTGCCTGATAAGCTGGACTCGTTGCCAATCCTAACATGCATTTTTACATTTTGATTAGTGAAATGCCCTTGTAGTTGTGCGTGCATGTGCGTGTTTTATGCCGAATATTTCAGGTACATGTACATATATATCGAGTGTATTTACATTATACAAATATAGTGATGCCGTACGGTGATAGCATGCTGAAGACACATCACATAATACCAACTTATTATTATCATTATGTATTATTATTATGTATTATCATTACTACTATTGTTATTATTGTTAGCAGTACATGTAGTAGTTATAGAACTACATGTAGCAGTAATTTAATATATTTTTTATCATCATTATCGTCATCTGGATCCTAGTTGTTTGCCAATATGAGGCAGGTTGTGAATAATGGAAAAGGTGCCAATCATCACTAAAGACAAATCTTACAGAACAGTAAAACCCATCCAAACCGGACATTAAATGTAATATAAATATCTATCTTGGATACAGATGGCAGCTTAATGCAGGATGAAAGAGAGGAGCTTTCTGCACGACTTTCATCCTGCATTAAGCGCCCACCTGCCTAAAAGTATCTAAATTCTTCTCTACTAAAGTTCCGGTTTAGAGGGGGTTGACTATATTAACTATTCGCTTGCTGTTCACGTCAATATACCTACCTGTAAATAGTGCAGGAGCTGTCTCATCAGGGTCTGCACTATTTACAAGTTGATTGTGCAACCAGTGCACTCCACAGCAGTGATTGCATGTTGCGCAGAGAAATACGTGTACACAGTGGAGATATATATTATACAACAGGGCATGGGTGAAGTAGGAGAAATAAATTTTAAAATTCAGCAAGAGAAGGGTTAAATATAGATACATGTAGTTATTACCGGGATTTATAAGTAGGCCTACATGTAACTCATAACTTCAGTGTTTTCAGCTGTTTTTCTGATCAAACATGTATCCCATCACTGCTGGGAGTCTAACCCTTTCGCTGCCAATGCCGGATCTGTGATTACCTATGCAAACAGTTTGGATCCAGATGAGACGCCGAGTAACTCGGCGTCTCATCAGGATCCAAACTGTTTGTTACTGTTACTATGTTTTTAAAATAAAAATGAAGAAAATTAAAAAAAAAATGAAAATTTGTAGCAGACGACAAAGTTAGCAGACGACAGGGTTTGGCAGCGGAAGGTTTAATGCCCACTTCGGCTATTCATGTTAGGAAACCTTCCAGACGGTTTGGGATAGGTCGTTTGATCGACCCGGATGTTCGTCTATGTCTTATACTGTAGTCCGACAGGGAATTCCTGACAGCTACGTCATAATTAGTTTACTTGAATATTTATATGACATTTTATTTCTTAAAAGAGAAGACTGTTACTGTTTGTTTGTGGTATCCGTAGCTGAGTGGCTAAAGGCGCTCTCATTCGCATCAAAATGAACCTGGTTCGAAACCCACATAAGGTTTTTTTCCCTCAATAACACTTATGTCAAAAACAAAAAAAGACCAAGCAGGATTAAACAAGAATAGATCCTATAGAAACAAATATACTGACAAAATTATTTAAAAATATTAAGAAAAACAAAACAAATCAAAGTATAAACGCCAGTGAGTTTCGAACTCGGGTAGCGCGCATACGCGTCCCTTAGACCACGATGTCGGGTATCCCATGGTGTAACGTTTGTCTTATTTATTAATTATCCCATGCACATCATATATTGAGGAAACCCTGTCTATTTTAGTTTTGTTATTGTTTTGACGTAACTGCCAGGCCTAGTTTGTTTATCTATAGTTGTGTCATGCACTGAGGACTATTCCAAGAGTTCCCTCTACAGCAGTATCTTTCCTTACTCATTAATTTTATTGAAGACAGGACTTAACCCTTTCCCTGTTCTATGTTTATTTCAAATTTTAATACCCATTGAATATTCATGAACAAAACACTTATAATCAAATCTGGAAGGTGGTACATTGTAGCTATTTTAGAAAGTAAAGACACAGATCTATCAAATTCCATAAGCAGACAGAGCAGACCCTGATCAGACGGCTCCTCTAGGAGCCGTCTGATCTGGGTCTACTCTGTTTGCAAATGCGTGAAAACACGTTTGAATTAGGGAAAGACTTGAAAAAAAACCAGGTGTTTGTTAAATGCAGGGCAAGAGTAATACCGAAAGCTACCGTTGAAGCTTTTGAAGTTACTTTTGACCTGCATCGAGCTACCACCTGCCTAACAGACCTTTACCCATTCCCTCATAGGCTATTTTTAGACCTAACCTCTTTGAATAAATCTACCGAAAAGGAGCATTAACTAGATAAAAGGTAAATTTTAGAATTTTGTAGTTTGAAACCATTAGGGTAAATATTAATTACAGAAAGAAGTTTCGGCGGATGACTTTTGCAGAGGCGTCAACAGGAGTCAATATGATGGAATGTGTTAATCACCTCTTTTTATACATGTAGCGGCTTAAGGCAGGTTTTACTGTATCTGTACTGAACTGGCCAGGTAACTGAAATAGGCCGTACAGTTGAAGCGACGGTACACCTCTACAACAAAGTTCTTTAAATCCCGCCAATATTTACTTGGCACTCAAAGATATTCCGTACAAACCCATTATCTCCCATATCCCACAGTCATAATTGGCTAAACTGATACAAGGGTGTGTTCTCACTTTGCCAACCTCTATTGTTTAAGTAGTTGGGATGGTAGAAATGTATTGTTTAGCTATAACAATAGATTTCAGGTGTGATAATTGCTCTGGTTGGCTATACTTGTGCAAAAAAAATAAGTTCAGTTTCTCCTTGGACCCTTTATATATCAAATTCAATCAAATCAAATTTCTTTATTGACTTAAACTTTACAGTTTCTCGTCATTCCATAGTATTTAACAAAATATATAATATGTCACATGGTCATCATAATGTGTACAAAAGGAAAAAGATAACTGTTCTTTTTTTTCAAATTTTGTATGAATATGAAGTTATACATGTTTTACATTACCAACATCATAATTGTTCGGGAGCAAATTTCAATAAAACAACATATGCAACAACATATACATATAATTATCAATCTAATCTTATCACAGTAGCATCTCCTCGGAGATCCCACGTTGAAAGTGCGCTGTAGAATTGTATCTAATTATCTCCCTTTAAAACTATACCTTCTACAATTCGTGTATCATTCGTGATCCAGCGACTTTCTGATCGATCTAAGTGATGGGTTCATTTTGCAAATATATAATCAATTACAAGAGTGAAGTTCTAACAGACATGGCTTCATGAATATAGTTACTGAGCTTATGGACAGAACTATCATTTCTTGAAGCCATTAACTGTATGAATTTAAACATGCTTGGACGTCTATAGTAATAAGGTTTCAAGTACTCATTCCTCAAATCATTGAAGATTGGGCATACTATGATAAAATGATATTCATCTTCTACGTCCCTATTATTATTAGTTACGCGGTTATTTGGCAGGGTGTACGGGCTGGTATGACCGGGTTAGATCCCGTATTTCCTGAGGCGTTAGCCGAAGGAAATACGTGGTCTAACCCGGTCATACCAGCCCGTACACCCTGCCAAATTACCGTGTAACGAATTTATTACCAGTCAGAGATCCGATTTACCTAATTAAGAAACGAACAACTCTTATTTTGCTGACATTAGATCCTTAATTGTATGACGACATGACAAAGAAAACATGACGTCATCACAGGGCAAATATGACGTCGTCTCAGAGCAATTTCGAAAGAGGAATTGAAACTTCATTTGTAAACATTAACGGTAACACGTTGTACTGATAAGTTGATAGTGTTAATTTGAGGAACGTATGGGGTACATTTTTTTACGTTTATTATCGATTATTTGGTCGTAATCCATCCAGAATTATTGGAGTAAGGACGATATGAAAGTTCGAATCGATGCTAAAAATAAAAACAAAACGAATGACGTCACGCGTCAAATTTGAATAATTCTGTATTCTCCGTGGAAGCCGCTGAATACGGTACTGTACACCCCGGCAGTTTTTGGCAAACTGACCAATCAAATTCCAAGGATTTACTCTGACTGGTAATAATACACAATGTACAATATCAAAGCGCTCTTTCTGTCCTGTTTTGACTGTATCTGCCTGTTTCAATACGTAAAGTGTGTGATGATAGCCGTAGTCTTGATAGTGACATACGTAGCTGACATGGTAATACATCCAAGTAATTTTCAAAACAGAATGTATCTTATATATATTATCCTATAGGAAATAAGGAGAAAGAGAAACAAATAAGACAAACTATTTCTTATTTTTTAATTTCTATAATTCTATACAAATAAGACAAACTATTTCTTATCTTTTAATTTCTATAATTCTATAACTTCTATGACTTTAAAATAAAATGACATATAAACCCCCCGCAATATATGTGAAAATTCATATTAGGGTAAATGAACCTCAGAATCATCTCAGCTTTAGATCTTGATGCATTAATTTAAAGATTTGTGTGAAGTCTCATTAATACCCGAATAGTTTTCTGAGAAAACTGCGGATAAACAAAATGTTACTATCTTCCGGGTGTTACTCAGTATTTCTGAGACGAATACGCCAGTTTGCTCTTGCTGGTGATTATGATTTCCTGAGACCTAAAAAAGAACAACATGATAGTTAAGTATATATCATTATTATAAATGTATGTAGTAAAACAAAATAAAACCTATGTAGACTTCCTAAATACTCTGCAATTACATGATATACACAGATGTGTACTTACAGTTAAGTACATGTACATACATTTTAAATATTGACATTTGAAAAATTACAATCATGTTCACGGTCATTTTATTCAATCAAAAGCATGCTTTATAAGAATATTCCTTTTAATTTCCTAGCATAAAACACATTTAATTTAATTTGTAGCACTCTTCTATGTCATAGATTTCGACCACAATGTATAAACAAACTTACCTTAGTTAGAATCCCATTCTTTGTGTTGATCTTAGCGTTGCAGCCTCTGTTTGTACAGTACCAGTATCTACAGTAACTGTCTTTCTTCTTGGTTTTCAATCTGAACATATACTCATTATGGACGAGAGTCTGTCCACCACGACTGTTCTCAATAAACCTGATGTTTACTTGTGCATTTGCCATATTGACAGGAATAGTGATAATATTTTAAAGTTTACCGAATATATAGAGCCAAAGAAAACAATATGTTTCTGTAACAGTAATCAACTTTAACCCTTTCCCTCATATAAACATGTTTTTCACCCATTTGCAAACTGAGTAGACACAGATAGGAGCCGTCTGATCAGGGTCTACTCTGTTTGCTAATAGAATTTGATAGATATGTTTCTTTACTTTCTAAAACGTCTCCAATGTTCCACCATTCATATTTCTTTATAACTATTTCGTTAATGAATATTCAGTAGGTACTGAAAATCGGCCTAAATACAGAACAGGGAAATGGTTAATATTGTTTTCATTAATTTGTAATTACAATCAGTATTAAGTGATTTCTAGTCAGTCAATTAATTACATCTAACTGTTTTATGATAAGTATCCTTATCATCCAGTTAGCCATTTAATTGTTTGATAATTACTTGATATCAATTTATTATTGAAATAATTAATTACTTGATATCAATTTTTTATTGAACTAATTATGTATCAGATTATGAATTTGGTAAACAAAATAATTTATAATGGTCAATCTTTTATCAAATTAACTTCTGCATTGCATTTACAATACTTCTTCAAATACTGGGCTCATTTTTTCCAACAGTATAGAAAATACAGGTAACTTGTAGGTGCGAACCAGAAAATTGGGAGATTAGCAGAGGTGTGAAATAATAAGGTTGGCAAAGTGAGGATGAACCGATACAAGTACATCGTTTAGCTGTCACACATTGGCGCTCAATAATTCCGAATAGAAATTACACCTCACATCTGTTCTTTGGGCGTAGCCGTTATCCGACATCTAAATACAATACAATACAATACAAATAACTTTATTGCAAATAAAACATTATTACAATGTTTATAGCAAAAACATATAATACATTCATGAGAATGAGATCAGACATGGAAAATAATAACAATACTATTTCCTGAAAGGTCTTATGGTAATAGGCAAATAGCAGGTTGCACAAAGTATTAGGTGGTTTAAGTGAATACTATGAAGATCTAGATCTAGATCTGTGTCTAGATCTAGATCTACATCCACATTATTCAGAAATTCTTTCTTTATTAGCAAAATACAAAAACTTTGAAAGATTATTTAGCTCTATTTTTGATTTAGAATATAATAATGCTTCAAATTTATTTAAGGTAGGCCATCTACAGAAATATCCCTTTAAAAACTTTTTTCTAAGCTCTCTATACCTTGGACACACCATCAGAAAGTGAAACTCTGTTTCAACTGTGTTCATGTTACAGGATTTACATAGCCGTTGCTCACGTGGAGTGTTCGTATATCTCCCAGATTCAATAAAAAGCTTATGAGCAGACACCCGGAATCTTGATAAGGTAGTCATATATTTTCTATCGTGTATGCAGTCAATATACTTCTCGCGTTCGAAATTGTGTTTAAATAAACTATAGCTTTGTAATCGCGGAGAATTATTTATTTGTGAGTACCATGACTGTTTATAATTATCCAGGATTCTACGTTTTATAATATCAAAAGTAACGTTATCCAGGGATTGGTTATGCCATACGTATCCGAAACCATGCTCTTCTAATATAGTTTTTACATGTGAAGCCCAGTTTTTGTTTCTATATGTAACTTTGTTATCCGCGTCAAATTTTATGACACTGTATATTTTAAACGTTAATGATAAGCTGTCATGTAGAATAATGTATGTATGTGTCATTTAGGAAACCTAGTTGCTACCTGGTTGCTACGTCTTAGCCGCAACCTGGTAGCTATATAGAATGATTTAGAGTTAGAAAACCTGGTTGCTACCTGTCCGCTATGTCCTAGCAACTATTTAACTGATAACTATACAATGTACATCTATATGGTTTATAGTTAGGACACCTAGCTGCTACCTGACTGCTAAGTCCCAGCCGCTATATGATAGCTAGGTAGAAATGATTTCACCTTTTCCTGCCATGAATATTCGTATAAGAAATAATGACGTCATGAATATCAATTAGATAATCATAATAGCACATGAACACGTGATTGGTTTGCCATGATAGAAACTGTAGAATCATATCTATACTATATCCAAAGTAAACAGCAATGTAGACACGTAAAATTATTTTTTCAAAACCCCATTAAGAGAGGGGGCATCGTAACGAGAAATGAAAAAAACCAAATCACGTTTAAACAATTCGGCAATGTAACGGAATTTGAAAAAAAAATCAAATTCCGCGGACTCTGTGTCTATCGTATATTGTGTTCATTTAACCCATTACCTCATAGGCTATTTTTAGATACAACCTCTTTGAATAAATCTACCGAAAAGGAGCATTAATTAATGAAAAGGAAACATTTAGAATTTTGTAGTTTGAAACCATTGTGATAAATAGAGCATTTGCTCCTATAGGAGCAAATGCTCTATTTATCACAATGGTTTCACAAAGTGACATTTAGAGAGTCGCCAAAAGTCGTCAATATCAGGTAAAGGGTTAATATACATGTATATTGGAAAAACTTTAAAAAAGTTAATATAAGATAACGACATAGAAGCAAAACTATAGATTCAATGCAGTTACTAACAGACACTACATTATATGTATTATTATTTATACTTTATATTGGTAATAATGAACTAAAACCGACTTATAGTTCAGACACTTATATGTCACGATGCACATGCGATTTGCACTAGCACAAGAAACTAGATATACATGTACAAAGTAGACTGTTTAGTTGTAGATGAGTCTGTTTTAAAGCCGGGATTTAACCTATTTACTTCTTTTGTAGTTTCCGGATTTTTTGCACACCTAAGTATGCTCAGATGAGTTTTTTTGTGATCCAGTGTCCGTCCGTCCATTCACCGTTCAGTCCGCCCGTGCTTTAAAACGGCATCTTCTCCAAATTTACAAGGCAGAATGTAACCAAACTGTAAATAAATGATCTTAGTATCACGGTGTGACAAAACTGCTAAAATTATTTTTGTTGAACCTTGGTTGTCATGGAAACCAAAATAAATCTTTAAACATCTTTTTTTCTAAAACCAGTGACCGGAACTGGAATAGTATTCTAGTCTAAACTGCTAAACTCGTGCTGATATCTCAAAACATATGACCGTGAGGGGACTATGCTATATTTTCTTACTTAACTATACATGTATATTGAAAACGTTTGAAACAATCTCCAAAATTAACAGCCCAATTGAAAGGATGTTTGGCAGGAATAATCCGTAAAGCACGGACGAACTGACAGAC
Organism: Azorinus chamasolen; assembly: GCA_963576725.1. Lineage (NCBI taxonomy): Eukaryota > Metazoa > Mollusca > Bivalvia > Cardiida > Solecurtidae > Azorinus > Azorinus chamasolen. The sequence continues at coordinate 6,111,254 of OY755253.1, read as the reverse complement.
GGGCTGACATCAGACGGCGGTCGATAATAAACTTTCAAGTGAGTATACACTCAGGTGTGCTACCAAACCGGAAACTGCAGAAGAAGAAAATAGCTTAAAGGCCGTGTCTAAAACAGACTCATCTACAGCTATGCGGTCTATATCTTGTTTCTCGTGCTAGTACAAATCGCATGTGCATCGTGACAGAGAAGTTCTGAACTTTAAGTCGGTTTTAGTTCACTATTACTAATATAAAGTACAGTGTATAATTAACAATATATGTAACGTAGTTACTGATATAGTATTGTATTCAAGTGTATGCTACCATTTCTTTATTTTATATATCCCTTTTTCAAGTTGTATTAATTAAATACAATATACGATAGGCACAGGGTCCACGGAATTTGATAAAAACTTAAATTACGTTACGCTGCCAACATTTTTTAACGTGATTTGAAGATAAATTTCATTTCTTGTTACGATGTCCCCATTCTTAACGGGATTCGATTTTTTTCTCATTTTACGTGTCTACAAAGCATAGCCTGGTCAAACGGCTTTCGTCTGATCTGGGTATTCTCTAATTGCAAAGGTGTAGAATGGCATATTTATGGGGTAAAGGGTTAAAGTCAGCTGTCCAGCTGTTTCTATGTTGTTGGTCATGAATGATGTTCTACGTCCATTGTGTTCTTCAAACGTACATGTAACAGAAGTACCATCCAATATATAACAGTCCCTTCTATACGTCTACCGAGACACTGCTATGTTTTAGGTCTACACATTCATGTACCGTTTTCTTATGTTTTTCTCCTAGTTATTTGAGTTGTAGAGGGTTAACATTGAAAAGAACATTTAAAAGAACTTTTGTCCATTGTGCTGTGTTTTAAACCCTTTACTCCATGAAAAGTCATGTAAAAAATATCGACATGATGCAAATTAATTAAAGTGTGATAATAGAACATGGATACAGGACTGTTTGGCGATGGAAGAAACATAGAATCATATCTATATTACAGTTAAACCATTATTATGAATATAGCATTTGTTCCAATTTAATATAAATATAGCTGCTCTATTTATCACAATGATTTCTAAACTACAACATTCTAAAATGTCCTTTTCTCCAGTAAATGCCATTTTCGGTGGATTTGTTCAAAAGATGGATCTAAAAATAGCCTATGAGCTATAGTTAGACCAAACTTCTTCGAAAAATAATACCGAAAAGGAGCATTTACAAAAGAAAAAGAAAAATTTAGAATTGTGTAATTTTGAAACCATTGAAATAAATAGAGCAGTTGGTCCTATAGAGCAAATGCTCTATTTATCACAATGCTTTCAATATATGACTTTTACAGAGGCGACAAAATTCGTCACTAGGAGGGAATATGTTAACCGAATACATTCACCACTGGATATTAATTCTTAGGCTGCTGAAAATATACATTTATGTTTAAATACTGATCTACTATAAGTGTTACTTACCTTTGATTGGTTAAAACCGTTTCGAAACTATTGACCCAGTGTCAAACAGCTTGGATCCTGATGAGACGCCGAGTTACTCCAAGCTGTTTGCAAATACGCGTCAGCTCGCGGTAAGTAGACAAAGGGCTAAGAACTGCCAGGTAAATATTGGCGGTATAATGTGGACAATAGTGACTTTCTGGTTATCATGACTTATCATAGCTAACGTCAATTTATGATATTTGTAGTCAATGTCCTTCACAGCAACATCGACGACCGTTGAAGAGAAGTGTGATTCGTTGTTTATCTCTTTTGGGGGCAAAATCAGAATACATTGCCGACTACTGTTAGATTCAGAAATGACTCTCCTGCAATTTCTTTTGAAAAAAAAAATATGTAGATTAGAAGAGATTTAGAAACTTTAATTAACCATTTCACCACCACATTCGCATAACTGCACCACGAAAAAGGAAGTCTGATCAGGGACTTCACTATTTGCCCCAATCTCTATTTCTATATATGTGCTTTATTCCTTCGAAATTTCCTTTCGTTTATCTCATTTCCTTATCTTACTGAACGATTTAACAAACTTGGATTGCAGTCTTGCAGACGACAATTAGAAATTTTGCACCGAAAGGTTTAACATACCTTTTCTATTTTTTCCCACCAAACCCTATGTTGTTGCAATAAGATAGGGCTTGACTGAAACATAAGATATTTAAGTCTATCAGTACCTATCTGATCTACATCACTGAACCAATTATCTGACAGATACGCATCCTCACAGCCTGTGCAGACAGAGTAGACCCGGAGTAGATGCAGGTAAAACGTCAAGTAAAAAGAGCCTTCATTAACCATTTCCTTCAAATAAACGCGTTAACACGCATCTGCAAACACATTAGACCCAGTTCAGACGGCTCTTATAGGAGCCGTCTGCTCAGGGTCTGCTCTGTTTGCAAATGGGAATCTGAAATATATTTCTTTACTTTCTAAAATAGCTACATTGTTCCACCTTCCATATTTCATTATATAACGGTTTGGTTATGAATATGCAGTAGATATTAAAATTTGAAATAAACACAGAACAGGGAAAACACCAATCTGCTTTTCAGGACTCCTGTGTTCATTAAATGAGTGGCCGCTTAGGATTGGTTATACTGTACACAGGTACTGACAAATGCATTTTTTCAAAACATCATCGTCAAAGGATATAACCTTTTCCGTGTTGAATATTTAATTTAAAATTAATGACATCATGAATGTTAATGAGATTGCATTTTATAATGGCATACGAACTCCTGATATTTTGATTATGCTAGAGATTGCTAGACACACAGCAGACCTGAATGAGCCCTCTGCTCTCTGTCTACTCTGTTTGCAAAGACGTGAAAAGGTGTTTATATGAAGGAAATAGTTAAAATGTTGATGTAAAAGTAATCAGAGGACTTTTATCTAACCGATGTGATTTTCAGATAAAATAACATAAGTAACCCTGATAAATGCAAAACATGATAAATTGTCAACAAGTTTCAAGTTATCTTTTTGCGCATGCGCACTAGCCATGTAAGGTTATCAACTAGTTGGTCAAATATAATCAAACGCTACTGCACTGGACGAGTGATTTAATCATGACTGGAGAAAAGGTATTTAATTATAATTGTTTACAAGACATCAGTAGCCATTGGTTGAAACAAATAATTTCAGTGTATATTTTCAAATAATTTATCGCCAATTTTTGAAGTATTTTAGAGTAGTAGATTTTCAAGATGTTGAAATAACAAACGGGTGGCATTAATAACAAACGGGTGGCATTAATTTAATCGATCTCTGAGCGTCATTTGCAAACAACTTGAATCCAGATAAGGCGACGAGTTTTGGCACTTACTCAGCCCTTCGTTCTTAACCCTTTCCTTCATATAAACGTGTTTTCACGCATTTGCAAACAGAACAGACCCAGATCAGACGGCTCCTATAGGATTCGTCTGATCAGACTCTGTTTGTCTGTGGAATTTGAAAAACTCCGTTTATTTACTATCTAAAATGCCTACAATTTCCAACTTTTCATATTTCATTGTAACTATTTTGTTAATGAATATTGAGTAGGTATCAAAATTTGGAATAATCATAGAACATGGAAAGGATTTAAAGCTGTAACAAATCCGAGTAAGTAATGCTGCTTCAGATCGCACACCAAGGTTTCCAGAATGGCGAGGGTTAACCCTTTCTCCGCCGAAGTCGCATAAATGCACCATGACAAATAGTGCAGTCCCAGATCAGACACCGCCTTGAAATCAGGGACTTTACTTTTTATCTAATTCTCTATTTTCTATATATGTGCTTTATTCTTTTGAAATTTGCATTTATTTATCTCATTTCCTTATTGTACAGAATGTTTTAACAAAATTTGGATTGCAGACGACAATTAGAAATCGAAAGGGTTAAACTGAATTTCAAAAAAATGTATACTTAATTGTTATCGTTCTTCACCCTTTCGCTGCCAATGCCGGATCTGTGATTACCTTTGCAAACAGTTTAGATCCAAATGAGATGCCTAGTAACTCGGCTTCTCATCAGGATCCAGACTGTTTGTTACTGTTACTATGTTTTTGAAACAAAAATGAAGAAAATCGGGAAAAAAAGAAATTTTGTAGCAGACGACAAAGTTAGCAGACGACAGAGTTATGCAGCGAAAGGGTTAAAAAGAGTCTGTTTTTGTGTAGGTTACATGTCTTATACAAATTCAATTTCTCTAACCCTTTCCCTGTTCTGTATTTAGGCCAAAGTTCAATACTTACTGAATATTCATTAACAAAATAGTTAGAAAGAAATATGGATATTGGAATGTTGTAGACATTTTAGAAAAAGAGAAGAGAAAAAGAGAGAAGTTTTTGTCATTGCAAAAATAGTAAACACAGATCTATATTATATCATAAGCAAACAGAGGTTGCTTACAGCAATCGTCTTGTCTGAGTGTATTCTGTTTGCATGCTTATGGAGTAAAACATTTTATATGAAAATATAAAATAAGAAACTATGTTGCCATTTTTAGACAGAGGGATAAGAACTGGAATACTTTATAAGAATATGTTTAAGCAACCATTGCACCAACCTAACCAAATTTCTTTGCCTAGTGGTAGCTTAATGTTGAACGGAAATAAAACAGAGAGCTCCAAAACAACCTACTTGCATTATGTTGTCATAGAGGATTGTAGGTTCTTTTATCAATAATTGATGGCTTTAAACGAGTTTTACTTTATCGTGGTTAATGAAATATTGAAACGTTGATAACTAAATAGGAAGTTTAGATAAGGACATGTATGCGTGTATTGCCTCACACCGGTATGGGACATACCTCAACGCGTCCCAGTCGGATTGTATATATGTCTGTTTGATCGGTGTGTCTGTCTGTCTGTCTGTCTGTCTCTGTGTCCGTCTCTGTCTGTCTGTCTCTGTCTGTCTGTCTGTCCGTCTCTCTGTCTGTCTCTCTGTCTGTCTGTCTCTGTCTCTCTCTGTCTCTCTCTCTGTCTCTTTCTCTCTTTCTCTGTCTCTCTCTCTCTCTGTCTCTTTCTCCCTCTCTGTCTCTGTCTTTGTCTGTCTGTCTGTCTGTCTCTCTCTCTCCCTCTGTCTGTCTGTCTGTCTGTCTGTCTCTCTCTCTCTCTCCCTCTGTCTGTCTGCCTGTCTCTCCCCTCTCTCTCTCTCTCTCTCTCTCTCTCTCTCTCTCTCTCTCTCTCTATCTGCGTCTCTATGTCGGTCTGCGTTTCAGTGTGTCTTTTGGTCTATGTGTCGGTCGGTCAGTCTGAGTTTTTAATACAGAAGGAAGGTCAGTCTGAGTTTTTAATACAGAAGGAAGCTTTATTCAGAACAAATGCTGTACAGAAATATCCTGGGAGTTTTCTGCAGTGTTTTCCAGCTGCAATAAAGTCCTCTTTAAAATATATTTATATTATCCAATATGTGACAGCTTTAGAGACATGTCACTGTATGTATTATCGCTAACATCGAGTGGGGCATGCATTTTGCCGTCGTCGAATGTAACATGTATTTGGCCGTATTCGAATGCAGCATGTATTTTGGCCGTCGTCGATTGCGACATGTATTGTCGGCCTCGTCAAATACGACATGTATTAGCACCCTCGTCAAATGCGTCATGTATTGTCGCCCTCGTTAAATGCGACATGTATTGTCGCCCTCGTCAAATGCGACATGTATTGTCGCCCTCGTCAAATGCGACATGTATTGTCGCCCTCGTCAAATGCGACATGTAGTGTCGCCCTCGTCAAATACGACATGTATTAGCACCCTCGTCAAATGCGGCATGAATTGTCGCTCTCGTCAAATACGATATATAGTGTCGCCCTCGTTAAATGCGACATGTGTTGTCGCCCTCGTCAAATACGACATGTACTAGCGCCCTCGTTAACTCCAGCATGTATTGTCGCCGGCGACTATTTATGTTCTTTGCGGATCTGTTCGCAAACGACCGCGATGTTACAATAAACCCTTTCCCCGTTATTGGTGACCCGTCTCGCAAATTTAATCAAACAGTAACTCGGCGTTTCACCAGGATCTGAGTTGTTTGACGCTTGGTTCAACAGTGTCTCAAAAGCTTGATCAAATGGGAATGGTCAAACATTATATTAGGTCCAAACTGATGGAGCTATTGGGGTTCTTTTCATAGTGCGGTGATAGCTAATTGTTTGTTGCTACTGACGCTATGAGGGGTGAATATTGACAAATATTTACGGCGACCTCCATCCCAATCACGGACCACTCACCTGTCGTGTTGAAAATTCCGTTGGGTATTATTGAACATTTTAATGACCCTTACGCTGTCATAAAACAACTCCTTATTTACACATAACAGTCATGTTCAAACCTCTGCAGAAATGCCTTATTACATGTACAGTAATAGTCGTACATGTCTATGAAATAACCAGTATATTGATGTATATTTCATAAACAGAACAGACCTTGTCAGACGGCTCATACAGGAACCGTCTGATATTGGCCTACTCTGTTTTCAAAGCGTAGATGAACGTATTTATTGAACAAATGTATAAAACCTTGGCCGCATTTGCAGCGGAAATGGCGAGCATACAACCCAGCAGGATGGCATTAACATAGCCATGTCGTGAACAAGATCTTGAAGCCCTACACAAGTGTTCTACATACGACTTTGTCCCACATTGCTGATGGATTCGGTATACACGGCAGTGGGGAACACTAAGTAATCGAAAGTAAACCCTTTACTCAATAGATACACATTTTTACGCATTTGCAAACAGAGTAGACTAAGATCAGATGGTTTCTCTAGGATCCTGTATTCATGTGTCATTGTCAAAACTCCGCGAAGAAAAGAAGGCAAGTAAAGCGGTCGAAGCCAAGAGTTCATATTACGACATATTCAGGAAAAGGGCGGACGCGTTTTCGTTGGTTTCCGTAGGAATTAAGTTGTCTCGTTTAATCAATACAAACTCCTCTTTTCTAAACACGGTTTTTAGCTCCTAGTAAGTTTCAAATCGCATAGATTCCAGTTATGAAGTCATGATTATTAGCAGAATACATATTTACCCACTCTGCCATATTGACGCCTTTTGACACCTCTGTAAAAATCACTTTTTGAATCCAGTGTGATAAATAAAGCATTTACTCCTATGCATTTGCTTCTCTTTTCATTGCAATGGTTTCAACACTACACTATCTAAAACTTTCCTTTTCTAGTAAATGCAGATTTATTCAGAGGCTGAGTTTAAAGATAGCCTCTGAGGTAACGGATCTAAAAATAGCCTATGGGATAATGGATCTTAAAATAGCCTATGGGGAGCGGGTTAAGTATTCAAACCGTATGTATTTCTGTTTTTCCCGAGTATGCAGTCGACTATATCAGCCCTTTGAATACGGGAAAACGAGCTTATTGGTGCTTGTAAATAGTGTAAACATCATCTTCTCATTAGGCTATATGCAGTTAGTCATTCATTGTTTTCTAGCTAATACTATGACTTCTTTCAACTCTTATGCTCACTCTCTCTTTCACAATGTTGAACTATTTCTCTTTAAAAATCAGAATTGGATGAATTAAAGGTAACATTGTCTGTTGGTGACGAACGTCTTGATAAGTCTCATAAATATCACAGACACAGACACATACAGAACCAATCGAAAACGACCGAGTCGTTACTGCTGCTACGGAAAAAACGCATACTTGTCCAAAACGCGGGCGAATGTTAGGTGATCTCGATATTTCGCATTTGTAAGTGATTATTCGTAGTTCATTTCCACACCTTACTATTTTTATTACACTAAATTCACTTTTGTCCATTTCGACAGAATTTAAACTAGTCATTTATAGAAGCATTGCCTGAACGCTTTGCCTCGTGAATATTCAAATAATGACGTCATGGTCTTTAATGAATATTTATCATCAGTATGGAACTATTACCAAGGGAATGTTTTTGCCAAAGCAGAAACTACAGAGTCAGATATATATGTTTTGTAAGCAAACAGGACAGAACCTGATCATGTACCGTATGATATTGGTCTACTCTGTTTGCAAAGTCTGAAAAGGTTCTGTGCCAGGTAGGGGTTTCACTTACATAATTATTCGTACAGGGTGATCCAAAATATCTGATACCATTTTGGCGTCTTGTAATTGTTACATACATCGCACGATTTAAAATATCAACACACCTGCTAAAACTTAAGATTTCCAAGTTTTATTGTACATTAAATTCATTCTTACTGAAAAAGAAAAGATAATGAAACTCACCAATCTTAATTTACATCAAATGTTCAATGTGACGTCCATTTTGTGTTATAACGACGTCAAGTCTCTTTTTGAAATTTTGAATAACATTGACACACATTGTTGGTGTGATTTTTCTCATTTCCCGGCGAATGGCTGATTTTAACTGCTGAAGATTTTCTGGCTTGGGATCGTATACTTTGTCTTTCAAGTGTCCCCATAGAAAGAAGTCCAACGGACTTAAATCTGGCGAATGTGGAGGCCAGAATCTAGCCGTCTTAAATGAGATAAAATTTCTGCCAAACGTTTCACTCAACCATTCGAACACGTGTCTTGCAGTGTGTGGTGTAGCTCCGTCTTGCTGAAACCATATTTCTTTAATGTTGATGCCTTTTCTTCGGACAGCTGGGAGAAATTTGGTTTTCAAGAGAGTAAGATACCGGTCACTATTTATGGTTTTGGTTTCACCGTCCGATTCAAAAAAGAAAGGTCCAATCACACCGGTCGAACTAAGGGCTGCCCATACTGTCACCTTTTCGTCATGAAGAAGCTTTTCTAAATAGAACTTTGGTTTCTCGTTACCCCATACTCGGCAGTTCTGCTTGTTTAGAGTGTTATTTAGATAAAAATGTGATTCATCTGAAAACCATATTTTCTCAACTGTGTCCTCATTATCAATCATCCATTCAGCAAACTCTAATCTGCTGTTTATGTCGGTTTCTTTCAAATGTTGCATTATAGACAAAGAATAGGGAAACAATTTCAAATCAAAACGCAACGCTCTGTATACACTTCCATAACTGGACTTATTGGTAATGTCTCCAAGAACTTTTCTTACTGATTTTTGTGGTGTCTCCTGAATCACTTCCTGTATCTCAGTAACGTTCTCTGAACTGCGGCTTGATCTTGGTCTTCCACTATTGTTGTGTCTGCTATCCTCAACTGACCCAGTCTGTTGAAATCTTTTAATGAGCAGATGCACTTGCAGCTTTGTGAGTCTGTCATCTTCGGGATATTTTTTCTGCATCATGCGGATGACAGAAACCGGGGATTTAGTCTCAAAATAGAGCTTAACTACTTCAGCAGCCTTTTGATTTGACGTTGCCATCTTAAAAAACAACCCAAAGTTGATGACGTCATCTATGACGTCATGACGTCAACGTCTTCCCGTACTTTTCTCATTAGCAAAACTTATGACAATTCTCTTTACAATGGTATATAACATGTAGTTATTACGTCAGGGGATATTTAATTATTCAACATCAATACAATAACTCACAATGAAGAAAATATTCCAAAATAGGGAATTAATATAATACATAAATACTTGAATTGCTCTGATCTAATATTTCGACCACTTAGGGCCTTTTTCAAAGATTATCATGATTAATTATCATTAGATCAGAGCAATTCAAGTATTTATGTATTCGTATAATGGCTATACGCCTGCACCAACATTTTAGCCCTGCAAACTGTGTAGAACCTGACCTGGATCAATCAACAGGATAACCCTTTCCATGATGTAGATGTTCATCTACTAAAACACCGTTACAGTAAAACCTCTCTATAACGGCCACTAAATTGTGTAAATTAGTTGGCGTTACGCTTGTAAAACATACATCGCATATCATGTTGAAGAACTATTCTTCTTCTTCAAAACAGTTTTAGAATCATTGAAATACACAGCGGCATTTGTAAATAAATAAAGAAATACGCAAACACATGGGAATTGTTTAGATGACACCAGAGGGCGATTTTGACGTCATATATTGCTAAGCAACCGACGTCAAATTTAAAATAAAGGTCGCAGTCGTGTCGGCGGTAACTTTCTGTATACCTGTCCCAAATATGATAATAATTGGATAAACTTCGATTTTTGACGAGCAACAGCGCGAACTACCTTAAAGCAGGGTGAAAGTAAAACAGTACGTCCCTATAGGGGCGTTCTGTTTTACATTCACCTTGCTTTAAGCAACCACCTATCTCTAACACAAAATACTTGATGTCATTTAGTAGCCCTTATAGAGAGATTCTACTGTATACTCCCCCTGTTTATTAAGAATTAAAACTAGAGTATAACCTGTCTTAAGTGGTCATCAAAAAGGAGGTCTAATAATGGGTATGTAAGGTAGGTGGTGGCTTAATGCAGGTCAAATGTAAGGCGTGTGGTGGCTAAACGCAGGTCAAAAGTAATGCAGAATCCTCCTATCTATAGAAGCTATTTGTATTACTTTTACCCTGTATTAAGCAACCACTTGGTTTTTAACCCTTTCGATGCCAATGCCGGATCTGTGTTTACCTATGCAAACAGTTTGGATCCAGATGAGACGCCGAGTAACTCGGCGTCTCATCAGGATCTAAACTGTTTGTTACTGTTACTATATTTTTGAAACAAAAATGGAGAAAATCAAAATAATGAAATTTTCTAGCAGACGACAAAGTTACCAGACGACAGAGTTTGGCAGCGAAAGGGTTAAGAATCCTATGTTCAATAAATAAATGGCCGCTTAAAACAGTTTCTACTATATTGATTCACTTGCTCGGCGTCTACATCTGGATCCAAACTGTTTGCAAATACCAGTCAGTCAGCACTTAGCAGGAGAGTGGCTGCCGACTGGGACCACGCGAGTTAAAAATAAACAAAGTGATGGAGTATGTTTACAAAGATTGCTTCAATTCAAAATTACAACACACGACAACACCTGGCAACACCCGACAATACCCATCTTCGCAATCACCATGCAACTCCTAGTGAATAACAAGTGCTGCGATTTCGAAGTCATGTAAAAACGAGTTTTTATCAAAATTTCAAACTACAGTATTGCTTCCCTAAAACAGTCCCTTAATACATAACAAATGAATGTCTTTAAACACAGGTGGTTGTTGAATGCAGGGCGAACGCTATTCAGAAAGTTTCAAGCTTTTTTGTACATCTTTCGTCCTGCATTAAGCTACCACTTGCCTTTCAAAATAAGAATAAGACTTCTTTTCTGTTGTTCGCTTTAGAGAAACTTTATAGTATACATTATTGAGTCTTGTTTGAACAACAGAAGAAAGCTTTTAACCTTTTCACCGCCGATGTCGCATAAATGCAACACGACAAAAAAAATGCAGTCCCAGGTCAAGGCGGTGTCTGATCAGGAACTTCACTTTTTGTCTCAATCTCCATTTCTATATCTATGCTTTATTCCTTTGAAATTTGCATTTATTTATCTCATTTCCTTATTTTACTGAATGATTTAACAAACTTGGATTGCAGACGACAATTAAAAATTTGGCACCGAAAGGGTTAACTCTTCGCAAACAGGAGGAGAAACAGTTTAGGTCCAGATGAGACACCGCATAATGTGGCGTCACATGAGGATCTAAACTGTTTGACGCTCTGGCCATATTTTTGCAAAGAAATATGATAACTTTTTATGAATTGAAGCAGACGACAATTGATAAAGATGAAACATTGCTTAGCGTGCAAAGAGTTAATTAATGCATTCCTGACCTTTTAAAATGGTCATGCCAACCATCTAATGTCATGGCAAAAATGAGCGGGTGTTTAATTCTATTGCCGCCAATGTCGCATCTGTGATTACCTATGCAAACAGTTTGGATCCAGATCAGACGCTGAGTAACTCTTCGTCTAATCAGGATCCAACTGTTTGTTACTGTGGCTGGTTTGTTTTTAAACAACAAAATAAGAAAACCTAAAAACTGAAAAATGTAGCAGACGACATAGTTTGCAGACGACATAGTTTGCAGACGACAAAATTTGGCAGCGAAATAGTTAATCCGACAAGTTATCAGGATAACGTTGTTGTTCCACTTTTACATTAGCTTTTAGTGCAACTTTATCCCGCAGTGAAAAAAAATTGTTCGCTTAAATTTGTACCTGGTGCAATGTTTACTATTTCCGATCAGATCAAACTTTTGAGACACCATTGTCCGAGTGTCAAACAGCTTGTATCCTGATTAGATGCCGAGTTACTTGACGTCTTATCTGGATCCAAGCTTTTTGAAAATGAGAATCAAGTCGCTGATTGCGTTGTAAGGGTCACGTGTCTTGTTTGATGTCAATTTACCTGTTTGATATTGTGATTGGAAATCAGAAATATTAAAACATTGTTGACAGCATGTCGTCCACCCTAATTTCTCTAGCATAATTTCTTCACTTTATTCCTAAAAACGAGTACCAAAGTGACACTCAGTTGGCTCCGTGTGAAATGCTAATCAATTACACCTTTTAGAAGTACAGATGAACTTCCATATCTCGATTCTAATGGAGTTCGAAAAAAGAGAAATTCGTGTTATCCAAATTATTATCTGGACAAAGTCTCAAGTTCAAAGCTTAATGCAGGTCGAAAGTAATACTGAAAGCTCCTATACTTTCGACCTGCATTAAGCTACCACAAGTGTTCCAAATATGCAAAGTGATACATTTTAGAGTAATTTTGTATTGTAAGTTTTGGAAGGACCGACCTTTTAGTTCGAGTTATCCCGAAGTTCGAGTTATCCGAGTTTGAGATATCGAAGTTCAACTGCAATGTTGTGCAGTGTCAAAACAGGAACGTACATGTATATGAGCGTGGGGATATTTAACCAAGGCAAACGGTCGTCTGAGCATGGTCTACTCTGTTTGCAAAGACATAGGAAAGCGTATTTTTATGCCATTTGCCATGCAGTTTGCTATTCATTTTGCCATACATTTGTCATGCATATCTAGGTTACTCTGTTTGAAAAGACACGGGAAAGTGTATTGATAGAGTAACGGGATATCTTAAAGCATATTAATGCAAGACAACAGTCATGCAAAAGCTTCATCAGAATCGTTTTGCATAACAATGCCCTGGCATTGACCCTTTCTCTTATGTAAACGCATTTGACGCATCTGCAAACAGAGTAGACCTATAGGAGCCGTGTGATCAGGGTCCATGCTTATAAAGCTTTTAGTTGAGTCTGAATTTCGTCCTCAAGCTTTTGATTGGTCAGATTTGAGTTCTCAAGCTTTTGATTGGTCAGATTTGAGCCAAAGGCTCAAATCTGACCAATCAAAAGCTTGAGAACGAACTCGGACTCAACTAAACGTTTTATAAGCATGGACCCTAGGTCTCCTCTGTTTGCTTATGGTGCAATGTAGATCTGATTCTACAGCTTCTTCATGAGCCAAAATGGCATGTGTTCATAAGCCATTATATAAAAGAATCTTATTAATATTCATGACGTCATTATTTCCTGTATGAATATTCATCAGGGAAAGGGTTAAGCAACCATCTGATATGAACGACTCCCACATCAAATACCTGAAGCGGACACTTGACAGACAGTTTATCGTAAATGCCAACTGGTGCAACATTTTCAATTTAGTTCAGAATTTTCTTCTGCAGCATTTTCTTACGTCTATCATTATAAATCTGATTGAGCGTTGTCTCATTTGATTAGCTCAGAACTAGTAATATGCAAGACACCCCTGTATTCAAGTGTTACGATAAACACGGTTAACCCTTTCCTTCATATAAACGCGTTTTCACTCATTCGCAAACAGAGTAGAACCAGATCAGAAGGATCCTATAGGAGCTGTCTAATCAGGGTTTGCTCTGTTTGCTTATGAAATTCTACTAGATCTGACTCTACAGATTCTATAAATAACACTATAAAAACCGAGCTAAATAATATTCACGATGTCGTTTTTATTCATAAACATTGAACAGGCAAAACTAGATCCCGTTTGTATACAGCAGGGATCTGGAAGAGAAGCCCAGTTACTCCATGATCCAAACTGTTTGACAGTTGAGTGAAATGAATAGTCAAAATTAGAGCAGACATCGTTTTTCATAGCGGAGTAAAAGATTAAAAAGAAAATGTATTTACCCTTTTGGCGCCAAATTTCTCATTGTCGTCTGCAATTCAATTTCGTTTAATCATTCGGTAAAATAAGGAAATAAGATAAATAAATGCAAATTTCCAAGGAATACAGATCAGATACAAATGTATATAAAAAGAATTTGAAACAAAAAGTGAAGTCCCTTGAAAAGGCGGCGTCTGATCTGTGACTTCACTATTTGTCGTGGTGCATTTTTGCGACATTAGCGGTGAAAGGGTTAAGGATGGTCTGTACAAATATTGCAATCTATAAGTACAGACAGCTCTGTCTAATAAGCTCTGAGTCTTTAACGCTTTCAGCGCTGTATTTTTCAAATGTACTATTCCAAAACAGGTCAAGCATAAGGTGAATATTTCGGGATTCTTTCTAAAGAAAAGTGCAACATGACTAACAGTGGACACCCCGATGAGAGGGCTCCTTCTAGAGGCCCTTTAATCAGAGTCTACACTATTTGCAACTGACATTGTCCCGTACTGTAAGAGTTAACGATTTCTCTACCACACATTGTCGTCTGCACATTTCTCTACCACACATTGTCGTCAGCAAATTTTATCGTCTGATTCGAAATTGTTTCAAAATTTGTTCTTTTGTTTTTCATTCAAAAATCATAATTAGAGCATAAAATAGTTTGGATCCTGATTTGACGCCAAGTTACTTGGCGTCTCATCAAGATCTAAACTATTTGAAATAGTAGTCTTAGATTCACATTTGGCAACGACAGAGTTAGAATGCAAATTCAAGTGCATATGGAAGAGTATAATTTGTAATTACTTCTTCCAATTTCATTTCAATCGTAAACCGATTATGGTTTTGGCAAGATTACCAAAAACATTACTGAAAATGTCAACGTTAGTACAATTTGTATATGTGATTTCTATTAACGCTTTCCGCCATTTAAACTCCCTTTTAACGCTTGCAAACAGAGTAGACCCAGATAAGACGACTCATGCATAAGCCATCTGACCAGAGTCTCCTCTGTTTGTTTAGTAAAACCCTTTCCCTGTTCTATGTTTATTTCAAATTTCAATACCTACTGACTATTCCTGGACAAAATAGTTACAAAGAAATATGGAAGATGGGGCATTGTAGCCATTTCAGAAAGTAAAGGAACATATCTATCAAATTCCATTAGCAAACAGAGCAGACCCTGATCAGACGGTTCCTCTAGGAGCCGTCTGATCTGGGTCTACTCTGTTTGCAAATGCGTGAAAACACGTTTATATGAGGGAAAGGGGTTAATGTCATTAGATTTGACTCAACAACCTCTACTAATACTTAACACACCTGTGAACATATGTCATCATAAAAAAACATGATAATAAATATAATTCATGACGTCATTGTTTCCTGTATGAATAGTAAAAAGGTAAAGAGTTAATTATAAAACACACTTGACAAATGTATCCGTGTCTCTGTCCTAGTAGCCACTTTCTCAATATATACATAAGCATCGTAACGCCTTTTTGCAAACAGAGAAGAACCAGATCACATGACTCATGTAGGGGCCCTCTAAACATGGTCTGTTCTGTTTGCTTAACTGTGACTTCCGCATCCGGAATGACAATCATAACGCACTTTCGTGCATTTGCAAACAGAGTAGACCCAGATCAGACGGCTCCTGTAGGAGCCGTCTGATCAGGGTCTGCTCTTTTTGCTAATGGAATTTTATAGTTATTTTTCTTTATTTTCTTTAAATGGCAATAATGTTTCACCTTCGATATTTCATTGTAACTATCCTGCCCATGTGTATTCTGTAGGTATTGAAAAATTTGGAATAAACGTTGAACAGGGGAAGGGATAACATATATATATATATTTTTAAAATGAAAATAAATAAAATATCCATGTAATTGATATTGATTATAAGATTGCTTGCTATGTAAATATTCATAGAATAATGAGTTAACTCTTATCGTGCTTTGGAAGATCTGACTGACATAAGGCAAACAGTTTGGCTCCAGATGAGACACGAAATAGCTCTTACATTCAAGCTGTTTCTCAGCCGGTCAATAGTTTCTTAACTCTTTCCCTGATTAATGTTTATTTCAAAGTTCAATACCTTCTGAATATCCATGGATAAAATATGAAGGTGGAACATTGTAGCCATGCATCCTATAGGAGCCGTCTAGTCTGGGTCTACTCTGTTTGCAAGTGTGTGAAAATGCGTTTATATGAAGGAAAAGGCTAAAACCTTTACCGAATTGGAAGTTCACATATTATTCAACACTTTCAACAAATCCGAGATTATTATCACCATAGCAACGGTTAAAGATCAGACATTGCAGTGAACACCCGTTTTGTCTGTAAACAAAACCTTTACAGATAAATGTTCTCATCTGTTCTTTTGAGTGTCAGTCTGGTTTAACCCCTTACTTCATGAATAATCATTTAATTAATAATGACGTCATGAATATTTATTAGATTAATTGATATAATAGCCCCCTGGACAAATGGATTTTTTGGTCACGTCATAAACTGTAGACTCATTTCTATAGTATGCTATAAGAAAACAGAGCAGACCCTGATCAGACGGATCCTACAGGAGCTGTTTGCTCTTGGTCTACTCTGTATGCAAAAGCGTAGATATGTGTATTTATGGATAAAGGGTTGTCCCCTTGTGTGAGTCTCTCGCTGCTCCTTACACTGTCACAAGGCACGCTATTTGTTCGTTATCTCGTGTTGTTTTTATAAACCGGTTGACCCTCCCTTTTATAAATTAGATAAGTGTCAGTGTGATTCACACTTTGAATACGAGAAATGAGTATACAGTAAAACCTCTCTATAACGGCCACTAAATTTAATCAAGTATTTTGTGTTAAAGGCAGGTGGCTGCTTAAATCAAGGTGAAAGTAAAACAGAACGTTCGGTCATTTTGCTCTGTATGTATCAGTCAAACACTGACCAACCATTCCACCTTGGTCATTTTGCGTTCGAAGGGGTTACTGGCTTGTATTGAGCACACTCTTATATACTGTACCTTTTTACAGGGGTGCAGCCACATTAACCATTTCCTCCATAAATACACCTTTCTACGCCTCTGTAAAAGTCACCTGTTGAAACCATTATGATAAATAGAGCATATATTGCTCCTTTTCTGTAGTTAATGCTCCTTTTGGGTAGATTTATTCAAAGTGGTTGGATCTAAAGATAGCCTATGGAGGAAATGGTTAATTACATAGACGCTCCTGTGTTTACTGTTTATCGAGTAACTCGTTATCTCACCAGGGGGCCAAGTTGTTTGTCGCTCAGAAAAATACTTCCTATGCGCATTAACCCTTTCCTCCATAGGCTATTTTTTAGACCCAACCTTATTGAATGAATTTACCGAAAAAGAGCATTTACTGGAGAAAAGGAAAATGTTATGATTGTTTAGTATAGAAAACATTGAGATAAATAGAGCATTTGCTCCTATGGAGCAAATGCTCTATTTATCACAATAGTCTTAAGAAGTGACTATTACAGAGGGGTGGACAGGCGTACTTAGCGACGATAGGATTTAGGGACCGGAAACAAGTGAAATATACAACATGCATTCATTAAATAAAGACATCATGAATATTAAGCACATGTATATTAACTGTTTTGATAGCACAGGATTGTTTGGCCATGACATACACTCTAGACTCCTATCTATATCATATCATAAGCAAACAAAGCAGACCCTGATCAGACGGCTCCAATAGGATCCGTCTGATCTGGGTATGCTCTCTTTGTAAAACTGTAGAAAATGTATGACGTAATTCATTGCGTAATAAGTGACGTATTTATAGAGAAAAGGGTTAAAGGGTCATAAATACTACTGGATCCATGATTCTCAAACAGCTACTAGAGTTCTTATTTGAACGTTTGCCGTTTATTATATGTACAATATCATCTGTCCACAGTGACCACCAAACTTGCGTCTATTTCTACGCTTATAAAAAAGTGGTTGCTTAACCCATTTCCTCATAGGCTATTTTTAGATCAAACCACTTTGAATAAATCTACCGAAAAGGATCATTAAGTAGAGAAAAGGAACCTATTAGAATTTTGTAGTTTGAAACCATTAAGATAAATAGAGCATTTGCTCCTATAGGAGCAAATGCTCTCTTTATCACAATGGTTTCAACAGGTGATTTTTTTACAGAGGCGCAGAAAGGCGTATAATTTATGGTGAAGCGGGTTAATGCATGACGAAGGTTATACAGAAAACGCATCTAGGTGCGTTCTGCATTACATTCGCAAAGCATTCAGCAGCCACCCGTTCTTATAAACATTCTTGCTCATTCATTATATAATCTCAGTACAAACGAATAATGTGCTACATGGTTTACACCCTGGTGTTACACCCATTTACTCTGCATCTCATCTGGATCCACTCTGCTTGCAATGCTTATCACAAAGTTGCCCATATCATGCTAAAGGCTGGTAACAAAGGGTCCGCTACTGGACTCCATTGATATGCATTACGTGTACATGTATGTACTCGTACACATCAACCGAATAAATTAAATTAAGTAGAAATGACTGTATTTATAAACAATCACGAGCCACCTCGACGTGACATACCCTTAGAAACAGTCTATAACTTTTAACGTTTAGCACTATATGTCAAGTTTTGCCATTTTAAAAGTTAGCCATTTTTCATATTGCAAACATAGTGATATTGTATATTGCCTTATTTCTACAAAATAATAACCTGATTATGAAATAGTTTTAATACTGGTGAGATGCCGATATACTCGATGTCTCATCTGGATCCAAACTGTTTGGAAAGATAATAATTTAATAAATAACCGTCCGTTAAATTCTTAACGTAAATAACTTGCCTCTTAACCCTTTCACCGCCGGTTTCGCACAAATGCACCACGACAAATAGTGCAGTCCCAGATCAGGGACTTCACTTTTTGTCTCATTCTCTATTTGTATATATGTGCTTTATTCCTTTGAAATTTGCATTTATTTATCTCATTTCTTATTGTACCGAATGATTTAACAAAAATTGGATTGCAGACGACAATTATAAATTTGGCACCGAAAGGGTTAAAATGTTCATATAGACGTGTTCCACTGAAACGAACAGATGCTTTACAATTAAAATGGTTAACCCTTTACTTGTTGAAGATTCATGTAAAAATAGTGACTTATTTTTAGCTGAAAATGTTTAATGGCGTATTAATAAAATGCGGTTTGGCCATGACAGAAACTGAATAATCAGATATATACTATCTCAAAGGCAAACAGAGCAGACTCTGCAAATGCGTGAAACTGCGTTTCTATCAAGGAAAGTATTAACCCTTCGCTTGCTGTTCACGTCAATATACCTACCTGTAAATAGGGAAGACCCAAATGAGACAGCTCCTGCAGGAGCTGTCTCATCAGGGTCTGCACTATTTACAAGTTGATTGTGCAACCAGTGCACTCCACAGCAGTGATTGCACGGCGAAATACTTGTACACAGTGACGATATATGTAATTATACAACAGGGTATGGGTAAAGAAGGAGACATGTATTTTAAAATTCAGCAAGCGAAGGGTTAAACCAATTTTATTTCGCCACGAAACGTTTACAGTTATTTATATCGGTCACCGGTAGAAGCTATTTTCATGTAAATACACTTAATGAAACAACTCACTGTCTGTCTAATTGCTAATTGAGTTCATGATTGGGAATCACAATGAGGCGATTCATAGCATGGTGAAATCTGCAAGAAATGTTATCTGCCTGAATCATTAAAGAAGATCTAGATTTACATATATATTTTATTTTATCTACATGGTTCTTTTACATCGTCTTACCCTATACTGCTTGAATATACATGTAAGAAATAATGACATCGTGATTATTAATTAGTTTAACTCTTTCGGCGCCAAATTTCTAATTATCGTCTGCTATCCACTTTTGTTCAATTATTTGGTAAACTAAGGAACTTAGATCAATAAATACAAACTTCAGAGGAATAAAACACAGATATAGAAATAGAGTTTCTCACATACCTTCCCTTATCTCCGAGTTAGAACAACGGGTTAAGATTTCCTTATCTGTAACACGTGTAAGATCACTTTAGAACGTATGACGTCATACGTCATATATATGACGTCAAACCATAGAAACCGATGTTTACATGTCATTTAAACGGCGAAAATGCACTTTTTTTGACATGTGAGAAAAGAATCTGATGTTCGTTGTCTTTTAAGATCACATGTTCCTAAACTCACCAAGAAAATGTTATTAAGCTCGCCAAGGCTCGCTTAATGACATTTTCTAAGGCTCGTTTAGGAACATGTGATCTTAAAAGAAAACTCGCAACAGATCCTCTATTTGAGACATAAAGTTAAGTTCCTGATCAGACGCCGTCTTGAAAAGAAGGTGTCTGATCTGGGACTGCACTGTTTGTGATGGTGCATTCTTGCCACATTGGCGATGAAAGCGTTAATCGTTATAAATAACATATGGACAGGGGAACTTTTGGCAATGGTAGACACTGCAGACTCATAACATATATTATACCATAAAAAAATTTTTTTATCCAAACTGGACAGAACCTGATCAGAAGGCTCCTACTACTGTCTGATCTTGGTCTACTCTGAAGTCATAGAAAGCCGAATTTATGGAAAAGTTTGACGTAACATACGACGTAAATATATGACGTATTTATGGAGTAAACGCTGAAATAGCAACATAGGAATGTCACAAGTTGAATGTATTAGGTAAACCTTTGCTTGAGGAATATGCCTCATGGCTGTATATATTTTGTATCAATTACATGTATATAAAATAAGGAAATTTATTACCATGATAAATACATGTAATACATAATCTGTAAGATATTAGCAAACAGGACAGATCATCATTGAGTTGTCTGATCTGGGGCTAGTACTCTGTTTGCAAAAAGCGTCTCTGTCAAGAAATATGTTTCATAAAAGAAATGATCACATAACTGTGTTTTTCTGTGTGTGATCACGTAACTATACTTTCACTCGATTGCAATATTGTATAAGATCACATAAGTATGCTTTCAGGGGAATGCATCATTGTATGTGTTCACTTAACTGTGCTTTCACTCGAATGCAATATTGTATGAGATCACATAAAGTACTATGCTTTCACTGGAATACAATATTGTATATGATCACTTAACTATGCTTTCACTCGAATACAATATTGCATGTGATCACATAACTTTGCTTTCACTGAAATACAATATTGTATGTAATCACTGGATTATGCTTTCACTCGAATGCAATATTGTATGTGATCACATAACTATGCTTTCACTGAAATACAATATTGCATGTGATCATATAACTATGTTTTTACTCGAATGCAATATTGTATGAGATGGATTGTTTAGATATCAAAAGTACAAACAAAAGTCATGCAGGAAACACCACATACAGAACAAACAGCCGCCCGAACAGCAACACAAGGAAACAGCAAATTACATAACTATAAAAACATCAAGAGACGCACAAAGACAAAACAAACATATAATAGGGGGAAGATGGAAGTGCCGCCTTTGAACGGTCAGTGACAAAAGTCACTGGGGGGGGGGGGGGGGTAAACCGGTTTTGGGTGCCCAGCCTCACACTTATTCCACCCACTCTAAAATATTATGATTAACTGTTGGTATGAACTATATATTGTTTGCCTTTCTTCTCTTTACAATGTAGATTTACTCTTCTCAATGTATATACATGTCTTATTAACATGATTCGTGTAATTGCAAATTGTAATTAAAACAAAATGACGTGAAAGTTTAGAATCTACATATTATTGATGACTGGAGTGTTGGTAACCAACATGCTGATATGTTGGTAACCGACATGCTGATATGTTGGTAACCGACATGCTGATATGTTGGTAACTGACACGCTGATATGTTGGTTACCGAAATGCCGATACGTTGGTAATAGACACCCATAATTTGGTATCTGTCACACTGATATATTGAAAACTGTGTGTAACCGAGTTCGGCGTTTTGTCAGGATCCAAATTGTCTGACTCTTGGTCAATAGTTTCTAAACAGTTTATTTGAATCATATAGCAAGATAATGGCTAATTTATATGTCCTATCATGTGATATTTCCAAGGGTTTTCATAACCGTCTCAAGTGTATTGTTAGAGGTTAGGATTTATATATCAACACCTGTAGCTCTCTGAATATATTCTACCCTCTCCATCATTTGAGGTTACATAACTGTATAGCAGTATAGAGCGATAAATCAAAAGTGCCAAATTCGTCCTCATTTAGATCCAATCGTTATGTGACAGCAAAACAAATCGATATGACCGAAAGCAGGCTTAATCACACGTTGCCAAAAGTAGGCTATTTATAATTGTGTTCTAACATGTTATCGTTGCAGGTGCAAAACTAAAATTGGCATTTTAAATGCTATTTCCAGTTCACTCGTGGTTATTTATATCAAAAGTAATATTTCAACTCAGGTGACTGTTTTGATTTGAACGTGATTTGAAGAGGTGAATTAATCAGTACTAGCTATAGCCGTTGAAAATGCGCCCTCGGTGCAATGTCTCTACCCTACTATGCCCCCTGTCTGTCTGTCTCTGTCTGTCTGTCTATGTCTCTCTGTGTGTGTCTCTCTCTCGTATCATATTATTTTATTCAGCTCGTTTGAATTTAACTAATCGTTAATCATGTGATATCATCTATACATGTATACAATACATGGACAGTAAAGTCAGTTGACTTATAAATTAGAGTCGAGAAGCTTGTTTATTTACAACTGATTTCATCACAACGAAGTATATTTAAACTGCCGATAACAAGGTATACTTCCAGGTCATGTTAATGCGTAGATGAGTAATAATCGTAACCAAAACACTGAACACTGGTGTTATCGGAATGCTTACGTTGTATTGGGTTCACTGCATAACAAATGATGTTTTCCTTCCGTTGCCGCCTTTAGAACTAATTTACTCAATGAATATTTTAAGAAATAATGACATCATGAATATCAATGAGATTAACCAATATAATATCACATTGCCACACGAATCTTTGGCCATAGCAGATACTGTAGAAGCATATATATCATAGTATAAGCACATCAGACACTATGTTCCTACAGGGGGCGTCTTATCTATGTCGACTCTTTTTGCAAAGACATAGAAAGGCGTATTTATGGAGTACATGGTTAACCATTCGAATGTGGAGCTTTTAAGTAGAAAGGTCCACCATTGTGTAACCTTTTACTTCACAGAAACGTCTTCCATGCCTTTGTACGAATGGCAATCCTGTATTATATCACATCCGTGTGCATAAATATGACATTCCCCGTCATGTATAACACATCTGCATAATTATGTATGATACCCATGTAAATGTATGATACTCCTGTAAATGTATGATACTCCTGTCTGTACATGTATGATTCTCCTGTACATGTATGTCACTACTGTACATGAATGCTTCTCCTGTACATGTATGATTCTCCTGTACATGTATGGCACTACTGTACTTATTATACTGCAAAGTAAAATCCTCACTTCTGATTGGTTAACTAGCCGTGTACATGAGTCCATGTACCCTGTGAGCTGACAGGGTACATAGAAATTCCCCATAGCAGGCCCCACATATGATGGTCAGAAACCAAAAGACCGACTTCTCGACTAGGCTAAACAATAACACAATTCATAATAGACAACTATTGTTATTATACTGCAAAGTAAAATCCTCAATTCTGATTGGTTAACTAGCCGTGTACATGAGTCCATGTACCCTGTGAGCTGACAGGGTACATAGAAATTCCCCATAGCAGGCCCCACATATTATGGTCAGAAACCAAAAGACCGATCTCTCGACTCGGCTAAACAATAGCAAAATTCATAATAGACAACTATTGATACGTAAAGAAAAAAATGCAGAAATGAATTATAAAACATCATTGTTTGAAATTACCAATAAAACAGTTTTAAGAGGAGTTATTATATCGTCCAGCCATCTATACCAACACGAACGCCGATAAATTACAATACAAACCACTTCGGATACCTTCGGGTAAAATTAATGTTTTAAATAAATTATCCGAACCGTAAAACTTTGCAGTATAATAAATTCGTTATACAGTTCTTTCCCAGGGTACATGACGATTTATTCCCGGCTGGTAAAATCATATAACCCTCGCCTAACGGCTCGGGCAACATGATTTTCCTCAGCCGGGAATAAATCGTCATGTACCCTGGGAAAGAACTGTATAACTATTAATACGTAAAGAAACAAATGCAGAAATGAATTACAAACATCATTGTTTGAAATGACCAATAAAACAGTTTTTAGAGGAGTTATTATATCGTAATCATTTATAATAATACGGACGCCGATGAAATACAAATACACACCACTTCGGATACCTTCGGGTAGAATTAATGTATTGTGGCGCTTTTAGGGGAATTGGGGTGTTTAGTGATTCAACATGCCAAAATGGATTTATATGAATTATCCGAACCGTAAAACTTTGCAGTATAATAAATTCGTTATACAGTTCTTTCCCAGGGTACATGGCGACTTATTCCCGGCTGGTAAAATCATGTAACCCTCGCCTAACGGCTCGGGCAACATGATTTTTCTCAGCCGGGAATAAATCGTCATGTACCCTTGGAAAGAACTGTACAACTAATATTGTATGGCACTACTGTACATGTATGATTCTTCTGTACATGTAATTCTTCTGTACATGTATGACACCCATGTAAATGTATGATACTCCTGTACATGCATGATTATCCTATACATAAATGACACTCCTGTACATATATGCCACTACTGTACATGTATGACATTCCTGTACATATATGGCATTCCTGAACACATATGACACCCATGTATATGCATGCCGTTCCTGTACATGTATGACATTACTGTACATGTATGATATTCCTGTCCATATATGACATTCATGTACATGTATCACATTCCTGAACATATATGACACCCATGTACATGTATACCATTCCAGTACATGCATGACACTCCTGGACACGTATAACACTGTACTATAGATATATGACGCTGAATTATTATCAAATAAATGAAAAAAACTCGGTGTATGTTCATTAATAAAGGCGTTGATATTCGAGTGCAACAATAGTTTGTGGTATTTGTAAATTGTAGACAATTATAACAGGCGAGTCCATTCATCTGATGAATATTCATGTAAGAAATATTTTTTATTACATTGTAGCTGGAGTTTTATAATAGTACATGTATGTTCACACATGGTTTTGGCCATTCCAGAAACTGTAAAATTTAATAAGCTAATAGGCCATACAATAATTAGCTGACTCCAACAGTAGTCATCTGCGTCCATGCTTATAAAGCTTTTAGTTGAGTCTGAGTTTCGTTCTCATGCTTTTGATTGGTCAGATATGAGTTCTTTGGCTCAAATCTGACCAATCAAAAGCTTGAGAACGATCTCAAACTCAACTAAAAGCTTTATAAGCATGGACCCCTGTTATGAGTTTACCCTGTGTGCAAAAGGCGTCAAAGGGCGTCTTTATCGGGTACAGTATTCAGTGGAATACGGTTATAAATACAACCAATCGGAAATCCTCGTCTATAGGAGCTTTTAGCATTACTTTAGACCTGTTTTAAGCTGTTAACTCAAAAATTGTTTAGATTAGAAATCGGATAACTCGAACTTCTGTTATCTCGAACTAATTTGTATGGTCCTTTGAAGTTCGAGTTATCGAAGTTCAACTCGATTTGCAATCAGAGCAGACATAGACTAGGTGGTCTCTGTAGAAGCCGCCTATTTCGAATTTCACAGAACTCATACAGTTTATTGCATCACCAAATTCTCTTTATAAACCTTTCGCTGCCAAACTCTGTCGTCTGCTAACTTTGTCGTCTGCAACAAACTTTCATTCTTTTTATTTTCTTCATTTTTCTTTCAAAAACATAATAACAGTAACAAACAGTTTGGATCCTAATGAGACGCCGATTTAATCGGCGTCTCATCTGGATCCAAACTGTTTGCATAGGTAATCACATATCCGGCATTGGCAGCGAAAGGGTTAATGAGACATTACAAGTCTTCAATTATTCAGTTACAGTAAAAGCACGATAGTTCGAAGTTTTAGTCATAAATAATTCAGAGCAATTTAGATATGTGGCTTCTTAATACAGGGTGGATGTCATGCAAACAACTCCTAGAGGCGCTTTCTGCACAATGTTCACCATCCATTAAGCTGCAAACTGTCTTAAAGATCGATAGTAATAGACTTATTGAAGTGTTCGAACTATAGGGGGTTAATTGTATGTTAAAACACAGGGGTGGTATTGTCACCCTATTTAGATTCTGATGTTATTTGACACAGCTCTTGATCCATACTATGTACAAATCTTATCCCAATTTTACATAGCGTGTTATCCCTTTCCACGCTGAATTTTCAAATGGACTATTCCAAAACTCAAACAGGTCAAGCTCACCGTGAATATTCAGGGTTTTTTTAAAAGAGAAGTGTAGTAAGACAAACAGTGCATACCCTGATGAGCCCATCTCATCTAGGTCTACACTGTTTTAAAGGGCATGTGTGACTCGTTTCCAACACTGACATGTTTAAGGTTGATCTAGTATCGCCTAGGTGTTGATAGGATGTGTTTTAAGTTTAAACCATGTAAAAAGACGTCATTTAGCGGTGCAACCCAGTAAGATTAGAATTTGTTAAACAAAGGTGTATGCATTAACCTTTAAAATAGATACACATAAAGTATGTCGTTGTTTGTTTTTTTTAAAAAATGGTACATTTCATTCAAACTTTTCAACATGTTTATCTTATCATGATTAGATAATATCATATGATTATTATGTACATGTCTAAACGCACACGTGTAAAGCATATGTATGTTTTTTCGAGTGTCAGTGGATGTTGAACCAGGACGTGTACGATTTGTATGGTTTTGCTGGTCAACCATTAATCTGCAGAAAATGTTCTAGTTGCTAAAATGTCGTCAGCTTCATTTCCCAATTAAAATCTGCATTGAAAGGTTTCTGCGTTACTGCAGTAGCAAATGACCACGTGATACGCCGAGTAACGCAGCAACTGATACGGATTTATTATTTGTAAAAGTGATCATGGATTTGCCGGAAGCAGGTTAAAAAGGGTTTTGTAGTCGAAGATAACACGAAGGCCAAATCCTAACCTCATTTTTCCGTGGTGTAAACAACCGGCTAGACTGAATCTAATATATTTCAATAGCATGATGTAATCAACAGCATTTAATGTCCAAGGATGTGCCCTGTATGAACCTACCACCTGTTTAAAATATAAAAAAAATAGAAGTCTATTTATGGGTCTGTAGGGCAGGTGGTTGCTTTATGCAGGGTAAAAGTAATTCCGAAAGCTCCTATAGGAGCTTTCTGAATTACTGTTGCCCTGTATAAAGCAACCATTGCTTTTTAACATTTCTGCGTTTAAGATTTCTTCTTTTGAGTATATCTAGTCGTATAAGCGAGATGGTACTGTATTTTCATTCTAAGTGAACAGCAAGATATACTTATCAACTTATATAATTATAAGAGCAGTGACATGAACTGTCAATTGCAAACATAGAATACCCGGGTCAGAGCTTTCAAGAGAAAAACCCCAAGGTGAAATAAGAGAAACATCCGCTAACCGTTTCTTTGATATAGACGTCTTTTCACGCCTTGGCAAACAAGGCAGACACAGTGTATAGGGTCTGCTCTGTTTGGTTATGGAATAATATAATTCTCATTTACAATTTCTGACATGATAAAAAAAAGTGCACGTGCCCCTTTACCAATATAATATTCAGCCTATAAATATTCATGATATGATTATTTCTTTAAAGTTTATTCATGTGATAAAGGGTCAAGAGTGATAGAAGACTTTTCGATTTTTAACACACCAACTACGGTAAAATCTCGATTATTGGAGAATAAACATACGTATTAATATCGATCTTTAAGACAGGTTGTAGCTTATTGTATGGTCAAAGTCATGCAGAAAACTCCTCTTGGAGCTTTGTGTCTGACTTTCACCATGCATTTAAGCAGTCATCTGTCTAAAAGGGACTAAAATATTCTATACATAAAATTCGAATAATCGAGATTTTACTGTATATTGCCCGCAATACGTATTCATAATCTAAGCCTGGGAATTCATGACTTGCGTGAATAAACTACAGTAGAAGCTATCCTAGGCGGCTAGGACTTATGCTAAACGCTCATATATGAGCTTTCTGCATTACTTTTGACCTGCATTAAGCTACAACACGTCTTGCAAAAACATATGACTTATGACTCTTAGAAATAGGTGATATGTCAAAAGTAATGCTAAACGCTCCTATAGGAGCTTTCTACAGTTTTTTGACATGCGTTCAGCTACCGCCCGTCTTACTGTAGCATAATTAGACCTCTTTGTGATGGCCACGTAAGACACGGTTTTACGGTATATCTGTAAATTAGGGAGGAAAGGGTTAATGATTTCAGAACCTAGTCTGTTGCAAGAAGAATGAAACCAAAGTGAATCATAGCGTTGCAGACGCGTCAGTATTCTTTGCATGGGATCAATGTGTTAAAAGTCAAATTTCTGAAATTCTGATATCGACTAAGTGCACTTTGGCATGAAATTGTGTATTTATAGGAGAAAGGATTAACACTCTTTCTACTGGGTAATTAATTTGCAGCTGACACTCCAGTCGTTCACCGCTATGCTTATTATCAAACTGACCACTCGCAGTTTATGGGCATGATAACCTAATCGCTTGCATAAGGTCATCCGACGCGCCCTTCTTTATTCATTGAGCAACTGCCTCTGGGAGAATACTTTCATTCATATTATGGTCACGTGATTTCGTCATGTGACTGATATTTGTATATCCGTGCGCCCTTCTTACACATTGCTATATCTTGTGGATTGTGTTGCACATACTTAACAAAGGTAATGTTACGAAGCATTTTCATATCAGAAATAGTATACCATGATTGTTTCCTGGTGCCTTGTTATTAAACGCCTTTTGTATCCATCGAATGTCAATTAGTTGCACTAGACTGCTATAATGAATGGCAGTTGTCAGGTAGACAGGGCTACCATGGGTTCGATTGTTGAACGCCACCTACATGTATATATTCATTGCGTATGTAAAGAATTCAAAAACAGTGGTTTGAAAATGGGTGAATGAAAAACTCAGGGTTAGATCTATCAAGATTACTTTGTGTGCGAATTATTATAATACTTTCAACAGGTATACTTACCATTTCCTTCATATAAACGTGTTTGTAAGTTTTGCAAACAGAGTAGGCCCAGATGAGACGGCTCCTATAGGAGCCGTCTGATCAGGGTCTGCTCTGTTTGCTAATTAAATTTGAAAAATCGGTGTCTATTCTTTATAAAATGGCTTCAATGTTTCTACTTCCATATTTCTTTAAAAATATTTTTTCCATGAATATTCAGTAGGTAATGAAATTTGAAATAAACAGAAGAAGGAAAGTTTACACTATCTCACAAACCTGTAGGATGTCAAATGTTGAAAACACAGACAAGACATTTACGTATGTTTTCACATGTTCTTCGAAATAACATTTCATCTTTTCAATCATGTAACTCGGAGGCTTCAACAGGATCCATGCAGATTGGGTTCTCAAATTATGCATTAACCCTTTACCTCATAGACAAACCTTTTAACGCCTTTGAAAAGAGAGTAGACCCAGATTAGACGGTTGCTCTGTAGGTCTGCTCTGTTTGCTGATGGACTAATGTAGTTTCTGTGTCCATGTGCCATTATAAAATTCATATAATTAATAGTCATAATGTAACATGTCTTACATGAATAATAATGGAGTAAAAGGTTAACCCTTTCACCGCCAAAGTCGCATAAATGCACCACGGCAAATAGTGCAAGGCGGCGTCTGATCAGGGACTTCACTTTTTGTCTCATTCTCTATTTCTATATATGTGCTTTATTCTTTTGAAATTCGCATTTATTTATCTCATTTCAAAATTTGAATTGCAGACGACAAATAGAACTTTGGCGCCGAAAAGGTTCGGAACTGTTATAATAAGAATCTATTTAGACGATACCGATTCCGATGAGAATTTGGTCAACAGTTAACCGGTCTATTTTGATGTCCTGAGTCTTTTATTCATTTAGCATATATCTATGTATGTGGCAACATTCCTTTTTATGGAGACTGGGTGAGTGGGGGAATGATTAGAAAGAAAAAACAACAGAGAAATGGGACATGGAAAATAAGAAAGTAGAGGGAAAATGGGTCATAGAGAGGAAAGGTGAGAGTGAATTAACAATACCACGGTTACAGGGTTTCGTTACACCCAGTTTTTATCTATAGTTCGATTTTGACCAGTCCACCCGTAGAGGTAAAACGCGTCACAAACCATGTATTTGTTCCGGAGTTACCTGTGGTTATACAGACAAGTAATAAGCATATGTAGTAAACCTTTCTATAACGGCCACTGAAGTGTGTTAATTAGTTGGTATTCAGTGCAGGCGGCTGCTTAAAGCAAGGTGAACGTAAAACAGAACGCTCCTATAGGAGCGTTCTGTTTTACTTTCACCTTGCTTTAAGTAGCCACTTGCCTTTAACACAAAATATTCGACGTAATTTAGTGGCCGTTATAGAGAGATTTTACTGTATATACTAATACTGCACGATTACTAAGAGCTTCTTGTGACAACCATTGCCCACTTACCCATAACTTCTATAAATAGAAAAGTGCAATAACGACTAAGCGCTCGAAATCGAACTGTACATGTAATACGACCTATGATAATAAATAACAACATAGTTGAAGAGTCTTCCTACATCATTCTTATTTACGGGCGACATGACCATAAAACAATAATAACCCTGTTGCTGAGCATGTTTGCCCAGGGCAGAACTTGCTGTCTATACTCATACTGAACCGTCTACACTATGAATATTAATGTAGGAAATACTTACTGGTTGCGTCTTGCATGTGGCTTTGCCTGCTTGACTTTACTACTTTTCCATTTACATCGTGAATAAGGACTAGAAATGCTGCGGGAGCTTTCTACATTAGCATTGCCCTGCATTAAGCACTTTAACCAATTCCCTCATGTTGACGCTCTTTGATGCCTCTTTTATAAAGGTCACTTTTTGAAACCATTATGATAAATACAGCATTTGCTCCATAGGAGCAAATACTCTATTTATCACATTGGTTTCAAAACTACATCATTCTAATTTTTCAAATTTTACAGAAATGCTCCTTTTTCAATAGATTTATTTAAAGAAGTTGGGTCTTAAATTAGCCTTTGAGGGAATGGGTCTAAATTAGCCTTTGAGGGAATGGGTCTAAAATAGCCTATGCGGTAAAATGTCTAAAATTGCATATTAGGGAATGGGTTATCACGCAACAGTTTGACCCTGGCAACAACTGTCAAATCAGATCTGTATAATTCCATAAGCAAACATAGAAGACCCTGATAAGGCAGCCCCTACAGGAGTCCTCTGATCTGGGTATACTCTGCCTGCAAAGGCGTTAACGCTGTCCCCTCATACAAACGCCTTTTTACGCCTTTACAAAGAGTAGACCCAAATCATACGGCCCCTGTAAGAGTATCTTAAGTGCCCTATCTCACCAAATCTCCCCTCTCCTTGGGTTTGTAAAGCTGAATACAGTAACACCTGCCTTAAGCTGTCACCAAAAAGGCAGTCTAATGACAGATCTGCCAGACATATGGCAGCTAAATGCAGACCAACAGTAATACAGAAAGCTCCTATTTGATATGTTCAAAATAAATGAATGGCCGCTTAGGACAGATAGGACTGTTAGTCATTTTTGCATCATTTTGATAACTTTAATTATGCTGAAATATCAGCAGCTCGTGCAGACCCTGATCAAGCTGCTCCATCAGCGGTTGTTTGATATGGGTCTGCACTATTTGCCGAAGTTTTTCTATACTAATGCTTTGAGTAATAAGGGTAGATGGAATCTCCAACATCATCATAATATCATCTTAGACGGCTGCACCGAAAACATGTGCATCTCACTGTCACGCCCACATAGGCTGGACCTTATGAGCATATGCATTTAACCCTCGTCTCCAGGGATATTCCTGTACGAAATAGAGACGTTATGAATATTGATTAGATGTATTTTTATATTTAACCCATTTGCTCCAATGGATTCTTCCATATTTATATATTGGATTAGTCCATTTTTTATCTAAGGGATGCCTGGCCTAAATTTTCAATTTATTTCTGTTTTATATTGATATTCCTATCAGCAAACAGTGTATACTCTGATCAGACGCCGCATTATACGGCGTCTGATCAGAGTTTACACTGTTTGCCTACGTCCCATATATGGGATCGTGGGAGCAAATAGGTTAAAAAGGAAGTTCTGGCCATGGCAGAAACTGTAGCGTCATATCATTCTGTATTATTCCATAAGCATATAGAGTAGACCCTCATCAGACCACTTCTACAGGAGCCGTCTGATATGAGTCTACTCTGTTTGTAAAATCATAGAAAGGTGTATTTATGGAGTAAATGGTTAAATGCACATGTATATATACACGTGGGATGGATGTGGCAAAACCTGACGGCGTCATCGAAAACAATGTTTTGCATCTAACGTAGGCCGGACTTAATGAATAGGTTCTGTTAAAATACCTGGTCTACATGTATGCATGTATGTAGGATGCGGCAAAACCTGATTGAGTTTCTTTTGTAGTAATCATAATATATGAATGTGATTTGTAATTGTGCAAACTCAAGTCCCGATGTCTGCCTTTAATATAACTTAACTTTTCCGCTACCATGCATTGTCTTTTGAATAATTGGTCACCTGCTTAAATTTTCATTTTTTTATTCAAATTTTCAAAGAAAACATAACTAGTTTGATAAGCCGTTTGTATTGCAATGAGTTTTAAAGGTGCTCACGCAGTGCATATTGGCAGTAAAACAGTTTAACCCATAGACCTGTTCATATTGACGCCCATTGACGCCTTTGTAAAATACATGTATCATTTTGAAACCATTGTAATAAATATGACATTTTCTAAACTCTTCCTTTTTACTATTTATTGTTCCTTTTTAGTAGATTTATGAGAGGTGGGGTCTGAAAATAACAAATGACGGACTAGGTTAAATTGTATTGCAATTGTATTGGACAACATATTAATAAAG
Source organism: Azorinus chamasolen (assembly GCA_963576725.1). Taxonomy (NCBI): domain Eukaryota; kingdom Metazoa; phylum Mollusca; class Bivalvia; order Cardiida; family Solecurtidae; genus Azorinus; species Azorinus chamasolen. The sequence continues at coordinate 6,078,063 of OY755253.1, read as the reverse complement.
GAAGTCCCTTATCGAAAGCAGCGTGATTAATTGATTTTCCAGTTGTTACTCATGTTTAACTCGTGTGTTAGTGTTTATATAAATACTTGAATAGCTCTGATCTAATATTTCGACCTCTAAGGGCCTTTTACAAAGATTATCATGTTATGGTAATCTTTGAAAAAGGCCCTTAATGGTCGAAATATTAGATCAGAGCTATTCAAGTACCTATATATCATATTAATTCCCTTTTTGGAATATTTTCTATATTGTTAGTGTTTACTTGTTTTCTTATAGAAACGTGCAAATTGGGGAAGCCATGTTGAGTTTATCCTGACGCTGGTTGGATTTGCCGTGGGCTTGGGAAATGTCTGGAGATTCCCTTACTTGTGCTTCCGGAATGGTGGAGGTACAGCCACCCTTTAGAAAATACTGTCGTGTTTTTACTGTGTCCTCAATATCTGGTTTTATATGTCATTGGTGTTATCTTTCTTCCTTTGTATAGCTGTATATATACATGTACAGTATATATTGATTATAACATGGAGAAAACATTCCACCTTTTTATGAAAATCGCATAAGCCCTTGCTGAGATGAAAATGGTGATCATGACGACAGAGATCCGGATTATGCAGAATCCTCCTCCTCATCATCACCATGACAATATGAAATAAGAAAATGAGAAATAATTGATGAAGGCATTTAACCCTTACACTGTGGGAAATAAGTCACTAGTGTCCTTTGCAAACAGTGTAGACCCAGATGAAAGTGCTGATAGAGGAGCCCTCTCATCAGGGTATGCACTGTTTGTCATGTTACACTTTTCTTTCGAAAACTCCCTCAACAGAGGACCATATAAGATATTTTTGCGTATATTCTTAAAAAATAAAAAATAGCTCTTTTAGTTCTTCACCAAACCATATACTGTGACCACTCTCAAGAATCGTCTCGAAGAGACAATCCTAACGAGAGGTCACATTATACGGTTTAGTGGAGAAATGATGATTTTGATTTCTCGATACGCAAGATTATCTGTAGCTCTGTCTCAATATCCACTGTAAGTTTGACCTGTTTGAATTTTGGAATAGTCCATGTGAAAATTCAGCATTATAAGGGTTAACGATTTCACGAAAAAATCGCTGCAGTTATGAGAAGCGATGTTGAGATTACCGAAATGCTTACTACAGTAAAACCTCTCTATAACGACCACTAAATAACATCAAGTATTTTGTGATAAAGGCAGGTGGCTGCTTAAAGCATGGTGAAAGTAAAACAGAACGCTCCTATAGGAGCGTTCTGTTTTACTTTCACCTTACTTTAAGCAGCCACTTGCCCTAAATGCCAACTTATTAACACAATTTAGTGGCCGTTATATAGAGGTTTACTGTATGTATTCCATTGACTGATTAACACGTATGCTACACATTTCCCAGGTCACCTCTCCCTTTCATCCATATATACGCCTTTTGAACCTTTGGCAAACAGAGAAGACCAAGATCAGACTACTCCTCTAGATATCCTCTGATCAGGGTCTGCTGTTTGCTTATCTTATACAACTGAGAGTATATAAAGCTGATTCTACAATTTCTGCCTTTGCAAGGAAATACTGTGATCATATTCCAAAATAATCGCTTAGCTAATAATTATTCCTGATGTTTTTATTTCTTACATGACAACTCATCAGGTAAAAGCTTAATTTAACTCAGTTCAATATTCATGTAAGAAATAATGACGTCATGAATATTAATTATTTTTTATAACGGTATATGAAAACAGAAAATAATTGCTCAGGCAGAAGCTGTAGAATGAAATCTGATATAATTCCATAAGCATACACAGCAGACCATGGCCAGACGGCTGATATGTGAACCATTTTATCTGGGTCTACTCCGTTTGCAAATACGTAAAAAAAGACGCTTATAAAGGAAAGGAAAGCCTAAAGGATTTACTAACGGGAAAATTCTTCGTCATTAGAACATACATGTACATGTATTCCCAAATTCAGATTTCGAAGAAGACTTTCCTACATTCTCTCCAGAATGCACTGAAATATGTTCGATCCTAGGCCCGGGGTTATAAAACGTCTGAGTCTGAGTCTGAGTCTGAGAGCATTCTCTAGTACCTGATTGGTTAGATTTTGACGAAGTCCAAATTCTGATCAATTAGATGTTTGAGAAGGAACTAAAGACCCAAGCGAAATTTTACATTACCCCCAGCAACTGGCACAATACTAATACCTCTCTAAACCGGAATTCTAGTAGAGAAGAATTTGGATACTTTTATGCAGGTGGCTGCTTATTGCAATAAAAAATAATGCAGAAAGCTCCCAGACTTTCACTCTGCAGTAAGCGGCCACTTGTCTCAAATTGCCCGCTTTAGAAGGGTTTTACAGTATATCATTCGAATCAATACTATTTGCACAGGTCATCATATATTTACCCACATCATCATAAAGGTTAACCCATTACTTCATAGGCTATTTTTAGACCCATTACCGCATAGGCTATGTTTAGACCCATTACCTCATAGGCTATTTTCAGATACAACCTCTTTGATTAAATCTACCTAAAAGGAGCATTAACTAGAGAAAAGGGTAATTTTAGAATTTGTAGTTTGAAACCATTGTGATAAATACAGCAAATGCTCTATTTATCACAATGGTTTCACAAAGTGACTTTTACATAGTCGTCAAAACTCGTCAATATGAGGGAATGGGTTAAATGAGAATCTCAATTGATCAATTATCACTCAACGCTTCATGTACAATATCTGCAATCATTCGAAAACATAATATATTAATGATACTCCATTGCTCGTTTTACCAGGAGCTTTCCTCATCCCCTACTTCATCTGTCTGGTTGTTATGGGAATACCGTTGTTTTATCTGGAGCTGAGCTTTGGACAATTCGCAAGTCTCGGACCTGTGAAGATTTGGATCATCAACCCCGCCATGAAAGGTATCTAACTTACGTTACATATTAAATTCAGACTGTTCATCGCAACCCTATTTTTATCATAATATGTACCAACTGTTTTGATATGAAAGATAATAGACCATTCCCCATGAACTTTGAACAAGAAAACCCAGTTTTACATGTAGATTAATTTACTATAGGGTTAAACCAAAGGAGTTGTTCTTAATAAGAAACTTTATGCAAAAGCATTGCTTAATGAAGAAACAGATTATATATACATTGATATCTGTACATAATTTCAGGAACTCATGAAATTAACCAATTGAATAAGATTTGTGACCAAAAATAACGGATGCATATACATGCATGCTTTCCGCATTGCTATTGATCAACATTAAGCAGCCACCTGATTTTCAAGCCTCATGTGTTCAGTAAAAGAATGGCCGCCTAAGGCAGGTTCTATGGTATGCATCTTTCTTAAAGTGCCAAACCCCTCTACAACGTTCAATTAGTATAACTTGTATAACTGACCGATGTCTGACACAGGACAACAGATTTATGGGGTTACCCACTACTTTCGTCCTGCATAAAACACTCTTTGTCACATACATCACGCTAACATTTTAACTATTTACAGCATACAGAGTATATCCAGATCAGACGGCTCCAGAGACGTCTGATCAGGATCTGCTCTGTTTGCTTATGGAATTACATCCAATTCTACAGATTTTACCAAAGTCAAATATTTTCTTTTACCTATATCACTTTAAGATATCAAGCTCAAAACTATTTTTACGTAAAGATTCACCGGGTACAGGATTCTGTGAACGTTATTGAAACATTCTACTGTAAGTCTGTTTACGGTTATTCTACGCGTGACAAAGAAGTTCTCACAAATAACGAATTTGCATTGTCTCTCACTATCAGGTCTTGGATTTTCCATGATAATTGTTTCGGCACTGATTGCAATATACTACAATGTAGTAATCGCCGTGTGCGTGCACTACTTTTTCGCGAGTATGAGGAGTGAACTACTTTGGACAAAATGCGACCCAGACTGGGCATCGTGCTATTGCAGGGACGACCATATGGACAAGAACGTTACCAATCCATGGAATGGAACCCGCCCAGAATGCGGTAAGATTTAATTAGGGACTGTCAACTTTTGTACGTGTACTCACCGATTTATATGTTTCACCTCCACTATGGAGTGCGTGTCGGGACATGCCAATTGCCATTTGCTAAACTGCCATTTGCCAAATGAAAATTTTACGAACGTATTCTTCTCGCTTACATATGTACATAGATTGGGTATATTACTGTTTTGATAAGGACACACACCACATTGTAGAATGAAGCCCGCCGATATGTCTAATCCTTAGATACGCCAAGCACTCTTCAGAGAAAAAAACTAGAATTGATAACACTATGGCAATTAGCAACTGGCATTCAGCAATTGGCATTTGGCAAATTAGCAACTGACATTTGGCAAATTAGCAATTGACATTCAGCAACTGGCAAACAAACAATTGGCATTTAATAATTGGAATGGCCCGATCCGTATTCCATACCGCTGATCTGGACCCCGAAAATGCAATGTGGTGGCGGTACTTGACCTACTAAACATAATTATCAAATTTGCCGGGTACCAGCAAGCACTCTTCAGAGAAAAGAAACTAGAATAAATGGCAATAAGCAACTGGCAAAAAGCAATTAGCATTTGGCAAATTAGCAATTGGCATTTAGCAACTAGCAAAAAAGCATTTTGGCAAATTAACAATTGGCATGTGCCGACCCAAGCTTCTTTCGTCATGACGTGACGTCAGTTCTTATTGTTAATACATGTAGTTTTGAGCATTGTTTGTTTCTGTGTAAGAAGGTGTTTGTGCTTGAATTTGCCCTTTTCATCCTGCTATAGGATTGTTCGAACTGAAATGAAATACACCTTCTACCAATGCTGTTCACGTGCGCACGCGCTATTTCATCATTTTTCTTTTTTCTTTGTAATATCGCAATGGATATTTCAGAGTAACCCACATTTATTATGTCATATACGTATATATACGCCTTTTTATTTAGGGGGACAAATGAAAATGAGAAGAGGGTGGGAACTTTCATGTACTGTTAAAAAGCCTATTTTCACACATAGAGACATGTTTTTTTATCACAGGTAATCATTGAATTTTGAAAGATTTATAACTAACAGTTCATGTTTGTACATTAAGCCTTTGAATCCGGGAAAGGAGTGTCTTGCATTCATGGACTGTAGATCAATACCAGGGGGCTCCTAGAGGAACACCTTAGTCAGGGGATCCCATGAGAGTATAACATCTGATCTTGGTCCTGAGATCATTCTCAAGTATCTGATTGGTTATATCAACCGTTGAGTTGTGCTCTGAGTGTTACCTTCGAAATTTCTTTACACTTAGGCAAAAGCTTTCATAAACATGTGACCAGGTGACGAACAATAAAACCCTTCTAATTTGGTCAGCATATTTCACAGTGGCAGAGGCATGTGAAAGCTTAATGCTGGACAAAAGTTATGCAGAAAGCTCCTGCATAATGTGTGTGCTGCATTAAGCAACCAGCTGCTTATAATAACAGGTATGTATTTTCAATAAGTAGTCGCATTAGAGGGGTACTACTGTATTTACTAATAGTTTGAATATAAATTTGAGATTCAAAATGTATAAATGTTGGGTGTTTTTTTTTAATATTTGCCTTCAGTTTGCTACTTAGTCACATGTTCACAATTATAAATACATATGGAACAAGTCAGCACTTTGATATGCTTGTGTGTTGTTTCCACAGACTTTCTGAACGATCTGGATGCAGATAACAAAACAACCTCACCGAGTGAAGAGTACTTTTTGTGAGTATTTTTTATGCTCGACTCTGGTTACTTAATGTTTTATTATTAATAATTTACTCAATAGATACGCCCTTTATCACCTTTAACCTTTTTTCTTCCTACAAACGCCTTTGCAAACAGAGAAGACACACGACAGACGGATCTTGCTAGAGCCCTCTGACCCAGGTCTGCTCTGTTTGTCAATGCAATTATAATAGACTTGACTCTACAGCTTCTAACAATGAATAATAATACTGTGCGTAAATACCGTTTAACAACTTTTGCTATGAAATAATATTCTTGGTGCCATTGTTTCTTACATGAATATTGAACAGATTAACCCATTCCCTCATATTGACGACTTTTGACGACTCAGTAAAAGTCACTTTTGAAACCATTGTGATAAATAGAGCATTTGCTCCTGTAGGAGCAAATGCTCTATTTATCACAATGGTTTCAAACTACAAAATTCTAAATAAAAAATCATTTTCTCTAGTCATTGCTCCTTTTCAATAGATTTTTTCCCAAAGAGATTGTATCTAGAAATAGGACTACTATAAGATATATACTTAGTGACATCCTATCATATAACATGTCAAGTGTTAATATTGGTATACAATAGAACCTGTCTTAAGCGATCACCTGAAAGAGGTCTAAATATGGGTCTGTAAGGCAGGTGGTAGCTTAATGCAGGTCAAAAGTAATGCAGAAAACTGCTACAGGAGCTTTCTGCATTACTTTTGCCCTGAATTAAGCAAATATCTGCTTTTCAGACTAATATGTTCAATAGTGAATGACCGTTTAAGACAGGTTCGACTGTATACAGTAGGCGTTGTTTAAATACGTCAGTGGTAAACGTTTATGGGGTGTGTGTTTGTGTGTCAATCCCAAGGGCCATTGCAAGTAGTGTAAGGACTGATGTAAATCTTTGCTGAAAGACTATGTCCCGTTTATGGGACATGACCAAACACTTATAGATCTGGAGAGACACTTAAGTCTTCATTGTTTTCTGTAGCGACCAGTGATTCCCTTTTCTCAAGCGTTACTCCAGAATGTATCCCACATGCCCAAACTTAGGAAATAGGCTTGTTCTACACTTCAATTTGGACGAATACTTAATTGACGTTTTAGCAGATAGTAGTTAATGACTTTCGCTGGTTGATTTGTGACTTTTTAAGTTAATGAATATGTTATTATCATGTTAATTGACATTAAATTCGTTGATTGTCAATACATGTATTACAAAACTCATTAAAATGATTGTTACAATATTATTTTGAAACCGGTGGCTGATTGCTGCCGAAAATTGACGGAATTAAAGGACGATGGAACGAAAATACACCATTGATTTAATTATTTACTCCCCAGATACGCATTTCCATGCATTTGCAAACAAAGTAGACTCATATCAGATGGCTCTGATCAGAATCTGATCTCTTTACTTATGATATTATATAGATATGATTCACAGTTTCTTCCCCAGCAAAGCATTCTTGTTATTCTTGTTAATCCATTAATATCCATTCATCAATTATTTCTTACTAAGGTACTGTAAGGTAAAAGGTTATATGCACGTGTCTTCGCTCTGAGAAGACTTCGGTACGTAATGTCATAGAGCGAATGGCAGAAATCAGCCACCGTATTTACCATATCATTGTTCGGTATGCAGACACCGCAGCTACACAGCAATACATAAACGTGCGTATTCTGATACTAAAACGTCATTTCTCCATCAAACCCCATTCTACAGAGTGGTTACAGCATAGGGTTTGATGGAGAGATAAATGAGTTAGTCTTGAAAATGTTTTAATTTACGCCGCTTATCTGGAGCTCTGTGTGCCTTTCAACTCATAATCTTTAAACTTCTCTACAACAGACACTTAAGAATAGTCTAAGGTTTAAACTTCTTTCCCTGCTCTATGTTTATTCCAAATTTCAATACCTACTGGATATTCATAAATAAAATAGTAATAATGAAATATGGAAGGTTGAACATTGTAGTTATTTTAGAAAATAAAGAAACATATCTATAAAATGCTGTCAGCGAGCAGAGTAGACACGGATTAAATGGCTCCAACAAGAGCCATTTGATCCGTGTATTATGTGTTGGCAAATGTGCGAAAATGCGTTTATATGAAGGAAAGGGTTATTAGGTGATAGTTCACTGCAGGAAGAAAGTTATAAAAAAGGTTACGTATTACTTTTGCTCTGTATTAATACTTTCATTGAATTTTCAGCGTGGAATAGCCCAACGGTGTTTAACTATAGAGTCCATTATGCATAAAAGGCTTAAACTTGCTAGAGGATTTTAAATATAAGACAGTGCAGACCCTAGGAGCCCTCTGATCTTGGTCTACACTGTTTATAAATGCCACTGCATGTGTGTCCTCTCATTTACATTGTTAAACAGTCACCAGGTTTTATAGACACTTATGTTTATTTATTATAATATGGAGGTTTTACTGAATCACTGTAGTTTGCTTACAGTAATCGTGTGCTGAAACAGACATCCGGTCTCTCGGAGACAGGAGGACTGAGCTGGGAGCTGACCCTTTGCTTACTCCTCTGCTGGTTGATTGTGTTTCTGGTACTGACCAAAGGCATAAAGTCACTGGGAAAGGTATTGTATACAATTGCGGATATTGTTCAGTTGCATGTTATCTCCCTTGATAGATATACCGAATGATAAGTAGGTCCTTTCATTTGAATTACTCAATTATTTCTCTTGTGTTTCAATGTGGTGTTGCGGATATTTGATTATTTTAACTTCGGGTTGAATGGGGTTTACTGTATTCAATATAAGGTGGCGTTTTTCTTTCAGCACTGTTGCCATTCAGGTATTGTGTCGGATTTGCATTTACAGTAGACCATGTTTTAAGCGGCCATTCATTAATTGAACATATATGTCTTAACACAGGACAAAAGTAGAAATCTTTCTGCCTTACAGTGACCTGCATTAAGCAAACAAATAGCATTTCAGGCCCATAATTAGCTCTATTTTTATTGCGGCTTAAGACATGTTCTACTATGCAGTAAAACCTTTCTCCATCGGACATTCAAATAAGTACCAAATTACAAATGCCAGACAGTCAAGTTGAGGTGTTGTTGAACTTCGAAGGTTGACTGTATCCCCATTCATCCCTCGCTGACATAATGTCAACCTGGGGGATATAATGTCACTCATTGCAAGTGTTTTTGAACTAGATGAGCGCCGAGAGTAATACATTTTCAGCTTTAACCCTTTACTCCATGAATATTCATGTGAGAAGTAATGACATCATGCATATTAATTAGCTGGGTATTTTATAATAAAATATAAACACACGAATATCTAGCCCAGGCATAAAGCGTAGAATTAGATCTATATTATGTCATAAAGAAAACAGAACAGACCCTGAACAGACAACTCTTAAGGGGTCGTCTGATATGGGCTAATCAAAGGCGTATTTATGGAGTTAATTATTATCATACCACATTTGTATAGCGCTCTTTTCACAGGATAAGTGCGTTCAAAAGCGCTTCACATAAATAATTTGCATATACAAAACTGAGTATATATAATGTTTACAGAATATTTAAAATAAATGAAACTTAAGATAGAGATATCGATAAAAATAGTAAAAAATGGAATTAATTTAAAACTCATAGAACAAAACCAAAACCATCCTTTTCTGTACGTTTTTATGTCCGTAAATCAAAGGAAATAGACGCATGCTGTGACTTTATTGTGTCAGCCCACTCATATCACTAAAACTCTGATGAAAGATTATATATATGTATACAGTGTTAATACCCCATACAGTTACGACCCAGAACCACTTGAATTGGCATACAACTTTATACATAAGATATTGTCTTACAAAATTATTAGCTACGCTTTTCTTGTTCTAGTAATGTCCTAGTAAAATAGGTTGAAGAAATGTGTTTTAGACATCCTTTAAAAGATGCCAGTGAGCTTGCGTCTCTGATGTCTGACGATAGAGCATTCCAAAGTTTTGGCAACTTTGCCGAGATACTCATCAGAAACCAAGTTGTTTGCCACTTGGTCAATAATTTCTCAAAAGCTTTACCAAATGTGTAAGTAGTCGAGGTTACAAACAAATTCTCGTCTGCATAAAATGTTGTCAACGTCAATACTGAAATGTGATTTTTGATCATTTTTTTTGTCAGACAAACGGCCAGAATGTCAAACAGTTTGGATCCAGATGAGTTATCCTATTCCAGCGAGTTTCTCAACTTCGCGACAAACAAGGGGAGTAATTCAGAATTACTCTTTTAGAAAATGAGCGTCGGTTATTCCGCTTTCCTATTTATAGTATCCGGACGTCAAATGGGGTTATACCCAACTTAACCATTTACTCAATGAATATTCATGTAAGTAAGAAGTAATACATTTATGAATATGAATTAGCTTAATATTTATAATGGCAAATGAACATAACAATGACTAACACTGTAGAATCAGATCTATATAATTCAGTAAGCAAATGGGACAGACCTTGATCAGACGGCTCCTATTGGAGCCGTCTGATCTGGGTCTGCTGTGTTTTCGAGGCGTTGAAACGCGTATCTAGAGAGTACATTATAGTTAAACTGTGATTGTCTTCTTCCCGTACCGTTGCTGGGGAATATATCCCCGCCAACAATGTCCATTACAGGTTGTGTACGTCACTGCCATATTACTCCCACAATGTCCATCACAGGTTGTGTACGTCACTGCCATATTTCTCCCGCAATGTCCATTACAGTGTGTGTACGTCACTGCCATATTACTCCCACAATGTCCATCACAGGTTATGTACGTCACTGCCATATTCCCATACAATGTCCATTACATGTCATGTACGTCACTGCCATGTCCATTACAGGTTGTGTACGTCACTGCCATATATCCACCCACAACCTCCATTACAGGTTGTGTACACCACTGTCATTTCCATTACAGGGTGTGTACGTCACGGCCATATTTCTCCCCAACCACAATGTCCATTACAGGTTGTTGACGTCACTGCCATGTCCATTACAGGTTGTGTACGTCACTGCAATGTCTATTACAATTACAGGATGTGTACGTCACTGCAATGTCTATTACAATTACAGGTTGTGTACGTCACTGCAAAGTCTATTACAATTACAGGTTGTGAACGTCACTGCAATGTCCATTGCAATTACATGTTGTATACGTCACTGCCATGTCCATTACAATTACATGATGTGTACATCACTGCAATGTCTATTGCAATTACATGATGTGTACGTCACTGCAATGTCTATTGCAATTACATGTCGTGTACGTCACTGTCATGTCCATTACAGGTTGTTTACGTCACTGTCATGTCCATTGCAGGGTGTGTACGTCACTGCAATGTCCATTGCAATTACATGTTGTGTACGTCACTGTCATGTCCATTACAGGGTGTGTACGTCACGGCCATATTTCTCCCCAACCACAATGTCAATTGCAGGTTGTTAACGTCACTGTCATGCCAATTACATGTTGTGTACGTCACTGCAATGTCCATTGCAATTACATGTTGTGTACGTCACTGCAATGTCCATTGCAATTACATGTTGTGTACGTCACTGCAATGTCCATTACAGGTTGTGTACGTCACTGCCGTATTCCCCTACATACTTCTCACAGCTCTCTTGATTCGGGGAACCACACTGGAAGGGGCCAAAGATGGAATCGACTTCTACCTGCTAAAGCCAAACATTTCTCGACTAGCAGACGCTGAGGTAATATGGGACCTTATTTACGTCATCAACCTTTAGCAGAGCAACAGATAAAAGTACATACTCAGATACTAAAAGCGTTATTTCTCCACCAAACCCTATGTTGTCACCACTATTTAGAATCGTCTCGAAGAGACAATTCTAAAGAGTGGTTACAACATAGGGTTTGGTGGAGAAACAAAGTTGATTTTGAAAATGTTTTGATTTACGCATCTTACCTTGGTCCCTGTTTTATGCTTTACAAACAGTGAGGTAGTTGACCAGGTTCTGCTTTTTTCCCATCCTTACGAACCTGATTTTGTATTTTATTTTCCATCCTCACGAACCTGATTCTGTGTTACTGACTTTTTTGACAAACAGTGTAAACGATGAACAGCAGCAGCGTTTAAAGCATGACATCTGATCAGGTTCTGCAGTTATCATTATCTGGTTCTTCATGGTTTGCAATGCAGCACATGCTATGATAAAATTCATTACAATACGCCCACTCCTCTCTAAACCGGAATTCTACTTTGAAGAATTTAGATACTTTTCTGTAATGTAGGCAGGTTTTGAATATTGGGGCCGCAGTGGGGTGGGTACGGGAGTGGTATCCCGTCCCGTATTGATATTTTTAAATTGGTGCTTTCTTTAATGCGAGTTCGATGCATTCTAAGACGATTTAAGGAATTCTTGATATTTAACCATCAAAACATCATTTTGTTTGCCAAGGTACGTCGTTAGGAATTCAAGAACTACTATTTGGTTCATTAACCCATTGCGTCATAGACTATTTTTAGATACAGCCTCTTTGAATAAATCTACCGAAAATGAGCATTAACTAGAGAAAAGGAAAAAACTAGAATTTTGTAGTTTGGAAACATTGTGATAAATAAAGCATTTGCTCCTATAGCTCTATTTATCACAATGATTTCACTAAGTGACTTTTTCAGAGTTGTCAAAGTCGTCAATATCAGGGAATGGGTTAAACAGAATAGGATTTTGCGATAATACAATTTTTTAAAAGTTTTAGGGAGGTGGCTGCTTAATACAGGATGCAAGTCATACAGAAAGCTCGCATGGGAGCCTTTATTAACCCTTCGCTTGCTGAATTTTAAAATACATTTCTCCTTCTTTACCCATGCCCTGTTGTATAATTACATATATCTTCACTGTGTACAAGTATTTCGCAGTGCAATCACTGCTGCGGAGTGCACCGGTTGCACAATCAACGTGTAAATAGTGCAGACCCTGATGAGACAGCTCCTGCAGGAGCTGTCTCATCTGGGTCTTCACTATTTACAGGTAGGTATATTGACGTGAATAGCAAACGAAGGGTTAAACTGCCACCTGTCTCCAAGACCGATATTTATAATACATCTAAGTTCCGGTTTAGACTGTTTTTACTTGGTTGAACTCGACCAGATATCTCCTAAGTAAATAATGTGACAACCTTAAAGAGGTATTATTATTAGTATTTGTTAGTTTACGTATCAATCTCTTGTTCAAACGTCGTCTTTCTCTGATCAGGTATGGTCGGATGCCGCTGTTCAGATCTTCTACTCCCTCAGTGCCTGTTCAGGAGGTCTGATAGCCATGGCCAGCTACAACCAATTCAACAATAATGTACTGAGGTAAATTTCAGTCAAAGTCAAGTTATTATTTTTCTGTAATTTCACTTTTAATAATATAAATTAAACTTCGCTACACTTAAAGAGGTCTCTTCTTGATATTTAAGTCTAGTGATAACGTAATGAAAGAAGCACGTTATATTGAAAGAAGTTTTTACTGTGTCGATATGAGACTTTGATGGACCAGACCTAATCAGGATGAGTTACACAAATGTCGTATTAAAAATATATGTACCCATTATTATTACTATTATTATTAGTAGTAGTAGTATTTTATATTATTATTATTATTATTATTATTATTATTACATTATCATTATTATTATCATCATTATTATTATTAATATTATCATCATCATCATGATAATTATCATTATTATCATTTTATTATTTTATTATCATCATCATCATCTTATTTATTTTGATCTTTTTTTAAATATTATAATCATTATCCTTTCGAAAGTTTGAGAATAAGTTCTTTGAATGTCGTTGTGCCTGTAATTGCATATTGAAGATATGATCATACGATAATTTCTCTACTTCGTCATAATTACCCATATTCCGACGAGACACATTCATCATATTTAGATTTGTTGTTACAGGGACACATTTATGGTTCCTCTTATCAACTGCTTGACCAGTTTCTATGCCGGGTTCGTCATTTTCTCATCTCTGGGATATATGGCATACAAAAAGGGCGTGTCCGTAGCTGATGTTGCTGCAGGAGGTAATATAAACACTTTCAACTCTGACGTCTGCAAACTCTGTCGCCTGCTACAAGTTTCTAGATTTCTTCATTTTTGTTTCAAGAAACAGTCACAATAACAAACAGTTTTGATCCTGATGGGACACCGAGCTGCTCGACGTTTTATCTGGATCAAAACTGATTGCATAAGTAATCAAAGATGCGACATTTGCAGCGACAGAAGTAATCCATTCCCTCCTAATCACGACTTTTGGCGTCTCTGTTCAAGTAATATTTGAAACCATTGAGCAAATGCTCTAATTTAAACTTGGTTTCAAAAACATTCAATTCTAAAACAATTATTGTAACTATTTTATCCATGAATATTCAGTAGACAGTGAAATATGGACTAGATATAAAACTGGGAAATATTTAATGTGGAATGTGAGATGCGCCAAGGCTGGATCAAACCTGGCCCTCGATATTGTCTATAGTCCCATACATGTCCGATATACATGCACGGTGTACAACCATTTACAGGTCCTGGTCTAGCCTTTGTTGCCTACCCAGAAGCCATTGCCCAGATGCCGGTGGCCCCATTGTGGGCGGTGCTTTTCTTCACGATGATGATGATGCTGGGATTCAGCTCTGAGGTAAACAAAACACGCGTTGTTCTACATGAACATAATACTGCTGAAACATGGGAAACGACTGAGTATTCATCATTAGTTAATGGCTCTACAGTGGTGTTATATTTTCTCATCCTTCGAGAACATCCGTTTCAATGCTTTTAGTTATGAAAATTGAATACCACTTAACCCTTCTCTTGCTGAATTTTAAATACATTTATCCTTCTTTACCCATGACCTGTTGTATTATTACATATATCTTCACTGTGTACAAGTATTTCGCTATGCAATCACTGCTGTGGAGTGCACTGGTTTCATGATCAACTTGTAAATAGTGCAGACCCTGATGAGACAGCTCCTGCAGGAGCTGTCTCATCTGGGTATTCACTATTTACAGGTAGGTATATTGACGTGAATAGCAGGAGAGGGGTTAAACCGGTGCCAGGTGGCGTGAGTAGTGAACATTGCACTTTTAATAACTGCTTGTGTACAGACTCTATAATGTTCTCTTTTCGCATCGCTGCTTTTGATTTCGAGGGATTGCCTACTTTCATAATGTATTTATTCATGTTGTATATGGGATTGATATCACACAGACGACGATCCGGTTTTCATTTTTTTTATCAAAGCTACAGATAAAGGTGCGTACTCATATCATCATTTCTCCACCAAACCCTATGAGTCATCTCTTCTCAAATAGACGATACATCGAAGGGTTTGGTGGAGAAATAAAGGAGTTATTCTTGAAAATGTTTTTAATCAACGCATCTTATACGGACATCTGTTTATTATTTTAGCATATGGGACTGCTAATACTTGCAGAGCGATCATGTTTTCAGGAGCGTAGCTATCACTACGCACTTACGCACGTGCGTAACAGCAGTTGAAATATGGCCAAAATGGAATAAAAATCGAAGGCTAAGAGGGGTGAACATTCTGTCTTGTCATGTAAGCTTTAACCCATTTCCTCATATTGACGCCTTTAGACGCCTCTGTAAAGGTCACCTTTTGAAACCACTGTGATAAATAGAGCATTTGCTCCTACAGGAGCAAATGCTCTATTTATCACAATTGTTTCAAAACTGAAGAATTCTAAATTTGGCCTATATCAACGGTTCGTACATTACATTTGGATTCGGCTATACTCCTGGTTTACAGTATGACTAACTGATTCTATGTATGTCATACACATGTATGAGACTGATGGAGAACAGACAGTGGTTCATACACATGTATGAGACTGATGGAGAACAGACAGTGGTACACACACATGTACGAGACTGATGGAGAACAGACAGTGGTACACACACATGTATGAGACTGATGGAGAACAGACAGTGGTTCATACACATGTACGAGACTGATGGAGAACAGACAGTGGTACACACACATGTATGAGACTGATGGAGAACAGACAGTGGTTCATACACATGTACGAGACTGATGGAGAACAGACAGTGGTACACACACATGTATGAGACTGATGGAGAACAGACAGTGGTTCATATACTTGTACGAGACTGATGGAGAAAAGACACTGGTTCTATTAATGTCATACACATGTACGAGACTGACGGAGAACAGACAGTGGTTCTATTAACGTCATGCACATGTACAAGACTGATGGAGAACAGACAGTGGTCGGCTTTTTATGTCATACACATGTACGAGACTGATAGAGAATAGACAGTGGTTCTATTTATGTCATACACATGTACGAAACTGATGGAGAACAGACAGTGGTCGGCTATTCAACATTAGTACCTGGTTCTATTTCTGGACCGGATGTGTAAAAATGATTTAATCTCCAATAATGGTGCAATTAGATACTGCTATTGTTACACAGAGATGTTTAGTTTGCTCCCGCCATTTATGGTTCAGCTAAATAATGCTTTTATTACACAAAGAGTCGCTTAATATTGCCTTCTGTTCCTCTTGTTTCAGTTTTCGATCGTAGAGACGGTACTGACGGGCTTGCTTGACGAGTTTCCGGTGTTGAACAAGTCAAAATGGAGTCGCATCGGTTTTCGGTTCTGTGCTTGCATGATTGGATTCTGCCTTGGGTTGCCCATGGTTACTGGGGTAAGGATCATTATACATTCTTTGTTCTGAGCAAGACCAAAATCACATGGTTCGTTTTATAATTAAACGAGATATTGCACTGCTAACATTATCAAAAGTTCTAAAAAACGATGATATAAAATGCGATAGTTGTTTTTTTAGAAATTACGATAAGTTCTGTCGTATGATGTTAAATTAATTTGTTCAACTCTAGAATGCGCAAAAATGTGTTCTATATGACTAGTAACGATTATCGAAACGTCGACTGACCTGGTTCAAAGGTTATAAAACTCTCTAAGTCCTAGTCTGAGATCTTTCCAAAGTATCTGACACTCTGAAACTTGAGAATGGTCTCAGACTCAAGCAAACTGTTTTATAACCTTAACCCATTTACTCCCACGATCCCATATATGGGACGTAGGCAAACAGTGTAGATTCTGATCAGACACCGCATGATGCGGCGTCTGATCAGAGTCTACACTGTTTGCTGATTGGAATTTCAATATAAAACGAAATTGAAAATTTAGGCCAGGCACCCCTTAGATAAAAAAATTGACTAATCGAATATATAAACATGGAATAATCCACTGGGCGCAAATGGGTTAAAGCCA
Organism: Azorinus chamasolen; assembly: GCA_963576725.1. Lineage (NCBI taxonomy): Eukaryota > Metazoa > Mollusca > Bivalvia > Cardiida > Solecurtidae > Azorinus > Azorinus chamasolen. Next base: position 6,060,986 of record OY755253.1, on the reverse strand, counting down.
TAACGATGTTTTTCGTCGTACAATCTTTTGCACGACGGACCCGCGGTGATCGTATCATCTGATTATGCAATATGTGTTACACTGTACCGTAAAACTCTTCTAAGCCGGACGTTAAATTTAGTATAAATATCGATCTGGGAGCTTTCTGCATGACTTTCACCCTGCATTAAGCAACCACCTGCCTAACAGTATCTAAATTCTTCTCTACTAGAATTCTGGTTTAGAGAAGGTTTGCTGTATATGCTTATATTGATCTAGAATCATCAATATGTACAGTTTTTGCATACTCGAACTCTGTAGCACACTTATATCAACATTAGCTGTCTGATCTGGTTCTACTCTGTTTGCAGATAATGGATTAAAGCAAAGAGGTAACAATCGTCAAGGGTTTAACCCTTCGCTTGCTGAATTTTAAAATACATGTCTCCTTCTTTTCCCATGCCCTGTTGTATAATTACATATATCTTTACTGTGTACAAGTATTTCTCTGTGTAATCACTGTTGTGGAGTGCACTGGTTGCACAATCAACTTGTGAATAGTGCAGACCCTGATGAGACAGTTCCTGTAGGAGCTGTCTCATCAAGGTCTTCACTATTTACAGGTAGGTATAATGACGTGAATAGCAAGCGAAGGGTTAATTAAAAGATAGTTGCCTGTCATGATAGAGGTGGGAAACAGACCATTGCTATGGTTGGTTCTGTTTTTTCAGGCTGGGTTCCATATATTGGACATTGTCGACAACGCCACTGGCGGCTTCCCGTTGTTGTTTGTTGGTCTTTTCGAAACAATCGCCATCAGTTTCATATACGGTAAGTTGCATGTTAAACAAATTTCAATAAAAGCAGTAAAATATGAAATTCTGAACCAATTCGGAAATATTTTGTCTGCCACACAATGAACGAATTTAACTCGCATTCTGGAATAGTTTGCTAAATAGATAACACGCTTATAATGTGTTCATATGCCGGTACATGTCAATCAAGGAGTTACCAATTTATTAACTTTGCAATTGATAAAAGAAAAAAATGAAATTAGAATCATATTTAAAGGAATGCACTAGTACAGTTTGTACGCTGTGAGTGCATTGTTGTATTTTAAAGAGGCATACATGGTAGAATTCAATGTTTTTACGACATGTAGGTCGTTGGGTGGCAGTACACGACAACAGCCGGCACGGAAAATCAAAACGACCCTCCTTACTCTAACATAACGTCTACGAGCCTCCTTACTCTAACAGAACGTCTACGACCTTTCTTTCTCTAACAGAACGTATTCGACTCTCCTAACTCTAACAGAACGTCTACGACCCTCCTTACTCTAACAGAATATCTACGACCCTCCTCACTCTAACAGAAAGTCTACGACCTTCCTTACTCTAACAGAAAGTCTACGACCCTCCTTATACTCTAACAGAAAGTCTACGACCCTCCTTACTCTAATAGAACATCTACGACCCTCCTTACTCTAACAGAACATCTACGACCCTCCTTACTCTAACAGAAAGTCTACGACCCTCCTTACTCTAACAGATCATCCACGACCCTCCTCACTCTAACAGAACGTCTACGACCTTCCTCACTCTAACAGAACGTCTACGACCTTCCTCACTCTGACAGAACGTCTACGACCTTCCTCACTCTAACAGAACGTCTACGATCCTCCTTACTCTAACAAAACGTCTACGATCCTCCTTACTCTAACAAAACGTCTACGATCCTCCTTACTCTAACAGAACGTCTACGATCTTCCTCACTCTAACAGAACGTCTACGACCCTCCTCACTCTAACAGAACCTCTAAAAGATGTCTTGTCGATAAATACGCATTTCTACACCTTTGCAAACATAATCCAGATTTGACGGCTCCTCTTGGAGCCCGTCTGATCAGGGTCTGTTCTGTTTGCTTATGACATAATATAGAAAATTATGATTCTACGATTTCTCACATATCACGATCCCGCTCACCGCA